>OY992502.1:58083783-59318283 GCA_963921215.1 Scoparia ambigualis | reverse complement strand
TTAGAAGATAGGGCTCGTTCTAAGTTAGTTTCCTTAGCTAATACCAGCTATGTAATTCTGTTGATATCTTTTATAAAAATGTCGCCTTAACATTGACGACCTCTGTGATCGAGTGGTTAGTACGCCAGGTCCAGCGTCGCGCTATCTCTGAGGTCCCGAGTTCAATTCCCGGTCGGGTCAATAGAGAAACCTGTTTTTCTAAATTGATTTCGGATCTGGGTGTTTTTCTATGTTTATGTATAATTTTCGGTTATTTACTTTAACCATTATTCAAGTTTCAATGGAAGCTTATTTTAGGCTAGATAATTTGTGTGAGCGTAAAACATCAATGTTAATGGCATTGTTTTATTCCGACAATAAGAAATGATATAGCCAGTTCCTCAGTAGTTGAGGAATCAAAGTGAAGTGATCCTCCACGATTCAAACTCAAATAGAAAATATCAATTCAATAAACTCAATTCTTGCCGATAGTGAGCATGAAAAAAAATATCCTTGAGCGTCGTGTGCCGACAGTCGGGATGAAAAGAAAATTTCCCAGTGCGTCGCGTACCGACGCTCGACATATTTGTGTTTTATGTTGGAAGGAAGTTTTCTCGTAGCCATTTGTTAGTTTTACAGTGGCATTCAGAGTGTGTTTTTTATAAAAATAACCATTACTTTGAGGAGAAATAAGCTAAAAACGTGAGTACAATGTATATTGAACTAATTTAACTAAAAGTTTGCTGCTGTGCATTTACAAAGTTTACTTTGCATCGTTCAAATCTTTTTTAACATAGGAACCACTCATTCAGGACGTCATTTTTTTAGCTGTGGCAAAGAACGGACGCCAGAAACCACAGCGCACAGAAGCAACGACATTGTCAAAAAAATATTTAAGTCATTACAAAGTCATAAAATATTAAACTACATTTTGGCCTTATCATCACCCAACATCAGGTGAAATGAAGGCCAAGTGCTTAGCCGTAGTAGGGGTTCCGCCTGTCAAGAGATAAGATCCTCAGTAATGAGCATTATGAGAAGACAGTTTCCATCCTACCCTCCGCCTTATCATCACTTACCGGGGAGGAAAAGATCAAACGCTTCCCCGCTAAGATATGTTGGAGATATCTTGATTATAATATCCGTGCATGGCGTGAAGAACTCGATAAGTCCAAAATTACATTTTTACAATGCAGCGATTTTGAAGTTTAACATTTTTTCCAAAATCCGTTTTCATCTTGAACTCATCTTTATAGCTTGACTTATGGATAGCAAGTTATTTATTTAGCTTTATAGTCACTCTAGCAAATAATTCCCGATAACGGATTGCACACACGAAACTTTCCGATACATCGAAAGCCTTCATCGATCCCTGGACAATCGTTTGCTTATAAATTGCTCCGTTAGCACTTCTGTTAAATATTTATTTGGATAGAGGTGCGGTTTAAGAGACTGCCTATTTTGTACATGCAGGGAATTATTAACGAACCTACTAAAAAAACAGTGGCGTTCTTTTCATAAACCAGATCCACATTGCAAAGCGTATATATAGATTTTTTAGATAGGTACCTTTTTATTATTATTATTTAGCCCGGTTTGTTCCACTGCTGAGCAAAGGTCTCCCTGGTTAGGTACCCTAACGTGTAAAATTCTAAAATATCCAACTATGTTCTTAAGCCTGAAGTAATATATTATGGGCCATAGGTATTCCCCTTTATACCCATCCCTGTAAATTTTCTTAAAATGTTTGGAAATGTACAAAAAGAATGTTCGTGTTTATTATTATAAACTCAACATGATTCGTGCGCCAACAAAATGCTCGCTGAATAACATCGCGACCGCTGAAAAAATAACAAAAGCACATTGTCGGAGATACAGAATGTAGCTGAGAATCAGACTAAAAGATTAATCTTTCGCTGCCAGTGTACGGAGGTGTAATGCCGTTCGTTCGGGGTGCGTATCATTTCATATAATGGCAAATGAACTTATTTCAAAGAACATAACGTTCATTGGATATAATTTTACTTGTTCTAAATACACTTTCTATATAAAAACATTACGTATATTATTCATTTGTTAAAATAC
Source organism: Scoparia ambigualis (assembly GCA_963921215.1). Lineage (NCBI taxonomy): Eukaryota > Metazoa > Arthropoda > Insecta > Lepidoptera > Crambidae > Scoparia > Scoparia ambigualis. The sequence continues at coordinate 59,316,219 of OY992502.1, read as the reverse complement.
TCATATTTATTTATTTATTTATTTATTTAACACTTTATGCACGTTTGTACGAAGGCGGACTAACGACTATTCTCTAACAACTTTTTCTATAAAGCTATATTTGTAGAATAATCATATTCTATAAATTCATTTGATGTAATTTTTGCTTATAAATAAAAATAGAATTAGCCCTAAATTGATGTCAAATATTGTCTTAAAAAGTTAATACGTTGTGTTTTCGTTAAGGTTGTGCTAAAAAAAAAGTCAGTAACAGAAACGAATCGCGGCAAAACCGACTCCACGTAGGCTTGTCTGCAATGCGCTAGAGTGCAATTTAAGCCCGCGTAGGCGCGGAGGGGCGAGGCGGCCCGCGAGCTGAGGAGCAGGTGGGTTTAACGCTCGCCGCCGCGGCTGAGGCTGGTTGGCGGAGCCGGCCAGCAAGCCGAAGCTGCGGTGGTGAGCGATAGCCATCTGCGACGATAAGCTCGCGTGGGACTGCCGGAGTCCCGCAGCGCCGGAGCCGTGACAGAAATATTTATTTACTTGGTTTACCAACGGTTGTTACATTTTTTTACAAAAAAAAGTCTATACATTTTACTATAGCTTACAACAAATGCACAACCAGTTACAGGCAAACACTGCATGCGCTGTAATTAGGACAATACAATATAATTAAATAAAACAAAGAACAAATTTTCAAAACATACACATATGTAGGTACATCGATTTTTCTCGTTTATCGATCTGTCAGATACTCATTGACCTTCCTGCGGAACTGTGGTAATGAATCCGCGAACAGGTCCATAATTCCGCCGCACTCGTTCGCTAGCTTGCATAGTCGTGCAATAGGGGAATTAGCGCCAAGTACTGATCTTCTGAGAGGTGGGTATAGGAGAGTAATACTGTAACGGGGATATCGGGCCGGATATCTTAAACCGTATTCTTTGAAGAAGCTGCGAGCAGTCCATCTTATTGCGCAGTAACTTATAAAGGAACGTCATGTCTAAAATCTCTCTGCGCACTTTTAAGGTATCAATTCTAAAATGACGAAGGCGATCATCATATGAATACTTTCTGTGACCCATCTCAATAGAGTAAGATAAGTGCCAGAGAAAACGCCTTTGCACTCGTTCTATTCTTAGACAGTGGACTGCATAATGTGGACGCCATACAACACTACAGTATTCTAAAACACTTCTCACAAAGCTGTTATACAACAAAATTTTTGTTAAAGATTTTTTTTAAACTTTACCGTTTCTTATTATAAACCCGAGCGTTTTAGAAGCTTTTTTATAATAGACTCCAAATGAGGCAAAAACGTTAGTTTCTTATCAAGCAACACTCCCAGATCACGAATACACTCAACCTCTTGTACATCTATTCCGTCTATGTTATAAGCTGATGGTTGAATATTAATTTTACGAGTGAATTTAATATAGTGGCATTTACTTAGATTTAGATTCATACTATTAACTTTGCACCATTTTACTAGTTCATCCAAATCATCCTGTAGCAACTGCACATCATCTGGAGAATCAATCACCTTACTGATTTTGAGATCATCAGCAAATAAAAATGGTACAGCTGATCGAATACTATTAGGGATGTCATTGATAAATATATTGACTAGAATTGGTCCTAAATGAGATCCTTGAGGTACACCAGAAGTAACATGATATTTAGCAGATTCATATCCGTTTAAAACCACATAAAAACTACGCCCACTCAGATAAGACTGAATCCAGTCTTGCATAGACCCCGAGAAGCCATACAGAGATAGCTTATCCTGAAGAATTCTGTGAGAAACCACATCGAAAGCCTTGCTAAAGTCAGTATAGATTACATCGACTTTTTTATAGAACTATGTTTATAGTAATATGCCTGCATGCCTGCTTGCATGCTGCATGCCTGTATGCCAAATGTATATTATATTAAAAGTACATAATAATAAATGAAATTATATTATCAGAACGTTAGACCATAAGTATTTATATTAAACATTACACACCCGTTCGTTCGTATTCGACATTCGCTATGAGATGAATAACCGTGTCGCGTAGCGGTGAAAGAATACTACCACCTCCTCTCTTCCCTTGGGTGTCGTAAAAGGCGACTAACGGACTAAAGACTGCACATACATCGACCATCATATTGCGGCGATGGGCTCACCACCTGTCACGCTAAGCACATGTGCAGTCGCTATTTGGTGATAAAGTGTCCTATGATAGAGGACTGCTTTTGCGGTCCCCATTGCCTAGTCTCTGACTTACCCTTCGGGGATAATAGTCGTGATTATATGTATGTAATATATCATTTTTGTGGGCCGTGGGCGTTCCCTTTATACCCAACCCTTATTTACAAAAAACTTAACAATGTTCGTGTTTGGTATTATCATCTCGACATGATAATAAAAGGAGCTCGATGGCGCAGCGGCTAGCGCGTTCGGCTTGCGAACTTGCCCGTTAAGCAACTTTCGCAATGCCTGGTCGCTGGATGGGTGACCAAATTTAAAACATCTCGAGCTCCTCCGTGCTTCGGAAGGCACGTTAAGCCGTTGGTCCCGGTTGTTGTCGTAAGATGACAGTCGTTAAAACCCACCAACCCGCATTGGGCCAGCGTGGTGGGTTATGGCCCAATATCCCCTCGTGCATTGTCCACGTGGGAGGCCTGTGCCCAACAGTGGGACGTTTATAGGCTGATGATGATGATGATAATAAAACGATACCCTAAACCGACGAGATTGTATGAAGAATGTTATGAGAGTAAGTAAAGCGAAGGTTGTGTGGTACGATCGTAGCAAGTGGAATTCTGTGGTCTCTCCCTACCCCAATGTATGTTTGTTGTAAGATTCTTATTTATTCTTATTAAAAAAAACATGATTCGTGCCAGCAAAAAAGCTCGCTAAATAACATCACAACCGCTGAAAAATTTGACTGAGATACAAAATGTAGCTACAGAACCAGACTCAAATATTTATCTTACGCTGCCTGTGAAGGTATCATCATTACAACTAAACTTGTTTTATCTATTTTCAAAATAACTACGGTCGATTCACATATGTTCAAATCGCCTATTGGACGACTTAACTACTGTTTAATTAGCGATATGGACGAATAGCGATATGGACGAATAGCGATATGGACAAACTGCGTTAAGCACACCGAACTACATAATGAACGAACTGCGTATCGGACCAAAGCGTGTAGGATGAACGGCTAGCAAACTAAAATCCATTGGACTAACGAACGATTAATTGAATGATTGTTTAAGCTATTGGATGTTTCAACTACGTACGAAATACCTCTGTTGGTCAGGTCAATAGGTCCGTACCTCTGTTTACTGATTGAGGATACTAACTGCCCTACTCCTGTAGGTCACGTGATAGGTTAGAAATTTAAGACAATCGCGAAGCGCAGCGTAGCGATTGGTGAATGAACCATTAGGTGAGTAAACCGTGGGTGAGTTAACCGTAGGTGAATCGTCTGTTATGAATTTCGTCCATTATTTATAACAAAAATATGTGAAACGATCTTCTTTCGACCATAGTCTTTTAGAAAATAGTTATAACAAGTAAAATTTTTTTTAAGTAAAATTTTTAACACTGAAAAAAGACGACAACCTTAGGTGGGAATCGAACCACGCACCTTCCGCATTCCGGGCGGCTGCCTTAACCACTTGGCTACCGAGGTCTGGTTTTCACCCATCGAAATTTGTCAGTGCATGATGCTTATGTTTTATTTAGTCAACATTGCTTCTTCAAATCTTAGATGTTTTCACCTCTGAGATTCGTATGGAATATACGTACATTACAACAACATAATTTAGCGTTTTATTAACGCTAAAATATATAAAAAACATTTATCTATAAACGCAGCTTCATCTTAACCGAATGGTTAAATATTTGTTAAAATATTTCTTTCGGATCTCAGAGGTGAAAACTAAAAAAAACTTCTTTTATTTTCAGTGTTTAAAAATGTAACTAAGTTTATTTTAGCGTTAATAAAACGCTAAAATGTATAAAAAACATTTAGTTATAACAAGTTTAGTTGTAATGATACGTAACCCTGTGAACGGAGGTGTAATGCCGCTCGTTCGTGTTCGACATTCGCTATATGAAATGAGCAAAAATGTAATTTGTCTTGTCGACAGCTAGATCCCTCCCATTACCGATCGACTTTCTTTGTGTGTGTTATTTGTTGTTTATTGTGTTTTCCTTACCTTTTATTTCAATGCGTGCAAGTATTTATGTATAAGTCAATAAAGTAAGTGGTAGAAACTTCTTTAGCGCAAGTTTGTAGCGAACGTGTTACATGTAGGAAAATAAGGAGTCTCTTGGGATCGGTCTATCCGAAACCAGAAGATTTTAGGCTCTTCACCCTTAAAGACATTGCCAAGCTTATGGCAGTAATTTTTACTGAGGTGGTTGAGTGATAGGATGCTCAAAAGATCCCATTGGGTCGACGTGCTGTTGCGAGAAGGGACCTCGGCAGGCCCCATTAATATAAGATAAGATACGATACAGGTAGGCTAAAGCGTTAAAAAAATTTAAACAAGCAGGATTAGGATTCGAACCAGCATCTAGAACAGAGCCACAAAAGCATAGCTGGTACAGTGGCCGAACCGGTATCTCAAAAAAAAAGTTTCAAATCCAGCTCGAGAACATTTTTAACAAACAAACATACGTCACGGCAGCTTCCAGAAAGTGTAGGCAGAAACCACAACTTTTCCTTTCCTACGATCCTGACCTCCTTTACGTGAAATGACATATACGCGAAATGACATATACGCAAAACGACATATATACCTACGCGAAATAACATATATGCGCGATGATATAATGATTGAATCGCATTTTTTGGAGTACGATTTTTTTCCCCTTTTTTTTCATAATACCATGTCTCAATACTAAAGTGCTCATAGCTACTTTTGATGCTGACTGTACATATAATATGTAAGTGTGGATTTTCTTGTTAGTATGAAAATGTTTAATTTTTTCAATAAATAAATTACAAATTAATCTAATTTAAATGCATCATACCCATTTTCAAACCCATTGAAATGTGTCATTGTAATTATGTGTGTTTGTCATTATGCGTGTGTCATTAAGCGTGTGTGTCATATTGCGTGTGTGTCATTATGCGCATACGTAAAATTGTGTACACTTGTCATTAGTCGTGTAACCCCTTTCTTTCATATCTCATAACGTTCTTCATACTTACAACTTTCCAACACTCACACCAATTATCTAGCCCAAGAGAAGCTTCGAAGAAACTCGTTAAATGGTTACTATAGACAACGGATAAACATACTTAAAATACATACTTATTACACATAGAAAACAACCAGACCCGAGACAATTTAGAAAAACAATAATTTCTAAATTGACCCGATCGGGGATCGAACCCGGGACCGCAGAGATGGCGATACCATGAAAACCGGTGTACAAACCACTCGACCAAGGAGGTCAAAAACAACTCTTTCTATAAAATGTATTTCTTGTGTTTTAACAACAAGTTAAAAATATGACTGACCTATTATTAGAGGATCCGAGTATACAACGACCTTCACCGGGCCGGTTAATGGATGAAAAGTATTTTATATCAGATTTCATATGTTAAAAAATTTCAGTCCAGTACTTATATGATTTATTAAATATTTAAAAAATATTTTATTTTAACATTTGGATAATAGATAAATTACATAGGTAACAATCGAAGGTATGAAGCCTATAGAATATATAGCCGAATGAAGCCTATATAATATGCAAACGTTAGGTTGACTATTTTTTTCCCGTCATAACATTGGGTAGGCAGGTGTAAACAGGTAAGTCAATATTAGTAATTTGCATCCGTCTGGTTAAATAAATAAAATTTATGTTCATATAAAGATAATCTCATTACAAACACACACATAAAAAACCAGAGCAATGTTATAAAAAAAAATTAATAGTAAATTAATGATTATAGGTACTGGACTAAAATTTTTACGCCAACCCACTCGCGACATATTTTTTAACATATTAAATTTGATATAAAATACTTTTCATCCATTAACCTTTCCGGTGAAGGTCGTTCTATACTCGGATCTAATAGATCGAGAACTCATTAGAAGATCGAAACGCATTTGTCACGCTTCCAAATGAAATGTGTGTAATCAGATTTCCAAAGAAGCTCAAACGAAGTTTGGAAGTTTGGAGTTTTAATAACTTTGCTGCCTTCGAATTAACTTGTATGATTATTTTAATTATGTGCTATAAGTTTATATCAAACCCTATTATCGCTAATTACTTTTGGTTAAGTTTTATAGCGCATAATTAAAACTCTCGCGCAACTAACTCGCATGTATTGTCAAAGTCAAAGTTAATATAAGTTTTCACAGGCACTTAATAACTTCGATATAATACATAGATAGATACATTCACGACTATTTTCCCCAAAGGGTTCGTCAGAGACTAAGCAATGAGGACCGCAAAAGCAGTCTACTGCCATAGTCCACTTTTTTTGTCGTGCGATTCCATACAAATGACAGCCGCGCGGCTGTGCTTTAGTATGGAATCGCGCGATAGTCGCGCTGGTAAGTCGCCTGATGTGAAAGCGCTCTAAGTAACAACTGCACAATGTGCAGTTATTGTGCTAAGCGTGTTAGTTGGTGAGCCCGCCGCCGCTTTATGCTGCAGTCTTTAGTCCGTTAGTCGCTTTTTATGACACCCAAGAGATGAGATGGGTTGGTAGTAATCTTTAAGCCGCCATCACACAGCTCTGTACTATGTATTGTATAGTAATAAATAAAATTTCGTATATAGGAAACTATTGAATTCTTACCCTGATATCTCTTGACTCTTTTTATTTCATTTTTTTACAAAATACCGTAGTAATAATATAACCTATTAAAAATGTATAACGGAGGGTGTTTCCATAGAGAAACAAGGTAAAAAATATAGGAGAAGAAAAATAACGAATTCAGTGACGCGTCTAGAAAATTATGACGAGGGTAAGATTATTTCATCGTGTGTACGTGGTCACGGCTGTGTTTTGACAAGCACATAAACTTCAGTTGAGAGGTCAGACAAAATTATACCAAAAAAGATGTTAGGAATTGTCTGGAATTGAATAGATTTGTGACATAACAAAATTTTTATTACACTTACAGTACTTACCTCAAATGACATAAAAAGTAGAGCTTGTATATTTCATTGTCCCACTGTAGGGCAAAGACCTCCATCATTGCAACCAAGCTTTCGCTACAATTGGTGGATATACTTTATTATTGAAATTTTAGCATTTACAATGCTATATAGTTATAGTAGAGGATCCGAGTATACAACGACCTTCACCGAGCGGTTAATGGATGAAAAGTATTTTATATCAAATTTAATGTGTTAAAAAATATATTGCGAGTGGATTGGCTGAAAAATTTCAGTCCAGTATATGATTAAATAAATATTTAAAAATATTTTTTTTTAAATATTGCACTTGTTTCGATAATAGATAAATTACATAGGTACCAATCGAAAGTATGAAGCCTATAGAATATGCAAACGTTAGGTTGACTATTTTTTTCCTGTCATAACATTGGGTAGGCAGGTGTAAACAGGCAAGTCAATATTAGTAATTTGCAACCGTCTGGTTAAATAAATAAAATTTATGTTTATATAAAGAAAAGCTCATTACAAACACACACACACCAAACCAGTGCAATGTAAAAAAAAATTTTTTTTTAATATTAAATTAATCATTAATGGTACTGGACTGAAATTTTTCAGCCAACCCACTCGCGATATATTATTTAACATATTAAATTTGATATAAAATACTTTTCATCCATTAACTTTCTCGGTGAAGGTCGTTCTATATTCGGATCTTAGACTATTATAGGATAAAATGTTTACTAGAAAAAAAAATTGCAATAGTTAATATAGTATACTTGCTATAGTATTTCTTTCGACTGTGAGGGTAGACTTCACAGTGACGTAATACTGCTGGCTTGCAGCGTAAATCAAACTACTAGAAAAAAATCAACGAGTCTTCTGGAGTCTCGGTAGCTTAGCGGTTAGAGTATTGCACCGGCAATCCAAAGGTCATGTGTTCGAATCCCATTCGAGCTTTCCTGAGAGTGATGGGTATACGTTTAATCACCACGCTAGCCAAATATGGGTTGGTGATCACAAACCCGGGAAATGCATCGATAAACCCGAAAACACACTTTGCCTGGGAATTGAACCCGAGACCACCGGATATCGAGCCGAGCGCTTGGCCACTCTACCACCGAGGCGTTACGTACATTAACCGTTAGGGTGTCTGGTGGGTAAAACTCACGGCGTGCTTGGTGTAAATATAAATAAATACAGAAATATTTAAATTCATATTTTCTGTTAATTTAGTGATATATTTAAAAAATAAAACCAAATATGTATTTAAAAGCTTTATTAACCAATTCAGAATACATATTTATTTTGAATTAAAAATGCATCTATCTTTAGTTAAAAAAATAGCCCCGTGCATGGTCGGATTTCTCTGACGCAAACGCTCTTAACAAACGTGCTATTCCGACGCAAGTGCACTGAAGGCGGTAGCAAAATTAGCTCTAGTCTATATTGCTAAGCTACTCTTGAGCACCGCAAGCTAGGTTTCATATTTAAAGTTAAGATAAGATAAGATATTTTTTATTGCCATAAAATTGTGTAAATGCATAGCAGGTGTTATGCATATAATAATAGGAGCAAACAATTTATCCTAGTCGAAAAAAAATATCGACAATTACTTAAAGTGACGGGTCTGTCAGACCCACCAGGCACCCCAAGGGTTAGGGCATTCTAACTTAAGTTAGAATTAAGTAAAGTACAGCCTGTAAACTGTTCCACAACTTGGCGAAGGTCTCTATCATTGAAATCAAGTGATCGCTACAAATGTTGGGATTAGTTACCGGAAAGTGACCAAGTTAAAAAAATATCTCAAGCTCATCCGCTTTTCTTAACGACTGCCATCTTACGACAGCAACCGAGAACAAAGTTTTAAGTACCTTATGAAGCGCATTCACTGTCTCCAAAATTAAATCGGGCACAAAAGGTGACTCGTTTCTTTGTCGCACCGCTAAAAAATGACAACCACGACTCCGTCCGTGTGTAATTTGTTTCATCGTGTTTACGCGGACAAAGTCGAGGGCGAGCAGCTAGTATATTAATATAACTTATAAATTATTTCGTTATAGTTTTGAATGCGTCTATACTATTAAACCATTCGGGTGGAAACGCAACTAGAATTTATTAAATAATTTTCGGGTGAAATCGAAACTGGGAAGAAATGCAAGTAACCCGAATTCTCTACCCGCACAAGGCTTCCCTCCTACGATATGGGGTCTTGAAACGAGGAGTGAAGATGCAACTTGAGGGCTGGTAGGATGAAGGCGATTGTTGTGTTGTGTTTTTTTACGAAACGACAGTTGCTTTCGCGCTTGGTCAAAATTGACCCTGGAAATTTTTTGACACAAAAATTGGCGCAACTGTCAACGTCATATTTGACAGAATCGAGCATAGACTATGCGATATTTTGCGATAACGATGCATAAGATGTACCACAGAACCGAAATAATCAAACTTGTTCATACTAAAGTAGTTTGTAAGTCTATGAAAACACGGTACAAAATCAAGTGTGTTTTTGTAGGTGCGGTCTCATGCGACCGCTTGGGGCCTGTTAGGTGGAATGGAGTAGTAATATGTCGGGCTGATTATGAAAAAAAAAGAATAATTACGTCTTAAAATAAGTACGACTGTCTTATTATTAATTTAATTTTAATTTAATTTGTTTACGCTCACACCAATTATCTAGACCAATATGAGTTTTCTTTTGAAACTCGTTAATATGGTAAGTTATCGGAAAAATATAAATAAACATGGAAAAAGCACTCAGACCCGAAATCAATTTAGAAAAACAGTTTTTCTCTAAATTGACCCGACCGGGAATTTAACCCGGGACCTCAAAGATGGCGCGACGCCAGACCCAGCATGCTAGCCACTTGACTAAGAGGTCGTCAATTATATATTATACTTATGATATTGCGGACTCGATCGCTTTACCAAAATCAATTGCACACTGCTTGGACGCGCGGTACGCTCCGTACGAATATTTCTTCAAACTGGTAAAGCGAAGTTAACCGCGATAGTACACTCCAACGAGTAACTGCCAACACACAGCCCATTTATGTGCCAACTCAACGAAAACATACCCAGATATACTTAATTAAACCACATCCCAAATGTGGACATACAAAACAAGGTCTTTGTGTTTAAGCGTATCTCGTTTTGCAGGTCGTGGCGACTTACGTGGCGGCCAATTCGTCGCTCCAGTTCATCCCTGACCGTCCCATACACTGGGCGGGGGGGAGGCCCACCCCCCCACTTGACACGCCGGAGTGTGGTTTCGACGGCTCCCTATGCCCTGACAATTGTAAGTGGTATTAGTCGCGATCGAGTCGCTAGTAGTGTTGCAGAACCATCGATAGTTTCACGAAACTGTTCAGATTATAGGTAGTATCGTAACATATATACATTCATAATATACTCACGATTATTATCCCCTAAAGGTTAGTCAGAGAGTAGGCAATAGGCCGCAAAAGGAGTCCACTGCCTCAGTCCAAGTTTCACCAAATAATAACTGCTTATTATGTGCTATCGATAGTACAAAACTATCTGCACTCGAGAGTATTGAATCCGGGTCACTAAACAAACCTATTAAAGAATATATACCTATACCTATACCTATAAATTTTTAAAAGTAAGAATGCTAGCTTAGTGAAATAAATTGTGTTTAAGAGACAATTAAATACTCCTTAAATGAAAGTATTAAAACTTCTTAGCTATTGTAAGGTTATGTCATAAAAAAATCAAATTTGAAAAAGGAAGACTCTAAGGAACTCGTTGTACAGCATGCCAAACCGCGTAAACGCAATACGAATGTGATGTTTCCTATTGTTGTTTTAAAGCGAGATCAGCAGTTTTTTTCTTTACGTAATTTTTGTAAATAAAATGTAGCACTGACTTAAAAGTTTTATTACTTTCATTTAATTGTCTACTAAACACAACTTATTTCATTAAGCTAGCATTCTTAGTTTCCGAGATTTATAGGTTTCTTTAAGTGACCCGGATTCATTGCTCTCGAGTGTATTGGTATCGATTATTTTTATAATAACCAGGAGACTTTGGGATACTAACCATAGTTTAATTAGAAAAAACAATCGATAGTTTGCAGTTACTTAGAACAAATAATGAGATAGTTGGTTTTGCCTTAACTGATCGATATAAATTCTGGATTGTCGATAATAATATGCAACACTAGTAGCCAGCGTTTGGTGATAATGAATTCATGCTTTGAAGTGGCCACTTTGATGTTTCATTTACAGTTTTTATACCACTAAGGTGGCAATCAAGTAGTCAGGCGGGCCGGCCTGATGGTAAACCTAGCGGTTACCGGTGGACGTTTACAACATCATAGTCGCCGTTTTCCAGTGTCTGTGGCTCCACTTTCTCCTTCTTACCACGCAATGGATTTTACGGGGTTTTCACTGATAGAAAGATCGTTACAGGACGATGTTTTTTATATAATTTGTAGATATTTCGTGGCTGAAGTATAACGGTGTTCTAAGTTACCGTAGACGGAGGCGCGGGCGAGCCGCTAGTCTATATTAAAATTTTATAGAGGAAACATTTTATTGTTTGTTTGTATTGAATAGGCTCCGAAACTACTAGTCTGATTGAAAAAATTCTTTCACCGTTGGGAAGATACACTATTTCCAGGTGACATAGGCTAATATATTTAAAAAAAAATAGGGATCCTTACTAAAACTCAAATAAATTCCTTAAATTGTGTGCGCTAAGAAAACGATTGATGATAGAATAAAATAAAGTGCTATGGCTTTGCAGAACACACCATTATCTACAAAAAGTGTCGCGATAGCATATGTCTAACTATTTTAGTTACGTCACAATAAGTGTTCTTGAGAGGGGAGTCATTTTGAAAATTCGTCACGCGGTAACGGGGTCCACGCGAACGAAGTCGCCGGCCGGCGGCGGTCTGCTAGTAAATTATAATTCGGAAAAGTTTTTAATAGTATAGTAAGTAGTTAGTGCTATTATTAATTTAATAAACAAGGGTAGACAGTAACCACAATAGCAGTTGATAGTTCGTCAGGTGGTTCGCGTTCGACTCTCCCTAGTGGAAAAGTATTTTTCAATATTTTGGGTATGTTCTTGACGCTTACATTATACTTATCCGTGATCTTAATTTGTTTATGCAGGCGAAAAGAATTTGTACTATATATTAAGAGCCGCTTTTTAAAAGGAAGTACCTAGTATTATTTATAAATAAAATCACCATTTGATTTTCAATCTTATACATATAGAAACGTGTCACGGCAATGCAATTAAGGTAATTAGTATACGCTTTAAGCACTCTTAAAGGTCTGTTTGCTACTTCAAAGAAAAGCGGCACAACAAATAAGCCCATTTCTATGACAACCAATCTCTTAAATTTTAACCCTGCAAAGAGCTTGCAAAACTCGTTTTCATTTATTTCGAGTTGTTATTGTTTTAAATTGTGTGACGTTGACTCATGTAAAAAGTCTTTTTTACTCACAAAATGTTTTAAATGTTAAAGTTTGCGTCAAAAGTCAAAACTATGTGCCACTGTACGTGATGGCATTACCCAGTCCTAATAATAACAAACTCTTATATTGAGAAATTTCTGTATAATATAGGTACCTGATTATATTTATTGAGGAACAGTGATTTCTACTGAAAACGTAAAGAAATAGTAAGAACAAAAATAGAAATCTAGTAAGTGTCGGTAATGTTGACAATATCTTTTTCCACTGAAGCATCATAGACGGTAGAAAACCTAATGGTTATTTAACGCTTACCTGCACACGCGAGGTTCTTAGACTCAATTGGGAATTAAGACGTAGCGGTCGTAGTAAGCTTGGTTTCGGTAGAAGTGGCACGTTCCATGTATTATTTACGACGTAACACCGTTTGAGGGTTTTAATAAACAACCTATTTTGGTAATTGAAACAGTTTGTGTTAGAGAATGTAAGCTACAAAAGTATGAGTATGTAGAATGAGCTCAAGTGGTCTAAATATCGCTTCAAATAGAGAAAATGGGAGAAGGGAAAGACAAATAAGGCATTTAGTGTTTAATTCATACATACATTATAATCACGATTATTATCCCCGAAGGGTTAGTCAGAGACTAGGCAATGAGGACAGCAAAAGCAGCCCTCTTCCATAGTTCATTTTCCACCAAATAAATAAAACTTTCCTACAATCACACCAATTATCTAGCCCAAGAGAAGCTTCGAAGAAACTCGTTAAATGGTTACTAGACAACAGATAAACATACTTAAAATTTGCACGATGTACAGAACCCGTTAAGGTGATACTTTTTAAGGCTTTTTGCCAGTCCTTCTATTCGTGTAACCTGTGGGTCAGCTTTACGCAGAAAACCATCAATGCCTTGCGTGTGCAGTACAACAACGCGTTTAGGGTGCTGTTGGGGCTGCCACGGTACTGCAGTGCATCATCCATGTTTGCGGAGGCCCATACCGATGGATTTCATGCTATTCTTCGGAAAAGAGCAGCCTCGATGCTAAGACGTGTTCGTGGGAGCCCCCAATGACATTCTGCGTGTTGTAGCTGATGGAGTAAACTGCCCTTTTATGATGCATTGGGTTCAGCTGCACATGTAGATTATTTTTTTATTTTAATTTTTATTTTTAAATACTTAATTATTTTATATTTTTATTTTAATCGATTTTATTTAATTTAATTTTTTATTATGGTAAAAGGCTGGCATAATTGTATTTATTTGTATTTGTAATTTTATTTGTAATTATGTAATATTGTATTATTGTATTTCTACTCTGCTGTATGGACTTAATTATGTCTGAAATAAATGTTTGAATTGAATTGAATTGAAATTAAAATACTTAAATACATACTTATTATACATAGAAAACACCCAGACCTGAGACAATTTAGAAAAACAATAATTTCTAAATTGACCCGACCGGGGATCGAACCCGTGACCTCAGAGATGACGACACCATGAAAATCGGTGTACAAACCACTCGACCAAGGAGGTCGTCAAATAGCGACTGCACGCACCTTTATCGGTAAACTGTTACTAAGCGAAAATACAAAATTTTACAGGAGAGCCAATTTGAAGAAATATTCACCGTTTTTGGAAAATAAACTAAAAGCATTTGGTATTAAGAGTATCATTTTAAGACTATCTGATAAATATTTATTCATATTTCAGCATATAATTCAAAATATATGTTTGTTTAGTTAAACAATTATTTAGTTAGTTTATTATAGTAACACTTTTGTATTAATTTTTTTTCGATTATGAATGATTACTATAAAATCACTGAGTAAATAGTGTGACTAAACTCAACGTTATTTAAAATCGAATTCATTTGTAGATATTGTTTGATTATCAAATTCTGAATAGTTTTAAAAGCGGTTCTTCTACTTATTTTAAGCACGAATAAAAAAACAAACATTTAAATTGAATGATTTATTTTCAATACAAGATGAGATCCATACACTTATTACTAGTTTAGTTTCTCAGTGTTATTAATTATATTTCGCACATTAACCAGCAAGTATGTATGTATCCCATAGTTATTAATATCATATAGAATTAGATAAATTGGAAAATCGAATGAAAATGCAATAAAGTTATCTATACTTAAAACAACACCCAAACGTTATAATTTTCTCACAAGATTAACAAAAGTACAACCCACGTAATATGCTTCATAGAGAGGCGAATCTCTGAATCAAAATAATATAAAAAAGAAACCAATAATAATTTAAATTAAACACAAACATAAATTTTGCCAACTTCGAAAGGAACACTCTACGAATAAAACTTTAATATTTACTTCATATATTATTAAAGGAAAAATGAAACTAAACTAATTATCACTCTATAATTATCAATATTCTTAAATAAATATTTTGATATGAAGAAGTAAACTGTGACTATATGAAAAGGAACACTCTACGAATAAAACTTTAAAATTTACTTCATATATAATTAAAGGAAAAATGAAACTAAACTAATTATCACTATTTAGTTATCAATATTCTTAAATAAACATTTTGATATGAAGAACTGTGACTATATAAAAAGGAACATTCTAAGAATAAAACTTTAATGTTTACTGCATTTATTATGAGAAGAAAACTGTGACAAAACAAAATGACACATTATACCACTTACAAGAGTAAAAAAAATACCTTATTTTGTAACTTGTAGCTTGTTTATCCAAATACTAACACTTTTCTCTTAAACTTGTGTCCTTACTGATCAACAAGCACGTTACAATTGGTTTAGTCGCGATATTGTCCTTAAAACTCTATCCTTTATTGTTTAGTAACGGAAAGAAGTGGCGCCATCTTTCTTTTGAGGACGTATTTTAAGAAGGTGTCAATGTCATTTCATAGTTTACGTAATTTTATTATAGATGGCATTGTTATCTCAATTCTTGAAAAATGTTGTATAGTAACAGTTTACCGATAAAGGTGCGATATGTGCTTAACGTGACAGGTGGTGAGCCCATCGCCGCTCTATGCTGTTGGATTTATGTGCAGTCTTTAGTCCGTTAGTCACCTTTACGACACCCAAGGGAAGAGAGGGGGTGGTAGTATTCTTGCACCGCTACGCGACATTAGTTCATATCGGTCAATTCGGTTTAATTCATAGGTCGGATTAAGTGTTTTTCGGATTTTTAGATGCATAACCCGGGATTGTGATCAGTAGTGATCACCAACCCGCATTTGGCAAACTCGGTGATTAAGCCAACACCCATCGATTGAAGCGTGAAACTTGATTTCAGTTATGAAGGTCTTCACTCAGCAGTGGAACAGTATACAGAGTGCTCATTTTGATTTAGGGAAATTTTAAACAACGATTCCTTACCTTAAAATAATACTTTTGACTTAAGAAAGTTTTCTATTAATCGCATAATGCACGAGATTTTAATTTTTCTAAGGTAAATTTGATACTTTATGCTCTCAGTGTTTCCACTTACTACGTTCGTAGTAGTTTATTTTCATTAAAAAATACGCCTCTAGTTGCAGTAAGCAACAGAACAAGACGTGTTTCACTCAACTAGGGATGTGACCGTGTCAGTTTTGTGGACGGGCACGATATTCACGATGAGTTGTAGGTAGTATCTTAAAGACAGTCCGAGCCACACCGAGTCCATTGCAATAATTTAATTATTTTGTATGAAAACGGAAATAAGCGAAACATGTCATTAATTAGGCGGTCTTACTTAGTACCTCAATTTTCCCTAAATCAAAAAGAGCACGTTGTATAGGTACTACACTTTTTTGTTATTTTACATCGTTGCTCAACACGTGCGTGCCTGAACCATTGTTAAAGTATGGAAATGGGTTATGATTGTGTAAAAATTTATCAAAATAAATATCATCATCATCATCAGCCTATACTCGTCCACTGCTGGACATAGGCTCTCCAAGAACACGCCACTGAGCACGATCCGCGGCCACTCTCATCCAGCTCTTGCCAGCCACCTTGCGAAGATTGTCGCTTCACCTTGTCTGAGGGCGTCCTACGCTACGCTTGCCGATACGCGGTCTCCACTCCAGAACTCGTCTACCCCAACGGTCATCGGTTCTGCGACTGATATGGCCGGCCCACTGCCACTTCAGCTTGCTAATCCGGTGGGCTATGTCAATTACCTTGGTTCTCTGCCGGATCACCTCGTTTCGAATACGATCCCTCAGAGAAACACCGAGCATAGCAATTTTCATAGCCCGCTGAGCGACTTTAAACTTATGAACCAGCCCTACCGTCAGTGTCCACGTTTCGGCTCCGTAAGTCATGACGGGTAGGACGCACTGATTGAAGACGAAAGTCTTCAATCAGTGCGTCAAAATAAATGGAAATTTACAAATCTTTCTTAACCCTTGAGGTGCCTAATGGGTAAAACACACACGGCGTTCTTGGTGGGTCTGATGGACCCGTTTATAAAAATATTAAATAAATATAAATTAATCCTATAGAAATATTTCAATTCATATTTTCTGTTATTTTAGTGATATGTGTACAAAATAAAACCAAATATGTATTAAAAAGCTTCATTAATCAATTCAGAATAAAGATTCATTTTGAAAATTAAAAACGCATCAAACTTCAGGTAAAAAATACAGCCCCGTGCCTGGACGGAATTCTTTGACCCTAATACACCCCGGACGGTGGCAAGTTTTAGTCTATTCTATATAACGAAGCTACTCTTGGGCACCGCAAGCTTGGTATAATATTAAAAAAAAAATCGACAATTACTTAAAGTGACGGGTCTGTCAGACCCACCAGGCACCACAAGGGTTAAATGGACAAAGCAATACCTGACGCTAAAAGTGACATCTACACTATCTTATTAAATTACAAGAACTAGCTTTTTATAATAATTACGAAAGAAAAGCCGCGAGCGAAAGCTAGTAAGTCCGAGTTGTAAAATGGAGCTTTCAATGCCAATTAACGATTAACCAATCAATCTTTGATCTATTCCGTAAGCGTGTAGTTAGTTATTATGTAACATTTCATAGAATTTACCCAATATCTGATCACTTTGATCTTAACCTATAATGTAATATTTGCATGGCGTATGTTTACATAAACATATATTTGGTATCGGATCCGCTAAACTTAATTAAAATAAACAAACAGCCGGTTTGATCTTGTTTGGTTAGCGATGCCCGGTTTTGATGTTCTATGATGTATGGAATACGCTATACTGATTTATTACAAAAACCGTTTTATTGAACATAACGTAAATTGAAAATGATTCCTTTTATAATTGGTCTGTATTTAAACAGTAGGTTATTAGAATTGTAAATAAAATATGTGTTGCAAATAGTTAGAAAGCGTACGGTTAGGTAAAAGTTAACAGTTAAGAGTAAAGTAAGAGAATATTAAGTAATAGTAAATAGCAAATTTCAAGTTAAATAGTTAACCAGAGCTTTGTGTTTTATATCGTATCGTATCTTGCAAAGAACGTACATACACAAGATGTTTTTTTTTATGAATGATTGACTAAAAGTTTATTTTGCAATAGTCTTTAGTCGGTTATAAGCCTTTTACGACACCCAAGGGAAGAGAGGGGGTGGTAGTATTCATTCACCGCTACGCAACTCGTTTAGAACAACAGTTAATATAAAAAAACAAAAAACCATTCCACGAGGCTTGTTTTCTACGGTCACTTCACGTCAAGTCCCCCAATTGTTGATTCGGCAATGCGTAATAACATTACTTATTGTGATGATACATTAATATGTATCATCTTACTTTAATAAGTAATAGTATGTTTGGTAATAAAATATTTCAGAAATGTTTCTTAAGATTCCGAAGCCACAACCTTCATAGACACGACTGATCATTGGCATTGGTATTGTGCCAAAAAACGTAATATTGGGAAAGCTTTAATATAAAAATATTATATGGAAAATCGTTATTATCTTCTATTCCTGGGTCATGTACAAAAACTGTTTTAAAATTCACATAAATTACTAAGCAGTTATTAACATTGTCAGACTAATTGTTATAAAAATGAAACGTAAAGTGCGAAAGTGCAAATGAGAAATTCTTTACTTATCTTATTCAACGTGTTAATTAAAAAGCTCAAAACCTGAAATTAGTTTCTTCAGAATCGAGAGTAGAACAACATACATTACATACATAAAATCATGACTATTATCCCCGAAGGGTTATTCAGAGACTAGGCAATGGGGACCGCAAAAGCAGTCCTCTGCCATAGTCCACTTTTCACCAAATAGCGACTGCAGATGTCATGTGCTCATCGTGACAGGTAGTGAGCCCATTGCCACTCTATGCTGTTGGATGTATGTGCAGTCTTTAGTCCGTTAGTCGCCTTTTACGACATGCAAGGGAAGAGAGAGGGTGGTTGCATTCTTTCACCCTTACGCAATACTAAAAGTTATATTTATTTTATATTATTCAACTAATATATAATAATAAAATATAACCCATATTTAATAATATTTTCCACTAATATTGTTATTATTATAAAATGTTACCCATTTTTTATAAGGGTCACATTTTACTCATAAAATATGATATTTTTGTGATTTAAAAAACGTCCGTCAGATTCCGCTTTCTTCAAAAGCAGTTTTTTATAATTACAGCTCAGTTTCGTCATGAATGACAGATGTGGATAACCTCTAATGACCCTTTCGCCTGATTCCACTTTAGTCATAAATCGTCAGATATATTTTAAGGAGAAAAGATCCTAATCCGATTAGTGATAGTCATGCATGATGACCAATAAAACAAAATTTTAAAAAGTTACTTTGGTGTACTTATAAACTTAAACATAAAAAGGTGCTTCACCTACTTTTCACAAAATAATAAAAAGTTTCTTTTTTATCAAGTACCTTTAAGTCTTTTTTCAATAATTTTAACAATAATTAAGGTGAAATATCATAAATATAAAACAATGGAGTCAGTCGTTTCAGGCAGGTCAGAACTGAAAATTTCTGGGCCAAACATGATTTTATTATGTCGTTTCGCGACTTTGTTATCTTTATGTCCTTATTATGTCTTCGCTTATTTTGTACTACCATAATATGGTAGTAAATAAATTAATTTACTACCTTACGGTGTTGTAAGTAAGAAGATAATTGAGAAAGGTGACTTAACACATTCGTCGTGCGAACTCGTTAACAGATGGACCTGTGTCTGTTAAATAGTCAAAAGTATATTTAATCTAACTTACTGTTTAAATCATATTGTGTAGTTGATAAAGTCGTTTTTCAAACAAACACACGTGCACCGGACTTTTTACTTCTCGGCACATTGCAAAGGTAACCGCTCTTCACCCCTTCGAGTAAAAGAGACAGTGGCGTCTCGCAAGTTTATTTTCTATGGTTCCCGAGTGAGACAGTAACGGCGACGGTGACCCACCGTAGCACAGAGCGCGTTTGTGTACGGCAAATTTCTTCTACCTCCTTTATTACTTGTTGAACTGTGTTTGAATATCAATCGACTTTCAGTCTAAATTCAGTGCTAATACTTATAACAGTGTTCCCATTTTAAGCGAAAATCGTAATGAATACTCAGCGTACCCCGCCTTGTATGAGTGCTGGCTCGCATCCTAACTTGTCTCAATTAATGGATGACGAGTTTCAAAGTCAAGTCACCATGAGAAAAAGGAAGAATCCGGACTGCGATAGCATCTGTATAGAAGATTTTCGTCGTGAGCTTGCTGGCGTAATGGCTGAATACCGTCAGGAGTTAAGACAGACCTTAAACGAATTTCAAAAAAACATCTCGTCATCATTCGAAGCTTTGATTGATAAACAAAGTGAGAGCATAAAAAAAGTTCACAAAGATCTATGCACCCTCAAGTCAGATGTATCTGATTTAAAATTGTGCCAACAGGGCATCCGGAAAGAACAAAGCGATATCACCTCAAAAATGTCAACTCTCAACAATAAGCAAGATAATTTGTCTGATAAAACCAAAACTTTAGAGTGTGAATTAAATGACGCGAAAAGACAAATTTCTGAACTAACAGAGCAGCAAAATTTTAAAGACCAGCAAGGCCGTATTAACAATTTAGAAATTTCTGGAGTTCCGTTATCCAAAGGTGAAAACCTCTTTAACGTGTTGCATAAAATCGCAACCAAGATTGGTTTTTCTTTGTCACCGCACGACGTTGATTTTGTGCACCGAGTCAGACGTTATGCCAAGAAAGTTCAACGTAAAAATCAAGATCTATCCACGAATCAGTCAGTCCTGCCTGCTGTTCCGAATATCATAATTAAATTCACGCAACGCAAAAGAAAAAGTGAGTTTTTGGCCGCCGTGCGCGCTCGCCGCGGACTGACAACAGCTGACCTTGACATTGACGGCGCTTCCATACCAATATTTATAAACGATCACTTAACACCACACAATAAATTACTTTATGGAAGAGCTCGCAAATTAGGGAAGGAATGCAGTTACAAGTACATATGGTTGAATGATTGTAAGATATTTCTTCGCAAGAACGACACATCCAAATCCATTCTGATTGGCGGTGAAAAAGACTTGGATAGAATAAAGTGACTACTATCTGTGCTATTGACAACATCTGTGTTTTGTTATTACACTTTTTTTATGTTAACTTATACATTACAATCTGCGCCGTATGAAGTTAGCCGTGCATGTACTGGTATATTGTTATGCGAGTATACGTATGGTGCCTGTAGGTTACTAATTATAACCGTTTGTAACTGTAATAAAGGTCAATTTATAAACTCAGTGTCGTGTTTAATCTTATGGCAGCTTAGCAATAAAGTCTGTGGAGAGAAAATTTTGTGTAGTTGGTTTGGTTATTCAAAAAGTAAAACCATTGAATTATATTACTGTCCTCGTGATATTAATAAAATTATTATATTAAAAAATTGTAAGCTATCGTATTTACAAATAAAAGGAGCGTGGTACAAGCATATTCTTGAATTATTTAACTACCTTATTTTTCTACATTACTATTTGTTGAATTACCCTAATTTAAATAATCTAATTTATAGATGAAATATAATTTGTCTATTTACTATCAGAACGTGAGGGGCCTGCGTACAAAATCCCACGAGTTTTTGAGTAGTGTACTAGCTAATGAATTTGATATTATTTGCATAACTGAATCTTGGCTTAATGATTCCTTTTATAGCTCAGAGTTTTTTGATAGTCGGTATGAAGTATTTAGATGTGATCGCGATGCGGCGTCTCATGGGTGTAGCCGCGGTGGGGGGGTGGTAGTGGCCGTGCGCCGGGAGCTTTGCCCGGCCGCGCGGCCAACTTGGTGTGCGCCACCGCCCGCTGACGAGCTGTGGGTGAGCATCCCGATGCGCGGCCGCACTTACCGCCCCATCGTTCGCTCCGCGCATGAAGCTGTATATTTACATATAGCGTGTACTTACATACCGCATGGTATTAGACACGAATCTTTATTGAATTCATTTTATGACAGAACTGTAGACATTATTCATTCACATTCTGATGACATTTTTCTTGTGGTAGGGGACTTTAACGTATCGAATGCGGTGTGGCAATATAACCACGAACTCCGCTATATGACAGTAGTATCCGGTAACGATATATTTACCTCCTTAATAACAGATTTTATGAATTTATCATTGCTAAATCAGTACAATGGTGAATTTAACACAAATAATCGCATATTGGACTTAGTCTTATGCACTGATTTATGTAAGATCGAGGCATCTGATTCACCTTTAGTACCGGAAGACCCACATCATAAAGCGATAAACATAGACTTGCCTTTGTGTTTGCCCGCTCCCCTAAAACACAATAATAATAAGATAAAAATGTATTTTAGTGCTGATTTTGAATCCATAAATAATGGTTTGGCATCTGTTGACTGGGAAAAAGCATTCTCATGCTGTAATGACGTTGATGCAATGTTAACAGTATTTTATGATATTCTTAACGATCTCATAGAAAAACATATACCTGTTCGTTCTCAGATTAACACCCAAAGGTTTCCCCCGTGGTATTGTCGCCCATTGATAAAATTAAGTAATGAGAAAAGAAAATACCATAAAAAATGGAAAAAATATGGCAATCAAGCGGATTATAGGATTTTCTCGTTACTTAGATCACGATTACGCAAATTAGAAACAGATACACATAACAAATATTTAGTATTTTCAGAAAATAAAATTAACAACAGCCCTAACTGCTTTTGGTCGTATGTTAAGTCTAAAAACCAATCAGGAGAACTTCCTCAAAAAATGTTCTACAATAATAGAGTAATCTCGTCAGGGGACGACATTTGTAAAGCTTTCAATGATTTTTTCCAATCCGTTTTTATCAAGTCAACAAATGATCATTTAAATATCGCCCCTAACACCACCACAAAATGTAATACACTTGTAGATATTGGGCACATAAACTTACAAGAAAGTAATCTACTAAAAGGCTTAAAACATGTCAACATACATAAAGGAGCCGGTTCTGATGGAATACACCCTATAATAATATCTAAATGTGCTGAGCATTTATTAAAGCCAGTCACTATTATTTTTCGAAAGTCCCTAAATTCAGGTGTATTCCCTAGTCTTTGGAAAAGAGCTCTAATTACGCCTATACCCAAAAACAATAAAAAAGAATTAGTTACACAATACCGACCAATATCGAAGCTATGTGTACTTGGTAAAATACTGGAAAGGTTAGTAACTTTACAGCTGTCCTATACTTTCCGTAATCATATCTCTAACAAACAACATGGATTTATTAAATCCCGCAGTGTTGACACCAATATGGTAACTTTCACCGATTTCGTTCTAAGAGCTATGGATAATGACACTCAAGTTGATGCTGTGTACACCGACTTCTCCAAGGCTTTTGACAAAATTAGCCACAATTTTCTTATTGAGAAACTTGGGAGGCTCGGTGTGCACGGCAGCTTGCTCAGATGGCTGGATTCATATATTAGAAATCGAAGTCAGGCTGTCTGTCTTAAAGGTTATTGCTCAAGTTATTTACCAATACCATCTGGAGTCCCACAGGGTTCTCATCTTGGACCGGTGTTGTTTTCTATATACATCAATGACATCGAAGACGTTCTACTAAACTGCAATCACCTTCAATATGCAGATGACACCAAAATTTTTAGAGTTGTGACAAATATGGATGATTGTTTTAAACTGCAATCTGACTTAGACTCTTTAAGTAAATACTGTACTGAAAATCAATTGTTTCTTAACACAGATAAATGTCAAGTGATAACGTATACAAGAAAATCTGCCCCTATTTCATTCAATTATAAACTAAATGATATGGTCTTAAATAGAGTGGACAGTATTCGTGATTTAGGTATAAAAATGGACAGTAAACTCTCATTTAAATTACACTTTGACTCAATTATCAAGAGGTCCTTTCGTAGTTTAGGTTTCATCAACAGAATAACAAAGCCATTTAAAAAACTTATTACTTTTAAGATCCTCTACTTCAGCTTTGTTCGATCTATTTTGGACTTCGGCTGTGTTGTCTGGAATCCTCACTATAAACAAGACATAGATAGAATTGAAAGAGTTCAAAGAAAGTTTATGAAAATATTAAACTACCGTAGTAACAATACCAGTGAGTCATACAGCGAATCATTGAAGGGTTACAAATTACTGTCATTACAAAACCGACGTAAACAATTTGACATAGTCTTTCTTTTCAAATTATTAAATAACCGTTTAGACTCTCCAACACTTTTATCTAAAATAAACTTCATTACTAAAACTCGTTTGCCCGCACGTTCTTCGCGTTCCATTAAAATGTTTGTACCACCTCGATCCCGAAAAAATTACACTAGGAATAACTACTTTAGCCGCTGCCTTACTTTGTATGATACTGAGTTCTCTGACATAGATTTATTTAATAATTCTTTGAATAGCTTTAAGTCAAAACTTTTCACACAATTAATTTAATGAACTTGTTCTAAAATATTCTCTTAACATTTTCTATGTGTCTGTGCATTCGCGGGCGTTAACATGTAAGTATAATACACTTTTAACAAGTTTTGACTTTTATTCCACTGTAAGTTAATCCTAATGGATGGGAGTTATATTATTTGCATTTTGACGCTCGTGACTTCACATATTATTTATAGATTGTGTGTGTGTGTGTCTGTGCGTGTGTGTGTGCGTGTGTGTGTGTGTGTGTGTGAGAGAGAGAGAGAGTGTATGTGGGTGTTTGCGTACATGCATGTGTATGTGTATTATATGCATGCGGGTAGGTGTACGTAATTAAGTTTTGTATCCTACCTTCAACGCTTTGTTTTACAACTAGTTACATATTAGTAAGTTAAAATTATGTTTGGGCACTCTTTGTCTATAAATTTTTGTGTATTTTTTTGTATTTGTGTTTTTTATGTAATGACTGTTCCGTGCCAGAATAAATTAAATAAAAAAAAAATTAAAAATAAGGAAAATAAAACTTTAAACTATCGCATTGCATTGCATTAAAACTGTTTTAACGTGGTTCCTTTGTGACCACGGCATAGAATACATAACAAGACCACGGCCGAAATGTCAAGCAGTAAGAAGATAATAATTGTGTTACAAAGGTCCCGATAAAACAGTTCCTTATTTTTAAGTCACCTTTCGCAATTATTTTCTTATTCACAACACCGTAATTTTATTCACACTCTTAGGGCAAAATCAAGGCAAAAATGTAGTCTATGCCGACGAAGTCGCGGGCATAGTCTAATGTATGCATGCGGTTTGAGCATCCACGGAAAAAGAAGTGATCTGACGAAAGCGGAATCTGACGGATGAGGAGTCATGAGTTTTTTTTGCTGTTTCGACAACAGTTTTAAAATGCTGACCTATGCGTAAAAAAGAAGTGATCCGACGATAGTGGAATCTGACGGACGTTTTCTAAATAATTTTTACTATACTACAATGCAGTGAACAAATCCAACGTTAAATCTTGTTCTTCCGTATAGCTCCAGGTACTTTTCGATAATCACTTGTTGCTAATATCTACAAACGGTCTTCCTCTAGGCACATCCAACATTAGATAGATTAATATAAGCAGATATATACTATAAAGTAGAGTAATAGAGCTGTGTGGTCAGTATTAAAATATAGTACCAACCCATCTCTTCTCTTAGGTGTCGTAAAAGGCGACTAAAGGACTGAAGACTGCTCATACATAGAGCATAGAGCGGCGATGGACTCACCACGTATCACGTTGAGCACATGAGTCGTTATTTGGCATTACACTGCTTTTGCGGTCATCACTGCCTAGACTTTTTCTTTCTTTTAAATAATGGCTTTGTGCGATCAGCACATTTAGCCAGTGTGAAGTAAGATAAAATAGTAATGTTTTTTTTCGATATGGGCTGCCGCGCCATCTCAAAAACTGACATAAGTCTCTTATGAGGGTTTACAAACTATTTAGATCCCTGTGTTTTATTTTAGTATGCAAAGTTAATTCAAAATTGACTTATTAGTTTTTAAAAATTTTGATTTGGAATTTGTTTGGAAAATCAAAATGCGTAAACCCCCATAATGTACTTCAAAGCAAAATCAATCATACTAATTAGAACAATTCTGCTTTGAAGTTTCAAACCTAGTAATTTAATAAGAGCAATGTTTTTATTCTGCGAAATGTGCAAAACCATCACGCGCTTGTGTTAAAAATTAAAATTTACTTTTTTAAGAAGGGGGTGCCCTGCGGAATATCAGTACAAATATTTTCATGTAAGAATTATTGTTTCATGCGTAGAATTAAGAAAGTTATCGAAAAAATGTGTTTTTAGGAGTCATTCGTTTTATGTATTGTTCGTTACTGTTTAAAGAAATTTTTTGAAATTTCAACAAGGCCCTGACCTTGTGCAATGATCAGACTAACTTACATAAGTTCTTTTAATAACTAATTCAGCGCATAGTACAAGTGGCTTAAAAATACGTAAAATTTCACAATTTCGTGCAGGACCCCCTTAGGTAGATGATAATGAGTGATAATGAACGTTTATTGGTATGATATTCCTCGAAACCCCTCGAGACTAAATAAAGCTGTGGGACTTTATTGAGATCTCACACGGACTTCTTGAGAGAATTTGAAAAGTAGTGTTGTACTATTTTGTTTTATTTGCCAACGCTCATGCATGTTCACGAACACTTAACAGTAAATAATCCACCATTATTTCACATTAATATTCGACAAAACACAAGTTATAGAAAATAAAACGAAACTGCAGATAAGACGCTTTGCTTTCCCGCCAAGAAGTCCCCATTGCCTAGTCTCTGACTAACCCTTAGGGGAGTAATAGTCGCAAGTGTATGTATAGATAGATAGATTTATCTCAATAACTCTTTAATTGCAACACCACAAAGATTAACATTGAACTTAAAAACAAACTTAAAAATAGAACACAATAACAATAGCTCTCGGCGGCGGTATTTCCGGACCATAATGATTTAGGAATCTTCAAGAAATAAGCCTATTCCTTTCTGAAAGGCCGGCAACGCGTCTGCAATTCCTCTGCTTTTGCGGGTGACCATGGGCGGCGGCGATTACTCTCCATCAGGTGACCCATCTGCTCATTTGCCTCCTTCATTTATTAAAAAAAAACAATAATACAATAAGACAATACGATTAAAAATAAAGTCACAATTTGGCGGTGTTATCGCTCTAAGCGATAAAGTTTAACTCGCGACAACTCAAGTGCTGTTACCTTGTTTCTAATAACACTAACAAGTTTGATAATCAATTGTTATGTTGTGTATTTTATGTTATGACATTGCCATGCTTATGTCAGTCATTTCATTGGAGGTAGAGTGATAATTATTACGGGGTTGCACGAAAGACCCCGACAAGGCGACGATTTAAAAAAAGAAAATTCATACAAAGTTGTCCTGGTAATTACAAACGCAACAAAAAAAATAGCCAAATAGATGCAGCCGTTCTAAAGTGGCGTAATACTAATTAATAACACTTATATTCGGCGTGAAATAATGGCACTTGGTGCTGTTATGTTTCGTCCGACCAGTGAGGGTTCCGGAGGCCCCTCCCCCCCCCCCCTCCTCCCAATTCCTATTCCTTCCTTAAACCTATTCCTCCCTTAAAGGCCGGCAACGCGTCTGCGATTCCTCTGGTTTTGCGGGTGTCCATGGGCGGCGGTGATTACTCTCCATCAGGTGACCCGCCTGCTCGTTTGCCTCCCTCTTTTATAAAAAAAAAAAAAAGTGATGCCCGAACATATTTTCGTAAGAATTTATTTTTATTTAAGTAATTATAGTACTAGCTCATAAGAATCACACGCCGTAAAACGAGACACAATATAATTAATTTGTTAGTAACCCTCTCTTCCCTTGGGTGTCGTAAAAGGCGACTAACGGAATAAAGACTGCACATACATCCAACAGCATAGAGCGGCCATAGACTCACTACCTGTTTCGCTGAGTACACATGCAGTCGCTATTCGGTGAAAAATGGACTATGGTAGAGGACTGCTTTTGCTGTCCCCATTGCATAGTCTCTGACTAACCCTTCGGGGATAACAGTCGTGATCATAAATGTAAGTATGCATGTATGTTAGTTACCGCTAGGAGTATTTGTGCTGTCACAACCCCTTGTCTGTACCAGGGGTTATAAGTAGATACTTATACCCTCAAAGACTAGGTAGTCTTGCCATAAATTCTGTCCCAACACGAAACAAACAAAACAACAAAATATGTCACGTGTCGTCAAACGTGTCCACATGACTAGTGTATAGAAAAAAAAGAATTGAAGTTTTAAAAGCATGTATTTTATACGGTTAACTGTAGATTACCACAAATATTTAAACTATTCAAAATTACCACTTTTAGCTTTTACACATTTCTCCAAATGTCCTGGGCATTCATTTATGACCACACGTAAAACATCCAATGGTATCGAGGCGTCTGTCATCAATAAGTCTTCTTTTAACGACTCGATATTTAGATGAGGTTAACAGCTGCTTTTTTCCTCTTAAATATTCCATAAGGAATAATCCAAAGGATTAAGATTAGGACTAGCAGGGGGCCAATTTTCAGAGGCGATAAAATCCGTTAAATTCAAGTCTAACCAGCGCTTAGTTGATTTCGCTTTGTGCGCTGGTGCTAAATATTGTTGAAATATCCATTGTTTACCAGCGATCACAGTGTTACTTAGTGGCTTAACCACCTTCTCTAAAATATCGCTTTGGTAGGTAGTTGCTCGTGTTTTCACCCTTTGTCCACAAAAATGGAGCTTTGTGACGCTTTCGTAGGACACGCCCCACCAAACCATGACAGATGCTGGGTGGTGGCCTCTTTCGGCCCTCGGAATTTTCGCAGTAGCTTCTTGGGAGCTGTGTGCATACACCCTATTGTTTTGACGGTTAAATTTCTCTTCAACACAAAAAAAAATGTTTGTAATGGCTTTGGGAAGTTGAAAATCTCGACTGGTGTTTTCTTACATTTGTGTAATGCAATTACTGCGACTCGATTCGCTGTGGTACCTACCCTACTCCATGTTTACACAGCTATGTGTTAGATCGAAATGAATAGTATAGAACCTACTTAATATATTGGTATCTATTAATATTACTACCGTCATATTATTTATTTAAAAATACCCTCGCTTAAGTCAGGACAGAACTTATGGCAAGACTAAGTATAACCATACTGTCTATGTAGGTAAGATCAGTGCAATCTTCCGCGAAGGGCCGATACACCACGCCCGTCAGAAAGAAAGTCTCTCATAAATAGATGGCAAAACATAAGGTTGTCTCTTCTGATAATATCATAGGTCTACCTTAGCAGAAATGCTGTCCACATTGTTCATCCAAGTAGAAAATAAAAGGGAATCCTCCTAATACTTGTGAAGGTGATATGAGGCGTACAAGGGTCTGCACGTTAGATAACAAAAATTGTGATGCCATAAAACAAAACGGTATTACCCAGTGAGAAAACTATTTTGTTTTATGTTACTGGCAATTTTAGTTTAGCGTTTTTTTATGACCGCTAATATACGAACTGCTTTTTTGTAATGATGGGCGTATTACTGGCCAAATATTAAAGCGATGGGTTCGGCAGCCTGAGTTCGATTCCCAGTGCCAAAGTGTTTTGTGTTGCTAGCCCCGGTTTGTAACGACCAACCCGCAATTGTAATAATCAATAAATCAATTATTGTATTCATTCCTCGTTTTGATATATATAAAATTAAAAACTATTTTTTTTTTCTAAACTATAGAAGAGAGAGATTTAAAATAAAAAACGTTATGTAGCAATTTTATTAGCTTTCTTCGAAACTATAGTAAATTATACAATAGTAACACTTTTAAGTCTTGGTGTCTTGTTTATCTTGTGTACTTTAAAAGTTATTACAATTTTAAAAGTGTGATACTTATTTTTGCAGGCCAGTGTATATAAATATTTTTTAAAGATTATTAATAATGTGCGTTTAACATATTAATAGTAGTCCTGTTAACCCATCCTGTTAATATAAATGACCGTGTCGGAGTGGGTTCACGTCAGTAGTCTAACGAAGCTATGAGGATTGAACCATGATTTCTCGCGTTCAACCCGAGCATATATCCACTCGGCTACCAACGCCTCAAATAATAATAATTATGTGCCTTTGCCTATATAACAGTAGGTCACCCTATTACGAGTCTAAGCTATTACTTTTTAGCCTAGGTTCTGTTTGTAATTACCTACCAGCAAATAGGGAAAGTTACTGTATAAGCATGCAACACCTTCGATCATATCCTGTTCAACAAGAAGGTTGGTAGTCAAATGCATATAAGCAGCTTAACATAAAAAACTATCTTTTTTTCTAGAATTCTGTGTCGTTATAGTAAGTCGTTAAACATTAACTCACAAATGTGAGTAGAGTAGACTCAACAGTGTTTTAATTATGATGTATTCACAAACTGTCAACTGCGCCGTTTAAAGCGTAGCGCATCTGCAGTAGCAGCCGTAGCAAAAATATGCTACGAGCTACGTAACTAGAGTAAAGTGACTCAGGTTCTACTAATCAATGTTTTAACGGTTTGTAATACTTTTTTATTACTTTAATAAGCCATAAATACGTCTTATATTTCATAATGAACACGCACTAGGTACTTACTCATTTAAAAATAGTTCTGTTAACCAATTTTTTTAATATTATCGATTATTCATTATCATCATCAGCCTACAACCATCCCTCTTGACAGACATTGTAGACACGTGGGCATATTGAGAGATTGGGCATAACCCACTTAATAGTCAAATGCGAGTTCATGTGTGATTTTAATAAAACAAAATACATACATACATTTTAATCACAACAATTATCCCCGAAGGGTTAGTCATTGACTAGTGATTCTAGGGACAAGGATTATGTGCAAGACATTATTTGGAAATTCGTCAAGAGATAATCGCGTCGCGTAGCGGTGAAAGAATACTACCACCCCCTCCCTTCCCTTGGGTGTCGTAAAAGGCGACTAACATACTAAAGACAGCATAAACATCCATAAGCATTGAGCGTCGATATACACCACTTGTCACGTAGAGCACATGTGCAGCCGCTATATAGTGAAAAGTGGACTGTGGTAGATGACTGCTTTTGCGGTTTTCATTGCCTAGTCTCTGACTAACCCTTCGGGGATAATAGTCGTGATTATATGTGTTTGTATGTCACGGGACACGGGGTGGTCACGTGGATGAAGTTGCGGTTGTTAATACAATTAAAACCTAATACTTAAGCCTTCTCCAAAATAAACAAACAACAAATTAATGTTAATTTATAATTGATTACCCATTCTAAATATAAACACAATCAATTTGTTTGTCGTCTTATTGCGAAAACAAGACAACAGACCCGAGGAGTGAACTCAAACAAAAACTTTGGGTGTGAAATTGAAACGATGTCAAAATAACCGTTTGTGTTATGCAAATTCAAGATCTAAATTGTTTATTTGACAGTATATTTAGGCAAATTGTATTGTTAATAAAGAAGAACTTATATTAATTAAAATAAATAGCGGTGAACGGAAGCACCATGGTAAATCATTTGAAAAAATCGTTGATGATAAGCTACCATGGTCACGGTAGATACCCGAGATGGGTCGAAAGTGCATATATTTTATAAGAATTATAATAAGATGGTATTCATCTTTCATTTTCATATTTAAAATTGTTTTTAAACTATGCTTAAATACATTACATTATACATTCATATAATTACGACTATTATCCTCGAAGGGTAAGTCAGAGACAAGGCAATGAGGACAGCAAAAGCAGTCCTCTACCATAGTCCACTTTTTACCAAATAGTGACTGCACGTGTGCTCAGCGTGACAGGTGGTGAGTCCACCGCCGCTCTATGCTGTTGAATGTATGTGCAGTCTTTAGTCCGTTAGTCGCCTTTTACGACACCTATGGAAAGAAAGAGGGTGGTAGTATTCTTTTACCGCTACCCGACACGATAATAAAATAAGTGACATAAATGAAATACAATATTTTAAGGGGCCCCTCGAAAGTTTTTTTATGACTCCTTTCCGCTCTATCTCATGTTAAGCTGATGCGAAGATAGCTAGTCAAATAAAGTTATGCCGCGCTAGCTGTCCTCACTTTGCTGACCTACAAGTGGCTTCTACACATCTCAATTTAAAAAACCATTTTATAAATTACTCGCAGACCGCCGGCGACTTCGTTCGCGTGGACCCCGTACTCCGTTACGAATTTTCAAAATGACTCCCCTCCCAAGAACACTTATTGTGACGTCACTAAAATAGTTAGACATATGCTATCGCGAATTTTCAAAATGACTCCCCTCCCAAGAACACTTATTGTGACGTCACTAAAATAGTTAGACATAATGCTATCAATGGTGTGTTCTGCAAAGTCATAGTACATTATTTTATTATATCATCAATAGTTTTCTTACCGCACGCAATTTAAGGATTTTATTTGAGTTTTAATAAGGATCCCTCACTTTTTGAAAATATAAGGACATTAACAATTATGACTTATTGAATAGTGTAGAATAGCTATTGGAATAGAGTGTAGCGGCCTCGCTTTTTGTAAATTTTGCTTAACTTTTTAATTAAACCCAAAATTGCAGAGAAAGATTTTCATAAAGTGCCCTAATATAGCATATGTCACCTGGAGATAGTGTAGTTTCCCAACGGTGAAAGAATTTTTTAAATCGGTCTAGTAGTTTCGGATCCTATTCAATACAAACAAACAATCAAATGTTTCCTCTTTATAATATTAGTATAGACTAGCAGCCCGCCCGCGTCTTCGTCCACCCTAATTGAGAAACATCGTCATTCTTCAGTAATTTTGTACAAAATATCTATTAAAAAAACCATCGCGCTTTATCGATATTTCTATGAAATCGCTTAAAAATCAATTATGTGTCTTAGATGGAGAAAGTGGAGCCACCACAGAAAAACGACGACTTTACTTAATAATATGTAATGTTATTGATATCGGGGTACCCTGGTACTTTTATAACTGTCATGATTCAATTAATTATTGACATAGTAAGTTGTAGCACCCAGTCCTACTCGTTTATTTATTTTTTCCTGATAGTTAAAGGTAAGTAAGAACGCTAAGGCGCCTATCTTCCCCTTTTCATTTATGTCTCCCTGATACTTTTAGATCAATATGACTGTCATGATTCAATTTATTATTGACACAGTAAGTTGCTTACGCACCTAGTCCTAGTTTCTATCGACATCAATATAACGAATATTTTAAGCTCCTCTCTCTTTTTTACCGTTAGTGCGTTTCGAGGAATAAAAATATAATATTTTAATTACCTATTCAGAAGCGCACCCAACGGGTGCGCTTGGAGGAGTAGTTTAGGTGCGCTTGGTCTGCTGCGCTTCGAGGAATACCCCTTGATATGGGGTAATCCACGAAGCGCACCTCGCCCACGAGCCCACCTCGAAGGCAATCACACTCTATCATAATTAAACAAGTTATTTCACCACACCACGTTTAAAGTACGATTTAGATACGAGAACCTCTTCACTAACACGATTTAGGTCACATTTCTTGTCAACGTACTAGAAATATGACTTACATAATATTGTGACCTTTTGAATATTATATTACATAATATTGTTTCAGCTCTGCCAGTCTACGCTATACTGAGTATCGTCTTAAGCTCTGTGGTCGTTGTGTTGGCGGTACTCTCAGTATTCATTTACAGGTAAGTGTTTAGAGTATAATCTGACTTAGGCTACAATATTTGAGCACTTGTGAATGTTATTAAGATATCGGTTCGTAGTCTAGAGGGCGGAAGACCTTGTACTGAAAAGAGCTGGCAAGAAATGCAGCAAGGGCATTTAATTTTCCTTTATCCCTTTAAAAGCCATAACAGTACAGCGTCATAGAAAAATTAGAAATCGCCTTCCCTTTCATAGTAGGACACTTTCCATTACAATAATATACAAATTACTAGAAACAACCACAACAATGTGAAAAGGTACTATTTAAAATTTATTTCAGATACCTATCAATTTAAAATAAGCAATGTTATACAGTACTGATAAAAGACAAAGTAAGATTAAATCTGTGGTTAAAATGTAGTCAATTTCATATTTGAATAGGGTTTTACGAGTACTAAGTCAATCCAACAAGTTCTTCATAACCCAGTGTATTATTAACTATAGCTCTATTCCCAAAGTATGATTTTAAGAAAGCATAAAAAGGTAGTAAAAATCGTGGTAATTGAAAATGTAAAAAAAATAAACGCATATTTTCTCATCTCATACCTTTAGTTCATGGGTTCTATTCCTAGAGGGTCATAAGCAGTTTGGTTGGTGGTAAGGCATGCCCTAAGTCTGTCAGAGTAGCTATTATAGTCTTGTTTATTTCAGTACCGTTGTAGTATTCCGACAGTAAGAGTTACAGTCGCCAATTCCTTAAGGGGGTGCCGCGCGATCGCAAAAACTGACATAAGTCTCTTAATGAACTTCAAAGCAAAATCTTCTTTGAAGTTTCAGAACTAGTAATCTGATTAGAGCAATGTTTTTATTTTGCGAAATGTACAAAATCATCACGCGCTTGGTTTAAAAATTAAAATTTACTTTTTTAAGATGGGGGTGACCTGCTGAATAGCAATAAAAATATTTTCAAGTAAGAATTATTGTGTCATGCGTAAAATTAAGAAAGTTCTCGAAAAAAAATGTTTCTAAGAATCATTAGATTTATGTATTGTTTGTTATTGTTTAAAGAATTTGTTTCAAATTTCGACAAGGACACGACCTTGTGCAATGATCAGGCTAACTTATATAAGTTATTTTAATGTATTTTACTAATTCAGCGCAAAATAGGTACAAGTAACTTAAAAATACGTAAATTTTCACAATTTCGTGCAGGATCCCCTTAATAGTGAAGATTGAGAGTGAAGTGCTCTTCTATCCACGTTTAATACTTACCATCTTATAGGCTAAACCCGATTCAATTACTTTTAACAAAACAAACAGAAGACAATCAGCTATTTTTATATAGACTGAAAGGATCAATAATTTAATTCATTGCGTCTCGCCGCGTCGCTTCGAACCATATCACCAATATGATTTAGCCGATGAAAAATCACAAATAAATCCCATTACTTCTATAGTACGACCGAGCATAGGACAGATGAAATTTGTTTTCCTATTCTATTTGGTTCGTTTCTAATATTTCTGATTGTATTACGTACCCTGAGATTCACAGTGTATTGTATTTGATTCCTGCCTTTCGAAAGCAAACCTAGATAAGGTTCTTAATAGAAACTTAATAAACATTATCTAGAACTGAAAAATACCTACATCTTACTAGATGCTATGTGACTAGAAGGGCGGGTGGAAGCGCACTACATCAGGATTGCTCAACTAATGGCAACTGAAACACGTTAAAGAACTAAACCTTTATATCTATCTTCTCGCTTTTATTTTACACACTATACTATCCTTATTAAACATTGACGTTTAAAATGCGTGAATTCTTTTATTAACGTGCCAGTGTATTATTATTGTCGGAAGTGCCTACGGCATGAAACGGACTTGCCTGCTATACGTAAGCGTTCTAGATCCAGTTGTTTAGGCTGTGCAAATTTATTGTTTACAGAATGGATAGTTTTTTTTAAACAAACATAAATACATACTTACATACGCATATGAGTACACAAACTTAGAGTTCCGCAAGGGTATGCAGAAAACTGTCCTGAACTTATTCATATCTAGATATGTTTCTCTAGGCATTACAAGCTGGAAGCGGAGATCGCGATGATGACGTGGCGCGTCAGCTGGAGCGACGTGCTGCCACCTGGCGGCAGGTTGCGCGGGAGTATGCACTCGCTCGCTCGAAGGTATAGCTCTGGGGTGAGTGTAAATAGAAATAGAATTATGGGTAACCCACGCAAATGCGCTAACTGTCAAATTTAGCAACTTTATGCATGTGCATAACAGTAGATGTCTACACCTCTAGTTTCCTTTCCTTTCGGCCGAACACTCGATCTAAGGCACACAAAAAACATCCACAGAAGAATAATATAGGATTTTAAGTAAAGTTCAGCATTGGAGAAGTTCGTTCGAGTTCTGGTTGGGATCTTGCATGTTTAGCAGTTTTCGCACTGGATTTTAAAAAACCGCGACAAAATGAAAACATCTAGAGTTTCTCTGTCCTTTAAAAGGCCTCGTAGGTTATCATAGAATGGCAGTCGTTAAAACTCACCAACCCTGGGCCAGCTTGATGTATTTTTTTAAATGCAAAAATGGCATGTATTAATGCCATCTCGTCCTCCAGGGGTAAGGCCTCGTAGGTTATCATAGAATGGCAGTCGTTAAAACTTACCAACCCTGGGCCAGCTTGATGGTACTCCACGTCTTTTTGTTAACGTGGGAAGACCTGAGCCTGCAGTAAGATGTGTACAGTCTTAGAAGACCAGATTTCACTTGCACACACAACCTTGCACAACCTTGACTTCAAAATCAATCTTACGTAAGTAGTTATGATCATGTTTCTGAATAAAGTAAATCTCAAGTGGCTTTTGGCTAATACCAAGCTAACACATATTAATTGTATCGATGAACGTAATTTCAACTTGGAGGTCGTTGCCCCGCAGAGGACAGTATGTAATTACTTTTTTACATATACTGTTTGAGAGTTTTCGGAAATCTTTATGAACAGTCCTGTAAGTAATTAAAATTACCTCAGTCAATCACTGGTAAAGTACATACCTAAGCATATTTCAAAGCATTAGGCATGTATGTTCCTGAATTATGAATAAAAAGAAAATGTTGTATATATGCTGTCGTCATAAAAAAAATACTATTTATTTGCTTTTTATTATATTTATCGGATACAGATACGATAAAGCAGTAATCTGATTTCCTCTCGGAGCAAATCACCAGTGAACCTTTCCGAGCCCATCCTATAGTAAATACAAAGTCAGTAACGATGGCTTAAATTGTTAGCAAGCATTTTGGCGATATACTATGAGACAACAATTATTACGTAGTTTGAATGGGTCAGTTTCGATCGTCAAAACTAAGCAACTTTCGTTGTAGCTGGCTTTCGGATGGGATTATAATATTTAAATATCTTAAGCTTCTTTGTGATTTACAAGGGACTCGTTTGCTGCAATTGGTTTTACCTCTTTGCTTATAAAAATATAATACAAAAACAAAGATAAAATATAAACACAAAGAAAACTGTGAAAGTTAGGTCCTACAAAACCGTTTTTGAAGTTGCAGTCATGTTGTAAATATTGTGTCTCTGTTAGAAACTACTTGAAAGAAAGTGTGAGCTCTGTTTTTGACATTGTTTAACTTTAGACATAGTTTTGTGACAGCAGAAATACTCTTAAAAGTTAATAACACACGTACATACATATAATCACGACTATTATCCCCGAAGGGTTAGTCAGAGACTAGGCAATGAGGACAGCAAGAGCAATCCTCTACCATAGTCAACTTTTCACCGAATAGCGACTGCACGTGTGCTCATCGTAACAGGTGGTCATCGCCGCTCTATGCTGTTGGATGTATGTGCCGTCTTTAGTCCGTTAATCGCCCTTTACAGCACCCAAGGGAAGAGAGAGGGTGGTAGTATTCTTTCACCGCTACGCGACACTGTTGTACACGGTTTATAAAAAGTAACCGGTATTACATACATTATCACGTCTGCTTTCCGCAGGGGTAGGAGAGACCCCAGCTTTCCATTT
The DNA here is from genome assembly GCA_963921215.1 of Scoparia ambigualis. Taxonomy (NCBI): domain Eukaryota; kingdom Metazoa; phylum Arthropoda; class Insecta; order Lepidoptera; family Crambidae; genus Scoparia; species Scoparia ambigualis. The sequence continues at coordinate 59,278,475 of OY992502.1, read as the reverse complement.
GCTATGATCCTGACAAACATCCGTAACCGGTATTTAATGTAAAGAAATACCTCTCCAATACTCATTTGTCACTTTGTAGGGATCCGTAGCCAAATGGCAAAATACGGAACCCTTATGGATTCGTCATGTCTGTCTGACTGTCCGTCCGTATGTCATAGCCACTTTTTTCCGAAACTATACTGTTAAAACTTGGTAAGTGGATGTATTCTATATACCACATTAAGATTTTAACACAAAAATAGAAAAAAAATTAAAATTTTGGTGGTTTTCCATACTCAAAATTTGTTTTATTAACCCTTAACCACCTACCTCCCGTCTCCTAGACGTAAGCAAAACTGTTATTGTAAATAATTCAACTCGAACGCGTCGCTTTTGCCCGTGCGCCTGTGTACCTTTCCCCCGCTCCCCTCAGTACCGCGTGAGCGATTGGAGAGATCACAGGTGCGCGCGTTTGTCTATGGTGAGTAAAATTCTATTATCGAGTGTCTCAGAGACGGGAGGTAGGTGGTTACGTAATTTTTCTGATAGTTATTTTTTTGTTGTTTTAGTGAAAAATGGCATTAAGTAATGCAGTAATTGAGAGGTTGTTAGAACAAGATGTGTCAGAAAACGAAGACTTACCAAACGATGAATGTAGTGATATGGAGAGTAACGTTGGTGAAGATCATGTATTAGTCGACAGTCACGAATCAGAATCTGAAATTGAAGCCGAGGAAGTACCATCGGTATCTGCATCAAGCGGACACCAACCAGCGCAAATTTCGTCATCGATTCCCGCAGAACATGAACATTTTTCATCCGAAGACGACGAGCCCCTATCACAACTAGAATCGCGACCTAGAAAAAAAAATTATTTTGGAAAGAACCGTTTTAGATGGTCTTCTACCCCTCCGTCTGCACGATCCAGAACGTTACAACATAATATTGTTTTGGAAAAAGAAGGTATAAAGCCACCATACAGCAGCGAAGTGAATGCTACATCTTCCCCACTAGATATTTGGCAGTTATTCTTTACAGATGAAATGCTCGAAAAAATTGTACGAAACACGAATGTAAAGATACAACAATTTAGGCCTAACTACCAAAAACAAACATGTGTTCAAGACTTAGATTTGATCGAACTAAAAGCATTTATAGGACTTTTGTTTTTCACCGCAATTTTCAAAGAAAATCGTGAACATTACACGTCATGGTACAGCAGTGACGGTACTGGAAGAGAGATATACCGTTGTATCATAAGTAAGAATCGATTCGAAGTCTTACTGAAGGCTCTTCGTTTTGATGATGCAGAGAGTAGACCAATGCGCCGTGAAAACAACCCGGCAGCACCTATTTCTGAACTCTTTGATTCTTTCATCAGACGATGTCAAGCTGTATATACAATAGGAACCTGTGCGTGTATTGATGAAATGCTATTAGCATTTAAAGGCAGGTGCAAATTCAAGATGTATATGCCAAAAAAACCGGCTAAGTACGGTATAAAGATACAGTGTCTTACAGATGCGAGATCAGGTTATTTGCTAAATGCCTATATTTATGTAGGCAAAGATTCTGATGGACAAAATTTGCCTAATGAATACCAACGACTAAAGAAACCTACTCAAGCTGTCATGCGTCTAATTTCTCCAATCGAAGGTTCGAATAGAAATATAACGACAGACAACTGGTACACTTCTTTAGAGCTCATAAACTTGATGAAGCAGAAAAATCTGACTATTGTAGGTACAATAAGAAAAAATCAAAAGGAAATACCACCAGAATTTCTACCCTCTCGTAATAGGAACGTGGATTCAACTATTTTTGGATTCACAAAGGATATCACCATCTCATCCTTTGTGCCAAAGCTAAATAAAGCAGTGATAACTATGTCAAGCATGCATCACTCACCAACCGTAGATGAAACCACAAAAAAGCCAGAAATAATTCTTCACTACAATAAAACAAAAATCGGAGTAGATTTACTCGATCAAAGATGTTCTAATTACTCCACTGGTCGCCGTACACGAAGGTGGCCATTGGCAGTATTTTACAGATTGTTAGACATTTCGGTATCGAACAGTTACGTTGTGAGCTTGTCTGCCCAACAAACTCCAGTAAGTAGGTTCAAATTCATAAAAAAATTAGCTGAACAACTTTCAAGACCACAAATGCAACGCCGTGAAAATAATGTGAATGTACAGCGCGATATCAAAACCTCTCTACGACGTATCCTTCATCACAACGAGGAACCTACTTCAACATCATATCCTGGTGGTAGTCAAGATGAAGAGAAGCTGCTAGTTCGTAAAACATGTTCCACCTGTGATCCAAAGAAAAAACGCCGAACACAGTATATGTGTTTTGATTGCAAGAAACCAATTTGTCTAGAATGCTCATCAAAGCTTTGCATACACTGCCGTGAAAAACTGTAAGTTCGAGGCCTGCAATTTAGTTAAAATTTGTTTTTTTTAAAGAAGATAAATATTTTATTTTATTTGTTGATTATTTTAATGTTTTAAAATTATTATAAAGAAGTTCCTATTTGATTAAGTTTTTTTTATTGATCTCTTTTTCATTAGATTGTAGTTTCTAAGCTAAAAAATAGGGTTATTAAGAAATTATTGTCATCATTAGGAAAGGTAATTAATATGTGTACGTTTTTTTCTTAGAATAAAGACTTAAATATGTAAATAAACTATTTTTTATTTAAAAAGTCCTGTATTCTACATAAATCTTACAAACAACAGCGATATCTTACTGGCGTCTGAGAGACGGGAGGTAGGTGGTAAAGTAACAAAAACAGGGGGTAGGTGGTTAAGGGTTAAACCTATACGTGTGGGTTATCTATGGATAGGTCTTCAAAAATGATGTTGAGGTTTTAAATATCATTTCTTTCTAAACTGAATAGTTTGCGCGAGAGGCACTTCCAAAGTGGTAAAATGTGTGTCCCCCTGTAACTTCTAAAATAAGATAATGATAAATCTAAAAAAATATATGATGTACATTACCATAACAACTGTTACCGAAAATTGGTTTGAATGAGATCTAGTAAGTAGTTTTTTTTAATACGTCATAAATTAATTAATGAAAAAAAATACACTATTATTAAAACATCGATCAAAGTTACAACGAACTACAAAAACTTTTATATGATGTTACTTGCTGCTACGGAACCCTTCATGGGCGAGTCCGACTCGCACTTGGCCGGTTTTTAATAGAATAGAATAGCTCTTTATTGCTGTGAATATGGTAGAAACAAGTTCTTACAAACATTCAGCATCTCTTATTTAACCAAAAATGGTATGAATATACAGAGAGTGAAGTCTAAACAATTGAAAATTACAATTAATGAAATAAAAATAAATAAAATAAAATCAAACAATAATCAAATGAAAAAAAATCCAAATTAAATCCATTAAATAAAGTAAAATAACAAAATAACTTATAACAATGATCAAATAAAAATTAAAATAAAATCTAAATTTGCAAAAACAACAAAATAATTAAAATTTGTAATAGTATTCAAATTTTGCAAACAATTAATGCAAAACATAATACTAAACATTTCTTATTCAGTAACTATTAAAGGGATGGTTTAAATTTCTTGATCAGCATGTGTTTCATGTCCTTAGGTAGCCTATTGTACAACTTAATAGACATAACAAAACAATCAAATAATGTCGGTGCCATGCCAAGTTACTGTGTATCTAAATTTCTATTGTCAATTACGTTGTCAAAACTGTGAATTATCAGTTACAAATACTCTTAGAGGTTGCTAACAAATAAATTTATAACGTATCTGGTATTACGACAGCTGCTATGCGATTCTCTAAGCGACACATAGACGCTGCGCGCATGGCTGTGATCTGCTATCTCTTTCCAATTCTATGAATATGAAAGAGACAGAGACATTTCTCAGCGCTGCGGCAGCCGCAGCTATCAAGGCTTTAGCTTAGAGAATCGCACGGCTGTGCTCAAAATGGTTGCATGAGCGCGATTGTTCAGAGCACATTGGTGTGACGTACAAAAGTGTTGAAGCCGACCGCACTAAACCATTTCTTTATTTCCAGACCGCCTACTCAGACGAAGCCACGTCATTAGCAGGCGATCGTCAAGTGTTCACCAGACGAGGTTACTACAAAGGTTGCCGAGTCGCAATCAAGAAGGTCGACAAACAGCGCATAGACCTCTCGCGCCCTCTACTGTTGGAGCTGAAGAAAATGAAGGACTTAGAACAGGACCACTTGGCGAGGTTCTACGGGGCTTGCGTCGATCCGCCACACTGCTGTCTTATAACTGAGTATTGCCCGAAAGGATCTTTGCAAGACATCCTTGAGAATGAGACGATCAAGCTGGATTGGATGTTCAAAGTCAGCTTGATGCACGATATTGTGCGGGTGAGTGGATTTTTGTTTAGCCCGTAAACGCTATACCGCTGTGTTCAGTCGGGATTTTTTTCTCTTTTTTTCTTACAAGACAAGTGATTTACAATACGACACTTATTAGGTTGTAACTTAAAATGCTTAAGATAAGTAACTAGATAGATATTTAGATAACACTTTGTTGCACCTACATAAAAAACGGTTCACATGACACAATCTGAAAAAAGTGTAGGCAAAAGGAGTTAAGAGAAATAATTATGACAATAACCATTTATAAAATATAGTATTAGGATAATGGAATTTATTAAAAATGGATTAGATGGTTGAAAGGCTATTTGGTGCAAGTGAATTCTTTTGCGATATTGAGTTTATAATAGAGGATCCGAGCATACAACGACCTTCACCGGGCTGGTTAATGAATGAAAAGTATATCAAATTTAATATGATAAATAATATATCGCGTTTTTCTTAGACATTGCACTGGTTTGCTTAATAGATAAATTACATATCAATCGAAAGTATGAAGCCTATAGAATATGCAAACGTTAGGTTAGCTATTTTATTGCCGTCACAACTATTGGGTAGGCAGAGGTGTAAACAGGTAAGAAAGTCAATATCAGGAATTTGTAACCGTCTGGATAATAAATAAAATTTATGTATAAATAAAGATAATCTCATTACAAACACGGTGGTATAAGGTTGTCTGCGAAAAATCAGTCTTGAGTACCGGTCGTCGAGTTTTAAAAATCAAAATATTGCTGCGTGTGAATACGTGCAACAGCGAGATCCCAGCGTACCATCCCGTGCAATAAACCATAAGGGCTCCCTTTCTTGCCATTTGGCCACGGAACCCTAAAAAGGACGCAGCATAGCAGCTGCCTGTAGCTTTTCCATTGAATGAAAGAAATTTTTCCAGTGCGCATGCTCTTTGTCAGTGAAATTGAAAAGGATAGCGATAAACTTGGAAATGCTGAGTATTATTTTGGAGCATTTATAAAATACTTTATATTCAGTTATTAATAAAAATAATAAGGATGATTTGTTTTTAAACAAAAATTTCATTATAATTAATTATAAAGAGGTATTTTAATTGCATTTTTTTATTAATGTACAATATTCTGCATCTGATTCATCGAAAGTAAAATTTTCGTCATCAACTTCGGTAAATTCTTCATCATCGCTTTCTTTTTCTGTTGCTTCAACAATATCTTCTATTGTTAAAGGTGTTTGATCCCCAATAAACCCTGTTGGTTTTAAATAATCATGTAAAAACCAATCGCAGTTTTCAGGCTGTAGTTTTACGTATACAAGGTCCATTGCATTAAGCCACATGGAATTGACAAAAATAGTTTGTATTTTTTTTTGTTGCAGTGATAACCAGCATGGTGGTATAGTGTTCTAGTCAAAACTATTTATTTTCTTTAAAAATTGTTCGCTGTCTTCTTTTGCAGAGTAATTTTAAAAAAAATGCGATATCTCTCATTTTTCACTCTGTTGTAGTTCTTTATGCCATACATACTTCATAGCAGTAAATTCTTGCTTCTAAACCATGCCCATTTTTTCTTCTATGAAAATATCGGCTTCGTCTGTTAATGACGTAAAAACTGTTTGGTACCTTTCATTTTTGGAAAATAGCTTAAAGGTTTTACTTTTCCTTTATTGTAAAATGCTGCCGTTTATTCGCAGCCTGTAATCGCATGGAAAGCAGGTAGACTTTGGCATAATTTGGATCCCCAATGCTAACTCAGAGCAAATAATGAAATTAAGATGTTGGTTACTTGTCTTCTTTGTTGCTGAATGCGGTAGCCAAATTTGAGATTCCAAAATTTTGTGCATATTTCCCAATAAAATTATGAAAACATCGGCAACAGAGGCTTTTATTAAAATTCTTGAGCCTGGTAGCGCTTTATAAGCATAAAAAATTATCCTCGTATCCGTTTCGTCGTGATGACATTCATAGTAAACTTCTTCAGTCTTTTTTATGCAATTTTTCCCAGCTTGATAAGAGTAGCACCGAAGATCAACTGTTAAAAAAAAATTGCTTTGGATTATTGTTACCAAATATTTGGGGTCTGGTTTGCTGAGATCCCGAAATATTGTATGCAATATCAAACTCTTTGACGTTTGGAATCTTTGATTGATGGTGATAAATAACGATCAAAAATTAAATGTATTTCTGTAGCATTTGTTGAACATATTTATATGAGTATTGACTCTGCAATTTTTTCAAAAGTCTGTGGCATAGAAGATCCGATTAGGTGCAAGTAGTAAAAAACCATCTATTATTTCAAAGTTGATATTTGTTGGCTCAACCATTACAGTTTCAGATTTAAAAGTTTTCGCTAACGTTGATTTTGCAGTCTTAAACATCTCACTAGCACATGAAAAAAGAGCAGGTGGCATTGGTGCTAGCGTAAAAGTCAGGCAAAGTTCTAGATTTTTTTTTTATTTATATTTATTGCCATAAGTAGTCCAAATATATATCTTTCCATTTTTAGTAATACTTTCTTGTTTTTGTCTTTGGTCATAAAAACTTTAGTGGTGCACTGAGAAGCAAATTGCAGATTTTGTTTCGTTTTATAGGCTTGTCGAATCTTGCGGGAGTTGAGGAGCATTCCGAGATAAAATTTGACTTTTTTTGATTGCTGGTTGCCTTGACGTTTAGCAGGAAATCAGCAACTTCTTCAGATGCAGCTGCTTTGACGGGTAAAGCTTTACCCGTCGTAATATTGAATAAAATATATTTATCAATTGTGTCATCAAATGGATTTTTTGTTTCTTTTATTGCTTCAATGATACTGTCCAGACTTTTTTGTCATTCTTGATTTTGCTTTTTTGCAAAGAGTGCGAAGTATCATCTTTTTTCGTTAATCCAATATTTTTATTGATAGTTGTTAGTATTTTCGTTCTCATACTGTGACTAAGCGCCTATCTTTGACGCGCTGATATTGAGTCAGCGGCAAGGTTATTAGTTAACTGGTTGCTAGCATCAGCATTGATGGTCTGCTCTAGCGTCAAGTCAACTGGTGATCGAGCCAAATTTGATTTAGTTCGTCTAATTCCAAAGGCACCTCGACAAAATTCAGCTACCAAAGACGAATTTTCATTTTACAATTTAATTAAATTGCTCAAATATAATAAGGACCATCTAGCATAATTAGGCTGATTAAATGCAAAAAATAAATCAGACTTGTTAAAAATTTACTCCATGTACTGTTTAAAGTTACTATGCGGATGCTTCTCAAAAATCGATGGTATATATTAATAAACTTACAATAGTGATAGTAGAATTGAGCAGTTTTTCCATTTTTACCCATCAAAGTCTGCCTGCAGAATTCTTTATACCCGTTCGAAATACAATTCAATAAATCTGGTAATTCGATTCTTTCGTTGACGTCACGCTCAGCCTGATTTGATGCTTTCTGTAATTGCGTTTGCAGTAGTTCATCCATCTCATCAAGAGATATATTAGTAGTGGATAAATATTGCTCAAAATGTAATATTTGTAATGCAGCAGCAGTTAGTGGGTGTAAGCGCTTGCAACGATTGAATTGCTTGCTGTCTAAAAAGCTATTCATCGGGCCACCGGCTAATACTTCTGCCTGAACTAATGTTTCCACTAATTTACTAGAGTCTATTAATTTCCCGACCGCTTTAATGAATGCCATCTCCATGTGGAACGTCCCAAAGTTTGTAAAAATATTGTCAAATTTCGGTTTCCCTTTTTCTTGAATCTGCATTGCCATTTTTGCTATTGCTAAATTATATGTCACAATAATTTCTCCCTGTTGACATTTCTCAGCGATTTCATTGACCATGATTAGTGTTTCATTGACTATTGCATAAGACGTTGGAGAAGAATTTATATATTTTGCTTATCACTGTGGTCAGTTGACATCATACAGTTATAGCCCAGCCACATAGGAACAGAATCGATTTATGATTACGACATTATCCATAATAAATCATTATCTGTTGCTATTTCTGTGGCATCTTTGCATAGGTTCATTATTTTAGTAAACGAATTTAAGGAAAGTAGCTGCAAACTCGTTTTTGGCTTAGAATAATATGGTCGAACTTCTCGTGAAATTTCATTAAAACGTCTTCTTTTACGTAAAGGTCCTCCGTTCCCGTTGTCGTTAACTTGAGATGTTGATGAAGGTGTAGTTTCCACATCATCAAATTATCAGCTGCAGCACCAGGAATTTGATAAATAATTCCAAACGTGTCAAAAGCAGTCAAAATTGTCGAACGCTACGTGAATGCTGTGTCCATTATTTGCAGTAATACCTGTTGGTATTAACTTATTATCTTGAAACGCCGTATAAGTAATTTCTGTCTCAAGTTATTCGGCCAAATTGTATCCAATCGTATGGCCATCTCTATTGAGCATCGTGATTACTTGTCGAGAGTTGGTTAGAGACTTCATTACCAGTCCAAGAGTTAAACTTTTCGCAGGCTTACATCTACCCCTAGTGACAGCATAAATTATGTCAATACATAAAGATGTTATTTTAACCATCACTTTGTCCGAATTTTCATCAGAAATATTAGGTCCTTGAATAAGGTTTTGCATAAAATCAAATCATTTTTGAGTAATGTCGCATTCTTCTCCAATGATGTTATTAGCAGTTATGTTGCGAGAAAGTGGATGAGCATCTTTATTTTAATGCAATTTCTCAAATAATATGCAACATCTTCAAACTTATAATATTTTTTTTCCACCAAAAATGTTGTGTTATTAGCCATTACGGAAATATCAATGTCAGTTTTGTACACAACTTTTTGGTAACGTGTAGACGCTTCTATCGTAATACGATCACCAAAATTTTTGCAGGGTTTCAGATCGGTAATCTTGTATGTCATCGAAATCGATAACATGATTTCCGAATTCTAACAATAAAGCTTGGTGTCTTGACATTAATTAAGCCAAGTACATTACTTTGTTGTTTTCGATTATTTCTGTTATAATAAATGTAATAATGATTCAAAAGCTAGTTTATGTAGTTGTCTATATTTAGTGTAGATGAAATCGGTTGATTCTTTGGGGGACCGCTTCTCTTTTGATTGATATGCTGCATAACAAGACTGATGGTACACAATAGTTTAACTCTCAAGTTTTGAAAGTATTTTCGAATCACCAAAATTATTAGCAATATTTTTTATTTGCAGTGGTACATTTTCACTCTGAGGAAATATAAGATTTAGTAGCTTTATCCCTTTTCTTTTTTGCTTGTGGTCGCAAAACAGACAACTGCTTTTGCATGATAATGTTAACGGCTCCTGAAAGAAATCATATTATTTTTTAAATAAAAATCTATAAAATGAATATATGTATAATGGAGCATAAAATACCAATTGATGGAGATTTATTAATTTTTTTTTATGATCGTCACCTCGAAAGGTGCAATAGAAAAATATCAATTATATTTATATTTTTAAGTCATTTTAAATAACCCAAAAAAAACGATTTTTGAAACAGAATTTTTATTTTACGTGAAATGACCCAAAAAAAAAGAGTCAAAATTAATGAATTTTTTGTGCAGAATGAATGAAAAAAATAATTTATTCTTTGGTAATTGAGATTTAGAAAGAATGGAAGAAATAGTTACATTTGCATCAAAGACATCATATTACAACATTAAAAAAAATAAAAGTAACGATCAACTTTCACAATGAATTGAAATTATTTTACTCTGATATAAAAATATTTAACAATAAAAAACAAGTAAATAAAAAATGCTCCACAAAAACACCAAAATATTTATTACCATGTCAAAATTCTCAGAAGTCTGTGACATGTCGTCAACTCTCTTCATCCTCAGCAATTGTCGTACTAGAATTGACGCAGAATTATCCGCAGTTAATGTATTGGCATCCTCCTGAAAATTCATTTTTTTCCCCGGAGTCTAAAAATGTTTGATATACAATTTTAATTAATTATTAAATTTCGATATATTAAGGTAAATATTCTGAATAACGATGTATCAAAAAGACAAAAATAAGATAATTTTGTTGATTATTTTCTTCACCCACTTATAAGTTAATTATAAAAAGTTTAGGTATCTCGAATAATATCATAAGTATATACGTAAATTTAGAAAAAAAAATATTTTTTAATGATTTACTAGATTAGATAGACCAAATCAATAGGCTTTGTCGTTTGGCCCGTTTTGCATTCAACTACATTAAAAAACAGTGTCGCTCAAAAATATCTTATGGACATTGAATGTTGCTGAATAATGATGGCCTAAGCATCAATATCTACTATAATCTAGTAAGGGTACACTTTGTTTTAATAATGTAGTTCCCCTAATGGGCACGTGCAGCAAACTACTTCACTCTGGTGAAACATTGGGCAATGGGCATATTCAAACTGTTAGTTAACTTGGCGCTTAATTCATTTTCTCTCGTATAATTTTATTCTAAGACGATGCTTAAGCCAGTTTACTTTCAGCTGTTTTACTAACGGTAGGCGTTTGAATCATTTTGCCTTTCTCAAAAAATTACTATATTTGATGCATTTTGGGTTAACCAACATAAATTTTCTAAAATAATACACAATAACCAATAGTAATAGATTAAAATACTCCTTACTTAATTAGGAATACACTGTATTAAATTAAAGTCTATACGATAGGTGTTTATTTATGTAGTTTTACTAAAAACAAAAACTTTAATCAACCTCCTGCAAGTTTTACAAAATGTCGCTTGGATCAATTAGCCTTTCAACCGTCGCGTCGATAATATGTTGTCCGGCACCTATTCCATAACATATACGTTATATTTCCGATTCCTCAGGTTTTGTTACATGCTATTACTTAATCGAACTTAGGCTGCGTCGTTAAGGGGAGGTATTTCGAGCGCTTCTCTCTCGCTCCCTCGACGGTACGACGGTAAGGGACGGGTATAACAGCGAAGCGGCGCGAATAATCGCGATTTATATTTTAAAACATTAATAGATGTAATAAAAAAAAACGATCGGTTACAATCCCTCAAGTTATCTATGAACTTCATTTTGGTAAATGACTCATAATATCAGATCACTTATTTTAAGAATAAAACCTAGAAAAGAAGATAAAATGACACAAAAATTTGTAACTTTGTGAATTTATTCTATCGAGCCAACTTTTTCAAATCGTGTTTTCAAAGCCTCAACAATATTTCATAATTTTCACAGATTTTAATTTTACTGTTTACTACTTCAAAAATTAATTCTAAGAACGTGGTATTTTAATTTTTCACTAACACCTAGCCTTAAAGAAAATATTATGATAGACGAAAATATAGCTACATAGCTACAAACATTAAGCCTGTTTTCCGGAGGGCTAAGCAGTCTCTGCTTACCACTTTAAACAGCTTTATGAAATAAAATTAAAAAAATAGAAAACTAAATTACATACATACATACATACAGATTCACGACTATTATCCCCAAAGGGTTAGTCAGAGACTAGGCAATGAGAAGCAGTCCTCTACCGTAGTCCACTTTTCACCAAATAGCGACTGCAGATATGCTCCGCGTGACAGGTGGTCAGCCCATCGCCGCTATATGGAGTTGCATGTATGAGTCTTTAGTCCGTTTGTCGCCTTTTACAACACCCAAGGAAAGAAAGGAGTTGGTATTATTCTTTAGTGAGCTGCTATAACACACGGCTCTAAATTAACTGATCATTATTATTTTGGTACTAATGTAACGTAAGGCACTAGTGGCATGATATTAGATCCATTTTCCAGCCAAGCATAGTTCATTTTTAATCTCTCCTCACCTTCAAGGTTCTATTCTTTGAGGCTTCTTAGTCATTCACCGCTGCGGTATTAATATATCCTATCACCACAACCGACAGCGGTCCATCCACAAAATACTCATCTAACTTCACAAAAACGTCTACAGCCAACTCCGGAAACTTGAAAGGAGATTCTATAAGCTTTGATATATCACAACAAAGCGTCAAGTCAGCGTCAAAAACGGACCAATGAACTGAGAATGAGGGGATTACGGTGTTATTGTGCAGGAATTGATCAACGGCGCGTTGCCGTTAGCGCAGATTTAGGCTACGAAGAAAGCCTATTCTTTAAATTCATACATTCATACATAATAATCACGATTATTATCCCCGAAGGGTTAGTCAGAGACTAGGCAATGAGGACAGCAAAAGCAGTCCTCTACCGTAGTCCACTTTTCACCAAATAGCGACTGCACAGTGCTCAGCGTGACAGGTGGTGAGCCCATCACCGCTCTAACTATGCATATGGATGTATGTGCAGTCTTTAGTCCGTTAGTCGCCTTTTACGTCACCCTAGGGAAGAGAGGGGGTGGTAGTACTCTCTCACCGCTACGCGAATCGTTATTAAATTAATTTATGATATCTTTATTATTAAAATTTTTGCATTAACAATTCTATTCATAATTCTATGATATAGGTACCTAAACAGTTTAATAGGAATTTAATAGGAACTGAGCTGTGTGCGGTAGCGGCTCATTATTGATAGAACCCATCTCTTCCTTTGGGTGTCGTAAAAGACGACTAACGGACTAAAGACTGCACATATATCTAACAGTATAAAGCGGCTATAGGCTTACCTCCTGTCACATTGTGTACAGTTGTCGTTTGGTGAAACATGTTCTGTGTATAGTTATAGTCCACATAATATGCTCAGCGCATAATATGCACATAATATGCTCAGCGTCACAGAAAAGGATCCCTTCGCCGTTGTATACTCTTTAGTCCATTAGTCGCCGTTAGTCGCCTTACGACACCCAAGGGAAGAGAGTGGGTGGTAGTATTCTTTCACCGCTATGCGACGCGGTTTTTTAATAGGTTTTCTAATAATTATTTGGATCTCTTTCTTCATTTTCTTCTAGCATGCAAAAAGTCATTAAAAATAGCTCAATAGTTCATAAAATATTAAACTTTTAAGTTTTACCAAAATACGTAAAACCCTCATAAGCAATGTTTTAAACTTTTCATTAATTATTTGCTTGAGAACACCTGAGCCATTTCGTTTGACTGGTTTGACTGTGTGTGCAATTACGCGAGCCGTCAAATTCAAACCAAAGTTGTCACTTCGACATCGGTTTGATTGAAACAAATATTGGTCAAAACTTAACTATTAACAGAAAAAAATACAATGAATTCCTTCAATGATTCCATAACAAGTCCCACTAAAACACGTATAAAAGCCATTACAAAAAGTGAAATTTATATCAAAACCCACTAAAACACTATCTGTCACTATCAAATTCCTCTAAAATAGAGTTGGCCAACAGCAGAGCTTTATTACGTCACTTTAGAACAGTTATGTCGCTATTGGGCGTTATTGTAGTCGTCGCGAACGATGCTTTATGCGGTTTTGTGTTAAAATTTTATTATGAATTATCTTCGTTAGTGAAAAAGTGCCTTTAGGGTTTTAAAAATAGACCCCTCATTTCGATTTCCATTGTGCAGGGCATGCATTACCTTCACGGCACGGACATCAGGTCGCACGGGGCCTTGAAGTCGAGCAACTGCGTCGTCGACTCGCGATTCGTGTTGAAGATCACGGATTTCGGCTTGCACGCTTTGAGGACTGCGGAGAAGGACACTAGGGCTCACAGTTATTGGACACGTAAGTAATTTACTTTCCCAAGTTAAGCTTTTCATAAAACTAGTCATAAGATATACTACTTTAATTCATACTTAATATCAAAGGAAAGTCCAAGACCTAAAACGCAAAATTTAAATCTATCTAACAAAAAAAATTATCTATCTATCAAAAGACCCAAAAATCAATAAAAAATAGTTATTTATACATTGATCCGACCGAGAATTTAAACCGGAACCTCAGTGATGGCGAACCTGCGTGCAACCCACTCGACCATCCATGGTCGTAAGGATATCTAGTTATTAAATATTAAGCGTCAATCGGTAGCCGAGCCGAATAGATCTTCATCATCATCATTATCATCATCTGCCTATAAAAGTCCTACTGCTGGGCACAGGCCTCCCTGATGGACCAGCACGTGGGGAGAACGGATGGACGGTTGGGTTTAATGCGAGGAATCGTTGACGCGAACCCATACCTAACACAAGCTAGAATGTACGTGGTAATATCGCATAATGTTTATAACCTTTAAATACGCCCTTGGGTTCTAGTGGCTAAGCAACTGATCGTAGACTCAGAGGTCCCAGATTGGATTCCCAGCATGGAGTACATATTTGTGTACTTGGTTTGGTTATAGGGATTTAAGTCCGCCTGGCTAGCTATTACTATCTTACTAGTCTTATAGTCTGGCGATATAACAACATAGTTAATAGCATCAACCGTTTCGCGTAGCGGTGAAAGAATATTACCACCCCCTCTCTTCCCTTGGGTGTCGTAAAAGGCGACTGACGGACTAAAGACTGCACATACACCTAACAGCATAGAGCAGCGATCGGCTCTCCACCTGTCATGCTGAGTGCAGTCGCTATTTAGTGAATAATAACCCTTCGGGGATAAAAGTTGTGATTATATGTATGTTAATAGCATTGTTGTGTTCCGATCCAACAGTTTATAGATAAGATAAAAAAAAATCAAAAATCAAAATATCTTTATTCAGTAAGCTTAAAATAAGCATTTTGAATCGTCTAAATTTATTTTTTTATGGATGGATGGATAGACATAGGCATAGAAAGGTAACTTAGTTCCTCAGTGGATGAGGATTTCGCACTCGAAGCGCGTTTTTTCCTTCGGACACTTACTATTAGGTATGCATTATTATGCAGGCCGTCATAAATGGGTGCGCTCGTTATCGTGCTTATTCCATGGTGGGGAGCGCTCCCATTATTTTAGACTGCATCGGCTGCTTACCATCAGGCAGGATGCAGTCACTATGACGAGTCATAATAGAAAAATAAAAAGGTAAGATGAAGGACAAAAAAAATCGTCTAAGGCGCTTAACTCGTAAAACAATTTGCAAGTTACTGCACCATCGAGCTCGTACCCAGTAATAGCAGAAACATAAATTGCAGGAATGCTATGGACGCCCCCCGAGCTGCTTCGAATGCAAGAACCCCCTCCGGAAGGCACCCAGAAGGGGGACATCTACTCGTTCGGGATCGTCATGCACGAGATTGTGCACCGGCAAGGCGCTTTCTGGATGGGACCTGGCATCGAGATGTCACCTAAAGGTACGCTTGTACGCTAATCAAATAATTGGTAGGGTAACTTTATCTGCGGACATAATAAGAGCAGTTTTTTTTAAAGGTATGTAGAAGGTATAAATATGAACCCAGTGTTGTTTAAATTTATTGATTTCGTTATATAGAAAAACAATTTCGTCCATAATTTGGGTCCTTCTTTGAACTTGCAGTTGATAAGGGTTGTCTAGTAAGAGGTTCAATGTTAGTAATTCCGGAAATAACTTCTTTCACTTGATACATAAATTACTTAGTAGTAGTAAGTAAGATGAAACATAGTAGCAGGTTACAAATTGATTGACGGAATAAAAAGATAAGTATCTAAAGAGTCATCGATCTTGTTAAGGGGATTACAGGGTTCAAAATACAAACATGTTAATTTTTCAATCAGTCGCTGAATACAGTCACGTGTAGTTTGCCATAACTTCAAAAACTTCTTTATTTGCGTATCAAAGATATTGGTACCTACCTTAATATACACACATCAAAAGTGTCTAGGGATCAAACATTTTTATGCGGATTTCTTGAGATTGAGATGTGGCTTTGTAATAAATTTATGATTTTATAAATTTATATGGATCCTTTTTGGTGCATTTCATAATTTGAAACAGGAACTTTCAATCAATTTCTAGTAAAAGATGAAAATCAGCTGTCAATATTTTCCCTATAAAAACATACAACGCATTGAAGACATTATTAGTGCTACTGTTTCCCTACTACTGATTAAAACCAACGTTATTATGGAGCGGCGACGTCATTTAAGCAAGGAAGAAATGCTCAGAGCCGTGGGAATGATAGAAGTTGGTTCCCGGCAACGTACTGTGGCTTTAGCTCTGAATACAAGTCAGAGTGTTATCAGTCGACTTTGGACACGTTACCGAAGCACTGGTACCGTGGCTGAGCGCCATGGAGGACGGTATCGCTGCACCACACGGAGACAAGACCGATACATTCAAATCACAACTCGAAGAGCTCCAACAATTACCGCCATGATGTTAGCCGTGAGGCTTCATCACTCTTCAGGGAACTTAATTAGCGACCAAACAGTCAGAAACCGCTTGCATGAAGTGAACCTTCATTCCCGAAGACCGCTAAGGGTACCACCTATAGCAATGCACAATCGTAGGATTCGATATCAATGGGCTCTTGAACACAGAAATTGGGCAGAAGAACAATGGCGTTTCGTGTGCTTTTCTGATGAGTCTCGTTTTGGTATGAGACCGGATACAAGACGTATACGACACTGGAGAACCCCTGGACGCCAACAGCGATTAATATCCTGCCAGGAAGTCCATCCTTATAGTGGTGGAACCATCATGGTATGGGCGGGTATTTGGATCGGCGGAAGAACTGAGTTGATTTGGATCAGAGGCAACCTCAACGCTCAAATTTATGCTGAGACGATTGTATCAGACGTCATCGTTCCTCTACAAGTGCAAATCGGTTCCTTATTTCAGTTAATGCATGATAATGCACGACCGCACACCGCAAGAGTTGTAAGACAGACTCTCGCCGCAGCTAACATCAATGTCATGCCCTGGCCTGCTCAGTCGCCAGACTTGAACCCGATTGAGCATGCATGGGATATGCTACAGAGAAGAGCTCTGCCGAATATGGAGGGTATCCAGTCGCAAGAAGACCTTTTTTTGTTGTTGCAACGAACATGGGCGGCCATTCCACAGCGTGATTTGGATGAACTCATTTTGAGTATGCCAAACCGATGTTCTTGTGTTGTTAGTGTTCGCGGTAGAAACACGGACTATTAATTGTTTAAGTTACCCAATAAAATTTTAAAGAAAACTGTTATTTCAGTCTTTTTTTCGAACTTTAATGTTAGTGGTTCAAATGTC
Source organism: Scoparia ambigualis (assembly GCA_963921215.1). Classification (NCBI taxonomy): domain Eukaryota; kingdom Metazoa; phylum Arthropoda; class Insecta; order Lepidoptera; family Crambidae; genus Scoparia; species Scoparia ambigualis. The sequence continues at coordinate 59,261,102 of OY992502.1, read as the reverse complement.
AAAAATCCCTTTATTAGGAAAATGGCAAATTTCTTTATTAATGCAAAGGTGACTTGGTTTATCGTTACTGTAGACAAACGAAAACACTTTATTTGATGAATCCTTAAAGAAAATTTTAATTAATATCAATCAGGAGAAAAGTTATTGCAAAAATATATGTTGATCCCTAGACACTTTTGATGTGTGTAGTAGTGAATTAGAATTAGGCGTTATTGACTTCAATGCAGATATGGAGTTTGATACAGTTAAAAGGATACGTTTACAAAGCCACGATAGTATTGTTGGTCACTATCAATGCCTGACCCGATGTGTCAAAGGCAGCAGTTTCGAATTCTGCTGGAGTTTTTTTTTACAACTTTCCTAGTGGTACTACAGTTTTCAGCTATTTTCAGCAGCCCTGAATGGGAAGTAGCTAAAACATGTTTGCACAATTCAAAAGTGTGTATAAAATAACTTATTTAACTTTTTGACTTGACTCGACTACTTTCATTGCCGAATACCAATTCTTTAATAGATATCTTTTGCTACCAGATATCATCGAAACGGTGATAGCAAGCGGCCTAAGACCTCACACAACACAACACCGGTCGTGCGAAGCTGACGACGCGATTGATCTCATGCGTAGATGCTGGGCCGAAGAACCGACAGAGAGACCAGACTTCGCGCACTTGAAAGGGGCTATACGAAGGCTGAACAAGTAAGCAGAAATAATAACTATCACATTAACATTTTCATTTAAGCAGAAAGCTGGACGGATAGGTCTACTTCATGGGTTCTACGAAGGAACGACGAGAATGCATAACAAGTGAGCAAGCAATAAGAGTCGATGCAATTTTTTTTTTAATAATATGGCTTCTTTGTTGTATATTTACATTACCTAGAACAAACATGATTTTTTTTATTTTTGTGGCAAATACTTAAAGTAAACTATATTAAATAATCAGATCTGGAAATAACATGTGTATTTTACGAGTTCACGCAAACGCTAGATGTTTTAAAGTTAATCATACATACATACCATAGGTACGTTTTCTTGAAAGGTAGGCATATAAATAAAATAAAAAATAAATTTTTTTGAATTAACATGACATTGTGTAGAATGATTAAGGTGACAAAATAGGGGTGACCCAACATGTTTTACCGTAAAATGTGCAAAAATTAAGAAGGTGGCGCCATAAAGGTAGATTTTTAAGAAACAATAAAATTCATAAATTTAAAATATTAAAAATTATAACATACATTCTGTTAAAAAAGTTTCGGGAACGGAAGATTTGTTTATGATTCCATTTTTTTTTTTGTTAGATTGTCACAACTGTTATCCATTTTGGCGCGGAGTTAGAGTTGCATCTGTTGTTTAGATTAAATACAGTGCTGTTTTTAGCTAGTTTATATCTAGTGTGTATTGCGAATTTCATACTGGATAAAAACATCGAACAAAGAGTTTGTCTTAAATTATGCGTCGCCAATGGAATTTCGTGTTTGGAGTCACTGAAAATGTTACAGAAGGCTTACGGTGAATCGATTTTATCAAAAACACGTGCTTATGAGTGGTACAAAGCGTTCAAAAGCGGTCGAAATGTGATGGAAGATTTGCTTCGCTCTGGTAGGCCATCAACGTCTTCAACTGAAATTAACATCGCAAAAGTGAAGGAAATGGTGACAGATGTGAGAGAGATAGTCGCTGAACTTTCTGTGTCTCACGAGTCGATCCGTACCATTTTAAATAATCACTTGGGTATGAAACATGTTGCCGCTAGGCTAGTCCTAAACGACATGAATTTTCTCCAATAACTCAATCGCATAAGAGTCGCTGAGGACATGCTAGAACGAGTCAATTCCGACCCAACATTCATGCAACACATTGTTACTGGTGACGAGACGTGGGTTTACGAGTTTGACATGCAAACTAGTCAACAAGCTTCGGAGTGGCGCCTTCCGTCTGAACCGAAACCAAAAAAACCACGCCAAAGTCGATCAAAAGTCAAAGCCATGTTGACTGTTTTCGTTGACTATCGCGGTGTTTTGCACTCGGAATTCTTGCCGGAAGGTCAAACGGTAAATAAAGAATATTATTTGAGCGTTATGCAGCGTTTAAGAGAGTAAACTCGACAAAAAAGGCCAAATTTGTGAAAAGAAAATTCTTGGATTTTGCACCACGATAATACGCCTTCGCACAAGGCCATCATTGTGAACGCATTTTTGACCAAAAACTCAACAAATACCATCAAGCAACCACCTTATTCACCAGATATGGCTCCAGCCGACATCTTACTTTTCCTTAAACTCAAATTACCACTTCGTGGCACCCGTTTTTATTCGGTAGAAGACAAAAAGAAGAATTCGCGGCGAGAACTGAACTCAATTCCAGAAAAAGCGATTAAAAAATGTTTTGATGGTTGGATTACTCGTTGGCGTAAGTGTATCATTTCTAAAGGAGCATACTTTGAAGGCGATAAAATAAATTTGGATGAATAACTAACATTTTGTGTATTATTTATCTCTTCCCGGTACTTTCTTGACAGAGTAGTATAAACTTGATTAACCCCTTGATCACCGTAAAACCAGACACAATTGAAATTCTATTGTTTCGTGACCGCCGGCGGTCGAATGATCCTTGACCGGTTACATATACATGAAATTGATTAACAATAATTACATAAATTTGATTAAAATTACATGTATTTGATTAAAAATTATTACATGAATTTGATTAAAATTATGTTAGGTATACATAAATTATTGCATTACAAAAATTTGTCATTTAGGAAATCCTCAACACTGTAGTAACATTTGTCCACCAATCATTTTTTGAGTTTTATTTTAAATAAGTAAGCATTTAGTTCCTTCAAGTCCTTGGGTATTTTATTATAAATTATAGAAGCCATGCAGACTACACTTTCTCGCAGTAATGCGGTTTTAGACAAGTGAATACAAAGTCGTCTGTTGTCTCGTCTGTTTCGAACCACCTTGTCACACAAACGTAGGAATTAGGTGGGAAAGAGGTAAGAATTTGCTTAGATCCTGACGTACTTCTCTTGCTTTTAATGTTTAAGAACTGTCGAATTCTCATTAAATGCTAAACTCAAGCATAGCAAGAGTTTAGTTTCAATTATTTACTGCGTAAAACTTCAACAATTGTCATAAATTAAAGTAGAAACTTTGTAAATAATATGCAACTTTATTGCGCACGAAAAATAGTTTAGAACAGCTGTTGAAAAAATGTTTCAACTATTTTCTTAATATTATTTTCCTTTTTGTATAACAAAAATGGATTAAGACACCTGACTGACTGATCAAAATTGTATGACATACTCTTTTCCATAACATAATTCGATTTCTGTTTGCTTCCACATGAATTATGCATATTGCATACTGTATAAATAAATAATGTTTGTTTTAAATAAATCTTAATGTATATTATTTATAATATATTTTGCTACGTTTTGTAGGTTTACGTTTGTTAGGATATATTTACAAAACAAGATATATAATAGTTTTAAACAAAGTTGCCTGCAAATATTATTTTGATGACATGACAGTAAAATAAATTTTCACTAAGTTGAATCCAATCTCTGAAAAGTATAAAAACAATTACTTCGAAGTACTCTTAATAATTTCGAAGTGCATTCTGTAAATATTTGCTTAAAGCGTTTCAGTTTTTATCCTGGTACCATCTGCTTAAGTAATTGAAAACAGAGTTGTTGAATAACCTTAAAGAAACGAAGGAGTGTAAATTAAAAAAATAGTGTTTGTAATAGTTTTTAGTCGTCGACTGAAAGCTATTACAAACAGTACACCTGTTTAAGTATGTCGTCAGGTTTTTTGATGAGTGCACTCAACCAATTATTAAAGCGCATTAATGTTAATCAGTTCAGTTCAATCAGATTTTTATTAAGATCATTCTACTTCACGCCGTTACTATAAACTCAAGATGGTTGATCTTACAAGGGGTTGATAGTATTATTGTATGAAATCGTAGATGTAAGGTCGATTTTTCAATCGTCTGATAAAATTTATGTGTCTGTTAAATCATACACATTTTAAAAATGTATCGTCATATTGTGTGTTTTCTTTCTTAACATCTGACGTTATACGTTGATCTTTTAACAGATTGATAAGCTTTATCCGAGGATTGAAAAATCGGCCCTTAGTGACTTGAATACAATATTATAACCATTCATTGTTGTATAGATTCTATTTTTAATAAAATGAGAGGGAAAAATCGCGACTTACCTTAAACAAGTGGCATTTATACAAATCCATTAAACCAATTTACAAGTGTATTATTTTATCGTAGGTCACAGGAAAGCAGTAACATACTGGACAATCTTCTGTCGCGTATGGAGCAGTACGCTAACAATTTGGAGATGCTAGTGGAAGACAGAACGAAAGACTACTTGGAAGAGAAGAAAAAATGCGAGGAGTTGCTGTATCAGTTGCTACCGAAGTAAGTCTTTGTTCCTACTGCAAGTCTTTTAAGATAAGATAAGATTAGTTCCTACTCAATTTATCATCAGATGAATGATGATGAAGAGTTTTTTTTTTATAATAGACGGGCTTGCTCTTGGCTACATTCTTATTTGTAGGGTTAAGAAGAGGCCGACGATGAAGCGAGCTTGCCCAGAAGCAGCTTATTCACTCGGGCTCCCCTCAAACCCCAAGCGGTCGCATGAGACCGCACCTACAAAAACACACTTGATTTTGTGCCGCGTTTTCATAGACTTACAGGCTACTTTAGTACGAACAAGTTTGGTTATTTCGATTCTGTGGTTCATCTTATGTATTGTTATCGCAAAATATCGCATAGTCTATGCTCGATTCTGTCAAATTTGACGTTGACAGTTGCGCCAAAAAAAGTGTCAAAAAAAATCCAAGACTGTGGGGTTAAAGATGTTGGGGCTATATGCACAATCGTGCGATAGAACTCTTCATAAGTTACCTAGTGGCCTGTTGTGCCTTCGTACACGCTTACTTAGAAACACAGTTATACTTCAGTCATTTTGTGAAAAATATCTACAAATTATATTAGAAATACTATCGTCCTTTATCAATTGGTCTATCAGTGAAAACAGCGTAAAAATCCATTGCGCAGTTAGGAAGAGGAAAGCGGAGCCACAGACGCAGGAAAACAGCGATTTTACTTTATAATACACTAGTAGACCCAACAGACGTTGTCCTGTCGAAACCACAATGACAACTCAACTGAAGTAACACACTGTTTAATTCTTATCTGAACTTCCACAAATATATCAAGATCAAAATAAGCCAAATCGGTCCGGTCATTCTCGATTTTGAGCGAGACAAACGAACAGCACTTCATTTTTATATACCTTTATCGGTTTTTGTTGAGATTTTTTTTTACCTTATTGTTTAAACCTTCCCTGAACTTCCACAAATATTTTAAGATCAAAATTAGCAAAATCGGTAGAGTCATTCCCGAGTTTGAGCAAGACAAAGGAACAGCAATTCATTCTTATATAATATATGGATAATGATTAATTTAGTAAGTAAGATTAGTTGTTGCGCGCATCCTCGCGAAGGTATATAAGTTAGTTCTTCCACGGGACAAGGAGTTCACGCGGAAAAAGTCACGTGCAAACTGATAATTTAAAATAAATCGTTAAGCATTAGTAGAAAATGTACGAGTATTATTAAAGAAAAACATGTTTCGTTTGCTGTGTTTCAGCCGTACTCAAATAAACCATCTAATTAACGAAATACTCATAATCACAGACCAAATAAGCAAACCTGTGGACACAACACAAAGGGAAACTTTTTGAACTTTAAATTAATGTTTGCTGTGTACTCCGGTCGTTTTGCAAAATGTGAACTGTGAAACCTTTAGTTCGGTGAACTTTCAGGGAGCCAACAAAGCCGTTATGGAGTAAATACTTTTATTATAGATCAATGCGTAACTTTGTGTGGCAACAGGTTAATATTCTAGTCTAAGTGCCCTTAAGCAAAACAGAAAAGGGCATTATAAGGTAAGCCTTAAGACTTAAGTCAAATTATTTAGGTTGTAATTTTTTATAAAACCTGCCATTGCCAATGTATCAAGCGCATAAGAAGTTCGAATAACAAATTGAAAACTTGCGAAAACTCGGTTAACTTAAACCTTAGACTTGTCTAGACTTTTATAAGTCAGGGATATTTTTATTAGATTTGCAATGCCCTTGTAGCTTATCTTTATAACTTAAATAAACGTAAGACCTTTTTGTACAACATGGAGAAATAAAGATTATTTTTATTATAACCCTGTTAATGTTCAACATTTATAAAAACTTAGTACCAAAAACATATAAAAAAACTTAACCTAGCTTGCCTATTTAATATCTTTATTTTAGAAATTGTGCATTCTCAATGCTATATAGATATAATACCGCTGGCTTGCAGCGTAAATCAAACTACTAGAAAAAATTTTGCGAGTCTTCTGGGGTCTCGGTAGCTCAGCGGTTAGAGCAGTGGACCGGCAATCCAAAGGTCGAGGGTTCGAATCCCGTTCGAGCTTTTATCCTTTTTGCCTATTAAATATTGTAAAAGATAAATCTCCCGGCTAACTAACGAGAGTTGTTTGTGCTGGGTTTAGTGGGGGTAGGCGGTTAGCGAAAGTTCAAGAAATCGAAAAGATTATACGTATGTGTTTATGTTTTTATAGGAATTATTATTGTAAAACACGGTCGTAATATGCATTTATATGAAATTTTAGAGGTAACTTCAGGATTTTTTTCAAAAGAGCAAAACGTTTCCAATCGTGTTTTGGAAACAGTCATTCCTTCACACATACGTTCTGTAATGCATATTGAAAATTTCAGTGCGAAATATCTAAAATAGGTATTTTGAATAAGAGCTAATATAGAAAACAGCCAATTTTTCCGTTTTCACTGCCTAACCCCCGATGAAATCTTTGTTCCAAGCTTGTTAGTGTTGTTTTACAATAAATGGTACAACTATTCCATGGGGTCATCAAACTATTATTTTCATGTCGAGGAAATAACATTGCTATAATAAATAAATAAATAATAAATAAATTTTATTTACGCTTACACCGATTATCTAGCCCAAGATAAGCTTCCTTTGAAACTCGTTAATATGGTTAAACTATACATCGAGATTTTTCATTGGTTTTGGAGCCGAAACCCTGTTCATGTTTATCATCAGTAGAAGCTATTTAGCTTGTAAACTAAAAATATGAGCATAAAAAAATCATAAAAAATATCAATAAAAAGTGTACGAACCCTTAGTACCGGACGATCTTATGAAAGTCAATGACCGAGGCGCTTCAAACGCTCCGCCTTCCCCCCGCCCCGCCGCCGGCGCAGGTGGCCGGCCGGAAGTTCATAGGGGTCAAGGTGTACGAGTTGATAAGGAGAACGTTACTACGTGTTTTCGACAACAAGTCACTTTTACAACTTTTTTTCTTTGTTCGTAAAGCAATTATTATTTCGTAAATAGGTACAACACTTTTTTTGTATTATAACGTTTTCGGCTCCAAAACCAATGAAAAATCTCGGTGTATAACGATAAGCTTGTGAAAACCAAGCTTCACAGTCTCGCTCACAATTCGTTCAGGTGCTTGTTTGTCAGTATTTTACAGGTTGTACTTCGGAGAGTGTGCTGTTGAGCACACATGACATGAGCTCATTCCACCGTCCCCTTTCTACTATCGTGAGTCCTGACGTACGGCGGGTTACCTTACCACCCTTACTTGTTACCACCATACGCACCAAGCGTTATTCGTCCACATTCATAATGCGTACAGCTAAGGTATGGAATTCCCTGCCGGCGGGCGTCTGTGTTCCCGAGTGCATATAACCCCAACATCTTTAAAGCCCGAGTGAATAGGCTGCTTCTGGGCAAGCTCGCTTCAACGTCGGCCTTTTGTTAATCCTACGGACGGATAAGAATGTGGCCAAGAGCAAGCCCATCAATTATAAAAAAACGATTAAATATACATAAACATAGAAAAACACCCAGTCCCGAATTAATTAAGAAAAACAGTTTTCTGTAAATTGACCCGACTGGGAATTGAACCTGGGACCTCAGAGATGGCGCGACGCCAGACCCGGCGCGTTAACCACTAGACCACGGAGGTCGTCTGCTTTAACTGCTATCTTAATGTAGCTTGAGAGCATCCTAGTTAATAATATACTAATTATTATAATGTTGAACTAGCGGCAAGCCCGCTAATTCGTCCGCGTGAACATCCTAATGTTCAAAGATCAAAATCCAAAACCAATTTAAAAAAAATATCCTACGATCTACGGATATTAAATATATTATATAACATTATAAATATACATATAATATATTAAAAATAGGGCTAAGCTGATGGGGAACATCAGCAAGAAAAATAAAAGACTAGCGGCCGCTCGCGGTTTCTCCCGCGTGGTTCCCGTTTCCGTGGGAATATTGGGATAAAAAGTATTCTGTGTTAATCCAGGTTATAAACTATGTGTATACCAAATTTTATCCAAATCCATTCAGTAGTTTTTACGTGAAAGAGTAACAAACATCCATCCATACTTACAAACTTTCGCGTTTATAATACTAGTAGGATATGCATATGACATGTGTATATTTAATTTTAGACTAACAAAATCATAACCGGTTTATGCAAACAACGTGTTTGTACGATGCAGTGCCGCTTACAAGCATAACAATTGTTAAATAAAGGGAATTAATTAATATTTTAATATTTATTTAACAATATCAACATGACATTTATTGCAGGAATGTTATTTTATCACAACATTCATTATAATATTTCAATGTTCTGGTTACTGTTTAGATTTACACAACGTTATTTTAATAATTTGGTCTACCAATATTTTGTTTCACTAAATCTATTAAGACAATGGAATATTTTAAAATAAATACGACAATAGAATATTTTATAAAGTAACAAACAATTATGGGTAAATAAAAAGTAATAATTAATTCTAATATATAAACTTATATCTATTAAACATATTAGTTAACAATGATATAAGTATTCAAAATCTGGAAATAAACAAAAATAAAATAATTATTCAGGTGTTTAATTTTATGATTCGTTATAGATATCGTTATCGTTATAGATTTGGGGGTTAAAGTTGCTCGCGTCCTTTACCCTTGAGACCCTACACGTGATCCCTGGGTGGTGCTTGGTGCTGTTGTGTTTCGTCCGACCAGTGAGGGTTCCTCTTCCCCCCCCCCCCCCCTTCTCCCAATTCCTATTCTTTCCTTAAACCTATTCCTCCCTTAAAGGCCGGCAACGCGTCTGCGATTCCTCTGGTTTTGCGGGTGTCTATGGGCGGCGGTGATTACTTTCCATCAGGTGACCCGCTTGCTCGTTTGCCTCCCTCTTTTATAAAAATAAAAAAATAAAAAAAAGATATCTTCAATTAGGTTTTCATTGTGCTCTCGAACAATTTTGCACAGGAATGCACTGCGGTCATTATCTGTTGTCTGTGTTATCTACTTTTTCTTTTATATTATCCTTATGTTACGAACCCTTTCCATGGTTCGAGACCACAGGGAGACGTGAGATGTTAGTCTATTGGAACTAGCATACCGTTAAAGCGGGAGCGTTCCGTAAGTACATTTTGCTTTTATAAAGTGTTAATTTTAATGTGTAGTTTACGCGTCTTTCTCTCTATATTTATCATTTCACGATTAAGCAAGTTAGCCTTCATCTCACCAGTTAGGTGAAAATAAGGCCATTGGTGGAAGCGCACTTCATCCGGACTCCACAACTACTGAGGAGCTGGCTAGCTTAACTCTAACTGTCAGAACACAACAACTCCAACTAACATTCTACCGTCAGTTACAGCTATTACTGTATAAATGTGTAATAATTATCTCAGTTCTAACATAAAGCTATATACAACGTGCTCTTTTTGATTTAGGGAAAATTGAGGTAGTAAGTCAGACCGCCTAAATAATGACATAAGAAAAATATTATTCCGATTACTTGTAGTTTCGCCCTTTCCCGTTTTCATACAAAATAATTAAATTATTGCAATGCACTAGGTGTGACTCGGACTGACTTTAAGAAACTGCCTCGTGAATATCGTGCTCGCCCACATAACGGACACGGTCACATCCCTAGTTGAGGGAAACACGTCTTGTCCTGTGCCTGCCTGTTGTTTACTACAACTAGATGCGTATTTTTAATGAAAATAAACTACTACGCAACGTAGTAAATGGACACACTGAGAGCACAAAGTGTCAAATTTACCTTTGAAATATTAATAATTATCTCGTGCATTACGCGATTAATAGAAAACTTTTTTTAAGTCAAAACCATTATTTTAAGGTAAGAAATCGATCTTTAAAAATTCCCTAAATCAAAATGAGCACTCTGTATAGAAAAAATAAAATAAGTGTCAACAGTAACCCCAGAACTTTAATAAACGACGTAACGCAGCTTTACGAGTTAAAATGGTGTTAGAGACAGCAATTGTAATTAAGGTGTTATAGGTGCAAATTGTTTCTAACACCTAAAGCTATACAACAGTGCTCACTGACACCCGTTAACACATTAGTTTCCTTTAATACTGATATAAATCTTTAGGTATCGTATTGACTTCAGGGTGCAGGAATTGGTAAAAGAGACTTTGTCAAGAGTGCAGTACGACAAGATTACTAATGTACACTTAGTGTATAGTAACAACGTCAATTTTAGGAAACATCGTCATTATTATTATTGTATTGTATTATAACACATAGTTTCACGACTATTATCCCCTAAGGGTTAGTCAGAGACTAGGCAATAAGGACCGCAAAAGCAGTCCACTGCCATGGTTCACGATTCACCAAATTTAAACTACACATATGCTCAGCGTGATAGGTGTTGAGCCCATTGCCGCTCTATGTTGTTGGCTGTATGTGCAGTCTTTAGTCCGTTAGTCGCCTTTTACGACAGTCAATTGAAAAGAGGGGTTGGTAGAATTCTTTTAGAGAGTCGCTATACCGCACGGCTCTTTATAATTCATATACGAGTATGTAAGCTGGCATTTTGTTATCTTTCTTACCACCACGCTTTGGTGGCGGAGTAGCCAAGTGCTCGGCTCGATATCCGGAGGTTCCGGGTTCAATACCCAGGTCGGTCAAAGTGTGTGAAATTTCGGCCGATTTTCGTTTACTATTTATATCGGAAATCTTCTAAAAATTAATAATCTTAATGCCAAACATATTTTGCATGAACGAAATTTCGGAAGGAATGAAAACCGCTGAAAATACTAAATGAAAATCGGCCGTAATTTTTTATTCGAACAAAGAGAGAAGGCTCTCAGATTTGTGTTTACTAACCCGAATTTGGCAAGCGTGGTAATTAAGGCAATACCCATCAATCGTAGCGATGACATGACTTCAATGATGGAGGCTTTTGCCCTGCAGTGGTACAGTATGTATGTCGCAGTCATATGATAAAACTCCCCCAACCATCCTTCCAGAGCAACCTATTACCCATTCAGACTGGTCTCAGTCGCTTAGGTATGGACATACACAGCGACCTCAACCCGAAGAGCTATATTGAGAGCATTACAACCACAGCCTCACGTAAACTCGGAATCCTGAACAAAGTGAAGCGGTTCTTCACGCCGGAGCAACGTTGTCTTTTGTATAAGACTCAGGTGCGTTCCTGCGTGGAGTATTGCTCTCATCTTTGGGACGGATCCGCCAAGTACTTGCTCGAAGTTCTTGACAGGTGCTGTCCGTATTATCGGTGTAGATGACGTTACGACCAGTCTGGAGCTGTTACAGCTACGTAGGGACATTACTTCCCTTAGTGCTTTCTACTGCTTTTACCACGGTGAATGCTGTGAGGAGCTCTTTGACCTCATCCCTCCCTCTCCATTCCTTTCCAGATCGACGCGTGCAGGTCTTAGAAGCCACCCTCATACCGTGCTGACCATCAAGACACGTACCAAAAATTTTGGGCAATCGTTCCTTTGCCGAACTGCCCGTATGTGGAATGCGCTTCCCGCACACGTGTTTCCTTCCTCTTTCTCTCCCGGGTTAAATAACCGCATATATAAGCGGGGCGTGAAAAAGCATTTATGCGGGCCGCCATAGTGTGAGCGTTCAGCATAGCGTGGTAGCGCTGTGAAGAACGCTTTCACTTCTTGTCTTCACTGGCTGCTTTTCATCATGCAGAGTGAGGCCATTATGGCGTGCCAAAATAATAATAAAAACAAAAAAAAACAGGGATGGTAAATTCTCTAAGTGATTTGGTCAAATCACGAGAATGTTAAAATAACAACACGATTTTATCATTTCCTTAAACAAAGCTAGGGATTTGAACACCACTAGAACATTAATTACCCTACTCCTGTAGGTCACGTGATAGGTTATAAATCTTGAATTTCGATGTTTTTTTTTACTAGACAACATAAATACTAGCTGCCCTGCTCCTGTAGGTCACATGTTTTTGGTCATTTCACGGAACCAGTTTTGGTATTTGTTCAAATCCCTAGATTTCTTTAAGGAAATGATAATGAATTTCGATGTTTTTTTTTTACTAGACAACATAAGTACTACCTGCCCTGCTCCAGTAGGTCACATGTTTTTGGTCATTTCACGGAACCAGTTTTGGTATTTGTTCAAATCCCTAGATTTCTTCACTTAGGGAATTGACCAAATCTCTGTTTTTATCATATCCCTGCGACATGTATACAGGCTGTACCTTTTTGTTACTACCAGGTCGGTCGCTTCCCAGCTCATCCACGGCCAGTCGGTGGTCGCCGAGACGTTTGAGCAGGTCACCATCTACTTCTCAGACATCGTCGGCTTCACGTCACTCTCGGCCACGTCCACCCCGATGCAAGTCGTCGACCTGCTCAACGATTTGTACACGTGCTTCGACTCCATCGTTGAGAACTACGATGTTTATAAGGTACGTGAGTATGAAATACGCCACGTCGCAAATTTCACTTTGTGATTTTTAGACAGAGAAATTGTTTTTATAGACGTTTAATTTAGCCAGTAAGCTATTATTTTTTTGGTAATGAAAGGAATCAGGCGGCGTTAGCCTATTTTCAGAAATCTATGATATGCACAAGGTTCAGAGCAAATTTTGGTTATCTATATTTGCAATAGTTTCCACAAACTGCCGTACTGTTAATATTTTTACTTAAGAAGGTTTGCCCTGGGTCTCTGCTGCAAATTGAACCGTCTCGGGATGTCTGTCTTTTATCTATGTCTGTATTATGTGCTATAGTCTGACCGCTACCGCTGTACCGCGCCTTGGGTATGCGAGCGGGCGAGGGGGGGGGGGGGGGGGGGACAGTTGCTGTTGACTGTCTGTGTCAGACGCACATGAGATAAAATATCTAAAAATGGTAGACTGTTATTTTCAAAGTGGCTAAATATTTTAAGAAAAGAAAAGCAAACAAAGAAAGTTTTGAATATGAAAGTGATACAAATATCGCCAAAATCGTTGCGGAGGCTACGGGACTTTGCGAAAAAACTGTAAGAAATGTAACAACTGCGGGAAATTCATCAACTAATTTGGGCCGACTGAAATTTAGTTCACCATAAAAACCGAAAGTTATAAAGAAAAAACATGTTATTGATGATTTGGATTTATATTTCCAAGAATTAAAGATTTATTTCATTTATATTGGTACTTTAATTGTACTTATCTAAAAATCATTGGATGATGAAAAACGGATTGGATGTAATTATACTCGTAAATATAAAGCTTCAATAAACGTGCTTCGATATCGTAAGATCTGTCTGACACTACGAATCTGAACGACTTTACTTCCCACTCCCCACCTACCCGCGCATACCTAAGGCGCGGTACAGCGGTAGCGGTCAGACTTTATTTACAAACATCCTTGAAATATACACGACTTGCCTCAGTTACCTACTCCTCAGTAGTTGAGGATTCCGGGTGAAGCGCGCTTCCACCTTCGGCCTTATCGTCACTTACCGCCAGGTGAGATAAAGGCCAAGCGTAAACCCGTTGTAGAATAAAAAAGTTACCTAGAATTTACTACCTTTTGCTATCCGGGTGAGAGCCTTCCTGGTCGAAGGGCCCGGGCACCAAGCTCTTTACCACTTGGCAGCCACTAAGGCGGCAAAAATAAAACAAATATTATGGTGTAATTTAACAGGTGGAAACTATAGGCGACGCGTACATGGTAGTATCCGGTCTTCCGGAGCGCAATGAGACAAGGCACGCGTGTGAAATAGCCAGGATGGCGCTAGCACTTCTCGATGCTGTAAAGAGGTTCCGCATCAGACACAGGCCGACTGACCAGCTGAAGCTTAGGATTGGATTGCATTCTGGTGAGTCTATGGAAATGAAGACGTTTTTACTATTGTTGTAAGTCTACTAGAATGTAATAGATGGACGCATAATTATAGTGATGTTTAGGTGGGTAAGTGCATTTGCCAGTTTTGTTCATCAAGCCACAAAAAAAAACTAAAAAATATAGAAATAGAAAAAACTAGACGGAATTGAACTAAGACTGAATATATTTTTTTTGTCATTGCTCATTAGAAAAATCTTGGCTATTATCTCTAAATGATGTAAAGTGATGATACCCTTACCCTAAAACTGTAATTTTTGAGAAACTGGCACAAATCTCTAATTTTGAACACATCAATTCTTTAATATTGCTATTAAAGCAACTGTCTCTGATATTATTTCGAATTATCACAATTTTTACAAAGCTACTTTGGAAAATCCATCTAAGGAAATGTACAGCCAGATAATTGCCAAACTTAAATTTTCTATTTCAAAAGTTGTCGAACTACCTTGTTCGAGATATTACGCAAATGTCTAACTTTGCAACAAAGTTCCGGAGCGTTTTGAATATTATTGCGAGACGAATGCTTTCCACGAGTTTTAATATTAATATCTGTTTACATACTTCCACGCTTGACGGTATTATTTACTTCCTAATTGAAACGTAGCTTTTAAATACTGATCTCTTTCGAAAGCAATATTATGAACTCGTATCTGTTTATTTTGAAATTGTTGCCTATTATGTCTATGCAGTGGACGAGTATAGGCTTATGATAAGCCTCTATATTTAAATTGAAAAACCTTTGTAGATATTAATTTTTATTCTTAATACCTGCTTTAATTTTTATTTATAATTATGTAATACAGGATGTTTTATAATAGGAATTTAGTACCGAAACTCGGCCATCCTATTAAGTGAAAAGGACAAGCTTTTGTGTAGGAGCAACTCTGAAATAGCGAAATATCAGCTATTCCATACAAAACTTTTAATACTATTGGATCTAAATGTAGGTATGAAAGAGCCAATAATTTTTCATTAGAATAAGAATAAGAATAAGAAACATTTATTGACTTGCACACACTTACAATGAAACATACAAAAAAATCTCAAAAAATAACACAAGGACGAAAATTAGACGGGAACGTAAAAATAGATACCTAACTAAAATTACAAACAAAAATCAAAAAAATAAAAATAAGTCAGCTGTGCAAGGCCAACGGGTAGCTGCCTCAGCAATGCTTTTGTAGCATTGCGCAGAAAGCCACAGAAGCGCTGGTTTTCAGACAGCTCCCTGGACGTGAGGTGGCGAAGAAAGGTCTCTGCCTACGTAAGGTGGTAATTAAAATACGAAATAAATGATAATGTACTTATATAAGTGCTAATATAGATATTTAAAATATCCATAAAAGTCATTACGTGTCTTTGTAACTAAGGTAGTAATTTTTTCAACTTTTACTATCTTTATTATAATGTAACTAAAGAATTTCTTAACTATGTAAAGATTAACAGTCGATTCCAAATATTATTGTGAAAACTTTCTTACCTATTTGTTCCAATATTGCTTTATGATTGTGTAGTTAGGTTTTTGTTCGTTCTGGCGACAAATCAAAGCGTGCTAAGCGACCCGGAGCCAAGAACTTGTGGCAATACCAGATTCTCTAGGCAAAGTTTACGATTTCCCTAGAGGCAATATCACAACTTTGAATATCATAGCGATATATCCTTCCTTCTGATTTAAATTGTCATACTTCTTGGTTAAAATTAGTAAATCTTATGGATGAAAGGCTTGTTTAGTTTATTTAGATTACTTTGTACATGTAACAGACTGGAATTATACATCATCATCAGTATGTAAACTGATGTTGCTATTGGGAACTTATGTAAATGAAGTAACTTTGTAAACTAGGTAATTAAAACTTACAAAAGTGGTACATAATAACAACTATACAAGAACTTATAAAAAAAATTAAGTTTTGCTTTTTTTAATAATGCGATAAGTAGGTTACTTAGGGTTTAAAATTTTTCATTTATTTTTTAAATTATTTGCAAAGTCATAGATAACAAAAAACATCGTCAAAATAACAGAATAAGGCACAGGCATAATAATAAATGGCTAGCTATAAAAGAAGAAATTAAATGGAATGCTTTCCAGTTTGATATTGAATTTCCATGTCCTTAGAGGCATTTCTCCTTTATCCATTATTAGCTTTCGCCTTTTTCCACTTATCCGATTATCGAATTATGTTGAAGCTTTGTAAGGTTCTGACGGTATCAAAGATTTATGGAAAAGTTAATAGTTAATATATTGACCATTTCTTACATAAAAACCGAATACGTACGACTTAGTTTATCACTAATCCTGGGTTGAAACAAATATGTTTGCTATCCGTTGTACATATTTAGGCATACATCAAAATTAATTAAGAGCTTGAAAACCAAAAAGGTCTTTAAAATTTTTCTACGAGCGTGACACTCGCAATCCTAGTAAGCCTAGTTACCATTTGGCTGCCGTGATTGGTTCAACCTGGGCAAATTTACCCAACACATTTACTTTGCAATCAATAAGTAAAACGAAGCCGGGCTTTGTCGTTGTAAAACAAAATTTTAAAAAGGACAGCGCTGTCATCGTTGCTTAAGTCACCAACTAAACAGTGCGATAAGTATAAAAATGTAAGATGAACTCCTTATTCTCAGGTCCGTGCGTGGCTGGTGTGGTTGGGTTAAAGATGCCTCGCTACTGCCTCTTCGGAGATACAGTCAACACAGCGTCCCGTATGGAGTCGAACGGTGAAGCACTGAAGATTCACGTGTCACCGGACACAAAAGTTTTTCTAGACACTTTTGGTACATTCCACTTGGAATGCAGAGGGGAAGTTGCTATGAAGGTATGGAAAACACGATTTTCTCCTTTACAAAGTTAATTACCACCCTAACTTTAGGTCCTCAAAGTGTAATCAAAAAGTTGAGCTTTAAACATTCTAAGCCGATCTTCCGTCAAAGCAATAGAGGCTACTTTAGTTCTAACAATTTTAAAGCATTCTTTATGCTGGTCGTAACCGTAAACCATTATTTATTTACTCGGAGTGGTGTCGAAACGACAGTTTCAATGCATATTAGCCTGAAAAATGGCTTTGCTGTGTCACTCTTTGAGAAAAAACAAGATCTTCCGAAATAATTCTTTTTAACAACGCTTTTCTCTTACAGGGCAAAGGAATTCTAGTCACATATTGGTTGTTAGGAGAAATAATAGATCCCAACGCACCTAAAGATAAACCATCTTTAATGAAATCACAAACTCAGTCAGGCGATAGCGGTTCTTTGTCACACCTCACCCCATTCAGAAGCCGCTTAGACCAAAGTTCAAGATCATCCAGTAGAAGAGGATCAGGAGTGTTTTCTCAAAAAAGCAACGACTTGATCAAGTTAGAAAAGGAAGCGCAACCTCTTTTGCAGAAAGTAAAGATACAGAGGCAACACTCCGATCCGTCAGAGCCTATAAACGGCATTACAGAAAACGGTGAAGATTTAGACAAAGTCAATGTTTCCAACACATTAGCGCTAAATGTGAACTCTCTGAACCATAACCCTGTCAGTCATGGACAGCCACGAGTGAAACTGAAGGACTGTCACACGAACGCTGTTGGAAACCATAAATCGAATAAAATAGGGAATAACAATTGGATGCCTAAGATGCCAGCGGCTAGCTCATTCGACAACGGAATCAAGAAGCCTAGCGAACATTTGAAAGACTACAGCAGTGTACCGTTACTATCTAAATCAGAAACATTGAACGATTCAATTGTTTAGAAAAATCTTTATTACTAACGTAATTTATGCGTTTCTTTTTACGAACGTTGTTTATGCGAACATGCATTTATGTTTCAACTGTTTTTTATAGCTCACACGAAATAGACTTTATAACTTCATGGATGATTGATGTTCTTAGGTCCCTTAGACGTAGTTAAATACCTTAAATAAAAATACCTTGTTTTCCTGTCTACTTATTTTTTCACAAGTTTTTATTTTCTACGTTTAGCTTCTAAGAGTTAAATGTGTTATAATAAGGTATGTAATACCATATAATACTTTAGTACTTCAAAACACTGATCTATGAGAGAAGCATTTATTAATATTGTGAATAGTTTATCATTAGATTTTAATAGGTGTCTCTATTTGGTGATTAATTGTGCTCATCTGCTAACCAGTCACTGTAACCTATCTATGCGTCGCGAACAGCAAACAGTTTGTGTAATTAGTAAGTATGTAAATGAAATTTAATTAACTCTATGGCTGCAAATTGTACGGCAGCGGGTGACAGGGCGGGAATGGGAGCTGAGCGGGGAGCGGCGCAGAAAGATATTAAGTGATTAAATACATAGATTTGTATGAAGAAGCAGACGAGCGGGGAGCGAGAGCGGTAAATAGTGCGCTAAAAGTGGAGTTTTATTACAGTTTTATTAGTTAACAGTAATCAAAATAAACCGGTCTATGAAATGGTCTACTTAATTTCACCAATTTTAGTAAGAACAACGTTACGTTAAAATAACAAATGGATTTACTAACTATTTTGTGGATATTTAATCAATTATGACAGGTGACATTCGTCTATCTATATATTTAAAGTCTGATCGAAAGTTTAGGCATTCTTGTGTACTAACTACAGGTAGTTACGACTGATCGTATAACAATTACGCACGCTGGCGAATTCTATGAAGAAAACGCCATCGAATAAATAAGAAGAAGAAGAATTACGCACATACTCGTCACGTCTCTTTACCTCTGCAAATCAAACGATCGGAGAACTGGTCACTCCCAACCCCTCTGCTACTACCGCGCTGTGTCGCTCCCCATAATGCTCCCCACTTCGCTCCCTGCACCGCTGCTACTACCGCACTGTATCGCTCCCCATACCGATCCCTACTTCGCTCCCCGCACCGCTGCCTGCTACTACCGCGCTGTGTCGCTCCCCATACCGATCCCCACTTCGCTCCCCGCACCGCTCCCCACACCGATCCCCACTTCGCTTCCCGCGGCCGCTGCACAAATGTAGGTACTATTCAAACCACCCCATGTCATGCGCTGTTTTTAGCCAGACATTGCAACTTACTAATATTAGATATTCACAACAGAAAACAGATAAATAAAACTTGTTCACACAAATATTTATTAGCTGTTTTGTGTAGTAAAATAATACAATGTTCATCACTCCTTACATTCCTGAGCTTCTAAGAGTAAGTCTATCCTGCCATAAGTGTGATAATTTTTGTAAAAACTACGCATCGTGAAACTATCATTGTCATTCTCATAGTAGTGGCACAGTGTTACAGTAACACTGTGGTAGTGGTCACGGTAAGTTTACTTCAAACACCTAGTTACCGTTTTTAGTATTACTTCAAGTTTTCATAGGCGAACTTGGCATACAAAGCGATAATAATTTATTTATTTATTTATTTCTAGGAAGATTTACAGACAAATAACATCTATAGCTAAGGTTAGTAAGTAAACATATGCTATTAACAAATCTTCACAATTATAATATATATATTATATATTATAATAATAATATAACTATTAAATAACTATATATATTATAATAATAAAACAGAACTTTATTGCATACCACCGGATATTATTCCTATTTTATACATTTTAAACACACAATACAAAAAGAAAATAAATTACACACATACATACATACATGTAATCACGACTATTATCCCCGAAGGGTTAGTCAGAGACTAAGTAATGAGGACAGCAAAAGTAGTCTTCTACCATTGTCCACTTTTCACCAAGCGACTGCACATATGTGCTTAGCGTGACAGGTGGTGCGCCCATCGCCGCTCTATGCTGTCAGAAGTATGTACAGTATTTAGTCCGTTAGTCACCTTTTACGACGCCCAAGAGAAGAGAGGGGGTGGTAGTATTCCTTCACAGCTACGCGACACGGATAATTCCATCCAACGTCTGTACATTTGATATTAATCCGACATAGGTACTTGTAGTAGCATCCTAAGTTGTGTAACTTACCAAACTTACCAAAAACAAAACTTGCAAAGACTTCGAAACGACACACAGCACTTGTGTATTTTGTTTTTATTTTTCCTGTGTAATTTTTTTGTCAATACATTATGTATGTAAAAAACCGACATTTCATTTTAATAAATTTTTAACAAAGTTATCTCTGACTTTAAAAAGGTTTGAAAACAGACTTTGTGTGCCGAAGTTCGCTCTTAACTGTACTTAACGTTAGTATTAATTAATATTATAATAATTATAATTTATTCAACAGTGATGAGACTAGGTTGTAAATATAGTTTGTTTATTTATTGTAAATATTTGTATTAAATAAACGTAACATTGTTGTGATCGTAGTGAAAGATATTCTGAAATCTGTATTTATAAAATTATGTAGATGTTTACCGGATAATTTAAATGTTTTAAAGACGTTATAGTAAATATAATGAGTGAGAATTGTATTTGTTGTTTTATTACTTTACTTATTTCCATAAAAATAACACTAAATATCATAAAGGCTTTATCATTACACATCTATTTAGATCCCACTGTTAGTTGGTCTCAATTTTTTTTCACTCACTCTGGGGCCATATTAGCGCGCTAGCACGCTAATTCGACACGTCTGGCTGAACATTTCGTCTTAGCGCGATGCATCATCGCGTTAACGCGCTACTGTGTCGTGTAGTAAAGCGACAATGGAAGACGAAGTTTTTTAGAGCGATAATTTTAGCGCGCTAATGTGGCTGTAGCATTATACAGTAGTGCAATAGGGAAATCTGCGGAAGTATTTACATATACACCCACTACATATAATAAATAAATAAACCAGCAACTGCTAAATACTTCATTATTCTTAATTTCATAAGTTTTTGCAAAATTAGTGCGATTAGGATTTATAAAATAGTTTAAGTACGTATGAGTACATAATTTACTCTGATTCATTTAATCTGCACAGCCTTGACTATTGATATGACAGTAGGTACCATTTCGTCCCAATACCGAAATACAGACAGATAAATTTATATCGAAGTTAATTTTAAAAATGAATCGGTAGCTGTATTGCCATAAATTGTGTGAAGCTAAGATTAACATAAAAGTTACACAATTTATGGCATTATCGCAATTAAAGAAAAAAGAAATTCAAAAGAAAAAAACTCAATACAAAGAGTAATTGCTTCGAATTTTGGTAATTTATTAGCTCATTTCTTATTTTACTTGCGGGAATTGTTAAAAAGGTCTTTGAAATCTTTTCACTTCCTCGAAAATCAATAATGAACGTTTAGGCTTCCCACACACTGGCGTTTGGCGGGCGTGCGCATTCCTAACGCGAACACCAAAATCACCTTTTAGAGTGTGAAAGGCGCACGATAAATTTAAATGAATAAAAAGATCTACTGTTAACTATAGTACTGTAGAAACTGTAGAAATGTAAAAAAATATAGTTTAATTTACTTAGATCTTACTGTTTTCAATAAATTATGGTGTACTGTATTATTGATATAATATATAAATAGGAGATACAATAAATGTATAGGAGAATAACACGCCTGTTCACTACGAGCATGCGACGTGTTAAACGTTCAAGAAACGCTTAAGCCCGGCAAACGCCGTAGTGTGGGCAACCTTTTCGTATAGCTAGACTACTTCCCTTTTATTACGATACGTGGAATAAATTAAAACTTCTTTTAAAAATGATGATGATGCTGTCTCTTTCTGCCTTTATTAAACATAAATGAGACAACACCAGGTTATAACCAGTTTTAACTTTAGTATACCAATTGAAATAGGAGGGCTTACATGTAAATCCCACAATATTCGAAGATAACAAAAGGTTGATAAAAATTACTAGTTATGATCTTGTGAAATTGTCAAGTCAACGGATGGACAACCAAATTGAAATATCTCTAGCACGTCCGTACTCGAAAGGCCCATTGAGCCGTTGGTCCTGATTATGTTATAATATAAAGATAGCAGTCGTTAAAAATGTCATGCCCGATCCCATCTGCTATTTAATCATGTAGAAAGGTCTAAACCTAACATTTGAACAATTACGGGCTGATAGCACAAATGTTATAAAAAAGAGTTTGGATGTAGGAGGCAATCTCCGAAACTACACATACAATTTCTAAAATTATTTTACTACTATTTAGAATGAACTTTCAGGATGGACATAGGCTGTATACAAGCAGAACTACTATCAAGTGGTACACACACACACGGACGAAGTCACGGGCGGTCAGCTTGTCTATACTAATATTATAAAGAGGAAACATTTGATTGTTTGTTTGTATCGAATAGGCTCCGAAACTACTAAACCGATTTAAACAATTCTTTCACGGTTGGGAAGCTATATTATCTCCGGGTGACATAGGATATATTTATTTTCAAAAAAATTAGGGATCCTTACTAAAACTCAAATAAATTCCTTATTTTGCGTGCGCTAAGAAAACTATTGATGATAAAATAAAAATAATGTACTGTGGCTTTGCAGAACACACCATTATCTACAAAAAGTCTCGCAATAGCATATGTCTAACTATTTTAGTTACGTCACAATAAGTGTTCGTGGGAGGGGAGTCATATTGAAAATTCGTCCCGGGGTACAGGGTCCACGCGAACGAAGTCACCGGCGCTCTGCTAGTACATAATAAAAATAGACACAACTACGTTTTCAAATGTAAGGACTTCTTTATTATTGAATTTTTTGCATTCACAATGCTATATAGATATAAGATAGAATGTTTTCTAGAAAAAAAAACAACCAGTCTCAGGAAAGCTCGAATGGTTAATTCGAGCTTTCCTGAGACTAGTTGGTTTTTTTCAAGTAAACATTTTATCCTGTAAGAACTTCACCAAGTAATCAGACTATTTCACTTTTAATACATAAACTCACGCCTGCATCCCATAGGCATAGTCAGAGACTATAGATCGCCATCTGCTACGGTCCTTAAACATCTTTCGCATCATTCAAATCCATCAATCTTCTCACGCACGCCCGGCGGTTTTTGTCACTGCGTACACCAGCCTTTTTTATCAAAACCCCTAACAGGTCCACGTAGGTTTTTCTAGGACGCCCTTGCGCAATCGTTCCTTCCACATTCGCACAATACTTATATCTCTTTCGTGATTCGACTTTCACTCATCCTTTATAAGTGAACAAACCTCTATTAATCTACCTACGAATACTTCCATCTTGCTGTAATCTGCTAAAACAGTAATGTAATGGCGGCACTTCAGACCCAATTACTTCGCACCCTGTTAGTAATTTACCTAAACATTATGTTAAATCTTTTATTGAACTGTTAAGGTTAACGAGTGCTCCATAATGCGTTAATAGGCCATTGAAACATAGAATGTTTAATTAAAGTCATGTATTCATTATAACCGTGTTGCGTAACGGTTTTTTTTTATTGGCAACGGGTAAGCGCTTGGCCTTCATCTCACCTGATGGTAAGTGACGATAAGGCCGAAGGTGGAAGCGCGCTTCACCCGGAATCCTCAACCACTGAGGAACTGGCTATCTTATCTCAAACTGCCGGAACACAACAATGCTATAAACATCGTTGTTATGGCGACAGACTTAGATAAGATGGTGGTAGCTAGCCAGGCGGACTTGACAGCCCTATACCACCAACCAAACCGAGCACACAAAGATGTGCCCCCCGCTGGGAATCGAACCCGGGACCTCTGGGTCTGAAACCGGTAGCTTAGCAGGACATTATTATCTTTTAGGCTTTGACCACTGTAACATTTAAACGATCATTCTAAAATATCTCAGTACGCAATGGTATTATTATGTGCAATTAATAATTATCATCATAATAGGATATTGACTTGCAGTAAAAGTTTTACACAATAATCTTTCAGTTACGATCTAAGAGTTACGAATAAGAAAATAAATCCGTGTGATTTCAAATAACGTGAAAAGCTTTTATGTCTCCGGTTTCTTGGTACTATTTGACCCTCTATTTGGTATGCATTGAAGGGCATTTAAAATTTTCGGTTATCCTTTATGTCCAGCTGACTGAAATTCTCGTAGATTTCCGGCCCTAGATGGCCAACTGGTGAAGCGCTTGGTTGGATATCTCGAGGTACTAGGTACATTACCTAAATTTTAGGTAGAATATAATGGATACATTTAGGTACAATATAATTTGCAGTTTTGTATGGAACAGTAGATTTTTTCCTCAATTCAATTTCATAGTTGATTCCATACAAGTTCTTTGCACATATTAGATGGCCTACTTGCGGGATTATAAAGCTTTTACCAAAAATTTAATTAAACCTAACCGATGAGCAGGAACAAACAAAGCTTCAAAGTGGTATCAGGATGTTCAATGGAATTTCTCCGTAAGGGCAAGAGCTTATAGGTATTTTACCGCGTATGTTTTAACAATCGAAAATGTGATCCAATTTTTTGATTAATTTTCCACAGCGCAATGCTTGCAATCTACGAGTATCATCATCATTACGTATTATAAAGTAAAGTCGCCATTTTCTCCTGTCTGTAGCACCGCACTACTCTCCTAAACCACGCAATGGATTTTTATGTGGTTTTCACTAAAATATAAAGCGTTAACTGAGGATGGTTTTTGTTTATATTTTGTAGATATATTTTTTAAATGGCTGAACTATGACGGTCTTTCTAAGTTAGAGTGGACGAAGGCGCGGCCGGGCCGCTAGTATCTTTAGAAATAAAAATCAGTTACCACGACTGTATGATGCCAGAGCGGCTTCTGTTTAGCTAATTCTTTTTTCTTGTTGTGTTTGTAATTGTCACGACAAAGTACGAACATTGTTAAAGTTTTTTTTTTTGGAAAGGAGATTGACTATTTTTGTATGGACGTTCGACCAAGAGTGCTGCCCAACTTTGAATCATAGTGCATAATTGCTATTAAACAATACAAGTATGCAACCCAAAGCGCTGCAGAATCTATCCGAGGAGATTGAGAAAAAAATCTGTTGTATAGGTTTTACAATAACGAAAAATAATAACAAACGTCTTATTACGCCGTGTGAGGAGGCACTAAGTAAAATAATAATATTATATAACGTAAACGACAATGTTAAAAATATATCAAAAGTTAAAGCACCAAAAAGCCATAAGATAAGTTTTTAGGTACAATGTAACCCCGCAGATGTTTTTTTTTAATATCTCTTTATGTATGGAAAGAAATGAAAGTATTCCCATGCTTGGGCAGCATTTGGTCGAAAATGGTCAATCTCCTTTGTCACGGGGTACGGGTTGTTTACGCCGACATATGCGCGTGCGGTCCGCTCTGCTTATTTATAACTAGCGGACCGCTCACGACTTAGTCCGCGTGGAGCGCGTATCCAGGGACGAGTTTTTGAAATAAATAAATAGCCTATGTCACCCGGAGAAAGTGTAGCTTGCCAACGGTGAAAGAACTTTTCAAATCGGTCTAGTAGTTTCGGAGCCTATTCAATGCAAACAAACAAACTCAAATCTTTCCTCTTTATATAATACTAGCGGCCGCTCGCGGTTTCACCCGCGTGGTTTCCGTTACCGTGGGAATATCGGGATAAAAATTATCCAATGTGTTAATCCAGGTTATAAACTATCTGTTTACCGAATTTCATCCAAATCTATTCAGTAGTTTTTACGTGGAAGAGTAACAAACATCCATCCATACTAACAAACTTTCGCGTTTATAATATTAGTAGGATTAGTATAGATTATTGTTAATGAGATTCCATTCTCAACAAAACAAGCCTTCATTTTGAACAAAACAAGCCTTCTAAAATGTTTAGAATGTTTGAATAAGTTAATTGTAAAGAAAATTATATTGTTTACATTACCTTATTGTAGTAGTTTGCCACAGGAGGAAAATTCTATTAGACATAAGCTTAACCTGACATTACATTTATTTTGCAAAAATGACATAATGCATTTAATTGACACTAACAACTATGTTAGTAATTTTTATTTGACAAGAGATAGTTATTATCTGCCAAATTATTTTAAGCGACAAATAGCTTTATCGCTATCCTATTGTATTCAAACTCCAGCCAAAAACTTGGCTAAACAAGTTGCTTCTATTGAGCAATGTATATTTGACATAGACGTCAGTAGTGTTTCTACTGACATTCCAATTAATTATTTAAATTAAATTATATGACAAAAGAGGAAAACTCTTGCGAAATGTTTGTTAATAAAATGAAATTAAATGAATGTAAAAATAGCTTTAGCAAAAGCCCATGTCAATCATTAAATTTAAAAAATGTACAATCTTTAAACATTGTCCACCAGAACATCCAAGGAATGATGGGCAAAGATTTGGAGATTGAATTGTTCGTGAACTGTAATAAAATTGATATTCTTTGCATAACAGAACACTGGCTTAAAGACCATCAGTTCATGTTCAATTTTAAGAATCATTTGGTAGGAAGTTCGTTCAGTCGAGGAAATGCAATACATGGTGGCTCCTTAATTATTGTTAGTAAAAAGTTTAAATTAAAGGAACGCAAAGACATAGTGAGCCTCTCGGTTGAGCGAACAATAGAAATAGCTTGTGTGGAGTTGGAGCAGTTTGTTGTATTAAGTGTGTACAGACCTCCTTCAGCATCATATGATTTTTTCGAAAAAGTTATGGATGAGGCATTACATAAAGTCCGTAATGTAGGTAAAACAATAATTGTTTGCGGGGATTTTAATATTAATTTGTTAGAAAATTCCACGATGTCAACTAAAATTAAAAACCTATTTCTATCATACAACTTGAATCATTTATTTTTGGAGCCGACAAGAATAACTGCCACTTCGGCCACCTGTATTGATAACATATATACAAATGTAAAACCACTGGCTAAGCAAATTATTAATAACCTGGACTCTGATCATTGTGGCCAAATGGTCAGCTTTCCACACCAGCGTAAACAAGTGACGAAAAAGAATATCACTGTTGTACCAAAAACTGCAGGTCGGCTGGAACGCTTTAAAAGCAATCTAGATACAAAATTAAATTATTTAGAATACAATGACAACCCTAATGTCTTTTATAATAATTTTTTTAACATTTATTGTTCAGAATTTAATAAAACTTTTATTCCAAAAAAGATCTCAGTTAGTGGTACTGTAACTTTTAATGAATGGGCTACAATTGGTATTCACAGAAGTAGGAAACGCCTTTATGAACTTTATGGTGAACGCAACTATAACACCAGCGATGACTTCAAATTATATGTTAAAAGTTATTCAAAGTTATTCAAAAGAGTATGTCGATTAGCCAAGGCAAACTATCTGAGTTCTAAGATTAAGAATAGTAATGACAAAATAAAAATGACATGGAATATTATAAATAGTGAAACAGGAAAGGTCAAAAGTCGTAATAATGAGTACAATTTAAATTGTGATAAT
Source organism: Scoparia ambigualis (assembly GCA_963921215.1). NCBI lineage: Eukaryota > Metazoa > Arthropoda > Insecta > Lepidoptera > Crambidae > Scoparia > Scoparia ambigualis. The sequence continues at coordinate 59,233,469 of OY992502.1, read as the reverse complement.
AAAACCTTGACTTCTGATGCTGATGTTGCTGCAGCATTTGAGAGGTTTTTTACTGACATTCCAGTTTCAACTACAAACGCCTTGATTTCCTCCCCCACTGTAGCTGAATCTGTTTTGAAGGAGAATGTTAAAGATTGTGAAAATAATTTCAGTTTTCAAAAAATTTGTGTTATAGATATAATAAAAAACATTTAACACTCTCAATAAAAAGAAAACTGCTGATCTGTGGGGTAATTCCGTGGACGTCGCTAAATCTGTAATTATGACAATAGCTCCAGTTTTAGCTTGCATATTTAATGAATGCATTGACTGTGGTGTTTTTCCTGACCTCATGAAATATAGTAAAATAATTCCATTATTTAAATCGGGTAGCACTTCTGACCCCTCTAACTTTAGACCTATTTCTGTGCTACCCACATTTAGTAAAATTTTTGAAAAGTTAATACTAGATCAAATGCAAATTCATTTTTATAAAAATAAACTTTTACATTGTAAACAATATGGTTTTACTAGGGGTCGCTCTACAACTGACGCCGGTGTTGAGCTTTTAATCCAAATATTTGATACCTGGGAGGAATCACAGGATGCCCTAGGGGTATTTTGTGATTTATCCAAGGCTTTTGATTGTGTTTTACATGAAACTTTGGTCAGGAAGCTTAACCACTATGGAATTAGGGATGCTTCTTTGAGCCTTCTAATCTCATACTTGAGTAACAGGATTCAAAAGGTCGACATTAACGGTAAAAGATCTCCGGGATCAGTGGTTAAAATGGGAGTTCCGCAGGGTTCAATACTTGGTCCATTCTTGTTTTTGGTTTATATTAATGACTTACCTTATTTTGTAAAAGACAGTCATGAGATAGTATTGTTTGCTGATGATACTTCACTTTTATTCAAAGTGAAACGACGACACCCAAATTATGACGATGTGAATAATGCGGTCTCAAAGATTGTTCACTGGTTTAGTGTTAATAACTTGCTATTAAACGAGGGAAAAACCAAATGTGTAAGATTTGTATTGCCTAATGTTAAGCAGGTAATAACTAGTGTACAAATTAAAGATAAGAATGTGAATCCTGTGGACACCACTGTGTTTCTAGGCATCACGTTGGATGCCAAGCTTCAGTGGGGCCCACATATAGCTAAATTGTCGAATAGACTTAGCTCTGCGGCTTATGCAGTAATGAAGATCCGTCAGTTAACTGACGTTGATACAGCGAGATTAGTTTATTTCAGTTACTTTCATAGTGTAATGTCGTACGCCATTTTACTGTGGGGAAATGCTGCCGACATTCAAACTATCTTTGTGCTGCAGAAGAGGGCTATTCGAGCAATATATAACCTACAGGCTGGTGACTCTCTCAGAGAGAGATTTAAGGATATAAGTATAATGACAGTTGCATCACAATATATTTATGAAAATCTTGTGTATGTTCATAAAAATATTGAAATGTTTTCAAAAAACAGTGATATTCACAAATTAAATACTAGAAGTAAGAACAAATTAGCAGTGCCTTATACTAGGCTCCATAAAATAAATAATTCTTTTAAGGGTCTGTGTGTACGATTATACAACAAAGTAACAAATGATATTCAGAATTTAGATCTTGATAAATTTAAAATCAAAATCAAAGAAAAGCTTTATAAAAAAGCTTATTATAAAGTGCCGGATTATACAGAAGACAAAACAGCTTGGGTCTGACATGCTCCAAGTACCTACTCCAACAGCTATTTCTAATTGCCTATAATTAATTTATATAGAGCACCATATTTAATTAAACTATTTACATTCAAATTCATATTTTGTATTTTGTGATCTGGTAACGACATATAATATATATATATTTTGTAAATGTCGTTGCTTCTGTGCGCTGTGGTTTCTTGCGCCCGTTCTTTGCCACAGTTAAAAAATGATGTCCTGAATGGGTGGTAGGTTAAAAAATATTTGGACGTTTCAAAGTACTTATTAATTGAGTTTATTGAATAAATATATTTTGACTATTGACTATCACTTTTTTTAAATTAATGACGTCGATTTAACCGTGTCGAGCACTGTCGGCTAGCGGTTAAAGAATACTACCACACCACCCCCTCTCTACCCTTGGGTGCCGTAAAAGGCGACTACAAACTGCACATACATCCAACAGCATAGAGCAGCGATGGGCTTACCACCTGTCACGCTGAGCACATGTGCAGTCGCTATTTGGTGAAAAGTGGACTAATGGCAGAGGACTGCTTTTGCGGTCCTCATTGCCTAGTCTCTGACTAACCCTTCGGGGATAATAGTCGTGATTAGTATATGTATGTATGTATTACGTTGAATTTAACTTCGCATAACTCTATTCACAGATACTGCCATTCAATATATAACATAACAACGCCGCCATTCCTGATGCATTGCATTTTATCAAAAAACTCTATTCATTGTATTTTTTTTATATTTCATGTATTTCATCGATATACACTGTTAGATCAATGTTTTATTTCGCATATTTTTTTTCAATACAGATGTATTTTTTTCTAGAAGACTGTTGGTTATCATTTTAAGCTGATTATTTAAAAAATCCAAAGGCATATAGGATTTGTGTAACGAAGTTTTTAGTGATTTGGTTAACAAATTGCCTTCAAAAGTCTCCCATTAAATACTTTATTTTCTTGTCTTCTAAAATTAATAAAGTCACGAACTTAGGATATTTGAAAGTATAATTTCATCGGCTTTGTGGACTTACCCTGTTTCTGAAACATTATCAACTGTGTTTCAATTAACTCTAGATAACATAATATGATCTGACGTTACGGTACTTTGTAAATGACAGAAGAAGACAATGTCACAAATTTTATATTAAGTTTTTTTTTATTATTCATGTATCTTTGTAATTTGTATTGCATTTTAAAGCAGTGTTACATCTCCAAGATGTGTTTTATGAGCTCGCAACCCATACATTCAATAAATACAGTCCACCAACTCCACTAGCTCGAAGCAGACATTTACATGTGGTTGTTGTAAAACCTATTTTTGTTAGTAATATTACTAAAATGCTTTATTTTCGGTCTTACCATCTCTGATTTAGTTTAACACTAAGGTACGAGCCAGCACATGACCAGTCGTTGAGATCTTTGGAGGAGGCCTTAGTCCAACAGCAAATGGGTCACTATTGACGGTAAGCCGCTATTCAAACCCTGTAACCTTTTCACACCCTTTACGAAGAATTCCATACATACATACAAGACTATTATCCCCTAAGGGTCAGTCAGAGACTAGGCAATAAAGACCGCAAAATCAGACTTCTGCCATACACGTTTCACGTCCACATCTCACCAAATAACAACTGCACATGTGTTCAGCGTGACATGTGGTGAGCCCATCGCTGCTCTGTACTATTGGATGTATGTGCAGTCTTTAGTCCGTTAGTCGCCTTATACGACACCCAAGAGAAGAGATAGGTCGGTAGTATTCTTTTAATGAACCACCACTACACAGCTCTCAAAGAATCCCATGCTTTTGAGAATACCTCGACAGAAAGATTGACTTAAACCAAAAGTTTCCCCTTAGTAAAACTAATGACTCTTCGGTGAGTTAAATGAAATGCGGTTTTTACCTATTACGGTTTCTTGAAGAAGTTGAGAGCAGCTGTGCCGTACTCCTAAATCTCGTGGGTCCTAGTCCTTAAATGCTAATCGCATTCGCCAAGTTATTTATGGGGGTTATTTATAGCGACATTATTTTCCAGGATGTCACCCGAAAGTAATCGGTTTTCAGACTCGTGTCTGAGGCTTAATCGAATCTAAGAAACTTTGGATTTGTGAAAACTGATATCCTCTTCCTTTCCCTCGCATCCGTCTATTTAGCCATCAAAAGCGATGTCTGTCAGATGTTGCACTATAAATCGTCTTCTGTAGACGAAAAGATCAAACAAATGAATGAAGTTTATCCTTTAGGAGAACGATCAAGTCGTCCTATCATCACCTCGACCGTCAGCGGTTATTGATGCATTTTCAAATTGCTGAGCTGGCATACACCCAGCCCGCCTGATAAAATGCGGGCACTGGTAATCAACAGATATCGACAAAACGCTTCAGGTTTTATGTCTTTATGCCCAGTAATTTTACAGGGTCTAGCACCCTTGATACCGGAACGATGTATAAAAACTCTGCTTAGTGGCAGAAATAGGTATTAGGGTGGTCGCCATCTATTGGGATTCCGGGCAGAATCCAACCACCAGAAAAAGTTCATTATCGGAGAAATAAACGTTTAGCAAAGGTACAATAACCATAATTGAAGCATAGTTAAGGGTTCTAGACGTCTATCTAGTGTGAATAACTCCAGGATCATAATGACAGTGTTTTTTTTTAAATATAGAAAACAATTTTAAAGAAATAGCCTATGAGAAACACGACTCTAAATTGAGTACGATGGTTAAGTCGTCTGGTTTTGCAGTAAAGATCTCTAAACGCTAGACGATAACACAAAAATACAGTTGTATCAAATAAATAATATTTAAAGATAGAACTATTCTGTGTCAACAAATGCTCTCATAAAGTTTTGATACAGGTAATAACTTAATGAGAGCGATATCTAAAAGACCAATGGGCCTGAGCTGGTTTGCAATAAAACATTTTACGTTACCAGAATTTATAGAACACAATCGGAATTGGTTTAGTGCTTCACATAAAAACTTCTGTTGTAAACCCTGTTTGGGACAAATAAATAGAAATGCTAGGAACAAATAAAACTCATCATCACGGTCATTGGACCGTCACCGTATTTTATTCAGCAACATAATTATTTCTTTGATAGTAGTCTTAACTATCTGTGCAATCAATTTTGAATGTCACTTTTATCGAAATCCATGGAATACAAAGGCTAGACACGTGTCATAATGACAATAGAATAGTAGACGTACTGCTTCAAAAACGTTCTGCAAGTTAGGCTTTCTGATCATAACTGTGATGAATGTATGAGATTTGACATAATTATTACGTGTCGCGTAGCGGTGAATGATTACTAAAACCCCTCTCTTTCATTGGGTGTCCTAAAAGGCGACTATCGGACTAAAGATTGCACATACATCCAACAGCACAGAACGGCGATGGGTTCACCACCTGTCACGCTGAACATTTGTGCAGTCGCTATTTGGTGAAATGTAGATTATGGTACTGCTTTTGGGGTCCTCATAACAGTTGTGATTATTTGTATGTATACATATAAGATAAGTTATTAATTAGGTTATTTAAAAACTTAAGAGAGGTGATTTATGTAATATCATTCATAATTTATTTATTCTTTATTCAATTGTATATACCGTGGTAGCAATTGAATAGAATTAGCATTCGCCAAGTATCTGTAAACTTATAAACAAAATTTCTATCTTCGCTGGATGGATTAATGGGATGACTATTTAAGTATTAATAGCATATTAGTAACTTTTCACTGGTCGTGTAGATCATTATATAGATGAATAGGGTAAATCGCCTGAGGCACGGCCTTATCAGTAGGTACCGGATGACTAACCTATTTCGTGTCCCAATCTGACTTTATGACGTGACGGAGATGGTCTGTTGCGCGACATAAATACTTGTGCAGGGTCGACTGGCACCTCTCGTATAATTAACGCTTGTTAGAGATTGCTTGTACAAAACTAATTCTACTTATATTGGAATGCGTTAAGGTTTACGTACTTCTTAGAGATGTAAAAAAAATATATTATGTGTAGTCTTTTGTCTGTTGGTCACTTCGATCATAAAAACTATAGATACACGATTACTGCTTGAAAAATGGGGGTCAGGCGCGGATTCCCTAAATCGCAATTCGTCTGATTATCTAAATTACCAGTTTCTCACTTCGTACACATCGCAAGTCGTCTTAGTCGCAAAATATTTAAATTTTAAAATAAGAGTCGGAAAATGTATTGTTAAAATAAGTATGGATCGGGTCGCGTCGGGCGTGGATTACCCAAAACCTAATTTTCTGAATTATATTTCATTCTGCCCGACCCGACCCGATCTATACTTATTTTACAATAACCTAATTAATAATAATTCCTATACCTATAATTCTTTTCCTACTCATAAATACTTTGATTTTTAAAAGGTTTCATAATTTTACTGGAAAAAGTCGACATAATATGAATCAAATATAATTCAGAAACAATTCCTATACCTATAATTCTTTTCCTACTCATAAATACTTTGATTTTTAAAAGGTTTCATAATTTTACTGGAAAAAGTCGACATAATATGAATCAATTATAATTCAGAAACAATTAGGTTTTGGGTAATCTACGCCCGACCGGACCCGATACATACTTATTTTAACAATACATTTTCCGACTAAGACGATTTGCGATGTGTACGAAGTGAGAAACTGGTAATTTAGATAATCAGACGAATTGCGATTTAGGTAATCCGCGCCCGATGGCACCACGGAACAAAGCAAAAATCAGAAACGTGCCTTGTTTTTCTATCAAAATTTCGAATAATGAACTTTGTTCCAACTAGCTTGAATCTAGCGAGCCTAGTTCCAAAGTGATGTAACTCCAATAATATTTTTATGAATTTGTACTTTAGTGCCTAAAGTTTAAGGTTTACTTTACAATAAATGTTTATCTATGATTTATCTCGTTTCATTTATGATGTTGATCTATGGATATGTATGTATTTACTCGGGGACTTTAATTGAGTTTGATTTTGTATGACACCGTGCATCTATTGTTTAAATGATCGAATATTAGTCCCTTTTTACGACACCCAAGGGAAGAGATGTGTTAGTAGTATTATTTTAATAATACCTATAACATTAACATTTTTCGAATAATATTTTACCAATTGTTAATTACTTGCATAAACTCGCATTTAGTGTTAAACAAACCAATTACCGAGCGAGAGGATTTCTAAGTAATATTTATTAGCTGCTTACTGGTTTCTGGTGTGTATTGTGTTGGCAATTATCTGAAAATTTATTTTAGGAAGTTGAACGAATTTCATTTTCCTCATTGTGTTAATAACTTTTCTACTCGTTTATCATAATTTTATAATTATTTTAATGGAAGTAATAGGGATGGTAATCTATAATACAAAATTATAATACCTTTACAATTACAAATGTACTTTTTTCGGCGGTAGGCGTAAAAACTTTAAGTTTATAATTTATTTCATTGTAAAACTTACATATTACTACATAGTGTGTAGGCAAAAACTTCGGATGGTTATTTAGTTCACATTCCTGCTACCACTTGTACTCTCACAATAGTACACTATTGACACTCCTCCGAGTCATTCCACTGCACTCCTTGGCAATTACATGGACAACATTACAGTGATTATGGAGATTAAGAAATCCCTGGAGTAGATGTTGTTCAAGAAGATGAGCGATTTGGAGTCACAGCTGCAGCAGTCTTCATCAACCAAAAAGGACGTGGACAAGGTTACTCTGATCCAGAAGGAGTTTTATAGCTTTGAGGATGTTGTGTTCAACATATTGACACTTCTGTGTAAACAGATTAGCGAAGTGGTCAGATCGCTCGATGATATGGAGACACGACATAGACAGAAATGTCTTCTATTGAGTGGGGTGCCGGGTAAATCTACAGATGACCTCTCTTTAACAACTGTCGCTCTCATTCAGAAGCATTTAGAACTCTCATATGTCACAGCCGATAGTATCAAATCCTCCTACAGGCTTGGTCGTTTCATCGAAGGACGTTCGCGGCCAATAGTAATACGTTTTTTGAAACCTGACTTGTCGATCTTCAGAGTAGAGGAACAAAACCAAATTAAAAGGTTCCTCTTTAGTGTTGCATGAGTTCTTGACAAAAAGCTGTCAGGCCACCTTCAAAACTTTACGTGTACATTTTGGTGGTAAGAATTTGAGTAGGAACGTCTGCATCATAACATCCGACGATAACAGAGTGCGCATCGTTTCGATTGAAGAGCTGGGCAAGATCTCATCAAAGTTTCCAAAACCGTCTTCTGCAGCAGCTGGATCGAATGTGGAATTGAATCTATCATGTAAGACGGTGCAAACAAGTGCGAGGCGCGAGAACAAGGATGCCAAGTGAGACAGTGTTTTTAGCAGTTTAGTTTGATTATTCTCCTGTTTAGTACCCTTTATTATTTTGGTCGATTGTACTGTCGAGCGATTGTTTCACTGTGCACTTTGCGCAACAATTTAAGATGGTCGCTGCTTAATTTAATTTTTGCAAATAACTTCGCTTATTTTTATTCAGGTACTTTTTAGTTTGACAATTTAAATGTCAGTGCGTAAAGTGACTTAGTGTCACTGGCAAGTAACTTTTTCCGTAGACAAAGTCTTCAGTTCATACTGCTACCTTGTTGTTATTTTCTATTTGATTTAGTTTCAGTGTAAATGCCTGTTTGTTCGAATGATATTTTTCTTTATCCCTTGTACTTCTATGATAAGTTTTATTTGGTTTTGTTCAGTGTTATTCTATTTGTAAACAGTCTACTGGCAGGATGTGCTGGAGTTGTCTGGATTACTATCTAGATAGTTTTTTTCCCCCTATATATTAATTGTGTTTTATTATTTTTAGCTTAGTATTTTTGATTATTATTATTTTATCTACTAATATCTTATTTTATATTATATGTTTTAAATGTCAGATTCTGATTATTTTGTATCAGCTAGTGATAGATCTTCATTTCATTATTTTGACGATGCCAGTGATGACATATCATGTGATCTAAACATTTGTCTCTTACGTGAACTCGGCTGCTGCAACGACTCTAAACGTTTGTCACAGAAATGCTCAAAGCATTCTACAACACTATACAGATCTTCTTCATTTCTTCTCTTCGGATACGGTTCACGCCGTCCTAGTGTCGAAGAGCTGGCTAAAACCGTGTCTAGACTTCTCATCATATAGCCTCCCAGGATTTAATCTTATCCGCAATGATCGCGTTGGCAAAGGTGGTGGACTTTTCTTAAAAGTTTTAGCCTCTTCCGCCTCCCGCCACGGTTGCATGGAATATCTTTTGCTTGAAATTAATGCAAAGGATATGAAATGAAATGAAATGAAATTATTCATTTGCGTATATATGGGGTACATGGGGGAGATGTTGTTACAGTTGTTACATTTTTACGCTCATCCTATTCAGCCAATCACGATAGCATGCAAAAATGGGTAGGGATATTAAAATTAAAAATTAATGCAATGCAATTAAAATTGAATACAATACAATAAAATTAAATACATAAATGGAAATAACCTAAAACAAATAAATTAATAAAATAAAAACACAATTAACCAAAGAAACCATTTTGAGGCTGTATGGTGCTGCTCCTCTGCCTTATTTGTTCAAGAGTTCAAGGACAAACAAAAAAACCAATGGTTTTCCTAGGTTTAAAACAGTTCAAAAGAAAAGTCATACAGAGCTTAATTAACAAAAAAAAATTAAATGCATTAAATGTCAAACCCTAATTAATAATAGAATTAAATATCAAGTCAAAAATAAAATCACAGTTGTTGAACAATTTAAATTAGAAAATAGAATGTCAATGCGCACATTAAATCATTAAACAATTTGGTACAACAACGAAAACTAATATCAATGCAAAGAACTTAAGGCATCACAAGGTACACGAATTGCAGCATTTGTGTTTTAGATATTCTTGCACAGAGTAAAAGACGTGTGCAATTAGCCATCTATACGAGTATAAAGCACTATGGAATTTCTTAATTGTAAGTTCTTTGATTTTTTCAGGTAGCTGATTATATATAAGCACCATGCACATCCATAAGCAGTTTTTCTGAATTCGCGTACTCCTTGGAACAATGGCTGACACCAACCTATATCCATCTCTTGTATTACGTGGAAAGATTTTTTTAGCTTTTTTGAAATAGTGAGTATTTTGTTTGACAAATTTGGCAATTTCAAAGATGTAAAGACATGGAAGAGGTAATACCTTTAAAGACTTCAATAGAGGCGCACATGGTTCATCAGGTCTAGCACCACAGATTGACCTTATACATTTTTTTTGTGCTATAAATGCTTTAGTCATATCTGTACTATTTCCCCATATGATAAGGCCGTACCGTAGATCAGACTCAACGTAGCCAAAGTATGCTGTAAGAGCTGTACTTTTTGCCGCTATTTTGGTTAACTTATAAAGCGCAAATCTATTTATTTTATTGCATATTCTTGCTATCTGCTGCTTCCAGTCTAACTTATCATCGACATCTATACCCAAAAACTTTGTTAAATTTGTACCTTTAAGGCTAAGTCCCTGATAATTTATATTTAATGCCTGATGCAATATGTTATTAAAATTAATAAAATAAGTTTTGTCAATATTGATTTGTAAATTATTATTCTTAAGCCAATTTATTATTATATTTATTGTATAATTGATTTCATTAATATGTCTATTTAATGTCATTTTTTTTTCAGTTGTCACAATAATGGAAATATCGTCAGCAAATAAGATGCAGCGATGGTTTATCAAGTCGGGAAGATTATTTATGTAGATCAGGAAAAGAAGAGGGCCCAGCACGCTTCCTTGTGGGACACTATATCTATTTTCCCTAAGATCGGACTGGTATTTTTGTCTCATATTTTTTGAATCAAGCTTTACAACTTTGACGGCCTGCATCCTAATGTGCAGATATGTTTTAATCCAACTTAGAGCTGGGCCTCTGATCCCATAATGTTCAAGTTTTGCCAGTAGTTGACTGTGTGCAACAAAATCGAAGGCTCGTGACATATCAAGAATAAGGACTGTTGTGTATTTCTTGTCATTTATTGATGTTAGGATCTCATTCACTAAGTTAATATTTCTTGCGTTGTTAATTTGTTCTTTTGAAATCCAAATTGATCTTGTTTGAGAACCTTATATTTTTCAAAAAAATTACATAAGTTTGGCGAGTACAACTTTTTCATATACCTTTGACATTATCGGTATTAATGTAATAGGTCTATAATTGTCTACAATTGTTTTTTTGACCTTCTTATACATAGGCTTCACCAACGACCGCTTTAGCCTGTCAGGAAAGATTCCAGAGGTCATTGATGAATTTATTAAATATGTTAGAACTGGAGCTAATTCTTCGCTGCATGCCTTGAGGACTTGCGTACATACGAGTATATGGTCATAACCTTCTGAATTGGTGTTTTTCAGAGATTTGATTATTTTTCTAATAAAGTATTCATCAATAGGAGACAGATATATAGAATTACTTAAAATATCCTTGGGTGATTCATTTTTTAAATTAGCATTAGATTTATTAGTTATGTTGTTGTCCTGGGAGTTATTTATTGCCCTCCTTCCAATGAATTCCATTCTGACATATATTCTCTCTTTAACTCTTTTGCAACAGACTATTCCCACCACATCATAATGAGTGATTTCAACACCGACCTTTTAAAGGTATCTTCAGTATCTTCTCGCAAGTATCGAACCATTGTTGAGTCAGCAAATTTCCAAATTCTTCCTTTTTGATTCAACCCACCATCATCTGACTACTTCTGACTCCTGGATCGATCACATTTTAACCTCATTGATTGCCCAGGTTACCAAGCATGGTCAATTTCCAGCTCCTAGTTTCTTCAGGAATGACCTAATTTTTTTAGCTTATAGGGCTAAGCTTCCTAAACCTAAATTCCTTATCGTACGAAAGCGTAATCTTGCTAGACTTGATATGGCGAAACTCAATAGTGACGCAAGCGCTATGAACTAGACTCCTGTTCGTGAGGCTGACTCTGTCGACACTATGGTTGCGTACTTAAACAGCTTAATTTAAAATCTCTTTGATAAGCATGCGCCTAAAAAGTTCGTTAAGCTGCGTCGACCACCTGCGCCGTGTATTACACCTGGTGTGCGAATGGCCATGCGTAAGCGTAATAAATGTTTCTGTATTTTCAAATGGTACCGAACGGATTTTAACTGGGATGTTTACAAGGCCGCTAGACATCACTGCAATCGGATGGTAAGAGCTGCTAAACGCCAATACATTCATCAACATATTTTAAATTCTGATCCTGCCGACACATAAAAGTTTCTTCGTACTCTGGGCTTTGGTAAAACGCCGACCCACCATACTTCATCTTATTCACTGAATGACCTCAACAAACACTTTACGTCAATTATCTCCCTATCTGACTCCGTATCTCTTTCTACTATTTTGTCTATTACTTCCACGGCTCTTCCTACTAGCGATGTTTTTTCTTTCCGTCCGTTACTTGAAGAAGATGTTCGAAAAATTATTCTCTCCATTAAATACAGGGTGGTGGGATGTGATGAAGTGGGTAGATCCATGATCACGCTTATCCTTGATTCCATACTTCCTGTTCTCACGTTCATTTTTAATTATTCTCTTCCCTCTCGTACGTTTCCCTCTGCTTGGCATAAAGCTATTGCAATCCTTCTACCTAAAATCCCTAATCCCACTTGTTTAAACCACTTTCGGCCTATTTCCATCTTACCTTTCATTTCTAAGGTCCTTGAAGCTGCTGTCCACAACCAACTCTCCTCTTTTATTTTCCGACATAATCTCCTAAGTCATTTTCAATCTGGGTTTCGACTGGACATAGCAACACTACTGCTCTGGTTAATATTTTGGAAGACGTTCGAAACGACATGAAGAATTATTTGTTGACTGTGATGGTTCTAATAGATTTCTCCAACGCTTTCAACACTGTCAACCACGACATTCTCCTAGCTATCCTCTCCCATATTGGACTATCTTCTTCAACTAGGACTTGGTTATCCTTATATCTTCGTGGTCGTCAGCAAGCCTTTCGGGTCGATCAGTCTTGTTCTGACTGGTGCTGGTATAAATAAATAATGTTGTGCTACAAAAATTACGTTCGGCATAATTAATACTAAAAATCATTAACGGACTAAATTGGTTTCATAACTATCCTACTATCCCAAAGCGGAAGGAATAGTATTAACGGCTTAGTCATCATCATCGTCAGCCTAAAAAGTCCCACTGCTGGGCACTGGCCTCTAACGTGGGGATATTATCATTCTAATTGTAAATAAAAGAAATAGGGACAATTAGCTATAAGAGTAATTACTAAGCAAGACCACATTGTGGCAGGAGTAAAATAGGGATAGAAGAGAATGTAAGAATTTATTTTACTAGATTAAGAAAATATGTACAATGGAAATGATAAATACATACATACATACATACATGTAATTAAAAGGAAGGAAATGAAAAAGGAAATAAAGTGGAAATGTAATAATATTAGATAATTAAGAAATATAAATTATTAGAATTTAAGATATAAGAAAATAATATTGTTAAATAAGAATAAATGTATTAGTAAATAAGAATATTGTAAAATATAAGCAAATAATGTAATGTAGTAATCAAGGAATGTATGTAAATAAAATTAAAAGAGATAAAAAAGGGAAAAAAAATTTTTAAGAAAAGATAAAAGAAAGAAAAGAAAATATTACATTAGAGAGTAGAGCTCTTAAAGCTCGAGCTTATTAAATCCCTTAAATATTACATTAGAGAGTAGAGCTCTTAAAGCTCGAGCTTATTAAATCCCTTAAATATTACATTAGAGAGTAGAGCTCTTAAAGCTCGAGCTTATTAAATCCCTTAAATATTACATTAGAGAGTAGAGCTCTTAAAGCTCGAGCTTATTAAATCCCTTAAATATTACATTAGAGAGTAGAGCTCTTAAAGCTCGAGCTTATTAAATCCCTTAAATATTACATTAGAGAGTAGAGCTCTTAAAGCTCGAGCTTATTAAATCCCTTAAATATTACATTAGAGAGTAGAGCTCTTAAAGCTCGAGCTTATTAAATCCCTTAAATATAACATTAGAGAGTAGAGCTCTTAAAGCTCGAGCTTATTAAATCCCTTAAATATTACATTAGAGAGTAGAGCTCTTAAAGCTCGAGCTTATTAAATCCCTTAAATATTACATTAGAGAGTAGAGCTCTTAAAGCTCGAGCTTATTAAATCCCTTAAAAAGACAAAAAAGAAAAAAGCAAAAACAGAAAACAAAAACCTGCCAAAAAGCGGGAGCAGCTAGAAAAAAAAAAAACGTGGGGATATTGAGCCAAAACTCACCACGCTGGCCCAATGCGGGTTGGTGGGTTTTAACTTCTGTTATCTTACTACAACAACCAGGACCAACGGCTTAACGTGCCTTCCAAAGAACGGAGGAGCTCGAGATGTTTTTAATTTGGTCACCCATCCAGCGACCCGGCTTGCGATAGTTGCTTAGCGAGCAAGATCGCAAACGGTCAAAAACACAAAATATTTGATTATCCATCTGGAACACCTTCATAGCTAATATTGCTTAGCATTCTGATTATGAACTTAACGAAATAGCCGCAGCATCCGCGCTCGTCCAAAAAATAATCAACATTTTAATAATCAGCCCACGGAAGCTTTAAGACACCCCTTTCTTTGTTCAAGACTAAAATGAGTAATTTCAGAGTAAGTGCGAAAGGGGAAATAAAATATTCCAGCCGTTTTGCTCTTTAATATCAATTTGTCTTGTCTCATTTTGATTAATGACCTTTCAGCTGTCAGATACAAATCAGTAATTTCCTGTCGCCATTTCGAGCGACCGGCAGCGCAGATGATATTGCTTTAATTATTTAACCCTGCTTGTCAAAATGAATGTTGTATTGTGAAGACTGACACCTGTTTCTGAGATATTTAGCACACTTAATAAAACGCCAGTCGTCTTTGCGTAAGCTTTATACGTACACACATAGACACAACCTTTAACAGAGTCGCGAAGCGGTGAAAGAATACTACCACCCCCTCTCTCCGATGAGTATCGTAAAAAGCTACTAAAAGACTAAAGATTGTACATCCAACAGCATAAGCGGCGATGGACTCACCATATGTAACGCTGAGCATATGTGCAGTCGCTATTTGGTGAAAATGGACTATGGTAGAGTACAGATTTTGCTGTCCTCATTGCCTAGTCTCTAATTAACCCTTCGGGGATAATATTCGTGATGATATAGTATGTATGTATGCACACAGACACAAATCATCAGCCTACAAACGTCCTCTTCTGAGCACAAGCGTTCCCACATGAACAACAGCAGTTAGATATGTTTATTTATTTATTTAAGGACAGTTTACAAGTTACACACCAAAAAATTTCAAATACTTGTTTACACATGATTAAGCATTACAATGTTGTAGTGTTGCCTTAGTTACAAACTGCCACGACAAGCACGGATCACTTGGAAGCATAAGTAAACTACTTAAATTTAAAATAATGAACTACTTAAATTTAAATTTAATTAAGATAAATTAAGTACTAAGTACATACTGTAGAAATTTAAGAAGTATCTTTATTGTTGAAATTTTGCATTCACAATGCTATATAGATATAGGGTAAAATGTTTACTAGAAAAAAATCAACCCGTCTCAAGAAGCTCAAGTGGGATTCGAACCCACGACCTTTGGATTGCCGGTCCACTGCTCTAACCGCTGAGCTACCGAGACCCCAGAAGACTCGTTTAATTTTTCCTAGTTGTTTGATTTACGCTGCAAGCCAGCGGTATTACGTCACTGTGAAGTCTACCCTCACATTCGAAAGAAATACTATTGCAAGTATTTAACAATCGATAAAGACGCAATTGCTTATAAATATCTTTATTGTTGAAATTTTGCATTCACAATGCTATATAGATTTAGAATAAAATGTTTACTAAAAAAAAAGCAGCGTAAATCAAACTACTAGGAAGAATTCAACGAGTATTCTGGGGTCTCGGTAGCTCAGCGGTTAGAGCAGTGGACCGGCAATCCAAAGGTCGGCGGTTCGAATCCCATTCGAGCTTCATGAGACTGGTTGATTTTTTTCTAGTAAACATTTTATCCTTTAAGAAGTATGTTGGTATACATAGAGAAGTACCGCGCGGGCTTACAGGTTACTAATTGCAAAAAAGTTTTTAAAAATGTTCTCCTGAACTCAGTAAACCTTGAGTAAATATCCAATTCTGTTAGGTCATAACCCACCACGCTGGCCCAGTGTGGGTTGGTGAGTAGAAGTATAAATTATATATGACTTCACAGTAAAATGTAACACACTCTAACACGGTGACTCCGGTTTCTATGAAAATGATATTGCTACTTTAGCACTCGTGCCATACAAAGTTAGAAACGGTTCTCATTTTACGACCATAGCTTTATGGCTTGTCTGAAATATTATTTTATATAAAACGTAAATAATTTGTTCTAAAAGTTACAATGAAACAAAGATGTGACCTCACATTCTAATAAAACATAAACCATTGTTATCGTCATAAACAGGGTCGGATACCGAGTCGGGGTTCTCATCATCCGCCTATTGAGGAGTCGACTTTCCAAACCCCTAAAACAAAATATTGGTCAAAATTTAACTATTACCAGAAAAACAAAACACAATGAATTCCTTCCATGATCCACTAATGATTCCGTCACAAATCCCACTAAAACAAGTTTAAAAGCCATTAGGAAAAGTGATATTTGTATCAAAACCCACTAAAACACCAGTCTGTCACTATGAAATTGAACTAAATTAGTCTATCACTATCAAATTCCACTAAAATAGAGTTAGCCAATAGCAGAGCTTTATTACGACACGTAACTTTAAAACACTATGTCGCTTTTGGGCGTTATTGTTGTCGTCGCGAACGATGCTTTATGCGGCTTTGTATTAAATTTAATTTAAACATGAATTATCTTTGTTTGTGAAAAAGTGTCTTTATGGGGTTTTTAAAGTAAACCCCTCAAATGTCCTACTGCTGGGCACAAGCGTTACGACACATATGAATATAGGGCCATAACCTTAAAACGAAGCGTTAAGAGGGTTATTTAGAGCCAGCAGGGTGAGAGTGACTGATATACGTCTCTGACGCTGCATCAGCTGTTTTCGTGCCTGGATGCCACTTCCACTTAATATCAGGTGGAGTGGGTCATTGCCGAAGTTACATAAAAGAAGATAGGGCCCTGAAGACGGTTAGCAACTTTACTCCCAAATAGTAATGGAAAGCCAAGCCGCGAGCAAAAGCTAGTTTTATAACACAATCATCTTAACTAGAATATAAAGGGAGGTGGTCATGTGGAACGTGCGGGATTACTCACGTACATTAATGTTCTTTCTGTGCAATCTAATACTATACGTGCGGATCGGATGTGAAAGTGTGTCTGGCAAAGCGGCCGGCACATTCAGTGTTGACAATGGTGACATAAAACCTCCTATGATTAAAACATAACAGTCTAAGATCCGAGTATAGAACGACCTTCACCGAGAAGGTTAATGGATGAAAATTATTTTATATCAAATTTAATATGTTAAATAATATATCGCGAGTGGGTTGGCTAAAAAATTTCAGTCCAGTACCATTAATGATTAATTTAATATTAAAAAAATTTTTTTTTTTTACATTGCACTGGTTTGGTGTGTGTGTGTTTGTAATGAGCTTATCTTTATATAAACATAAATTTTATTTATTTAACCAGACGGTTGCAAATTACTAATATTGACTTGCCTGTTTACACCTGCCTACCCAATGTTATGACAGGAAAAAAATAGTCAACCTAACGTTTACATATTCTATAGGCTTCATACTTTCGATTGGTACCTATGTAATTTAATGTTTTATATTTTAGCGTTTTATTAACGCTTATATATACTTAAGTAAAATTTTAAACACTGAAAAAAGACGACAACCTCAGGCGGGAATCGAACCACGCACCTTCCGCATTCCGGGCGGCTGCCTTAACCACTTGGCTACCGAGGTCTGGCTTTCAACCGTCGAAATTTGTCAGTGCTTGATGCTTATGTTTTTTTTATTGGTTAAGGCAGCCGCCCGGAATGCGGAAGGTGCGTGGTTCGATTCCCGCCTGAGGTTGTCGTCTTTTTTTTCAGTGTTTAAAATTTTACCTATGTAATTTATCTATTATCGAAACAAGTGCAATATTTAAAAAAATATATTTTTAAATATTTAATTAATCATATACTGGACTGAAATTTTTCAGACAACCCACTCGCAATATATTTTTTAACACATTAAATTTGATATAAAATACTTTTTATCCATTAACCGCTCGGTGAAGGTCGTTGTATACTCGGATTCTCTACTATAAAGTGTAAGTGAAGCTCTCTTGTAGTTACATTAAGCATCATATTGGTTAATAAACTAGATCGCGATACCAACGCGTAAGCCGCTGAGCCAACAAACTACTAAACAACGGCATTGCCTTTTTAAATTCGGTCACTCATCTAAAGGTTATTCATCGAAAAATTTGCTTATTTTTTATTATTGTAACCCACAAGTGCAAGTGCCCACAATAGACGCTACCCTTTTTTTGCTAGCCTTTACTCTCCCAATGTTGGGCGAAAACTTCTCCCAAGTCGTTCCATCTATTTCTACCCTGAGCAGACAGTCTAATGTGACGCTTCACTTAATTTACAGAAGTTTAATTGGTGATTTTATTTCTTTGACTAGCTCAAGTTATAAAAATGTAGCTTTTCTGGACAAGCAACTCTCATCCTTATTATAATAGAGTTTACTTTAGTTTGGCAATAACGCTGTGTATATAAAAAAAATCTTGATATTATTTAATTTGATTTCGTCGTTTCTTTGCTGACTCTTTCGTTAATCAGCTAATCTAATTTATTTTAGTTATTTGCGATACCCTTTCTTTAAGGTTAGGTCGAAATAATTACTTCAGTTCGTTACCTCTTGACTTTGACACTGTCTTGGAAACTATTTTTGTTTTTACGTTACCATTTCTTTGAGGTTAGGTCGAAATAATTACTTCATCTTCAGTTCGTTACCTTTTGACTTTGACACTGTTTTAGATACTTTTTTTGTTTTTTAATGAAAAGAAATGTATTGGTTGTTTAATACAATCAGTTATTAATCTGTGGTTCAGTTTCAATGCTGCCACTCTGATAGATTGGAAACGTCAACAGAGTGATCTTGTCTTTGCGGGTGGTTCCTATGAATTCCCTTCTAAAGTAATTAGACTAATTGGGATCATTTGAGCCAACTGTAAGTGCATAATAATTAGTAATCTGACATAGTCATATATTAAACTTTCTATTACTAATTGTTTGTGAGTAGGTACACACATAGTCGGCTAGGTTGAAGTTAAGCAGTCTTTCCATAAAAAAAACGCCGTTTGTGAAATTCACCCACCACGGTTTTTTTTAACACTAGCGGCCACTCGCGGTTTCACCCGCGTGGTTCCTTTTCCCGTGGGAATATCGGGATAAAAAGTATTCTATGTGTTAATTCAGGTTATAAACTATCTGTATGCTAAATTTAATCCAAATCCATTTAGTAGTTTTTACGTGAAAGAGTAACAAACATCCATCCATACTTATAAACTTTCGCGTTTATAATATTAGTAGGAAGGATTTATAATAATCACGACTATTATCCATGAAGGGTTAGTCAAAAACCAGGCAGTGAGGGCCGCAAAAGCAGTCCTCCGGCATAGTCCACTTTTCACCAAAAAGCGACTGCACATATGCTCAGCGTGACAGGTGGTAAGCCCATCGCCGCTCTATGCTATTGGATGTATGTGCAGTCTTTAGTCCGTTAGTCGCCTTTTACGAAGCCCAAAGGGAGAGAGAGGGTGGTAGTTTTCTTTCACCGCTAAGCGACACGGTGACTTTTATTAAACATACTTTATTCGAAAGCTCATTAATATATATCGATAAATACTCGACTTATTTATTCATTCTTTAAAAACTGGTCATTATACCTATTAAAGTTGCTTACTTGTTGCACTAGTTAAACAAACATGCGACATTACGTATTCGAACTGATTTCAAAATAAAAAAAATGCATTAAATTAACTTAAAACCGCGCTGCAGCATTTCTTGTTGCTGAAATAGTTACTAAGCTGTATATAAAGTCTTTTTAATTAAAATCACTATGAAGCGACCAGACTATTGGCACGAAACTTCTCAATAAAGACTTGAAAACTTGAAGTTCGTCGTCGGGAAAGGCGGGTTGTTCTATTACATTGCAGACCGGACTTAAGGTTATAAATTACTATTGTTGGGAGCATTCAATGTGTTTATTTTAAGAAGACTCGTAGATTGTGAGTAGAATCGTCAAGTTCAGTTGTATTGCAATCTGTGTAGAAACAATGTTGATGTCACGCTTTCACCATCATGATTAACATCATCACAGCTCACAATCACTAGCTGCTAGGTATAGGCCACTACCACCCCCTCTCTTTCCTTGTGTGTCGGAAAAGGTGACTAACAGACTAAAGGACTGCACATACATCCAACACCAGAGAGCGGCGATCGGCTCACCATCTGTCACGCTAAGCACACGTGCAGTCGCTATTTGGTAAAAAGTGTGTACTATGGTAGAGAACTTCTTTTGCTGTCCTTATCGTCCCTATCTACCGACCTCAATAGATAGGGTATCGCAACTGGAACTACGGGTCCGGTTGTGTTTTCAGAGGTACTACGGGGTTCCGGTTCAAGCACCCGCTGGTCGTGCCTTTAACCAGGCGCCTCCGGCGGGATCCGGACATGGGTTAGACTCGTAGTGGCGTGTGGTTAGCTGTAGAGCTTGGGAATGTTCGTCTGTCCTGGTATTGTGTGCCAGGACTTCCAAACTCGTGCACAGCGAGCGGGGCCTAGTAGCGGTCTCTGAGGGGCCAGAAGCGAAAAGTCCTGCAGGGAACGTGAGTTTCCCTTATAGTTGGCAGCTTTGTCCGGTGGTTCTCATTGGACATTGGTATTGACATCTCCGGTACTAGTCCTGAGAACTAGTAGAGGCGGCCTCCTAGATGCCGTGGCCTCCGGTCCAGCCAGCCGCGTAGGACGTGGGAACTGGCTAGGCGCCTGGATGGGTTCCGAGAAGTGAGTGTGCTTACTACTCCGCTACCAAGGTGGACACTTGGGAGTCGACTTGAGAGTCGACGACCCTAGCAGTGGCAACTGCGAGTTGTGCCCTTCGTGCAACGAGAAGTGAGCGAGCTCGACAGCTCCGGCTACCTATCTGGACAATAGGCAGTGAACTACACGTGTTCACGGAGATACTCTCCCGAGACACTAGTCTTATAAGTACCGAATGAAGAGCGCGCTGCAGCGGGCACTAATTTGGCGTCAAGACCTAACGTTGGTGGTCTCCTGCGCGAGTGTTCTACTGGCGCAGGGACGTCTGGCACTTCTTGCATAACCTAACGGTTGGTCTCGAGGTGCCAGTACAAATAAACTTAGTGAAGTAAGGAGAGGGGATGTCCTTATTGCCTGTCTTTATCTACTGACCCCAATAGATAGGGTATCGCAACTGGAACTACGGGTCCGGTTGTGTTTTCAGGGGTACTACGGGGTTCCAGTTCAAGCCCCCCGCTGGTTGTGCCTTTGACCAGGCGCCGCCGGCGGGATCCGGACGTGGGTTGGACTCGTAGTGGCGTGTGGTTAGCTGTAGAGCTTGGGAATGTTCGTCTGTCCTGGTATTGTGTGCCAGGACTTCCAAACTCGTGCACAGCGAGCGGGGCCTAGTAGCGGTCTCTGAGGGGCCAGAAGCGAAAAGTCCTGCGGGGAACGTGAGTTTCCCTTATAGTTGGCAGCTTTGTCCGGTGGTTCTCATTGGACATTGGTGTTGACATCTCCGGTACTAGTCTGGATAACTAGTAGAGGCGGGCTTCTAGATGCCGTAGTCTCCGGTCCAGCCAGCCGTGTAGGACGTGGGAACTGGCTAGGCGCCCGGATGGGTTCCGAGAAGTGAGTGTGCTTACTACTCCGCTACCAAGGTGGACACTTGGGAGTCGACTTGAGAGTCGACGACCCTAGCAGTGGCAACTGCGAGTTGTGCCCTTCGTGCAACGAGAAGTGAGCGAGCTCGACAGCTCCGGCTACCTATCTGGACAATAGGCAGTGAACTACACGTGTTCACGGGGATACTCTCCTGAGACACTATTCTTATGAGTACCGAATGAAGAGCGCGCTGCGGCGGGCACTAATTTGGCGTCAAGACCTAACGTTGGTGGTCTCCTGCGCGAGTGTTCTACTGGCGCAGGGACGTCTGGCACTTTTTGCATAACCTAACGGCCAACCGGTCTCGAGGTGCCAGTACAAATAAACTTAGTGAAGTAAGGAGAGGGGATGTCCTTATTGCCTAGTCTCTGACTAATTCTACTGGAATAATTATAGTCCTGATTATATAAATGTATGTGTTAAACATATGCTGTTTGTTGGTAAGCACATCACCTTGAGAACGGCTATACGGTAATATGTGCAAGCTGTAACCTCATCGTTGCCTGGCACAGTCCCTCGAACATTCAGGTTATAAAGAAAAACTCTAGCGCAAAAATCTTAATAAAATTGCCCTAGAGAAACAATATCGCAAAATCGCAGTGGTAATTTTCTTCGCTGCTTCAATCGCATTGAGCATATTTTGCCAAACCCGCATATCAAGGGCTGGGACCATCAACTCTTGAAGCAGTACTATTTTTATCTTACCATGCAAATTCCCATTCGAATTTTTCATAGTAAGATAAATGTAATATGCGGACATCCTTTCCACACCACAGCTAGGGTTGGCTGGAAGAGATCTCTTCTAGAGATAAGCTCTACATTGTATATGTCTTGTGTGACGTCTTTTTAGGGTTTCGTACCTCAAAAGGAAAAAATGGAACCCTTATAGGATCACTTTGTTGTCCGTCTGTCGTGTCTCTCAAGACCCTTTATCTCAGGAACGCGTGGATGTATCGAGTTGAAATTAAAAGGATTTACTCAAATCTGCAGTCTCTTGAAGCTCTGAAAAAATCAAACACTTGAGTTAACGTAAAAAAAAGATACGGCCGTTTATGCCGAAAAAAAACGTAACACTCTCAAGGGAATCAAAATTCATAGGGTACCTATTTGCCGTTGACCTAGAACTATGAAATTTGGCAAGTATTACCGTCTTATACTACAAGACAGGAAAAATCTAAAAACTAAACATTTGTAATTAAATCATTTAAAAACAGGATCTTTATGCCAAAAAGACGTATATTTCGATACTCTCAAGGAAATCAAAATTGATAGGGTATTTTCCGTTGACCTAGAACTATGAAATTTGGCAAGTATTACCGTCTTATACTACAAGTATAGGGGAAAAATCTGAAAACTATACATTTACATTAGTATTGTTTGATAGGGCTTTATTGGCACAAGCTTAAACAGATTTTTAATTATTTTTAAATATAGTTATAGATTTTTAACCAAAAATGAAAAAAATAATTAAATATGCACCCACAGAGTACGGAACTCTCGGTGGGCGAGTCCGACTCGCACTTGTCCGGTTTTTTATGTGTTTTCTATGTACAATAAGGGATTAATACATACATACACATAATCACGACTATTATCCCCGAAGGGTAACTCAGAGGACAGCATAAGAAGTCCTCTCCCATAGTCCACTTTTCACCAAATAGCGACTACACATGTGCTTAGCGTGACAGGTGGTAAGCCCATCGCCGCTTCATGCTGTTAAAAGTATGTGCAGTCTTAAGTCCGTTAGTCGCCTTTTACGACACCCAATAGTCTAAGATACGTGTATAGAACGACCTTCACCGAGAAGGTTAACTGATGAAAAGTATTTTATATCAAATTTAATATGTTAAATTATATATCGCGAGTAGGTTGGCTTAAAAATTTCAGTCCAATACCTTTAATGATTAATTTAATATTAAAAAAAAATATTTTTTTACATTGCACTGGTTTGGTGTGTGTGTGTTTGTAATGAGCTTATCTTTATATAACATAAATTTTATTTATTTAACTAGACGGTAACAAATTACTAATATTGACTTGCCTGTTTACACCTACCTATAGTGCGACGTAAAAGAGTAGAAATTAAATAATCCAGACTAAATTCACTCATTTTTTGGCAACATTGATTATCTGTCATTAATGTCAAGTGGTTGTTCAACTCTGTCCGTGTTTACGATATAAATTGTTGTTTTAGTGATATTTCTACATTCCTGGATTTAAAACACTGATAACATGATTATGACCATCCCTGGCAGTTCTCGTAACATAATATATAAGGTTTTTTTTGCGAAGTTTAGCAGAATTTCAATACGGAACTTTGTTACGTAATCTGGAGGATATTTACCAATATTTACCAACGTACAGCAGATTATACTGGTAAGTAAGTTATAAAAGATGTTGAAAGTATAATTATCTAAAATATGCCTATGCGCAATCGGCTAAATTCAGTGAAAAAATCAGTATTTTTAAGTATTTTTAAAAGTTTTGGGGTTATGATATTACAAACAAAAATGTTGGTTATTATAGATCGACTCGAGAATCTTGAACTTTTGAATTTATTGGGACATTTTATCAAGTTTTAAGGGGTAGAATGTGGTAAGTATAGTAAATTATGTGGGTTGGCTTTTGAATCGAGTCGCCTGAATTTGAAGAAACTAACACTGTGGGGGGTTCTTAGGGGTTCTTAAATAAAGGTTTATTAACATTTTAGCTGCCGCTGTTGCGTTAGAATATTTAAAAAACAACTTGAAAGTTTTGCCAAAATCGGTTATAATCACGAAAAATTACACGTTTTTAGGTAATACAATACCATATTAACAGAACCGAAGTGTGGGGACGGGGAGGGCGCAGCCCCCCTACGAGGGGGCTCGGGGGGCGAAGCCCCCCGCCATGAAAAAAATCTAAAGAGTCAATTAGGTTAGGTTAGTAAGTATGTTGACCAAAACGCGCGAGCCGAGCGAGCGAAGCGAGCGTGCCGCGGGAGTGGCCGGCGAAGCGCCAGAAATGAGGTTTTTGTAAATTTCCATATTTTTAAAAAAGAAACATAACTTAAAAATTACTTATCTGCGGCAGGAGGGGTAAGGGGGGGTACTCCTCTCTCCTCCCCTCTCTTTCCCCCACCAATTAAGGAGACTCGATTCAAAAGTTTTACCATGATACATAACCTCAAAATACAAGAAAATTAACATAACTTAAAAACTACTTGTATGCGGCAGGAGGGGTAAATGGGGGGGTACTCCTCCCCCCACTCCTTACCTTCACCCCCCCCCCCCCACCCCGGTTCAGGTGACTCGATTCAAAAGTTTTACCAATTATGTTTATACTTTTTTGGTTTTGTTATTTTTTATGCATATATATTTTTATTGTTCTAGGTGTGTCTGAAAGTACTGTGCGGAGAATAGCTAAACAAGGCTCCGAAAATGGAGGAAAATTTTCGACTCCCGCTAAACACAGAAAGGGTCGACTTGCAAAGGAACTCGATGACTTTGATATGTGTGCAATCCGTCAGAAAATGATTTTTTTTAAACTGTAAAAAAAGAAGTACCAACAAAATGTAAATTAATAGCTCAATTAAGGCAACTTATTTGCTATGATGGAAGCCGCGAGCATTTGCGAAACTTGAAGAGTATCTGGACTTTAATTTATTAGTTTTATATCTAAATAAAAATAAGTTATATGTACAATGGCTGTTTTCATTAAGTACTACATACAAACTACTCAAATTAATTATTTTAACGACCTCCTTATCTGAGAGGAGAGCACCCCGGACTTGGCGTCGCCATCTCTGAGGTCCCGGGTTCGATTCCCGGTTGGGTTAATGTAGAAAACCAACTTTTTATATTGTCTCGGATCTGGGTGTTGTGGTACCGTCGTTGTTTCTGATTTCTATAACATAAGTGCCTTAGCTACTTCCTTAATATCAGAGCAATGTGTAAGTGATGTTTTCAAATTATATAAAAATATTAAATAAAAACAAGTATCAAGACCAATTTGGTCGACCTATCAGGGTTGCTATGTTAACGACAACAGCGCCCTCATTTAATTTCTACTCTTTTATGTCGCACTGTACCCTATGCTATGACAGGAAAAAAATACTGCCGTACTTAAGCTAAAAAAAGGTTAACCCTCGTTTGATCAATTTTGAGTTAATAATGCAAAGTTACAAAGCGCAAAATTCTTTACATTTTGATCTAGGTACCATACCTGTATCATTATTAGTTATAGAGATACAGCTTGTCGGTGAACAGTTAAGTGACACTATTTTTACGATTTACTTAATTAAAAATCAGCTAAGCCACAATACTAGTCTATAAGGGGGCTAAAGTATCATAACTTAACGAAGTCTAGATATTTTTGTAAAAATTGCTTAGCTTTAATAGGGTTATTCATTTATGCTAGACTTAAATTAAGTTAAGGGACTTTAACCCTGCTAAAGGCTAGTATATTTTAAGCTAATTTATGTACAAAACTAAACTATAAATAGGTTAACAACAAAAACTTAATTACAAATCAGTTAAGATCCTTTAACCCTTCTTATGCCAAGTAAAATAAATTCATTTTAAACACGTCATCCTTGGTTTAAAAAAGGTTAAGCCTCATTAATAGGCTAGAACACAGTTATCTGCAGTTGCATCTCGTGCCACGGACGCACACGGCAGTTGCAATAATTGTCAATATTTGACAATTATTGTATTATGTATTGTTAAGTATATGTATAATTGACAATATTTGTCAATTATTGTCAAATCTAATTCCATTAGAGTATATTGTTCTATCTGTGATTTGGCCGGAGAGTCTACGAGCGGCGAATTTCGTCGCGTTCCCGCTAAAACACAATGTCTCGTAATATGGAAAGGTAAGTCATTTCTTGAATATAGGTTTTTATTATAGACATTATGATTTTACTTGTATAGCTTGACCACGACCGCTGTACCGCTGCTGCCATACATGTTAGTAGGTATGTACTTGCTGCCATACAAGTTATATATACAGCTATGCGATTCTTTAAGCGACATATAGACGCTGCGCGCATAGGTGTGGTCATAGATGTTACAGCCGTCACATCTTTGCTGCAGTCACGGCTGTGGTCAAAGTTGAGGCTGTTTTATTTACAGAATACCAATTGTATACCTACAAGAAAGGTCAAAGAAGTGTTTCCCTATCACGCCGCGCGCCGATTACAGCCGTGCGGAGCTTGTGTCGAACAGCGTTGAAAACTATTTATAGGTACGTACACATAATAGCATCTTCAGGATGAAACAAAACACTAATTTATCTAAAACTAAATACTCGCGGGTGGAGCTGTGCACAAATATTAGTAATCTTCCTAAAAACTATTACCTACGTTTGTTCAAAAAGGTAATTAAATAGCATTTACAAATTAATTATTATTATTGTTGATTGATTTTATTATGAATTCCATTTGAAATAAATAATAATGTTTTAGTGAACAAAAGCCATGGCAAAAGAGAACAACAAAATTCTAACATTTCGATTTTAAAAACATCTCAAAATCCCAAGGAAAGTAAAGTATTAAGGAAGTCATACGTTGTTTGACAAGTTTTATTTATCTTTTTATTAATAAATGAATGGAGGATTTTCACAATAACTAAAATACCTACCTGTACCTATACTTAAATATGAAACGTTTTTTTTGTTTTAGATGACTTGATGGAAGAACTTTCTAATTGGTCTTTGGAAAATACGTTTAAGAAAACCCTTCATGAGACTGTTAATGATGAATCGGAAGTTAATCTTGACTACAATAGCGACGATTCTGTTAAGGACAAAAATTATGAACCTAATAAAGATAACTATGATTCAAGCTGTAGTGAAATAAGCAATTTATCAGAACAAACAACATTCTAATCGTGTATATCAAGTGAAAAGATGCATATTTTCTACAGAAAAACTTCAGACACTTCTTGATAAAAAAAATGGCAATTACCTGTGACACGTCACATATCCTCACTATCTGAGAACGACGGTCCAGTAAATTTAGATAATGACTGAATTAGTAACATTAGAAGATCTTATAGGTCCTACAAAGGAATCATCTGACAGTGCTAATTACTTTCTACCTTCTACAAAGAAGCCATGTCTGGAGACTGTTGTAGGCGTCAATGTAATTGCAAAGGGTTATACGAGCAGTGATTCTGATAACGAATAAAGTTATATCTAACCACAACAATCAAAATATTGCAAAACTATAGTTGTCCATAAACCAAATAACTGTGCCTAATATTTGATGCTTCACCCAAAAATGTTGTTGATTCGAGGGGAGTTGACAGCTTGAATCGCGATTCAAATATACCTACTTATGGTATCATGGCTTAATGGGACAATTAATTTGCCAAATTCAATAAATAGCAATAACACTCAGGAGACAGGTACAAATAACAGCTATGAGTCAGGAATGTCGCAAAAAGTATAAAAGAAAGTTGTGACTCCAGCTAAATGGAAAAGAAAAAACGCAAGCAAGTTAGCGAGATTGCAAGAATCTCCGTATCATTCTACAATGGCCAAAAAGAAACCTGATGATGTAGGGAGTCGTATGCTCAAAGCTCATTGTTCATGCATAATTTACTTTTAGGTCACCAAGAACATACTTATATCAGACGTATACCATCGTTAGAAGTTAAAACCATAAAGCTGAATTGAAACTTAAAATTACAGTGCAGTCATATACATTGTCAGCATTAATCGTACAATAATATAACGTAAACAAAGTACTTCATAAACTATATTATTTCAGATATAAAGTCGGATTTAGGCAAAAAAAATATTTTTATTATTTAAAGATTTAAATGAGTCTTTAAAAATATTAAAGGTAAGAATGGTTACCATAAGTAAAACTCAAAAAACTGTTACATATAATAGATTTTGTATTAAAATTTGACAAAAATATTTTAAAATTTTGTTTGGCTCTCTTGAAAACCTGACTTTTTCTAGATACGACCTTATGCTTTTCATGTTCAGAAGTATTTAGTATGTAATGTTGTGTGACTACGTAAAATTTTATGGATCTAATTTTGATAATTATTATGCTAAGTACTTACAGATTTTTAATTTTATAATGTATAATTGAAACAATTTTAAAACAAAATTATTTTAAGCTTTTGCAAAATTTTAGTGATCTCATGTTAAACGTTTTCGAGAAATTTAATAACTTTAAAATACGACGTGGAAGATACGATGTAACTACGATAAGGTTAAATTTTATGATGTTGTTTAATTATGTGTATGTTTTTATTACACATTTTCTTTGATTTAATGGTTTTATTTTTTCAACTTATCAATGATCTTTGCTAAACTATAACAGGGTTAACCACGAGTAATAAATACATAACTTTATTTTAGCTAAGTAATGTCTTGTAAATTCTTGCTATACTTTTTAAATTATTTCCTTTTCTTAGTTATATATAGGCTACAATACCTTAGCCATTATCTTATTTAGGATTGTGCTGCTGTTTCTCATATAGAAAGCTTAGTTATAAACCAGTTAAGAAGCTTAGCTATCTTATAGCTAAGCATTTCTGAATAACTTTGAAGTAAATTATTGATTGTGACAGTTACCCGAAATTACTACGCTAAAAGTCAGTTACGGTATGGTTAACCCTGTTTTAGTGCTGTAATTATTTTAACTTTAGAAAAAAATACTTAGCTTAATTAAAAAAATCATTTTTTGGAATTTCACTGTCAATATTTTAAAATGGTAATAACACCCTAAGGTAGAGTACAATATGACCTATTTTTGTGTAGAAGAACGTTTTCTCTATCTAGTATAGTTTTTTAGAGACATCATTTCCCACGTTTTTTGACGATATCTCAAAATCGACTACTTGGGGTTAACCCTTTTCTAGCTTAAGTACGGCAGAATAGTCAACCTAACGTTTGCATATTCTATAGGCTTCACACTTTCAATTAGTACCTATGTAATGTATCTATTATCGAAACAAGTGCAATATTTAAAAAAAAATATTTTTAAATATTTAATTACCACATTAACATATACTGGACTGAAATTTTTCAGGCAACCCACTCGCAATATATTTTTTAACACATTAAATTTGATATAAAATACTTTTCATCCATTTATCGGCTCGGTGAAGGTCGTTGTATACTCGGATCCTCTACTATAAGAGAAGAGAGGGTGGTAGTATTCTTTCACTGCTGCGTGACATAGTTACCGTAAAAAGGATTAATAATAAGGAAGAATACTGTTCTAAGAAATGACTGTAGGGTTCCAACACAGCATGTCGATTTTCTAACGCTCGATCGGAACTTCGCTCTCACTTCGAGACCCCACACGTTCCGATCGAGAGTGACTATTGTGAAGTTTGCGTAGAGTCGAATTTAGAGAATGCGGATTTGTTTTAAATGCATTTAGTTCTATTTAAATGAAATTTAGGACCATTGTGCAACGCCTCGGTGGCCGAGTGGTCAGGCGCTTGGCTTGATACATGGAGGTCCCGTGTTTAATTCCCAGTTCGGGTAAAGTGTGTTTCGGATATAAAAATGATGTAACTAAATAATGGAAGTACTCACAATGTAATTGAAAACTTATTAAGCAGTATTTTTCTATAGACGGTTAGACTATTGTAAGAAATATCTATATCATTAAACATTTTGTTACATGCTTCAACACTACGTTTTAAGTAGTTATTATTGGTGTCCACGGTTTTTGTAAATAGGAACAACAAATAATTTTTGCGAGCGAGAGCCAGGTCTCGTCAACGTAACTATTCAAAATTCGAAACAGAAAGACTTACTCAAACATTATTCACCGGTTCACATGAGTAGTCATTGATCACTCATCGGCTGAGTTAATTTTCATAGGTTAAACCAATGACCTTAAAACATTCATGATTTCCACGGAAATTCAGAGATTTACTTTTACTTCCTTCTGCAAGCAGCCCTTAATGTCCGTCCTTTTATGTGTTTCAACTAACGCTCCGGGAGAAACTTTACAGTTTCCCACTTCAACATGATACAGGAAGAAGTTTTCCGTGCCCACACACTGTTCAAATAGCGATTCAAGCAGAACCCTCCCAACTTTAGCAGTTTGCGACAAGAAAACACACTCGCCTTGATAGTTGATACAGTTGATGGGAGGCTGTGTTGTGTTAAAATATTATTTTGTAATGCTTTCGCTTGCTACGTTTCTCGCCATATCTATTATATGTATAAAAAATATTGGTGTTCGTTAGTCTAGGGTATACTCATTAATATTTAGTTTTGTTTTGTTCGTTTTAAGTTCCGCTTAGGGGAGGACCTCATCCGGACCTACAATTGTGGCTTCTGTGAAACCTGCAAAAAGTACGTTTTAATTAGTGTTTATGTGTTCACGTTTGTCATCGTCTCGTCCTGTGGCCTTCTCTGCCGGCTTCTTATTATATTATTCATTTCACCTGTATTATTTAGTTCTGTGTACTTTTTGTGTTTTATAATTTTGTTTGTGTGGGGCCATCAAATGAAACACTCAGTAGTGTCGTTTATCAATCTATCAATATTATTATCCTATAGCATATTATTTTAATTCACTTCATAAATCTTCTTTAGCATACATTTAAACATACACCGCACTCGTTTACACATACATTACATATATTTATACATACGCTATTCATATCTTTTTATTATTATTATATTTTTTTTGTTATTGTGGCACGCCAAAATGGCCTCACTTTAACTTAATATGTAAATATAAATATACATATACGATGGTAGTTTGGCAACTCAATGACTTTAAAGTTGAATAAAAACTTATTTGATAGATATTTTTTTCTGTCTCATATTTGGAAAGTCACTACGAAGCGCTTGCCGTTCTTTTTTCAAATTTGGCGCTAAACAAGCTTTTTCGAAACAAAAAAGTTAGGCGACTTCTAATAGTCTAAGATCCGAGTATAGAACGACCTTCACCGAGAAGGTTAATGGATGAAAAGTATTTTATATCAAATTTAATATGTTAAATAATATATCGCGAGTGGGTTGGCTGAATTTCAATCCAGTACCATTAATGATTAATTTAATATTAACAAAAAATTTTATTTTTACATTTTACTGGTTTGGTGTGTGTGTGTGTTTGTAATGAGCTTATCTTTATATAAACATAAATTTTATTCATTTAACCAGACTGTTGCAAATTACTAATATTGACTTGCCTGTTTACACCTGCCTACCCAATGTTATGACAGGAAAAAAATAGTAAACCTAACGTTTGCATATTCTATAGGCTTCATACTTTCGATTGGTACCTATGTAATTTATCTATTAACGATACAAGTGCATTATTTAAAAAATCTTTTTAAATGTTTAATTAGTCATATACTGGACTGAAATTTTTCAGCCAACCCACTCGCAATATATTTTTTAACACATTAAATTTGATATAAAATACTTTCATCCATTAACCACTCGGTGAAGGTCGTTGTATACTCGGATCCTCTACTATAAGTATTCTTTGAAAATGGAGAAAAGCGAGTTTCGAGTGCTTATTAAACACTATTTTTTACGTGGTAAAACTATTAATCAGACCGAAGACAAATTGAAAAAGTATTATGGTGATTCTGCGCCTTCTCATGGGATAGTACATAAGTGGTTCACTGAATTTCGTTGTGGACGTACTACCACTAATGACGCGGTGCGCCCAGGAAGGCCGATGGAGGTCACTACGGAGGGCTTCGTTACTAAAATACATGATATTGTTTTGGCTGACCGTCGAGTGAAGATACGCAAAATAAGTGATGCTGTGCACATCTCGACAGAACCAATCAATCTTTTAAGGCCGGCAACGCGCCTGCGATTCCTCTGGTTTTGCGGGTGTCCATGGGCGGCGGTGATTACTTTCCATCAGGTGACCCGCTTGCTCGTTTGCCTCCTTCTGCAATAAAAAAAAAAAAAAAAAAACGAGTTTTTTTATATTTTGCATGATATTCTGGCCATGAAAAAGCTTTCTGCAAGATGGGTGCCGCGTTTACTAACAGTCGACCAGAAACGAAATCGTGTAACAGCTTCTGAGGAATACCAAGCCATGTATAATCGCAATCCGAGTGAGTTTATGCGTCGGTACATAATAGTTGACGAAACGTAGGTCCATCATTATACACCAGAGACTAAGCAACAGTCGAAGCAATGTACTCCTACCGGGGAACGTGCCCCAAAGAAGGCAAAACTGTTTCCTCGGCTAGTAAAGTGATGGCCACAGTCTTCTGGGACACCCAAGGGGTTATTTAGGTTTTTGATTCGATTCGATCGTGATCGATTTTTTGGATAAAGGCAAGACAATAACCGGAGCTTACTATGCTGCATTATTAGATAGATTAAATAAAAAGTTGATCAAGAAACGACCGCATCTAGAAAAGAAAAAAAATCTATTTCATCAGGATAATGCACCGGCCCACTCGTCTGCAATCGCGACATCAAAAATCGTCAAATTAGGATACGAATTATTACCACACTCTCCGTATTCGCCAGATTTTGCTCCCTGTGACTTTTTCCTCTTCCCAAACATGAAGAAATGGCTTGGCGGGCAAAGATTTTCGTAAAACGAAAAGGTGGTAGCCGAAACTGAGAAACTTATCGAACTTATATGTATACGAGGGCAGTTTGATAAGTCCATGACTTTGGAAAGAAGAAACACTCTTTTTACAATTTTTTTTTAATTTTTCTACATAATCTCCTTTCAACTCTACATACTTAGTCTAGCGATGTTCCAACCTCTTCAACCCATCAAAAAATATTTTTTGTCAAACCCTGAAAAATAGGCCTCAGCTACCACCTCCTCCTTTGACGAAAATCTTTGCCCGCCAAGCCATTTCTTCATGTTTGGGAAGAGGAAAAGTCACAGGAAGCTAAATCTGGCGAATAAGGAGAATGTGGCAATAATTCGTTCCTAATTCGACAATTTTTGATGTCGTGATTGCAGACGAGTGGGCCGGTACATTATCCTGATGAAATAGATTTTTTTTCTTTGCTAGATACGGTCGTTTCTTGATCAACTTTTTATTGAATCTATCTAACAATGCAGCATAGTAAGCTCCTGTTATTTTCTTGCCTTTATCCAAAAAATCGATCTAAATAACCCCTTGGGTGTCCCAAAAGACTGTGGCCATCACTTTACCAGCCGAGCAAACAGTTTTGCCTTCTTTGGGGCACGTTCCCCGGTAGAAGTCCATTGCTTCGACTGTTGCTTAGTCTCTGGTGTATAATGATGGACCCACGTTTCGTCAACTATTATGAACCGACGCATAAAGTCACTCGGATTGCGATTATACATGGCTAGGCATTCCTCAGAAGCTGTTACACGATTTCGTTTCTGGTCGACTGTTAGTAAACGCGGCACCCATCTTGCAGAAAGCTTTTTAATGACCAGAATGTCATGCAAAATATAAAAAACTCGTTCAGTCGAGATGTGCAAAGCATCACTTATTTCGCGTATCTTCGCTCGACGGTCTGCCAAAACAATATCATGTATTTTATTAACCATGCCCTCCGTATTGACCTCAATCGGCCTTCCTGGGCGCTCCGCGTCATTAGTGGTAGTACGTTCACAACGAAATTCAGTGAACCACTTATGTACCATCTCATGAGAAGGCGCAGAATCACCACGTAAAAAATAGTGTTTAATTAGCACTCAAAACTCCATCCATTTTTAAAGAATACTTAGTTGTTTTGCGCCAAATTTGAAAAAAGAACGGCAAGCGCTTCGTAGTGCGTTTCCAAATATAAGACTGAAAAAATATCAAAAAGTTTTTATTCAACTTTAAAGTCATTGAGTTGCCAAACTGCCTTCGTATATGTATATATATTTACATATTAAGTTAGAGTGAGGCCATTTTGGCGTGCCACTGTAACAAAAAAATTATTGATAAGTAATAGCAAAAAAAATAAAATAATAATAAAAATATATTTATAGCGTATGTATAAATATATGTAATGTATGTGTAAACGAGTGCGGTGTATGTTTAAATGTATGCTAAAGAAGATTTATGTTGTGAATTAAAATAATATGCTATAGGATAATAATATTGATAGCTGATGATGATACAGTCATACTTTTTCAAGGATCGTCCTGGAAGGCCACTTACGAAGCTGCTGAAAACGGCATGCGGTCTATTTCTGAGTGGATGTACAACAACCTAAGCAGGTAATGTAAGCACATTAAATATAAAAAAGACTAGGTATATTGCCTTTCATAAAACTCTGTCTTCCAAACCGCCCGAACTCCAGGCTCTAAAGTTTCACAGGTGTGTTCTACCCCTACACTGTATACCAGCTGACTGCAACTGTTGCTCGATTGATCGTACTAAACATCTTAAATACCTTGGTGTCATAGTGGATGAGAATCTATCTCACAAATACCAGATCAATAGTCTATCAGCTCGTACACGTAAAACAGTTTTTATATTGAAACGCTTAAGTCAATCAGCCACCAAGGATACTCTCATCTTAGTGTACAAAGCCCTCTGTGAATCAATTTTAACGTACTGTATCAAAGTCTGGGGAGGAGCAGCTACTCGTAAATCAACTTATGTTGAACTCGAAAGAGCCCAACGCAGTATTCTAAAGGTGATTCTGCGCAAACCCTTTAAATTCCCCACTGACCTGCTCTACCAAGAGTCCAACGTGCTACGCGTGAGACAGTTATACTTGTTAAAAGCTGCGGTTTCTATTCACCACTCTGCTCTGATCTTCCCTGACCGGGAACGTCTGATTAGTCAGCGTATATTTAAATTCCCAACCCCCACGATACACACAACTTTCGCTAAATGTCAGCCATTGTTTCTCTTGCCTCGGGTCTATAATGTTGTATGCCGAAAAGTTAATATCAAGGAGCTTACCGTTGCCGAAGCAAAGCGAGCAATTGAGTCATGGTTGAAGGGCCTTTTTTTTACCCGGTGTAATCCCTGCTTATGAATTCCAGCCTCCAGAAGGGAGACTGGATATGTGGGACTCTCCCGTCCCCCTTTCCACGGCGGTGCGCCGGGCGAGGGGGAGGGGCCTACCCACTAATCACCGGGGGACCAAACTCCGATAGCATAAGGCTAAGGCGGCGGTCACGGGACCTAATCCACGAGGGCAATGACCACGCGAGAGTCACCCCGTCGCCGTGTGTTGGCGTGTAATCCCTGCGGCGCGTGCGGCAGCCATTACGCGCCAACACACAGCGACTACGCGCGCGAGGCACTACAAATAAAACAGCCCATTTAGGGGGCAGACCACAAGACAACACATGACTGACATGCCCGGATTACCCGGGCATGCGGACCAACACAACACCAATTTTGATGGACACAACACAACATGGAGACCGACACGCCCACGGTTTCGCAGGCGTGCGCACATAACACCCACAGATTTACCAGTGCGGGACTCCATTGTGGGTTGCTCCGAGACAGCCTGACGCCACGACGACCGCGAACGGTGGTCGTCTAGCCGTCCTGCCGCTCATCACTGCTTCCCGGGAGTCCCCGCACTAGTCCTACCAACAACATGTATGGGACAACCACGACACGCACAACGCAACAACCAACACAACACCAACCACAACAGACACACCTATATGCTGGCGCGGGGCTCCCCGCATCCGCTCCGGGCAATGGGACGCCTTTAGTGGCGTCCCGTTGCCCATCATGGCTTCGCATAAAGCTTCCGCGCCGCTCCCCAAGGACACCCACAGTACACAACACATTACACAACATTTGCTGGTACGAGACCTCTTCCGCATCCGCTCCGAACAAGGGGACGCCCTCGAAGAGAGCCCCGTTGCTCATCATAGCCTCCGCTGGGGTCCCGTATCAGGTCCGTGAAAGGACACCCACGATACGAACACTATACTACACGACACCAAGACAAAGAACAACACTCTACGCTGGACAGCTCAGATGCTGTCCATCGTGCCCAACATTTACGACGGATTAAGACGGATTTACCTGGGGTGATATGGCGACATATCCATGCCGGTGCCCACACACATACTTAAGCCTATCGACAACCTATACTAACACGAACAAGAACGTCGGGCGTCCGGCTGGACAGGACGGAACCTGTCTTCCGCCAGACACCCGGCATCACCCTAAGGTGAATGGAGGTTGGCATACCTCCTACGCCGCCTCCCTGCCCTCCTCCTCCTCGTTGGCACAGCGTAGGCCGACTCCTCCCGGGCGTGCTCTGCCTCCTCCTTGAGGCCCATGCACTCATCGGTGAATCTGGCCACCACTGCCCAACTCTCCGCACTTTCCACCATTGCGGCGACCACATCCGGCAGAGCTAGAGTACCCCTCCCCCCCAGTGACAACTCTAGCGTACGCCTCTGTGGCGCGAAGGCACTACACAGCTCGAGGGTGTGCTGAGCTGTGTCCTCTTCCTCTCCGCAATGATGGCAGACCGGGGTCACTTCCTTCCCAATCCTGTGCAAGTAGCTGCCGAAGCACCCATGCCCGGCGAACAGCTGGGTTAGGCGATACGACATCCCCCCATGGGTCCTGTCTACCCACCTCTGCAGAACCGGTCGGATAGCCTCCACCGTGCGGGTTCCGGCTTCTGGGGTTCTCAGGTTCTCCTCCCATTGCCATACCGCCATGTCGTGGGCTATCCGCCTTGCCCCCTCGACTTCTGCTTGCGCAGGGTTCTCTCCGCGAGCCCTCGCCTCCGCCCGGAACTCGTAGACCTCGGTCAGAACCTTGGCCTCGAGTTCCCATGGGAGCATGCCAGCGATGGCCGTTGCTGCCACGAACGACACCGTTCTATAGCCCCGGATGGCTCGGATAGCCGCTGTCTTCTGCGGTCTTCGCAGGCAGGCGATGTTTTTCCTATACAGAGCATCCGACCAAACCGGGGCTCCATACAGGGCCATGCTTATCAGCACGCCAACAAAAAGCCTACGGCAGCTGTCGCCCGGACCCCCCAGGTTGGGTAGGAACCTCGCCAGGGTCATCGCCGCTCCCACCAACCTCGGCGCAAGGCCAGTAAAGTGCGCCTCGAATCTCTATCGGCTGTCCAACGTTAGCCACAGGTATTTAAACTGAGGCGCAACTTTGACGGGAACACCATCCACCCGTATGTAGGCATCTCTGGGGGGCCGACCCCGAGGGCCGGTTGAAGGGCCTAGATTATCAGAAGACAGAAAACCTATTTAATTAACAGCCTCCTTACAATCACCCATACTCACCACATCCCAAAACACACATACTCTATTCATACACAGTCACACTTACACACACAGATACACACATCCATCACACTATTTTTTACTTTTTATAGTAATAACGTTGTACATTATTGAAGTTTTTAGATATTTTTTTTAAGCTTACTTTTCTTTTTCAACATTTTTGTTGTTTAGTTATTATTACAACATAACAATGTTTGAACTGTGTGTCCACCAAAAAAGTAGTTTTGTAAATTTTGTCTGGCTGCTGCGTATCAAGCTTGTCTTAGTGCAGAGGCCGCTAGAATTAAGGACCATTTGTAATACTTGCAACAAATAAATAAATTATTATACTCTTTATTAAACATATATCTTAAGAAATTTTTTTTACAATATTTTATATAAAAACATATTTACAATACAAAATATTATAAAAAACTTAACCTAGGTTGCCACCGGCAGCGGGGATAGACCCAAGCTATCGGTGGTTAGGGCTGCAGAGTGAGGAGCCTCCTCACAATACGTGCCGTGTCAAGGAGTACTGCCTTCTGTATCTGACCCTTGACCCAACCTTTTAGCGAGAGCCTGTCTAGATGTTGATCGAGGCTCTTAGCTATAAGACCGTGTGCTGAAACGACTATCGGTACAATAAAAGTTGAATCCACATCCCACATGGCGGCAACCTCGTGAGCCAAGTCAAGGTACTTACTGAGCTTGTCCTGCTCGGCTTTCACGAGGTTCTCGTCATGAGGTATGGTGATATCAACCAATTTTGCTTGGCGCTGAGATCGCTCGATCACCACGATATCAGGCTTATTGGCGACAATAGTCCTATCCGTGATAATAGAACGATCCCAGTAGAGCGTTGCATGACCATTTTCGAGAACTGGCGCAGGTGCGTACTTATAATACGGCACCTCTGATTCAACAAGGCCATATTGAAGAGCAAGTTGCTGGTGAATTATTCTGGCTACTTGGTTGTGTCTGTGCAAATACTCTACGTTAGCAAGATGAGAACAACCGGAAATAATATGTCGGAGTGATTCTCCAGGACGGCGGCATGCCCGACAGACGGTACGGTCGACGTACCGTCTTTCATAATATATTTCCGGTAGTTATTCGTCTTGATAACTTCATCTTCAATAGCACAAACAAAACCTTCGGCATCCCCAAAGAGGTCACCGAAACGTAGCCAGTTCACCGAGGCAGGCAAATCTACATCAGGCCCAGTTAGAGCCCGATAGTAGCGCCCGTGTAGCACCTTGCTATTCCATATGTCCTTGCGATCGAGAGTGCTTAGCACCACTGGTTTGCGCCAGTTTTCTGTTGCCAAGGAGAGCGGTGTAAAGTGTCTATCAACTGCCACGACATCCAAATGCATCCCACACTCACTGTTAAGGAAATAATCCCTGAGATTGCACACCTCACGGTTATGTAGGTCCTTGGCATTTAAAAAGCCGCGACCCCCACATCTCCGCGGGATGTACAGCCTCATAACGGATGAGCGCGGGTGTAGCATTCTGAAAGTCGTGAGCATTTGACGGACTCTTCTATCCAAGGCGTCCAATTCGGTCTGAGTCCATCTTAGTATGCCAAAGGAGTATGTGAGAAGAGGCATAACCCAGCTATTAAAAACACGCGACTTATTGCCACCCGATAAAAGACTGTTAAGTACTTTTCTCAGGCGGCAAAAGAATCGCTCCCGTAATGACTGTTTTATGTCCCTGTCCTCAACACCGAAAGACTGTGACATACCAAGATATTTATAAGTTTCAACTTCAGAGAGAGATCTGAAGTTTATCGTTTCGAAGAGTTGTAAATTGGTGGAATTTACTACTCTCCCACGCTGTACACGCATAACCGCACACTTATCCACACCAAATTCCATCTTGATGGCACTGCTGAAAGTGAAAGAAAGCTCAGTAATTTTCAGCAGTTTCACCAAGTCTTGGCGGTTTGGTGCAAAAACTTGAGGTCATCCATGTACAACAAATGCGACATAACTTCACCACCTCTCCGCAGTCGATAGCCTAACCTTGAATTTCTCAACAAAGTACTGAGAGAATTCAAAGCTAGGCAAAACCATAAAGGACTCAGACTGTCGCACAGGAATATGCCACGCTCTATCCTTATAAGATCCTGCGCGGCAAAAACACTATCTCGACATCTTGGTTGACGCAAGACCGTATTCGACTGCCGCATACATGACATCAAAAAGGATTTTAAAGTAATATCAATTTTATATAACTCTAAAATCCTCATCAACCATGTATGCGGCACCGAATCATAGGCCTTCTTATAGTCAATCCAGGCTGTGGAGAGAGTCCCTCTGCCACACCGAACCTTCTGGCATATGGTCATGTCAATGAGGAGAAGCTCCTTAATACTACGGGGCCCAACCCTACATCCATTCTGAGTCACGTCCAAAATATTGTTTGCAACAATGTCCGTGCGGTAACGGCGAAAGAATACTAATCGCCGCCCCTCTCTCCGTCCGGTGAGTGTCGTAAGAAGCGACTAACGGACTCTTTCGAGCGATGATCTGCTCCACTGGTGGTAGGGCTTGACCCGTCTGGTTGGTGACCACCGTACGCATGGTGTAAAACCCGTCAAGTGACTGCTTGTCGGTCGCGTTTCGGGATCATCCAGCGTATAACCAGAGCTCGAGAGGATGATGCTGCGATGTGGAGGCTTCCGTCAAACCAGTGCCAGGAGGACTTCGTTAACCTGCCGACCAGGGAGACCCGTAGAAACGGTTGTCCCGCTGGCCGCCCGTGGCACAGTACAGGGGCCCAAGCGAGCCTAACCAGCTCGTGAGGCTGCCTCACCATGCCACGCTTAATCTCGGGGTGGTCCGTCGTGCCGGTTGGTGACCGGAAGGTGGGGTCCCGGCGGCCATTCCCGGGGGGGTTCGGGGGCCCTTCCGTTCGGCAGGTTAATAATACTCGTCTGTGGGCAAATTCCTGGGGAAACAGGCTACCACACTTTGACCATTCGCATCGCGGCATCATTTACTCGATTCACGCCTCTCTCTTCCCACTCCTAAAATGACAGCGCCTAACAACAAAACTGGTACTACAGCGGTGCACGCCCCTACCAAAACCTTACCGTTTGAGGTGGAGTTCGCTAACATCCGTGGACTCCATGCAAACCTCAATGCCGTTCACCACCATCTTGAGACGGCACGGCCAGCAATGTTGTTCCTGACGGAGACGCAAATAATCCGCCCAGCTGACACCACCTACCTGAACTATCCCGGCTTTGTGCTTGAAGAATCCTTCAAAGCCAAAGCCGGAGTTTGCTTATTCGTTCGGGCGGATGTTTGCTGTCGCCGTCTGCGCTGTCTGGAGGACCCTTCGTTCTCCCTCCTAGTGGTACACGTCGACTTAGGCTCTCATTGCCGTGTCTACGTCTGCGTCTACCGATCCCATAACGGCGACATGGAGACAACTCGACTAATTGAACATCTTAGTCGGGTAGCAGATGATGCGCAGGAGCGGTTTCCATCGGCGGAACTGGTGTTTTGGGGGACTTCAACGCCCACCATGAGTTGTGGTTAGGTTCCTCCAAAACAGACCATGCTGGTAGAACTGCCCACGCATTCGCTCTCACGCATGACCTGACGCAACTAGTGAACCAGCCCACCAGGATCCCAGACATAGTTGGCCATGCGCCCTCCTTACTCGACCTTCTGCTGACGAGTCGCCCAGCTAGATACCGGGTGGAGATTCGAGCTTCTTTAGGTTCCTCGGATCACTGCTTGATATCCAGCACAGTGCCCTTGGCATCGCGCCCGCCAACAGCGGTTTCGAAACGCCAGATTTGGCACTACGCGTCGGCAGACTGGGACGGGATGCGGGAGTATTTTGCATCCGTCCCTTGGAGGCAGCGCTGCTTTAGTGGGAAGGACCCGACCGCTAGCGCCACTGCCGTTGCTGATGAGATAGTATTAGGAATGGAATACTATATTCCACACTCCTATGTCATCAGCAAAGGCAGACGCAACCGCTGGTTCAATCGCGAGTGTGCCAGCACTGTTGAGAGCAAACAGACGGCATACCGCGCTTGGATCAGAGGTAAAGCTCATAGGGCTCCCGAAACTCGCTCGCTAATAGCAGCCTATAATAATGCCACCAAGTCATGTAAGAGGGCCTACATTAGAGCGGATACCCAGCGCGTTGCACGAGTAGGCCAAGAACTCCTGACGCATCCTACGGGCAGCCGTAGCTACTGGCGTCTGGCCCAAGCCGTGCAATCCAACTTCTGCCAACCCTCGCTGCCACCACTGAGATGTCTTGACGGAACTTTAGCTCACAAGCCGCAGGAAAAGGTCGATCCAACCTGGCCAAACTCTTTGCAGCTAACTCCCGGATCGATGACTGTGATGCACAGCCACCCTCAATTCCTCACTGTGGCTACACAATGTCTGATATTAAAATCAGGCAGTGTGATGTCCGTGCGGAAATGCAGTCAATCGATGTCCGGAAAGCTAACGGTCCTGATGGCATCCCAGCAATAGTTCTGAAAATGTGTGCAGCGGAGTTGTCCCCTGTGTTAACGCGTTTGTACCGTCTCTCGCTCTCTTCGGGTTGTGTGCCGGAATCTTGGAGAGAGGCTAATGTGCAATCGATCCCTAAAAAAGGAGATCGGTCAGATCCGACTAATTACCGCCCTATAGCCGTAACTTCAGTGTTGTGTAAGATCCTAGAACGAATATTGAACAAACAGCTTATTCGATACCTAGAAGATCACTCCCTAATTCACGATCGTCAATATGGGTTTCGGCCAAAACGGTCAACGGGTGATCTTCTAACGTACGTCACACATCTCTGGGGTGAGGCTATTGACAAGCGTGGCGAGTCACTGGCAGTTAGCCTTGACATAGCCAAGGCTTTTGATCGGGTCTGGCACAAAGCTCTTCTCTCCAAGCTCCCGGCATACGGTTTGCCCGCTCAGTTCTGTACCTGGATTGCCAGCTTCCTGCATGAGCGTAGAATCCGTGTCCTTTCGGATGGATGCGCTTCGCGGTTCATGTCAGTGAACGCTGGTGCTCCTCAAGGCTCCGTTCTATCCCCCACGCTGTTCCTTCTGCATATCAATGACATGCTTCCTCTTGGAAACATTCATTGCTATGCAGATGATAGCACAGTGCATGGAGGATATAACGGGCACCCAACGGCTGGGCGGGTAGACACCGAAATGAAGCAAGTAAATCTTGTCATTGAGCTCGATCGGGTGTTGGACCTCATTTCTAAATAGGGCTCCGATAATCTGGTGGAGTTCAATGCCAAGAAATTATATTAGTACATAAGATAAATTGTAAATTAATATAAGTAAAAAATGTATAGTAGTATTAAGAATTTATGTATATAAAAAAAAAAAAAAAAAAAAAAATAGAGAAAAAAAGAGAGAAATAAAAAAAGAAAAGAAAAGAAAAGAGAAAAGAAAGAAAAGAAAAGAGAATCGAGCTCTTCAAGCTCTTGTTTTATTAAAAAAAGCCCAAAAAAGCCCAAAAAACAAACAAAACTGAAAACCAAAAACCTGCCAAAAAGCGGGAGCAGCCAGCTTTTAAAAAAAAAAAAATGCCCATAAAACACAGGTGTGCGCGTTCACAGCGAAAAAGTCGCCATTCCTTCCCCTTCCCTCTCTTCAGGGTACATCTCTAGGCCTGCAGAGCAGTATTAACATGCTCGGTATGGATATCCGCTGCGATCTGAACCAAAAGGACTACATCGAAACCGTGATTAAAAATGCCTCACGTAAACTCAGTGTCCTGAACAAGGTGCGGCGATTCTTCACGCCTGATCAGTTGTGTCTATTATACAAGACACAGGTGCGGTCTTGCGTGGAGTATTGCTCTCACCTTTGGGACGGCTCCGCAAAGTACCTTCTCGATGCCTTGGACAGATTGCAGCGCCGCGCTGTGCGCATTATCGGCAATGCAGAGGTCACTAAAACTCTCGAGCCTTTGCAATTGCGTAGAGATATTGCGTCACTCAGCGTCTTTTACCGTTTATACCATGGCGAGTGCTCTGAAGAACTCTTTGACCTCATCCCTCCTTCTCCCTTCCTCCATAGGAGTACGCGTGCTGCTCTCCGGAGTCACCAATTTACAGTCTCTAACATTCCATCACGCACAAAGAAATTTGGTGACTCGTTTCTTTGCCGCACTTCCAAAAGATGGAATAGTCTACCAGCACACGTATTCCCTCCTACCTATGACATAGGGTCCTTCAAACGAGGCGTGAAGAAGCACTTTGTGGGCCGGCAGAGTGAGGATGACTGATGCTACGTCTCTTACGCTGCACCAGTTGTCCTCGCGCCTGGACCTCATTTCCACTTAACATCAGGTGGAGTGGGGTCATTTGCCGGGCTTAGTATAAGAAAAAAAAAAAAAATGTGCGAGTTAATTTTTGTTCTCAGAATGGATGTAAGGAGCTTGTATAAAGTAGGTAAGCACGTGATGGGTCTATAATTTTTCGTATTTACTAGTACATTTCTGAAGCAAATTAGCTTTGCAATGAGTGTGCTGAACTTATTAATACGCCCCTCGATCCTTAATTGCCAAGCAGGGGCAGTCCCGGTTCGCCGCGGTACTCGGTCAGAATCCTGAAATTTGACACGAGCAACGCAACACACCGTGATGGCTCCACAATAAAGGATCGAGTGGGTATCAATTAAACTTTCACTGGTTCCAAGATAAGGAACCAGTAAATCGTTCAAGGCACTCATTAACGCCAAATTATGTCTATTCGTGGGCAAACAAGGTATACGCGGCCTAGAGTTATGCGTGTCACGATACTGTAAAATAGCATCGTTCATAGCGCTCCTCATTTGCTCATTCGCCTGTGTACTTACATTCGTATTTATGAAATCTTCATCGTCGGGTACCGGATCTACTCGCGCCACCAAAACCGGCGTCACGGCCGGTAATTGTGGGGCAGGCCGATCCTGCACCGTAGAAGAAGCCGCACAAATACGTTGTGACTCCAGGCGTAGCCGATCAAGTGCT
Source organism: Scoparia ambigualis (assembly GCA_963921215.1). NCBI lineage: Eukaryota > Metazoa > Arthropoda > Insecta > Lepidoptera > Crambidae > Scoparia > Scoparia ambigualis. The sequence goes on along the minus strand of OY992502.1, from coordinate 59,188,584 downwards.
GACTGATCCAGCAAGTTGTTACGCTGGATCACCCGCACCTGATCCGACAATCGTTGGGCAGACACGCCTATGGTCGGTTCAAGGGCCTGAAACAAAGACAGCATCCTAACACGATACGCAGTAAGGTTAATTCCTCCCTCTGTTGCCCTGTAGTAGGCGCGCATGCAGTTCTCATTTATTTGTTGAGTCCATTGCATGCGGCGCAATACTCCACCGGTAGCGGGGGTCGTACGCGGGGCAGATGGCCCCACTGATCCCAAGCGTGCCGGCAGCGGTGGTCGTCCACGTCGCGCAGGTCGTTGTGGCGGCGGGGACGGCGGCGATCGCCTGCTCGCGCTGCTCGACTCGTCTCTGGTGAAATCATCAGACGAGGAGCTTGAGGTCGGCGGAGCAGGCGATGGTGGAGGGCGTGCGCTTCGTCTTGCTCTTCTTAATATCATAGTTTCTTATAATTGATCATGTATATTGTTGGAATTTTGCGTTGACAGTGCACGTCATTGGCCAACTTCATTATAATTGTTTTGTTCGTTGTAAAATTATTGTTATGTATTTATTGTTGCTGAATTCCTTTCAGCAGGTTTTCTTGGTGTATATAATGTTAAACTGTAGTAATTAGTCAAAAGATTTGTAAGAAAATAAAATAAAATACATAAAAGAAAAAATGACGTGACATGTTGACAAGAGCTTATTATTATTAGTGGCCCGGCTGTCAACTTGGCTGACGTAAAATTTTTATCGGTTCGTTATTTTTGCACAATTTAATTGAAAAAAACTTATAAGAAAATGTATTTTATCACCAATCCACCAAGAAAAAAAATAGAATAATATGGCAAGTTACGACAAACCAGGACCAACAACAAAAATAATAGTCATGGAAATACCATAATTTGACAAGACAATATGAGAAACTGAAATGCTGACAAGAAGCCGGGCACGAGTGAAAAACACACGACCGTCATCTTCGGGTTCGTCGCTCAGCTCCGCCTCGCAGCCGCCGGGACCTGCGCCAGCCGCGATTCCAGAGATTCCGGTAGCTGCAGTTGCGTCGAGTTTGAGCGACGAATACTTCTCGCCGCCGACGACGCCACCACCTGCACGTCGGCGCGGACGAGGCCGACCTCCGACCAGCTTGGGACCTCGAGACCCACCGGCCTCTGACAGGGTCCCCACTATCGGTGGAAGTGTGCAGCGCATGCGATGGACGCAATCCATTAACGAAAATGTCATGCGCTCATACTTTGGGGCTACAGAGGGGGGAACTAACCTGACTGCGTACCGTGGTCGGATGTTCTCTCTGTTTCAGGTACTTGAGCCAGCTGTCAACTTTTCAGCGCAACAACTATCGGATCAGGTGCGGTTCATCCAGCGTAACCGTATGTTGGATGACGCCGTACTTGATAGACTACGTCAAGAATCGCGGAGTAGCCGTGTCTCACCTGCTTCGCCACCGGCCGCGGTGCAAATACAAAGTGTTTCACCGCGACCCAACCTCATTGGTGAAGATGATGACGACGGGGTTATATCCGTGAGTACCCAATGCAATGAGCGATTGAGGAGCGCTTTGGAAGATGCTTTCCGAGAGTATCGCTCCACACCGCCTGCGCTTAGACCCCGTCTACCTCGTTTGCCCATGCATAATAAAAATAGGGCGCTGGTGTGTGCTCTAGATTCGCAACTAACAAATTGTTTAGATAGCAGCGAAGACCTCGCTGATACTCACTCGATCTTGTACTGTGCGGCTGCAGCAGCATGTCGTGTAGCTTATGTCAAATTTCCTAGCAGTGGCAGAGCTACACGATCAGCTGTACCAGCTTGGCAGTGCAGGATCGAGCGTCGTATCGGTGAGGCTAGAGCACTTATCGGCAAACTTATCTGCTTCAAGGAGGGCAACACTCGCCGTAGAGTGTTGCGCTTTGTGAGGCGGGCATTCTTTGGGACTGATATTAGTCCTCGGGATTATCTGACCCACGTTACAGAGCGTATCGACTTCCTGAAGCAGAAAATCTATGCATGGGCAAACCGCATACGTCGATACAAGCTGCGAGTGGAGCGATATACTCAAAATCGCATATTCCAGAGCAATGAGAGGTGGGTTTATAGGGCTAGGGAGAGACCGGACCAAGGTGAGACTGATATGCATCTACCGGATGATGACGACATGTGTTCATTCTGGCGCAGCATCTGGTCGGTGCCTGTCAATCACACAGAGGGTGATTGGACTCAGGAGGTCGAGCGCGCGTGCGATCTTATACCAGAAATGGGGGCAATTAACATCAGCCCCCAAGATGTAGCTCATGCAGTCCGTCCGTTGCCTAACTGGAAATCTCCAGGGCTCGACGGGTTGCACAATTTCTGGATCAAATGGTTCACTAGATCGTATGCTCGCTTGGCATTGTAACGGTACAGAATGAATGGTATCCGTCCGTTAGTAAGGAATGCATGGGAGTAGCACTAAAATAAATATTAATGCGTAGCACCATTAATAATAAGCATGAAAAGGGAATAATAAACTAGTTCAGAATAATGGTCAGTGGTCTAGCGCTTTATCTTTAGTTTGAATTTCGCGGGGACTGCTCTGTGTGCTCCTTGCGACATAGGCGCCGTCTAGCGTGAGTTATTTACTTGAGCTTCGTGTTAGGTTGGCAACGGGCTTTATCTTTATTTTGAATTTCGCGGGGACTGCTCTGTGTGGCCTTGTGACATAGGCGTAGGTTGGCAAGCCGGTAGACATACGGGCGGGCGCCACCTATGGTCGGAATACGGAACTTTTTATAATTTCACAAAATACAGGATTATTGGCTTAAGTGGATGATTATTGAGAGGGAATTGTTAATAGAAGGCTACATTTAGATATTCAAAGATGTAATATTGGCTATCTGACGAGATTTGGTTAGATTATGGAAAAATTTTAGAATTGCGCGGCGAAAGCGGCAATGAGCGAGCGAGAGGTTGAGAAAAAGACAGAAAGAGAGGTCGGATGATAGCTCCACGTGGCGCGACGCGAAGGCGGGGGGCATCGGGGAAACGGCTAGCGATTGGTGGAAGGGAAGAAAAGCGGACTCGCGCGGGGAAATGTCTAGGACGCGTGGCGCGAAAGTTAAGATGCTTGGGAAAAGGGCGGAAAATTAGCGGACATTCAATTTTGGGACATCGGCGGTGCGGTCCAACTTAAGAGTGCGGTACTACTCATACGGGGAAAATAGTGTCCGAGCTTTGATAGTGCGCTAAGTGATATTCGAGCTGCGATATTAATTAAGATTCGTGAAATTGAAAGTGATTATTAAAGTAAACTATTGCGATCGCAACTCGAATCCGTTAACGGAATGAAGTATTCTGGGGTACATCGGCGGAAACGAATCACGGTGGCAACAAAAACCTATGTACCTTTCAACAGACTTCGGTCTGGATGATCTTTGATTGTATTTAATAAGATCGGCGTTTTATATCATTACGCTAAACAATACACTATCTTCGACGGAGTAATGGGGGAGAGACAGTTGTCTCCCTAGTGAAAGTTGAAGATAGGTCAGACACCATTTAGCTGGAGGTAGACACGTATGACCCAGTCCAATCTCGAGTCTACCTCCATACATACAGTGTAGTGATAGGAAAATAACACACTGAGTATACTGGCTCGACTGATAGAACATTTAGGAGTTAGTTGCTTTCAGGGGCAATGCGACTCTCACCACACACCACGAATTTAAATTAAATGAGGCTTGGCCTAGTTTGCAAGGTACACAAAAGGGACTGTTAGTTCGACAAAATATAGGCATTTTCAAGTGAGGAAAGTTGTAGGAATCTATAGGTAGGCGGATATATATATATGGTTAGTTATTAATTCAGACTAATAAGGTAGGGATAATTAAGTTACGGCGCTAAATAAAATTATGATGAAGTGATGTGGGTCCTAGCTAGGCAAGTAATCTGTTACCGCAGGCCGATAAAATTCTAATTGTTTTCCTAAAGTTGTTACCAATTAATTATTCATTTTAAATAATTAATAGAAGCATGATAATATCGTACCATCATTACTTTGGAATACCTAAAAGTCTAGACTGGTTTCCTATTACAAGAAAAATACTAAAAAGTTATAGCAAATAAGCTTAGTCGTACTGTGATGTTTGATTTCTAACACTGAAATGACCAAACAGGCATTTGTTAGCTTTCCCTGGGATGCAATACGATCTCACATCGCTACACTCTTCAAGGTGTTAAAGTTTTACATCCGATACCTTAGCAAAAATAAGCTGATACAAACTGAACAACTAAAACCAGTTTAGAACCTAGGATAAGTCGTTGAAAGAAGACATTGCAAGCTATGAGCTTCTAATAATCTGAAACATAGAAATAATTGATTGATAACAACCAGCTAATTAGCCTGACAATGGTCTACTAATACCATATGAATAGACCTCTTAAGATATGTAAGTACTTACTTCTAATAATATGAAACATAGAAATATTTGATGGGAACAATCTAATCAATCAGACTAATACCTAGTACAGTCTAATTTATACTTATTAAAGTGAGTAAAAGATAACTTCTAAATGTAATTTATTTAATGATTAACAGTGATAATTAACTACCTAATTTACTACCTACTAAAGGTATGCTAACTATGATTTAGTAGTCTATCAAATTAACCACTCAGTCTGAGAGACAGAGGGTGGAAGTTAATGAAAAAATAATTAACTTAAGTTCACTACCCTAAAAGTCAGGGATGTTGAATAAATTAAACATCTTTCAATAAACTTGAGATGTACTTATACTTTATAAGATTTGTATAATGAACACTAAGAGTAACCCAAAGTAATTTACTTCAAATGATAGTATTCTATTTCAGTTCACTTCCTAAAGTCAAGGATATTGAATGAATTAAACATCCTTTAATAAACTTAAGATGTGATAATCTGCCAATGCAGCCAATCCAATGTAGTTATATTGGAACTTTACAAGACCTGTATAATAAATACTAAGAGTAAATAAAAGTAGTTTTACCTGTATTAATAGCATTCTACTTTAGCCACCGCCTGAATTGGCGTTTTATTAAATTATCCACCCTTTACGGAACTGAATATAAGTTATTGCATTGAATAATTAAGTTCTTAATGTGAAAAGGATATTTGGATGATAGCAAGCCTTGAGATAAACTCTATTGATTTATGTGGAATAATAAGAATTTAAATTGCTAACACATAGTTCATAATGTAAAATGAAATTAGATTTTGAGAGGAGATGTAAATTCTCAGTTTGAAAGAATTAAAGCTACAAGCTAATAATTAATGTTAAAGCCAAAGTGGACGGGGCCATAATTAAACAATGAGATGTAATGGCACGCTATGGAGCGGCGGTTGGAGCTCATAAACTTCCACAAGACTCTTATATTTCCACAAGACTTTTAAACTTCCACAAGACTCTTATATTTCCACAAGACTTTTAAACTTCCACAAGACTCTTATATTTCCACAAGATTTTTAAACTTCCACAAGACTCTTATATTTCCACAAGACTTTTAAACTTCCACAAGACTCTTATATTTCCACAAGACTTTTAAACTTCCACAAGACTCTTATATTTCCACAAGACTTATACTTCCACAAGACTTTTATAATCCCACTAAACCTTTATATAAATTGCACCAGGCTTCTTATGTATCATGCTACTGATAATAAATAATAATACCTACGAGCTAAGCTATCATCTGATTACCTTTGAGTGGTTACAAATCTTCCCCACAGCTGCAGTGAAGGATTTAGGTCACAGTTCAGACGGAGTCATTGCTAGGCTACACATATTTATGTTAGGATTTATAGACTGGTAGGTAATTAGGTCAGGAGAAAATAATTTAACACAGGGATAAGCCAATTACTAAACTTTCACGAAAGAACTTGAGTTACTTAAATGCGGTTAACAACGGAGGGTTCACTAGACGATCTGGCCAAAATAGTAGTTATTATAATATTACATTGCTTGACTGAAATTCACTGCAAATAGAATTAAGCTATGCTAAGGTTCCATCTTCATACAAACGCTACACACTCTACAAAACTCCAGACACAACCATTAGATTGTAGATAAATTAGGTTAATTAGTTTTAAGAATTAGATAATAATTTAAGTTAAGGTAAAGCGGCGAGGATGTGTGTATGTATTATAAGCTAGCTAGGCATATAGGTGTGAAAGGCATTAGATTTAGATTTAGAAAGGTGTAGAAATTTAATAAGAGGGGGGAGGTTACAGCATCTCAATTCCAGTCTGCCTTAGAGTCTAGGTCGCTGCCCCAGTTCCTAACCACAGGAATAACCCACCTGCTTCATAAATCAGGTAGTGCTGCGGAACCTAAAAATTATAGACCGATCACGTGTTTACCGACGGTCTATAAAGTTCTTACATCCATTTTGAGAGCAAAGATTTCCCATCATATAGAAAGGTATTCGATAATGTCTCCCTCTCAGAATGGATGTAGGAACGGGTCCCGTGGTACTAAGGAGCTGCTCCTCATCGACATAGCCATTAACCAACAGGTTCGACGTTCCCGAAAGGATCTGTCGACATGTTGGATAGATTATAAGAAGGCCTATGACTCAGTGCCACATACGTGGCTCATGAGGGTGTTGGAGCTGTATAAAGTTGATGCAGTTCTACGCACCTTCCTGATGTCGTGTATAGATCCAGGCGAACAGCGACCCGATAAGGATCGAGCGTGGCATATTTCAGGGTGACAGTCTGAGTCCACTGTGGTTTTGTCTGGCCCTTAACCCTCTCAGTACACTCCTGGAGGGTTCGGGTCAAGGCTACCGGTTGAGAAGAGGTGGTCAGGTCATATCGCACCTACTTTATATGGCTACTGAAGGTAACCGAAACCTTCAGTGGCGCCATCAGGATGGAATTTGGTTTGGACAAATGTGTGGTCATGCATGTAAAGCGAGGGGAGATTATGGAATCCGTGGGGACCCAACTCTCGGATACCATACACCTTAGATCCCTCTCCTCAACCGAAACTAACAAGTATTTGGGTATGTCGGAAGCGTTAGGTATCAATGCTGGTGACGTGAAACAATCGTTGAAGGAGCGCTTCTTTGGCCGCTTGAACAAAGTACTTAACAGTCTTTTATCAGGCGGAAACAAGGTGCGCGCTTTCAACGGTTGGGTCATGCCGGTTTTGCTGTACTCTTTCGGCATACTCAAGTGGACTCAGACGGAACTTGACGCCCTGGATAGGAGGGTACGCTCACTGCTTACCGCAAATCGGATGCATCACCCACGGTCATCAGTTATGAGGCTGTATATCCCGCGGAAGTGCGGGGGTCGTGGCTTTTTAAATGCTAAGACCCTACACAACCGCGAGATATGTAGCCTTGGGGAATATTTCCTCGAGGCCGACGTGGATATGCATCGAGATGTGGTGGCGGTGGACAAAGGCCTTACCACGCTCTCCTTGGCTAACGAGAACTGGCGCAAACCTGTGGTATTAGATACTAACGACCGCATGGAGGTATGGCAAAGCAAGGAGCTTCACGGACGCTTTTATCGGGTCCTACATGGGCCCGATGTAGACTTCCTAGCGTCCGTAGTCTGGCTGCGTTTTGGTGACCTCTTTGGGGAAACCGAAGGTTTTGTCTGTGCAATAATGGATGAAGTTATGATGACGAACAACTACCGGAAATACATTGTGAAGGACGGTACGGTTGACATATGTCGGGCATGTCACCGGCCCGGGGTATCCATCCGCCACATTATTTCAGGTTGTTCTAGTCTAGCTAACGGAGACTATTTGCACAGGCACTACCTTGTAGCCAGGATTATCCACCAGCAACTTGCTCTTCAATACAATCTTGTAGAATCGGAAGTACCGTACTATAGGTATATGCCCGACCCAGTTCTCGAAAAAGGCAATTGCACATTGTATTGGGATCGGTCTATCATCACTGACAGGACTATTGTTGCCAATAAGCTTGACATAGTGGTGATAGACCGACTAAAGGGTCGCGCAATGATTGTTGATATAACAGTCCCTCATGACGAGAACCTCGTGAAGGCTGAGAAAGATAAACAAAGTAAGTATCTTGACTTGGCTCGCGAGGTTGTCGACATGTGGGATGTGAACACAGCAGTCATTGTGCCGATAGTCGTGACGGCCAATGGCATAATTGCCAAGAGCCTCGACCAACACCTAAAGAGGCTCTCGTTGGGCAGCTGGATCAAGGGCTTGATCCAGAAAGCAGTACTCTTGGACACGGCGCGCTTAGTTAGGAGGTTCCTCTCTCAGGAGCCCTGACCACCGGTAGCTTGGACCCTGTTCCCGATACCGGTGGGCTACTATTTTTTATATTTTTAAATGTTTTTTGTATTTTTATAGAAATATTTAAAAATGTAAATTGTATGTATATAAATGAATAAATGGAATAATAATAATAATTCATTATTTCAGGCAACAAACAATGTACTAGATGGTAAAAATACAGAGAGGCCCATATAATAAATACCTTACAGACTAACATATATATAATATAAAGTATAACTAAAACTACACTACTTCACACGTATTGACGGCGACGCGTCACGCTGCTCGGTGTCAGGTAGTCGGCCGCGGAATCGCCGAAACATGACACCTTTCGGCCAATAGTCCTCTTTCATGAAGGTCGACAGATGGTCGGTCGGGACTCTCACCACAAATGAATTAAAGTTTACATTTTGGCGCGACTCCAACCGCTCGACCCTCAGACAGAACTTGGACTTCACTCGCACGTACTCTACGATCTCTTCTGCCTTCGTAGAGTAATGAAGACGGGACACGTACAGCAGCGTCGTCGCCGTGGCTGGACGCAGCAGATGGTTTGGTCCCGTCGGTGCGGTGCCACACAGGTTGCGGCAGGCGGGCTTCTTTTTCTTCCTCTCCACCTTGATGAAGCCGTCCTCGTCGCAACGGTCTTGCCGTAGCCCTGTAGACTTAGCTACGAGGCCGGGATCACGGCGATTCTTCTCTTCCCCTTTGGTTGGTCGCCACTTGGGTTGCGTAGCGGCGGCAGTAGCGTAATCACATCGTGGGGTCGACGTGTTTGCTGACTTCCCCTCGGACCGCCGAACAGTGCGCACATATCCACAAACTGCTTTATTTTGTTTTAATAAATACTAGATAAATTAATATCAAGTAAAATAAACTGCTAAAAAATAGGAGTGCATAAGTGAACAAGAGGTCAACACACTGGTGCTGCAAATAACCTACAACGTAATAAATGTTTCAACTGATTCGAATCGCCAACATAATATTACGTACCGGCCGAAGCGGAGGCGCGAAGATGACTTTGAAGACTTTCAAACTGAGGTTAGGAACATGTTCAGAGAAATTATACGAGAACAGCAACAGTACTTTGCTAACTTAAATAAAAAGATGGAAGATATCAAAACCCAAAATGAATCGTTGAAACTAGCTGCTGACTACAACTCTGAAATGTATGACAACTTTCTGAAACGAATAGAACGTCTTGAACAAGAGAAAAAAGAAGATTACACAAAAATACAATTTTTGGAAGAAAAAGTCGAACAATTAGAGAGACAACTTCGGTCCTCTAGCCTGGAAATAAGAAATATTCCCCGAAAACTAAATGAAACCAAAGACAATTTAGTAAGTGCTATCGAAACATTGAGTAAGGTAGTTAATGCACCCATTCACCCATCAGAAATCAAAGATGTCTTCCGTGTCTATTCAAAAACTGAAAACAAAACGATTGTGGTAGAATTTACCTCAACGCTTACCAAAGACAAAGTCGCTCAAGCTACTAAGCAATTCAACAAGAAAAACAAGGACAATAAGATAAATACTCACCATCTCCACATAGATGGACCCAAGGTGCCAATCTATGTGTCCGATAATCTTACTGCCAAAGCCAAACGACTTTTCTTTCTAGCGCGGGACTTTGCTGCTCATCATGAATATAAATATTGTTGGTCATCCTTCGGCAAAATCTTTTTGCGCAAGAGTGATGGCATAAATATTATCCGTATCAACTCAGAAGATGACATCAATAGACTAAAATGTCAAAAATGACTAGTAGTTACTAGAATATACCCTTACTTAGTTCTAATGCATGTACTTACTCTTTTATATTACTATTATTGCTATACAGCTAATTTCATAAAAAATAACCACAAACATACAATCACACTTTACATCATACACCTAAAAACGAACACTCACAAAACTTTATTACACATAAAAACACTATGTATAACATACGGCGGGCGCTTATATCTAGTAATTATTTACATAATGCACTTAGCTGTAATACACGTTCTACTTAACCTCTTAGGGATTTACCTTTATGCCAAAACTAGCCAATTCACAATAGTATGCTTGACATATCTGTATTTTAAATATTTATCACTGAACAGCCCCGTAAACTTCTACCGGCACCGAGCTTGATGAGGATGTTGCAAATGATATTGATTCTTACTGTCCAGCAACTAGCTGCATTTGTGATGTCGGAGAGGTAAAAGACAAACTACCACACAATAACCACTTAGTAGTATTAGCCAAGAATATACGAAGTATTCATTGTAACATAAGTCAGTTAGAGGTTCTAATCTCCAGCCTTAACCTAGGTATTGACATTATTGTACTCTTAGAATGTTGGCTTAAAAATACCGGCAAACTACCATCTTTATTACATTATAATAGTTTCTATACAAGAAACTGCAACACGCAAAATGAAGGAGTCGTCGCCTACGTCAGGGACTCAATTACTGCAGATGTTTCAGAACCACCTTTTGTTGATGCTAACTGTTTAACAATAAAGCTACCAAACAGCACTTGCATAATTGCAGTCTATCGCCCACCGTCCCACCAAAACATCGACAACTTCTTAAAATCATTAAACCATGTAATAGATACCGTGAAACAATACAAAAATATATTTATTACGGGAGACATAAATATAAATATCTTAGACAACGATAACCATTCAAATGAATACCAAAATCTACTAGCATTCCATGGTTTCCTTCCTGGACACATAATTCCCACCCGAAATAAAAACTGCCTCGACCACATCATTGTAAAATCAAACCTTCAAACATCAACTGCAGTTATTCGGTCTACTATAACAGATCACTTTTCAACTATATTTAGTGTAATTAACTCAAATCAAACCCCTAAACCAGCGTCCACATATAAAACCATGGATTACGATGCTATAGTTTCAAGCCTACAACAAACAGATTTCAACCCCATTCTAGAAGTTAATGATGAAGTATTTGTAATACTGCTGCCGAACGGTTGGTTACGAAAATTACAAGCATTATAAATAAACACACCACAATAAAAAATATCCCGAATAGGAAAAGAATAATTAAGTCATGGGTCACTCCCGGCCTATTGCGGTGTATTAGAAATCGTGACAAACTGCACGCTCAAAGTAACAAATATCCAGACAACACAATACTAAAGACAACATATAAACATTACAGAAACTTTTGCAATGATCTCCTAAAAAAAGTTGAATGCGAATATAAAAAAAATAAATTACACAATGTTAGAAATAATTCAAAAAAGACATGGAATACAATTAGAGACATAGCTTAGATAGGTAATAAAAACCATGACGACCTCAGTAACCTCCTGCAGTTAAAAGGTAATCCGGTAACGTCGATTAATACCATAAACGAATACTTTGCCAATATAGGAAAAGAACTGGCCGAAAAGATTTCTATTACAGTCAGTGCTTCTCTCACTTCTGGATCAGAAAAATGTTCTATGGGCTCTTTTATCCTTGCAGACACTGATTGTAATGAAGTCTACGATACTATTAGAGAGCTAAAGAACAGTCAAGCTGTTGGTATTGATAACATACTTGTTAATGTCCTCAAAATGGCTTTACACGCCATTGTGCCTGCTATAACACACATATGTAATCTAAGCTTTAGTCAAGGAATTTTTCCAGATTGTTTCAAAACTGCCCTCATTAAGTCGATATATAAGGCTGGAGACAGAGACAGTGTTGGTAATTATAGACCCATCTCAATCCTACCTTCCATATATAAAGTGCTAGAACGGTTGATTAACAAAAGGCTAACTAACTATTTACATAAATTTAAAATTATTTCTTGTAATCAGTATGGATTTACTAAGGGCAAATCAACTGAACAGGCTGTCGATAACTTATCTTCACATATTATACAACAACTGGAAAAAAAGAAAAAATGTTTGGCAATATTTTTAGACCTCGCGAAAGCGTTTGACACTGTCTCTGTCCCCCTGTTGTTAAAGAAATTGGAAAAAATAGGAATACGAGGTACCGCTCTTAAATTGTTCTATAGCTACCTAAATAACAGATATCAACGAGTAAAAATAGGTAATATACTTAGCGATCTCTGCCCCATATCCTTTGGAGTTCCGCAAGGAAGCATACTAGGACCTAGCTTATTTCTAGTCTACATGAACGACTTATGTAACCTGCAACTTGATAATGCCCAACTGTATGCGTTTGCTAACGACACAGCCCTTGTCTTCAGCAGTTCATCATGGAATGAATTAGAGAAAGTAGCTGAACATGGACTCCATAAAGTTATGTTAAGCCTTCAACAAAATTTACTTACACTAAATTTAAATAAAACAAAATATCTTACCTTTACTAAGCAAACCCGTCTCCAACCCACACATTTTAAAATAAAAGCCCACAGTTGGCCATCACCCACTAACTTCAGAACGTGTTCATGCACCACACTAGAACGACAAACAACTTTAAAATACCTTGGTGTCCATATAGACTCCACATTATCTTGGAAACAACATACCGAAATACTCACCAAGAGAATCCGTAAACTAATATTCGTATTCAAAAGGTTAAGATCCTCAGTTGATTTAAATATGCTCAAAAACACTTACCTTGCACTATGCCAGTCTATAACAACCTACTGTATCACATCATGGGGTGGTACATTTAAGAACTATATGATGGGCATCAAGAGGGCTCAAAGAGCTGTGCTTAAAGTGATGACCTACAAGCCTTATCGATACTCAACATTACAACTATATTCCGAATTAGAAGTACTCACGGTGAGGCAACTATTTGTATTGAACTCTGTGCTTTATACTCATGCTAAGACTATTTACAACCCTGATTTACCTAAGGACACCAGAAGGAAGGACAAGGTTTTTAAAGATCGCCCCATGTTTTCTCCATACGCAAGACGTTGCCAAATCTTTCTTGGCGAATTTTTATATAATAAGTTAAACCGTATCCTTAACATCTATCCTATGACCCGTTATAAGTGCAAAACAGCAGTCTCGAATTTTCTACATTCAAAAACCTACGAAGACGTCGAAGATATGCTTCAGACGCTAAAATAAGCCGCAACCAAATTACTAGCGCCAACGTTTGATTGACACGAACACTAACAGACACACACATTTATGCATATACGCATACACGCACTCACAGACACACACACACACACCCCCACACACACACACACCCCCACACACACACACACACACACACACACACACACACACCCACACCCACGCGCACGCACGCACGCAAGCACACATGCTCAAGTTCAGACATAAACATACACAAACATTAACGCACGACTAAGATCACAAACCAAGTCCGAAGTGGGGGCCAGAACTCTGTACCTCAGGATATCCTAGCACAGGTTCTGCTCTCTCACAATGTTCATGTCCATGTACTTACCACATAATTATTGTAAACTTTTTGTGTATTGTGACTATTGTGAAAGAGAAATAAATCGATTTTATTATTATTATTCACGTGTTTATTTATTTTCTTAAGTGTAGTTTTTTTATAATATCCTATATAAAAATAATAAACAAAACTACTTTAAAAAATAAAACATTTAACATTATAAAAAACCTAAACCTAGGGTGCCGCCAGCAGCGGGGCAGGGCCCAAGCTACCGGTGGTTAGGGCTGCAGAGAGAGGAACCTCCTGACGATGCGTGCCGTGTCAAGAAGTACCGCCTTCTGTATCTGGCCCTTGATCCAGCCGTCTAGCGAGAGTCTCTTGAGATGTTGGTCGAGACTCTTCGCTATTAGGCCGTTTGCAGATACGACTATCGGGACAATGATAGTCGAGTCAACATCCCACATGGCGGTAACCTCGTAAGCCAAGTCAAGGTACTTGCACAGCTTGTCCTTCTCAGCCTTCACGAGGTTCTCATCATGTGGGACGGTGATGTCGACTAGCACTGCCCGCCGCTGGGACCGACTATCACGATGTCAGGCTTATTGGCAACAATAGTCCTGTCCGTGATAACCGATCGGTCCCAATAGAGCAAAGCACGACCATTTTCGAGAACTGGCTCAGGTGCGTACTTATAGTACGGCACCTCGGACTCCACAAGACCGTATTGAAGAGCAAGTTGCTGGTGAATGATCCTGGCTACAAGATTGTGTCTGTGCAAGTACGCGCCGTTAGTAAGATGAGAACAACCGGAAATAATATGCCTGAGTGACTCTCCGGGACGGCGGCATGCTCGACATATGTCGACCGTACCGTCCTTCAGGATATACTTCCGGTAGTTGTTCGTCTTGATAACTTCGTCCGCAATTGCACAGACAAAACCTTCGGTTTCCCCAAAGAGGTCCCCGAATCGTAGCCAGTTCACCGACGCGAGCAGGTCCACATCGGGCCCTGTTAAGGCCCGATAGAACCGGCCGTGCAGCTCCTTGCTCTTCCATACATCCTTGCGATCCTCGGTGCTCAGCACCTGAGGCTTGCGCCAGTTCTCTTTGCCTAAGGAGAGAGGCGTAAAGGTCCTGTCAACTGACACCACATCGCGATGCATCCCACACTCGTTGTTGAGGAAATATTCTCGGAGACTGCACACCTCACGGTTGTGGACGGTCTTGGCATTTAAAAAACCTCGACCACCCCATTTCCGCGGGATGTACAGTCTCATAACAGACGAGCGTGGGTGGAGCATGCGATGTGATGTCAGTTGCTGTCGAACCTTTCTGTCCAGGGCGTCTAACTCGGTCTGAGTCCACCTTAGTATGCCAAAGGTGTATACCAGTAAGGGCATAACCCAGCCGTTGAAAGCGCGCACCCTGTTGCCTCCTGACAAAAGACTGTTAAGTACCTTTGTCAGGCGACCAAAGAAGCGTTCTTTCACCGACTGTTTTATACCCTCACTCTCTATACCCAATGACTGTGACATACCAAGGTATTTGTAGGTGTCGGCTTCGGAGAGAGATCTAAAAGTCATCGTCTCAGGAAGTTGCAAATTCGTAGAATTCACAACTTTCCCCCGCTGTACGTGCATGACCGCGCACTTGTCTACACCGAACCCCATGTTGATGGCGCTGCTAAAAGTCTCAGTGACTTTCAGCAACGCCACCAATTCATGACGTTTCGGTGCAAATAGTTTGAGGTCATCCATGTACAGCAAGTGCGAAATAACTTCACCCTGCCTCCTAAGCCGATAGCCCAGCCCTGAATCCTCTAGCAATGTGCTAAGAGGATTCAGGGCTAGACAGAACCACAACGGACTCAGACTATCACCCTGGAAGATACCTCGCTTAATCCTTACGAAGTCCTGCGGACCAGACGGGCTGTCTCCACCACCCGGTTGACGAAGGACTGTGGTCCACTGTCTCATACAAGAACCTAGAAAAGATCTCAGAGTTGTATTAATTTTATACAGCTCTAAGATCCTCTCCAACCAGGTATGAGGAACCGAATCATAGGCCTTCTTATAGTCAATCTAGGCGGTGGAGAGAGCCCCTTTGTTCCGCCGGACTTGTTGGCAAATGGTCGTGTCGATGAGGAGGAGCTCCTTAGTACCACGAGACCCAACCTTACATCCATTCTGAGTGGGAGCCAAAATATTGTGCGCAACAATGTGCGAATTAATTTTAATTCTCAGAATAGATGTAAGGAGCTTGTAAAGCGTCGGCAAGCATGTGATGGGTCTATAGTTCTTCGGTTCCGTGGTACTACCGGACTTGTGAGGCAGGAAGGTGACACCGGTTGTCATAAATGCTGGCAAGGAACCGACCTCGAGGGCTTCTTGGAATTGCGTCGCTAAGCAGTCGTGTGAGCATCTAATCCACTTTATCCAAAAGTTATGCAACCCGTCCGGTCCAGGACTTTTCCAGTTCTGAGCCGTACGGATCGCACAACTAACGTCTTCGGGGCTAATGGTCACAGGCCCCATGGATTCGATAGATTCACACGCACGCTCAACGACGCTAATCCAATCACCCTCAGTGTGTTCGACTGGTTCCGACCAGATACTACGCCAAAAGTTATTTATGGTAGTAGCATCTGGACACTGCCCGTCGCTCACACATTGGTCGGTTCCTTCCCAACTCCGGTACACCTTCCTTTGGTCATTTTGAAAGAGGCGATTTTGACAATATCGATCAACACGCGCTCTATAGCGACGAATACGGCTTGCCAGCGAATAAACTTTCTGCTTCAGAAAGTCAATGCGCTCCGTGACACAAGCTATGTAGTCCCGGGGTCTAATCCCGGTCCCAGCAAAGGCCTGGTTCACGAAACGCATGACTCGTGGACGATGATTGCCCCCTCTGAAGCATATTAATTTTGCAATATTATTATTATTATTATTATTATTCTCTTCCCCTTTGGTTGGTCGCCACTTGGGTTGCGTAGCGGCGGCAGTAGCGTAATCACATCGTGGGGTCGACGTGTTTGCTGACGTCTCCACCGGAGCGGAGGAGCGGGCGGCGATGCACGGGGCATCGCGCACGGTGACGGCGGCCGGTGACGCATCCATATGCACCGACTCAAAACTGCCAATGGATGCAGAGTACTAGAATTGATAAACGACACTGCTGAGTATTTCATTTGATGTGCGTCCTCGCGACCATCCCATCTCAGAGCCAACTCACTTCACTGATTATGGCCCTGGTCTGATAGATGTGATTTGTTCTGACACACGAGCTCTTCGTGTTGACATCAAACATTCCCCGGACCTGGGAGGACATGCAATGTTAGCAGCTGTATTTAAATATATAAAAGAAAAATCTCTTTCACACTTAGTCACCTACAGACCTTTTAGAAATATTATCCAAGACCAGTTAAACTCAGACCTTAACAACATCCAATGGAATTGTTTCAGTGAGCCTGTTAATATAGACACCAACCTGTGTCAAAATGTTATTCGACCTGCATGCCCCCATAAAATAACATAAGTTTAAACACGCCCCCCATAGATGGGGATGGATGGATGGGGATCCATGGATAACGGACACCATAAAATCTATGATGCACATAAGAGATAGGTACCATAATAAGCATAAACTACACAACTCTGTAACTTCTAAAGAATGCTATATAACAATGAAGCAGATTATAGTTGCTGTCATTGAAAGCGAAAAGAGATATTTTTTCGATAAAAGCATAAATATGCACATAAATAACTCTAAGAAGTTATGGCAGAATTTAAAGGGCATAGTACTGCCAAACAACAAGGGTACATCAGAACTCCCACCACTATTTGACGACCCCAATAAAATAAACGCACACTTTCTCAATGTGTCTGGTGCTGACAGTGAGACAATTTCCCAATTAACATAATATTATTATGAACACCACAGGCACGGCACTGCATCTTTCTCACCTGTCTGTCAGAATACAGTACTAAAACTATCAAAAGACTTAAATCTAACGCCCAGGGGGACGATGGTATGTCGTTGGTCATGTTGCTCTGACATTACCTCAGTCATTATCCACTATCACCTTCATCATTAACAGGTCTATACAGGAATGCGCCTTTCCAGAGAGCTGGAAGATAGCTGTTGTTAACACTCTTCCAAAAACCAGCCAGCCTACCTCTATGAAGGACCTTCGTCTCATTAGTCTGCTCCCGTTTATTTCTAAGCTCTTGGAGAGAGTAGTCTGTGATCAGCTTACAGGATATCTCGAGGATAACAACATCCTGCCCCAACACCAATCTGGCTTTCGCAAGGGGTTCGGTACCGCGACTGCCCTTTCTGACGTGGTGGACAATCTACTTGCTGCTCAGAACCAGGGGATGATCAGAATAATGCTGCTCCTCGACTTCTGGCGCGATTTTGATTTCATAAATTCTTATCCTCTTCTTTCAAAGCTTTCCTATTATGGAGTCGATCCCGGGGTCCGTAAAATGGTTTCACAGCTACCTGTCACATAGGCAACAGTATGTTGAAGTGGTGAAGATGGCCGGGAGCAAATCTTACTCGGAACTTCTTCCTGTAACACGAGGTGTTCCACAAGGGTATATTCTTGGTCCCATCCTCTATATCTTGTACAGCGCAGACATCATAGGAAGCATCACACATTGTCATCACCATTTGTATGCTGATAATCTGCAGCTGTATTTATCTTTTCCACCTTGTGACCATGTGAAAGCTGTTTGTCACATTAATGAGGACCTGTCACGCTTATCTGCTTGGTGCAAGTCAAACTGCCTAGTCTTGAACCCCACAAAATCCAAAATAATTCTATTTGGCACAAAAACGAAACGATATTGTTGTGTCTTCAATAAAACGTCGTAATTAATTAAATACTGTTTTATTTGCGGAGTACATGTACACATTTTCAATGGTGGTACGAGAAAGAGCGAGAGCAAGATATGACCCAGGGATACCACAATATATGTATAACCTCAACAATACTGGTACTTTCACGAATATTACAATAAAGGGGGAGGTGATTGAGCATGTGGATCAAGTCAGGAATCTGGGGTTGACCATCGACGGCCGCTTTAACTTTAAGAGTAATGTCATTGAATGCACTCGGAGTTGCTTCTATCGCC
The DNA here is from genome assembly GCA_963921215.1 of Scoparia ambigualis. Lineage (NCBI taxonomy): Eukaryota > Metazoa > Arthropoda > Insecta > Lepidoptera > Crambidae > Scoparia > Scoparia ambigualis. Next base: position 59,169,795 of record OY992502.1, on the reverse strand, counting down.
TTAAATTGCTTAATAAGATAATACCCTACATCTGTGAAGAGCTCAGAATTAGATTGTGGGAAGCATTGATACTATCAAAGTTCAATTACTGTGACACAATGTATGGATCATGTCTTCTGACCAGGTCAATCAAGCTCATCCAGCGAGTGCAGAACGCTTGTGCTCATTTCTGCTTTTACATACTACCACGCACTCATGTTACGCCTTTCCTCAATGCCGCAAAATTAGTGAAGATGGAGGCACGGAGAAAGCTTAATTTGTCAACACTGTTGTTTAGTGTGGTTATCACAAGGAATCGAAGTTATCTTTTCGACAAAATGGAATGGGCCCAGGACCAATAGTTAGCTATCCAAATATAATGTGTACTCACATCTTTTCTACTCCTAAACATCGCACTATGGCCTTCCGTGGATCGTTTAGATTTGCTGCCTCTCGGTGTTGGAACAACCTCCCCCCGCCGTTGCGTGACCTGAAAACGAATAACGCAATCAGCAGAGGCCACAAAAAGCTTCTTCTGACATTGCAGTTAAGTGACGTATAATTAATAATAGATCACATCCTGTAAGTTATGCACGACATGCACGTCGCAGGCTGGAGTTATCGTCCCTACGCCGCCCGGAGCCGATGAGGCAAGCGTGTTTTTCATTCTTCCTCTTGTGTCCTCCGTATACATCTTCCACCAATCTTCTGCATATGACCTCCAAGCCACCTCAGATAACAGGTTAAATACCGTCTCGTAGTAAGTAACTGCGCATTCGCTGTTGCACACTAAAATAAAGCAGCATCTTTTATTTTAGGTTTACTGCACTCGTTTTGTTTGTTTGTGAGGATATGTTTGTTGTCTATTTTATTTTTTCTTTTTACATTTCGTTTTTATTCAGTTTTTTTTTCACAATGCAAGGAATTTAGTGCATACAGCCAAGACTATTATTTGTGTACTTTAGCAATATTTAAAATTACATATATCGAATATTTATCCATCCTTCTTTTACTTGTTTATTTTTACACAATTTTGTAGGTATGTTTATCAATATTTATATCTAATTATTTTTTTTTTTTTTTTACGTCAACTTCCTAGGGCTCTGTCAGAATATCAGCGCTGCTTCGTCACTCTGCCCAACTTTGATGGACGTGGTAGCATATTGCTGAGACAGGGTCCTTGGTTGGCCTCACACACTCTAACTTATCTTTTTTAAATATTTTTTTTTGTAATTTTTATAATGCACTGTTGTTCTTTTGTTTATAATTTTCTGTTTTAATGTGCTGTATTGTGTAAATTTGTGTGTGAGCGTCAATAAAAAAAATTCTTTTTCCTATTTAATAAAACCTAATTATAAGGAAAAACCTAAAAAATCTTAAAAAATAAAGTTAATCGTTCGGCAATATAATTAGTTTGGTTGATAAAACATTTTGCTTTTTCTTTCTTTTTTTTCAACGACGTTAATCTTTTTCCCGTCAGTTGATTTGTCATTTTGTAAGTAACTAAACATAAAGGACCATGTCAAGTGCCCATAGTAACTTTGGCTTAATATTAATTTGTCATGGACAATGAGGAAACATATTTTATTTTGTATAGTTTAATACCAAAAACTTTTTTGTAAAACCCAGTTTTATATGGAACTTCTAACAAAAAAGTTATTTAGATATTTTAAAATAGAATATTGAGTTTATACAAATGGAAATTTAAACAAACCTATACATTTATTGAATAGTTTTATTAATCATCATCAATTTCGTTATCGAATTCAATTAAAAAATCGTCATGAAACTGTGCAGGGGGCTCAATATTATTTTGAAAAAAATCAAGAAATCGAATACTTTTAATTCTTTGTTTTTACATAGAGAATAAAACTATTATAAAATGTACTGCTCATTAAAAAATAAGGAAAATAAGATAAGTTAACACGTATGCGATGCACAATAATTGGTTAATTGTTTAATCAATTTAATCGAATATCAATACACATTATTGCAGTGGCAACACAGGGTGTCAACTGCATTTATTTTTGTTGTTTCTGATCAGTTAAGTTATAAATAAAACAAGTAATAAGTTAGAAATAAATAAAACACAATAGATTTTAATATTGTATGTGTATTGTTGTAGGTAAAAACTTTATGTCCGTGCAGTTTTATTTTTAAAAGTTGTGGAATCCGAAAGCTGACATTGTTCTTTGATTGTTTACGACATGGGAATGCCGTGTGTGTGTTTTATTCTTCACCATAGAACGTCACAAACTAAGATATTGTATGACGTCAAGGAAGCGAAAAGGAACAAAGCAACAGTCAACCTGTGGCCAGGTCCGGTGCAACTCGTATCAAAACCGGTATAATATTTTTATATTATATTATAAGTTTACGAATACGAGAATTTTCATGAAAGTGGTTTGGTATTCATAAATGAGTAAGAGAATACCAAATGTGTTAAACAATTACAATACGATCCAATTGCGATTCAATTATGCCATTTGTAAATTAGCAGACTTGGGCCCCTGGTGACAAAAGAGGAACTTCGCGACAGCGTTCAGCCCGCGGCCACAATCAGTGCTACTCGGTCGAAACGTCGGATGTAATAACTAATTTTTACCCAAGACTTTTCCGATAACTATAAGATAATTTTCATGAAAATAAACCAGCTTCTGGTGGCAAACGAGGAACATCGCTAGAAACTGGTCTAGAGATATTTTCTTGTTTTCATTGTGTTAATAGAAAATGTTATAGTAACAAAGAGACCGTATAAATCCAATGCTTGAACATTAAATTAGTTCGGATTTGTTCAGCAAAAGTTAGAGCTGCAGCGAATTAGGTTGGGCATCTGTCTATGTGAACTTTGAAAGTACGTTCAAATGCCAACTGTTTTTTGAAGTTGTCGCACAGTTCATGAAACTTTACTGAATACGTTGTGAAATTCTTTTAATTTGTTGTTTTCACCTTCATATTCTACAAATACTCGTACATTAAATAGTCGCGTAACCGGAAGAGAATTACTTACGATATTATTAAAAGTTTTCGTTTTTGTTGAGTGAATAGGTTAGGTGGATTGTGAGCTATTTTAAAAAAAAATAGAAGTTTGATGACTGTGCTTTAAGTATGGTTTAGGTATTTCATAATATTTTGTGTAGTGTAATGTATATAGAATTAAAGTTTGAATTGTTGAGTGTTTCTTAATAAGAACTATCTTATCTTCGTGTTGTAAAATTTTTAGAAAGATTATACAGGATTACTGGTTACTAGACCGGATCCATCTAAGAGGTCATAGGGGAGGTCTTTTGCAACTATTTTGACCCCATTTAGCTATGGCAACACTGGGCGCACGGGGGCGCCGCGATCTGCGGGAGCGCGCGCGGGACGAGGAAGACGGATATACACAACGGCGCTGAGTCCGCGCGCGACACACTTCCTTACATCCACGGCCGCGCACTCACGAGCAATACATTGTCGGGCTAATCTTGTAGTTATATTTAAATTAGATACAATAATCAGTCTATGTAATACAGTCCACTTTCATTCAACACACTGTATAAGTACTACCAGCTTCATATGGTCCTTTTATCGCCGTTTAATTTAACATCGAGCGGGCAGAAGTAACGGTACTACAAGTCGTCGAACAGCTGTTTGAATCAGCGCTTCGCGTAACGGCTACATACTTCGTCTGCAAGCAAGAAAAGTCTTCCGGCCAGAATCAAGATCGTGTCTTTAGCGCAGCTGTCTCAAGAAGTGTCAAGAAGAAAAAAGAAGAGAGGATAAGTTGCGACATAGCATCAAAACCGTGAGATTGTTCCAATTTCCTATTTATCTTCCATTCTTCCAGTCATCTTCAAATCATTAATTTATTTTCATCATCATCATTTCCATCTTCATAGTCATTCATCTGTATCAGTTGTAGTTAGCAGAATCAGAATCAAATTTTCATAAAAAGCCGTTACAATATTAGTAAATTGTAACGTTTGTAACGTATTTATTGTAGCTTTGCTTATTAAATAAAACCAGTAGCTATAGAAGTAGTTTGTTTATTTTGTTAGTTATTTAGTTGCATTTACAGTGCTTTTAGTAAAAAAGTCAATATTACAGAAAAGGTTAAACGCATAGAAATCTAAGTAATTTTAGATAGAAAGTAGGTAGTATTGGCTGTGCTTTCATTGCTATTGCTTAGTTAGTCATTAGCTAACTGCTTATCTTGAAAATAATAGTGCATTATTCTTATTTTTGCCTTTTTTTTTTGTGTTTCTAGGTCGGACACTACATGACCTTTTGGGAGTGCGAGCCGATGAAGCAGCCGCTGCAGAGGCATTGCAAAGTTGAGCGTTTTGTTATCTTACTGAAAAAAGGAATAATCACTAATTAACGTCTTATAATGCACCAACTGAATTTAATTTTAGAATTGTACGACACATTACTTGCTACCTACGATAACGACAATCATTTGAATTTTGAATTTTTTACTGTTGATTCATACTGAGACAACAGTACATAGTAAAATACATATTTCTGATTTTGTAAACAACTTAAACATAAGACAATTTTAACTAATTAACCATTAATTCACTTTTAATTCGAGCCACAATTACGTTCTTTCAATAATTATTTACATAGACAGTAGACAAGACAACCATAGACTTTTCGAGAGCAGACAGGTAAAGAAATTTGTATCATACAGCCTTAATAAAGGTCTGAATTTAATAACATTTGTGTACGTACACATTTGATATTTTGATTTGTTTATTATTTTGCTTAATTTTATTTTATTAGTTATAAATATTCTAAAAATTTAAACCACATCTAATGCTTGATATATATTTTATTGCCATATTAACATTTTTTCTTAAAACTAAATACATACATTTAAATCTATTTAAAACGGCTGATGCAAAGATTTCCCAATTAATTAAAAAGAGAGGCACATTTAAGAGCAAGCTGACAAGCTTTTCTAATCACGTTAATCTTATAAAAGAAAGCACTGTTACTGCTAATCCTCCACTTTTAAATGAGCTTAAAACTCGTCTAGACAAGATAGAAGCCTTATTTTTGGATTTTGATGCACTTCAGGGGGAGATAGAGGAGCTTTCCGATGATCCTGATGCCAGATATTTGGAGCGGGAAGCGTTCGAAAACCAATACTACGCCGCGGTTGGCATCGCGAAAGCGCTGTGCGACACGTCCTCTGCGGCTTCTCCAAGCGAATCTAATGGTTCCGAGGTAAGCTTTCACGATGCAAACACAAAAAGACAACATAAATTTGTAAGGCTACATAAAATAGAATTGCCTTCCTTTAGCGGTGATTATCAGTAGTGGCTTGAGTTTCGCGATACTTTTATTTCCATAGTGCACTCAAACAGCAGCATTGATGACATTAATAAATACCACTATCTTCGTGCTTGTTTGCAAGGCAGTGCTGCCTTAGTCATCAAAAGTTTAGACTTTAAGGCCAATAATTATCTCTGCTTGGGAGTTGTTGTGCAAGCGATACGACAACAAACGCTTGCTTGTAAATAATCACGTTCAATCGCTCTTTAATGTCAATTTCATCCTAAAGGAATCGAGCAAAGCCTTGCGATACATTGTTGACACTACGAATAAAAATTTAAGAGCTTTGTCTACCCTAGATCAACCCACAAGACATTGGGACACATTGATCATTTACTTGATGACTACAAAATTGGATGGCACAACAAATAGGGAATGGGAGGAGTACCGCAATAATCGTAGTGACCCGCCTACTTTAGATACCTTTTTAACCTTTTTAACAAACCGGGCTGACCTTCTGGAGACATTGAAAGGTAACAAATTTAATTTTAATAATAATTCGTCAGCTATTCAAAGGCCTAAAAGTTTTATTATTTCAACTGACAAAGCCAAATCACAAACTTGTCCATTGTGCCATAAGGATCACCAGTTGTACTCATGTGACTTATTTCCGTAATCTACCGGTTGAGACACGCATACAAAGAGCTAAAGAATTTAAAGTTTGTCAAAATTGCCTTAGACTGGGCCATCACGAATCTCGTTGCAAGTTGACCCATTGCAAGTATTGTAACAATAAGCATAATACTCTTTTGCATATAGAATCACCTCAACAGCCTATCCTACATGACAGCATTGTACTTTCAGCTGATAATACAATAGATACTAATAAAAACAATGTTTTGCTGTCGACAGCTCTGGTAAAGGTGATTGAAAAGTGTGGGAACCCACATCCAGCTAGAATCTTGCTAGACAATGGCAGTACGGGTTTGTGACTTACGATCTCTGTACCCGGCTTAATCTTCCGACTCATCAAACATGTTCAAAGGTAACGGGCATAAACAATCAAACGTCTAATAGTTCTCAGTCTTGCTCTCTTACATTGGAGTCTTATAATGGAGGCTATCGGACGGACATTGACTGCTTTGTTCTTGCACAAATAACTGCATTATTACCTAATACGTATATAGATATAAGTAATCTTAACATAACTTCTGGGGCGGTCTTAGCTGATCCAACTTTGAACGTACAGTCAACCATCAATCTCTTAGTAGGTGCGGACGTCTTTTGGAGAGTGATTGGCACAAATCGCATCCAGCTAGGTAAAAATAAACCTGTCTTATTTGAAAGTAAGTTTGGATGGTTGGTTTCGAGCGCCATACGTCAGCAGGGTCCCATGAGTAGTTTATGTCTATTTGTCAATGATTCGGACAATCAATCAGAACTAACTCGTTTTTGGGAATTGGACACAATTCCTTCGAAAGATAAATTTACTACAGACGAACAGGCATGTGAGAAGTATTTTCTTGATACCACCAAAAGGGAGAACGACGACAGGTTCACAGTTTCCATGCCTCTAAAAGAATCACCCGACGTTCTAGGCGATTCGCTGTTCATAGCTAGGCGTAGGTATCTTTCCCTTGAGCATCGTTTAGAAAAGGACTCTCACATGAAACAACTTTATACACAATTCATGCGAGAGTACATAGATCTAGGTCATATGACTGAAGTCGCACCTAATCGAAAGATTAGGTATTGCTATTTGCCACACCATGGGGTCTATAGGGAGAGTAGGTCTACCACTAAACTACGTGTGGTATTTGACGCATCAGCCAAAACGTCGTCAGGTAGGTCTCTTAATGACATTCAGCGTGTTGGCCCTACAATTCAGGCTGATATTATAGCTATTTTATTGCGATTTCGTGATCATCAATTTGTAGTATCGGCGGACGTTGAGAAAATGTACAGACAAATTAACATTGAAGTAGAACAACGTCCGCTGCAATGTATACTATGAAGGTTCGACCCTTCTCACCCTCTTAAGACTTACACCCTTAATACCGTGACATATGGCACAGCGTCTGCTCCATATTTAGCCACCAGGTATCTGTCTCAACTGGGGCATGATTCACCTGACCCTAGGGTAGATGATTTTTTAACGAGCATTTACTCCATTACCGATGCGATCGATCTATGTGAAGGTGTGACTAATACATTGGAGTCAGCCAAATTTAATTTAAGAAAATTGCATTCTAACAACCAAGAAATTCTTAATGAATTGAGCAGTCAAATTCAAGTTCATATCAGGTTAAACTTAGTGCTAAAGAGGCAGCAAAAACCTTAGAGTTAAACTGGATTTGCTCTTCAGACACACTAACCTTTTCAATAAATATAGATCGCAGGGATAAAATTAATAAACGACATATTTTGTCTACCATTTCACAGGTGTTCGACCTATTGGGCCTTGTATCTCCATGCATAGTCGAGGCAAAAATATTAATTCAACAATTATGGATATCAAAATGCTCATGGGACGAGGATGTACTAGTTAATATTAAAAACCAATATTATGTAGAATTTGCGGCAACACTGCCAGAATTAAATAATTTACAGATTCCTATATGTATCAAACTTAACCAGTCTATTGACGTTCAAATACATATATTCACAGATGCGTCCGAGAAGGCATATGGCGCTTGTGTGTACATACGAAGTGTAGATAACAACGGTGCAGTCATTGTCCGACTTTTAGCATCTAAAAGTAAAGTAGCACCCATCAAAACAGTCACTATACCGCGTTTGGAGCTTTGTGGAGCTCTCATGGGAGCAAGACTGTGTGCAAAGGTTGTTTCGTCAGTTACTTTTAAATAAAGTTCTTGTACATGTTGGACCGATTCGATGATAGTATTAGGATGGCTTACATCCTCTCCTAATCAACTAAAAACGTTTGTTCGACATCGAATCATAGAGGTACAGGATCATGCGTTAGACTGGCGTTACGTACCGTCCAAGCAAAATCCAGCTGATGTTGTGTCCCGCGGAGTACAAGCAGATTCTATAAAGAATTGTGATTTGTGGTGGTCTGTTCCGTCATTTTTTAAACTAGAAACTAGTGGTTGGCCAACTAAACCTAATCAAGGTCCAAATATGATCAAAGATTTACCAGAGACGATTAAAAGCTTTCACACAATAAATAGTACACAAAAATCTGACACTAACCTAATATCTACACTTATCCAAAATTCATCAAGTCTATCTAAATTAAAACGTACACTAGCTTACATATTAAGATTTATAAGCAATTGTCGACCAAATAATAATAAACTTCTAGGACACTTATCACTTTCCGAGCTTAAGGTAGCTCCTAACAAAATTGTGATAATTTCTCAACAGGAATCTTTTTCTGTGGAGCGTCAATTGCTCGTCAGTAGTAATGACTTACCTCATAAAAACAGGCTTTTACCATTGTCACCATTTCTTGATTCTGATAATATCATCAGAGTGGGTGGCAGGCTTAGTGATTCTCACTACGATTATAACGTTAAGCACCCAATTCTCCTTTGTGGTAAACATCGTTTGTGCCAACTGATTTTCAGCGCGTTACACAAAACCTATCTGCATTCGGGTCCTCAACTATTGTTAGCCACAGCGAGGCATAATTATTGACCATTAGGAGGGCCCAGGCTTGCAAAACGTACAGTACGTTCATGTGTTAAGTGCTGTCGTTTGAAAGGAAAAACTATCCAGCCAGTAATGGGCAACTTACCTACCAACAGAATCCATTTAGAATATCCTTTCCTCGAAACTGGAGTTGACTATGCTGGGCCAATGCTGATAGCGGATCGTAAGGGAAGGGGTTGTAAACCTTTAAAAAGTTATATTTGTGTCTTTGTGTGTTTAGCCACCAAGGCGCTGCATCTGGAGCTTGTCTCGGACCTGACTAAAGAAGCCTTTATTGCAGCTCTAAACAGGTTCATAGCACGCCGGGGGAAGCCGCAGAACGTGTTTTCAGACAATGGTACAACCATTGTAGGGACATTTAACGAGTTGTCAAAGCTGCTCAGGGAACCTTCACTTTCTTCAGATCTCGTAGACCAAGGTATCAAATTTTCTTTTATTCCCGCATACACTCCTCACTTCGGTGGTCTTTGGGAGTCAGCAGTTAAATCTGTAAAACATCATCTTCGTCGCGTTTTAAAATTGACCCATTTAGATTTTGAGGAAATGGCTACTCGATACAGATAGAAGCTATCTACTTGATACAGATAGAAGCTATCTTAAATTCTCGTCCCATAACCCCACTATCTGATGACCCTTCCGATCTGTCCTGTCTTACTCCCGCTCACTTCCTAATTGGACGATCAATCGATTCCTTGCCTTGTCCGCAACTTATCGACAAACGCGTGACTTCACTTAAAAGATTTCAACGCATTGAAGCGCTGAAGCAACATTTCTGGTCACGCTTTAACCATGAACATGTTTTATGGCTCCAGAAGAAGACAAGATGGCACACGTCGCGGGGAGAGCTACAGGAGGGGTCGCTAGTCTTGATTAAGGACAAGACAGCGCCTCCACTGATGTGGCCGCTTGGCCGCATTGTTCGCGTCTTGCCGGGAACAGACGGCGTAGCCAGAGTCGCCGACATCAAAACGAAGAGAGGCGTCATACGTCGCGCCTACAACACCATCTGTCCCTTGCCTCCAAATGTAAAAGATAATACTTCAAGGCGGGGAGTATAGCTATGGCATCACTGGGCGCACGGGGGCGCCGCGATCTGCGGAAGCGCGCGCGGGACGAGGAAGACGGATATACACAACGGCGCCGAGTCCGCGCGCGACACACTTCCATACATCCACGGCCGCGCACTCACGAGCAATTCATTGTCGGGCTAATCTTGTAGTTATATTTAAATTAGATACAATAATCAGTCTATGTAATACAGTCCACTTACATTCAACACACTGTATAAGTACTACCAGCTTCATATGGTCCTTTTATCGCCGTTTAATTTAACATCGAGCGGGCAGAAGTAACGGTACTACAAGTCGTCGAACAGCTGTTTGAATCAGCGCTTCGCGTAACGGCTACATACTTCGTCTGCAAGCAAGAAAAGTCTTCCGGCCAGAATCAAGATCGTGTCTTTAGCGCAGCTGTCTCAAGAAGTGTCAAGAAGAAAAAAGAAGAGAGGATAAGTTGCGACATAGCATCAAAACCGTGAGATTGTTCCAATTTCCTATTTATCTTCCATTCTTCCAGTCATCTTCAAATCATTAATTTATTTTCATCATCATTATTTCCATCTTCATAGTCATTCATCTGTATCAGTTGTAGTTAGCAGAATCAGAATCAAATTTTCATAAAAAGCCGTTACAATATTAGTAAATTGTAACGTTTGTAACGTATTTATTGTAGCTTTGCTTATTAAATAAAACCAGTAGCTATAGAAGTAGTTTGTTTATTTTGTTAGTTATTTAGTTGCATTTACAGTGCTTTTAGTAAAAAAGTCAATATTACAGAAAAGGTTAAACGCATAGAAATCTAAGTAATTTTAGATAGAAAGTAGGTAGTATTGGCTGTGCTTTCATTGCTATTGCTTAGTTAGTCATTAGCTAACTGCTTATCTTGAAAATAATAGTGCATTATTCTTATTTTTGCCTTTTTTTTTGTGTTTCTAGGTCGGACACTACATGACCTTTTGGGAGTGCGAGCCGATGAAGCAGCCGCTGCAGAGGCATTGCAAAGTTGAGCGTTTTGTTATCTTACTGAAAAAAGGAATAATCACTAATTAACGTCTTATAATGCACCAACTGAATTTAATTTTAGAATTGTACGACACATTACTTGCTACCTACGATAACGACAATCATTTGAATTTTGAATTTTTTACTGTTGATTCATACTGAGACAACAGTACATAGTAAAATACATATTTCTGATTTTGTAAACAACTTAAACATAAGACAATTTTAACTAATTAACCATTAATTCACTTTTAATTCGAGCCACAATTACGTTCTTTCAATAATTATTTACATAGACAGTAGACAAGACAACCATAGACTTTTCGAGAGCAGACAGGTAAAGAAATTTGTATCATACAGCCTTAATAAAGGTCTGATTTAATAACATTTGTGTACGTACACATTTGATATTTTGATTTGTTTATTATTTTGCTTAATTTTATTTTATTAGTTATAAATATTCTAAAAATTTAAACCACATCTAATGCTTGATATATATTTTATTGCCATATTAACATTTTTTCTTAAAACTAAATACATACATTTAAATCTATTTAAAACGGCTGATACAAAGATTTCCCAATTAATTAAAAAGAGAGGCACATTTAAGAGCAAGCTGACAAGCTTTTCTAATCACGTTAATCTTATAAAAGAAAGCACTGTTACTGCTAATCCTCCACTTTTAAATGAGCTTAAAACTCGTCTAGACAAGATAGAAGCCTTATTTTTGGATTTTGATGCACTTCAGGGGGAGATAGAGGAGCTTTCCGATGATCCTGATGCCAGATATTTGGAGCGGGAAGCGTTCGAAAACCAATACTACGCCGCGGTTGGCATCGCGAAAGCGCTGTGCGACACGTCCTCTGCGGCTTCTCCAAGCGAATCTAATGGTTCCGAGGTAAGCTTTCACGATGCAAACACAAAAAGACAACATAAATTTGTAAGGCTACATAAAATAGAATTGCCTTCCTTTAGCGGTGATTATCAGTAGTGGCTTGAGTTTCGCGATACTTTTATTTCCATAGTGCACTCAAACAGCAGCATTGATGACATTAATAAATACCACTATCTTCGTGCTTGTTTGCAAGGCAGTGCTGCCTTAGTCATCAAAAGTTTAGACTTTAAGGCCAATAATTATCTCTGCTTGGGAGTTGTTGTGCAAGCGATACGACAACAAACGCTTGCTTGTAAATAATCACGTTCAATCGCTCTTTAATGTCAATTTCATCCTAAAGGAATCGAGCAAAGCCTTGCGATACATTGTTGACACTACGAATAAAAATTTAAGAGCTTTGTCTACCCTAGATCAACCCACAAGACATTGGGACACATTGATCATTTACTTGATGACTACAAAATTGGATGGCACAACAAATAGGGAATGGGAGGAGTACCGCAATAATCGTAGTGACCCGCCTACTTTAGATACCTTTTTAACCTTTTTAACAAACCGGGCTGACCTTCTGGAGACATTGAAAGGTAACAAATTTAATTTTAATAATAATTCGTCAGCTATTCAAAGGCCTAAAAGTTTTATTATTTCAACTGACAAAGCCAAATCACAAACTTGTCCATTGTGCCATAAGGATCACCAGTTGTACTCATGTGACTTATTTCCGTAATCTACCGGTTGAGACACGCATACAAAGAGCTAAAGAATTTAAAGTTTGTCAAAATTGCCTTAGACTGGGCCATCACGAATCTCGTTGCAAGTTGACCCATTGCAAGTATTGTAACAATAAGCATAATACTCTTTTGCATATAGAATCACCTCAACAGCCTATCCTACATGACAGCATTGTACTTTCAGCTGATAATACAATAGATACTAATAAAAACAATGTTTTGCTGTCGACAGCTCTGGTAAAGGTGATTGAAAAGTGTGGGAACCCACATCCAGCTAGAATCTTGCTAGACAATGGCAGTACGGGTTTGTGACTTACGATCTCTGTACCCGGCTTAATCTTCCGACTCATCAAACATGTTCAAAGGTAACGGGCATAAACAATCAAACGTCTAATAGTTCTCAGTCTTGCTCTCTTACATTGGAGTCTTATAATGGAGGCTATCGGACGGACATTGACTGCTTTGTTCTTGCACAAATAACTGCATTATTACCTAATACGTATATAGATATAAGTAATCTTAACATAACTTCTGGGGCGGTCTTAGCTGATCCAACTTTGAACGTACAGTCAACCATCAATCTCTTAGTAGGTGCGGACGTCTTTTGGAGAGTGATTGGCACAAATCGCATCCAGCTAGGTAAAAATAAACCTGTCTTATTTGAAAGTAAGTTTGGATGGTTGGTTTCGAGCGCCATACGTCAGCAGGGTCCCATGAGTAGTTTATGTCTATTTGTCAATGATTCGGACAATCAATCAGAACTAACTCGTTTTTGGGAATTGGACACAATTCCTTCGAAAGATAAATTTACTACAGACGAACAGGCATGTGAGAAGTATTTTCTTGATACCACCAAAAGGGACAACGACGACAGGTTCACAGTTTCCATGCCTCTAAAAGAATCACCCGACGTTCTAGGCGATTCGCTGTTCATAGCTAGGCGTAGGTATCTTTCCCTTGAGCATCGTTTAGAAAAGGACTCTCACATGAAACAACTTTATACACAATTCATGCGAGAGTACATAGATCTAGGTCATATGACTGAAGTCGCACCTAATCGAAAGATTAGGTATTGCTATTTGCCACACCATGGGGTCTATAGGGAGAGTAGGTCTACCACTAAACTACGTGTGGTATTTGACGCATCAGCCAAAACGTCGTCAGGTAGGTCTCTTAATGACATTCAGCGTGTTGGCCCTACAATTCAGGCTGATATTATAGCTATTTTATTGCGATTTCGTGATCATCAATTTGTAGTATCGGCGGACGTTGAGAAAATGTACAGACAAATTAACATTGAAGTAGAACAACGTCCGCTGCAATGTATACTATGAAGGTTCGACCCTTCTCACCCTCTTAAGACTTACACCCTTAATACCGTGACATATGGCACAGCGTCTGCTCCATATTTAGCCACCAGGTATCTGTCTCAACTGGGGCATGATTCACCTGACCCTAGGGTAGATGATTTTTTAACGAGCATTTACTCCATTACCGATGCGATCGATCTATGTGAAGGTGTGACTAATACATTGGAGTCAGCCAAATTTAATTTAAGAAAATTGCATTCTAACAACCAAGAAATTCTTAATGAATTGAGCAGTCAAATTCAAGTTCATATCAGGTTAAACTTAGTGCTAAAGAGGCAGCAAAAACCTTAGAGTTAAACTGGATTTGCTCTTCAGACACACTAACCTTTTCAATAAATATAGATCGCAGGGATAAAATTAATAAACGACATATTTTGTCTACCATTTCACAGGTGTTCGACCTATTGGGCCTTGTATCTCCATGCATAGTCGAGGCAAAAATATTAATTCAACAATTATGGATATCAAAATGCTCATGGGACGAGGATGTACTAGTTAATATTAAAAACCAATATTATGTAGAATTTGCGGCAACACTGCCAGAATTAAATAATTTACAGATTCCTATATGTATCAAACTTAACCAGTCTATTGACGTTCAAATACATATATTCACAGATGCGTCCGAGAAGGCATATGGCGCTTGTGTGTACATACGAAGTGTAGATAACAACGGTGCAGTCATTGTCCGACTTTTAGCATCTAAAAGTAAAGTAGCACCCATCAAAACAGTCACTATACCGCGTTTGGAGCTTTGTGGAGCTCTCATGGGAGCAAGACTGTGTGCAAAGGTTGTTTCGTCAGTTACTTTTAAATAAAGTTCTTGTACATGTTGGACCGATTCGATGATAGTATTAGGATGGCTTACATCCTCTCCTAATCAACTAAAAACGTTTGTTCGACATCGAATCATAGAGGTACAGGATCATGCGTTAGACTGGCGTTACGTACCGTCCAAGCAAAATCCAGCTGATGTTGTGTCCCGCGGAGTACAAGCAGATTCTATAAAGAATTGTGATTTGTGGTGGTCTGTTCCGTCATTTTTTAAACTAGAAACTAGTGGTTGGCCAACTAAACCTAATCAAGGTCCAAATATGATCAAAGATTTACCAGAGACGATTAAAAGCTTTCACACAATAAATAGTACACAAAAATCTGACACTAACCTAATATCTACACTTATCCAAAATTCATCAAGTCTATCTAAATTAAAACGTACACTAGCTTACATATTAAGATTTATAAGCAATTGTCGACCAAATAATAATAAACTTCTAGGACACTTATCACTTTCCGAGCTTAAGGTAGCTCCTAACAAAATTGTGATAATTTCTCAACAGGAATCTTTTTCTGTGGAGCGTCAATTGCTCGTCAGTAGTAATGACTTACCTCATAAAAACAGGCTTTTACCATTGTCACCATTTCTTGATTCTGATAATATCATCAGAGTGGGTGGCAGGCTTAGTGATTCTCACTACGATTATAACGTTAAGCACCCAATTCTCCTTTGTGGTAAACATCGTTTGTGCCAACTGATTTTCAGCGCGTTACACAAAACCTATCTGCATTCGGGTCCTCAACTATTGTTAGCCACAGCGAGGCATAATTATTGGCCATTAGGAGGGCCCAGGCTTGCAAAACGTACAGTACGTTCATGTGTTAAGTGCTGTCGTTTGAAAGGAAAAACTATCCAGCCAGTAATGGGCAACTTACCTACCAACAGAATCCATTTAGAATATCCTTTCCTCGAAACTGGAGTTGACTATGCTGGGCCAATGCTGATAGCGGATCGTAAGGGAAGGGGTTGTAAACCTTTAAAAAGTTATATTTGTGTCTTTGTGTGTTTAGCCACCAAGGCGCTGCATCTGGAGCTTGTCTCGGACCTGACTAAAGAAGCCTTTATTGCAGCTCTAAACAGGTTCATAGCACGCCGGGGGAAGCCGCAGAACGTGTTTTCAGACAATGGTACAACCATTGTAGGGACATTTAACGAGTTGTCAAAGCTGCTCAGGGAACCTTCACTTTCTTCAGATCTCGTAGACCAAGGTATCAAATTTTCTTTTATTCCCGCATACACTCCTCACTTCAGTGGTCTTTGGGAGTCAGCAGTTAAATCTGTAAAACATCATCTTCGTCGCGTTTTAAAATTGACCCATTTAGATTTTGAGGAAATGGCTACTCGATACAGATAGAAGCTATCTACTTGATACAGATAGAAGCTATCTTAAATTCTCGTCCCATAACCCCACTATCTGATGACCCTTCCGATCTGTCCTGTCTTACTCCCGCTCACTTCCTAATTGGACGATCAATCGATTCCTTGCCTTGTCCGCAACTTATCGACAAACGCGTGACTTCACTTAAAAGATTTCAACGCATTGAAGCGCTGAAGCAACATTTCTGGTCACGCTTTAACCATGAACATGTTTTATGGCTCCAGAAGAAGACAAGATGGCACACGTCGCGGGGAGAGCTACAGGAGGGGTCGCTAGTCTTGATTAAGGACAAGACAGCGCCTCCACTGATGTGGCCGCTTGGCCGCATTGTTCGCGTCTTGCCGGGAACAGACGGCGTAGCCAGAGTCGCCGACATCAAAACGAAGAGAGGCGTCATACGTCGCGCCTACAACACCATCTGTCCCTTGCCTCCAAATGTAAAAGATAATACTTCAAGGCGGGGAGTATAGCTATGGCATCACTGGGCGCACGGGGGCGCCGCGATCTGCGGAAGCGCGCGCGGGACGAGGAAGACGGATATACACAACGGCGCCGAGTCCGCGCGCGACACACTTCCATACATCCACGGCCGCGCACTCACGAGCAATTCATTGTCGGGCTAATCTTGTAGTTATATTTAAATTAGATACAATAATCAGTCTATGTAATACAGTCCACTTACATTCAACACACTGTATAAGTACTACCAGCTTCATATGGTCCTTTTATCGCCGTTTAATTTAACATCGAGCGGGCAGAAGTAACGGTACTACAAGTCGTCGAACAGCTGTTTGAATCAGCGCTTCGCGTAACGGCTACATACTTCGTCTGCAAGCAAGAAAAGTCTTCCGGCCAGAATCAAGATCGTGTCTTTAGCGCAGCTGTCTCAAGAAGTGTCAAGAAGAAAAAAGAAGAGAGGATAAGTTGCGACATAGCATCAAAACCGTGAGATTGTTCCAATTTCCTATTTATCTTCCATTCTTCCAGTCATCTTCAAATCATTAATTTATTTTCATCATCATCATTTCCATCTTCATAGTCATTCATCTGTATCAGTTGTAGTTAGCAGAATCAGAATCAAATTTTCATAAAAAGCCGTTACAATATTAGTAAATTGTAACGTTTGTAACGTATTTATTGTAGCTTTGCTTATTAAATAAAACCAGTAGCTATAGAAGTAGTTTGTTTATTTTGTTAGTTATTTAGTTGCATTTACAGTGCTTTTAGTAAAAAAGTCAATATTACAGAAAAGGTTAAACGCATAGAAATCTAAGTAATTTTAGATAGAAAGTAGGTAGTATTGGCTGTGCTTTCATTGCTATTGCTTAGTTAGTCATTAGCTAACTGCTTATCTTGAAAATAATAGTGCATTATTCTTATTTTTGCCTTTTTTTTGTGTTTCTAGGTCGGACACTACATGACCTTTTGGGAGTGCGAGCCGATGAAGCAGCCGCTGCAGAGGCATTGCAAAGTTGAGCGTTTTGTTATCTTACTGAAAAAAGGAATAATCACTAATTAACGTCTTATAATGCACCAACTGAATTTAATTTTAGAATTGTACGACACATTACTTGCTACCTACGATAACGACAATCATTTGAATTTTGAATTTTTTACTGTTGATTCATACTGAGACAACAGTACATAGTAAAATACATATTTCTGATTTTGTAAACAACTTAAACATAAGACAATTTTAACTAATTAACCATTAATTCACTTTTAATTCGAGCCACAATTACGTTCTTTCAATAATTATTTACATAGACAGTAGACAAGACAACCATAGACTTTTCGAGAGCAGACAGGTAAAGAAATTTGTATCATACAGCCTTAATAAAGGTCTGATTTAATAACATTTGTGTACGTACACATTTGATATTTTGATTTGTTTATTATTTTGCTTAATTTTATTTTATTAGTTATAAATATTCTAAAAATTTAAACCACATCTAATGCTTGATATATATTTTATTGCCATATTAACATTTTTTCTTAAAACTAAATACATACATTTAAATCTATTTAAAACGGCTGATGCAAAGATTTCCCAATTAATTAAAAAGAGAGGCACATTTAAGAGCAAGCTGACAAGCTTTTCTAATCACGTTAATCTTATAAAAGAAAGCACTGTTACTGCTAATCCTCCACTTTTAAATGAGCTTAAAACTCGTCTAGACAAGATAGAAGCCTTATTTTTGGATTTTGATGCACTTCAGGGGGAGATAGAGGAGCTTTCCGATGATCCTGATGCCAGATATTTGGAGCGGGAAGCGTTCGAAAACCAATACTACGCCGCGGTTGGCATCGCGAAAGCGCTGTGCGACACGTCCTCTGCGGCTTCTCCAAGCGAATCTAATGGTTCCGAGGTAAGCTTTCACGATGCAAACACAAAAAGACAACATAAATTTGTAAGGCTACATAAAATAGAATTGCCTTCCTTTAGCGGTGATTATCAGTAGTGGCTTGAGTTTCGCGATACTTTTATTTCCATAGTGCACTCAAACAGCAGCATTGATGACATTAATAAATACCACTATCTTCGTGCTTGTTTGCAAGGCAGTGCTGCCTTAGTCATCAAAAGTTTAGACTTTAAGGCCAATAATTATCTCTGCTTGGGAGTTGTTGTGCAAGCGATACGACAACAAACGCTTGCTTGTAAATAATCACGTTCAATCGCTCTTTAATGTCAATTTCATCCTAAAGGAATCGAGCAAAGCCTTGCGATACATTGTTGACACTACGAATAAAAATTTAAGAGCTTTGTCTACCCTAGATCAACCCACAAGACATTGGGACACATTGATCATTTACTTGATGACTACAAAATTGGATGGCACAACAAATAGGGAATGGGAGGAGTACCGCAATAATCGTAGTGACCCGCCTACTTTAGATACCTTTTTAACCTTTTTAACAAACCGGGCTGACCTTCTGGAGACATTGAAAGGTAACAAATTTAATTTTAATAATAATTCGTCAGCTATTCAAAGGCCTAAAAGTTTTATTATTTCAACTGACAAAGCCAAATCACAAACTTGTCCATTGTGCCATAAGGATCACCAGTTGTACTCATGTGACTTATTTCCGTAATCTACCGGTTGAGACACGCATACAAAGAGCTAAAGAATTTAAAGTTTGTCAAAATTGCCTTAGACTGGGCCATCACGAATCTCGTTGCAAGTTGACCCATTGCAAGTATTGTAACAATAAGCATAATACTCTTTTGCATATAGAATCACCTCAACAGCCTATCCTACATGACAGCATTGTACTTTCAGCTGATAATACAATAGATACTAATAAAAACAATGTTTTGCTGTCGACAGCTCTGGTAAAGGTGATTGAAAAGTGTGGGAACCCACATCCAGCTAGAATCTTGCTAGACAATGGCAGTACGGGTTTGTGACTTACGATCTCTGTACCCGGCTTAATCTTCCGACTCATCAAACATGTTCAAAGGTAACGGGCATAAACAATCAAACGTCTAATAGTTCTCAGTCTTGCTCTCTTACATTGGAGTCTTATAATGGAGGCTATCGGACGGACATTGACTGCTTTGTTCTTGCACAAATAACTGCATTATTACCTAATACGTATATAGATATAAGTAATCTTAACATAACTTCTGGGGCGGTCTTAGCTGATCCAACTTTGAACGTACAGTCAACCATCAATCTCTTAGTAGGTGCGGACGTCTTTTGGAGAGTGATTGGCACAAATCGCATCCAGCTAGGTAAAAATAAACCTGTCTTATTTGAAAGTAAGTTTGGATGGTTGGTTTCGAGCGCCATACGTCAGCAGGGTCCCATGAGTAGTTTATGTCTATTTGTCAATGATTCGGACAATCAATCAGAACTAACTCGTTTTTGGGAATTGGACACAATTCCTTCGAAAGATAAATTTACTACAGACGAACAGGCATGTGAGAAGTATTTTCTTGATACCACCAAAAGGGACAACGACGACAGGTTCACAGTTTCCATGCCTCTAAAAGAATCACCCGACGTTCTAGGCGATTCGCTGTTCATAGCTAGGCGTAGGTATCTTTCCCTTGAGCATCGTTTAGAAAAGGACTCTCACATGAAACAACTTTATACACAATTCATGCGAGAGTACATAGATCTAGGTCATATGACTGAAGTCGCACCTAATCGAAAGATTAGGTATTGCTATTTGCCACACCATGGGGTCTATAGGGAGAGTAGGTCTACCACTAAACTACGTGTGGTATTTGACGCATCAGCCAAAACGTCGTCAGGTAGGTCTCTTAATGACATTCAGCGTGTTGGCCCTACAATTCAGGCTGATATTATAGCTATTTTATTGCGATTTCGTGATCATCAATTTGTAGTATCGGCGGACGTTGAGAAAATGTACAGACAAATTAACATTGAAGTAGAACAACGTCCGCTGCAATGTATACTATGAAGGTTCGACCCTTCTCACCCTCTTAAGACTTACACCCTTAATACCGTGACATATGGCACAGCGTCTGCTCCATATTTAGCCACCAGGTATCTGTCTCAACTGGGGCATGATTCACCTGACCCTAGGGTAGATGATTTTTTAACGAGCATTTACTCCATTACCGATGCGATCGATCTATGTGAAGGTGTGACTAATACATTGGAGTCAGCCAAATTTAATTTAAGAAAATTGCATTCTAACAACCAAGAAATTCTTAATGAATTGAGCAGTCAAATTCAAGTTCATATCAGGTTAAACTTAGTGCTAAAGAGGCAGCAAAAACCTTAGAGTTAAACTGGATTTGCTCTTCAGACACACTAACCTTTTCAATAAATATAGATCGCAGGGATAAAATTAATAAACGACATATTTTGTCTACCATTTCACAGGTGTTCGACCTATTGGGCCTTGTATCTCCATGCATAGTCGAGGCAAAAATATTAATTCAACAATTATGGATATCAAAATGCTCATGGGACGAGGATGTACTAGTTAATATTAAAAACCAATATTATGTAGAATTTGCGGCAACACTGCCAGAATTAAATAATTTACAGATTCCTATATGTATCAAACTTAACCAGTCTATTGACGTTCAAATACATATATTCACAGATGCGTCCGAGAAGGCATATGGCGCTTGTGTGTACATACGAAGTGTAGATAACAACGGTGCAGTCATTGTCCGACTTTTAGCATCTAAAAGTAAAGTAGCACCCATCAAAACAGTCACTATACCGCGTTTGGAGCTTTGTGGAGCTCTCATGGGAGCAAGACTGTGTGCAAAGGTTGTTTCGTCAGTTACTTTTAAATAAAGTTCTTGTACATGTTGGACCGATTCGATGATAGTATTAGGATGGCTTACATCCTCTCCTAATCAACTAAAAACGTTTGTTCGACATCGAATCATAGAGGTACAGGATCATGCGTTAGACTGGCGTTACGTACCGTCCAAGCAAAATCCAGCTGATGTTGTGTCCCGCGGAGTACAAGCAGATTCTATAAAGAATTGTGATTTGTGGTGGTCTGTTCCGTCATTTTTTAAACTAGAAACTAGTGGTTGGCCAACTAAACCTAATCAAGGTCCAAATATGATCAAAGATTTACCAGAGACGATTAAAAGCTTTCACACAATAAATAGTACACAAAAATCTGACACTAACCTAATATCTACACTTATCCAAAATTCATCAAGTCTATCTAAATTAAAACGTACACTAGCTTACATATTAAGATTTATAAGCAATTGTCGACCAAATAATAATAAACTTCTAGGACACTTATCACTTTCCGAGCTTAAGGTAGCTCCTAACAAAATTGTGATAATTTCTCAACAGGAATCTTTTTCTGTGGAGCGTCAATTGCTCGTCAGTAGTAATGACTTACCTCATAAAAACAGGCTTTTACCATTGTCACCATTTCTTGATTCTGATAATATCATCAGAGTGGGTGGCAGGCTTAGTGATTCTCACTACGATTATAACGTTAAGCACCCAATTCTCCTTTGTGGTAAACATCGTTTGTGCCAACTGATTTTCAGCGCGTTACACAAAACCTATCTGCATTCGGGTCCTCAACTATTGTTAGCCACAGCGAGGCATAATTATTGGCCATTAGGAGGGCCCAGGCTTGCAAAACGTACAGTACGTTCATGTGTTAAGTGCTGTCGTTTGAAAGGAAAAACTATCCAGCCAGTAATGGGCAACTTACCTACCAACAGAATCCATTTAGAATATCCTTTCCTCGAAACTGGAGTTGACTATGCTGGGCCAATGCTGATAGCGGATCGTAAGGGAAGGGGTTGTAAACCTTTAAAAAGTTATATTTGTGTCTTTGTGTGTTTAGCCACCAAGGCGCTGCATCTGGAGCTTGTCTCGGACCTGACTAAAGAAGCCTTTATTGCAGCTCTAAACAGGTTCATAGCACGCCGGGGGAAGCCGCAGAACGTGTTTTCAGACAATGGTACAACCATTGTAGGGACATTTAACGAGTTGTCAAAGCTGCTCAGGGAACCTTCACTTTCTTCAGATCTCGTAGACCAAGGTATCAAATTTTCTTTTATTCCCGCATACACTCCTCACTTCGGTGGTCTTTGGGAGTCAGCAGTTAAATCTGTAAAACATCATCTTCGTCGCGTTTTAAAATTGACCCATTTAGATTTTGAGGAAATGGCTACTCGATACAGATAGAAGCTATCTACTTGATACAGATAGAAGCTATCTTAAATTCTCGTCCCATAACCCCACTATCTGATGACCCTTCCGATCTGTCCTGTCTTACTCCCGCTCACTTCCTAATTGGACGATCAATCGATTCCTTGCCTTGTCCGCAACTTATCGACAAACGCGTGACTTCACTTAAAAGATTTCAACGCATTGAAGCGCTGAAGCAACATTTCTGGTCACGCTTTAACCATGAACATGTTTTATGGCTCCAGAAGAAGACAAGATGGCACACGTCGCGGGGAGAGCTACAGGAGGGGTCGCTAGTCTTGATTAAGGACAAGACAGCGCCTCCACTGATGTGGCCGCTTGGCCGCATTGTTCGCGTCTTGCCGGGAACAGACGGCGTAGCCAGAGTCGCCGACATCAAAAGGAAGAGAGGCGTCATACGTCGCGCCTACAACACCATCTGTCCCTTGCCTCCAAATGTAAAAGATAATACTTCAAGGCGGGGAGTATAGCTATGGCATCACTGGGCGCACGGGGGCGCCGCGATCTGCGGAAGCGCGCGCGGGACGAGGAAGACGGATATACACAACGGCGCCGAGTCCGCGCGCGACACACTTCCATACATCCACGGCCGCGCACTCACGAGCAATTCATTGTCGGGCTAATCTTGTAGTTATATTTAAATTAGATACAATAATCAGTCTATGTAATACAGTCCACTTACATTCAACACACTGTATAAGTACTACCAGCTTCATATGGTCCTTTTATCGCCGTTTAATTTAACATCGAGCGGGCAGAAGTAACGGTACTACAAGTCGTCGAACAGCTGTTTGAATCAGCGCTTCGCGTAACGGCTACATACTTCGTCTGCAAGCAAGAAAAGTCTTCCGGCCAGAATCAAGATCGTGTCTTTAGCGCAGCTGTCTCAAGAAGTGTCAAGAAGAAAAAAGAAGAGAGGATAAGTTGCGACATAGCATCAAAACCGTGAGATTGTTCCAATTTCCTATTTATCTTCCATTCTTCCAGTCATCTTCAAATCATTAATTTATTTTCATCATCATCATTTCCATCTTCATAGTCATTCATCTGTATCAGTTGTAGTTAGCAGAATCAGAATCAAATTTTCATAAAAAGCCGTTACAATATTAGTAAATTGTAACGTTTGTAACGTATTTATTGTAGCTTTGCTTATTAAATAAAACCAGTAGCTATAGAAGTAGTTTGTTTATTTTGTTAGTTATTTAGTTGCATTTACAGTGCTTTTAGTAAAAAAGTCAATATTACAGAAAAGGTTAAACGCATAGAAATCTAAGTAATTTTAGATAGAAAGTAGGTAGTATTGGCTGTGCTTTCATTGCTATTGCTTAGTTAGTCATTAGCTAACTGCTTATCTTGAAAATAATAGTGCATTATTCTTATTTTTGCCTTTTTTTTTGTGTTTCTAGGTCGGACACTACATGACCTTTTGGGAGTGCGAGCCGATGAAGCAGCCGCTGCAGAGGCATTGCAAAGTTGAGCGTTTTGTTATCTTACTGAAAAAAGGAATAATCACTAATTAACGTCTTATAATGCACCAACTGAATTTAATTTTAGAATTGTACGACACATTACTTGCTACCTACGATAACGACAATCATTTGAATTTTGAATTTTTTACTGTTGATTCATACTGAGACAACAGTACATAGTAAAATACATATTTCTGATTTTGTAAACAACTTAAACATAAGACAATTTTAACTAATTAACCATTAATTCACTTTTAATTCGAGCCACAATTACGTTCTTTCAATAATTATTTACATAGACAGTAGACAAGACAACCATAGACTTTTCGAGAGCAGACAGGTAAAGAAATTTGTATCATACAGCCTTAATAAAGGTCTGATTTAATAACATTTGTGTACGTACACATTTGATATTTTGATTTGTTTATTATTTTGCTTAATTTTATTTTATTAGTTATAAATATTCTAAAAATTTAAACCACATCTAATGCTTGATATATATTTTATTGCCATATTAACATTTTTTCTTAAAACTAAATACATACATTTAAATCTATTTAAAACGGCTGATGCAAAGATTTCCCAATTAATTAAAAAGAGAGGCACATTTAAGAGCAAGCTGACAAGCTTTTCTAATCACGTTAATCTTATAAAAGAAAGCACTGTTACTGCTAATCCTCCACTTTTAAATGAGCTTAAAACTCGTCTAGACAAGATAGAAGCCTTATTTTTGGATTTTGATGCACTTCAGGGGGAGATAGAGGAGCTTTCCGATGATCCTGATGCCAGATATTTGGAGCGGGAAGCGTTCGAAAACCAATACTACGCCGCGGTTGGCATCGCGAAAGCGCTGTGCGACACGTCCTCTGCGGCTTCTCCAAGCGAATCTAATGGTTCCGAGGTAAGCTTTCACGATGCAAACACAAAAAGACAACATAAATTTGTAAGGCTACATAAAATAGAATTGCCTTCCTTTAGCGGTGATTATCAGTAGTGGCTTGAGTTTCGCGATACTTTTATTTCCATAGTGCACTCAAACAGCAGCATTGATGACATTAATAAATACCACTATCTTCGTGCTTGTTTGCAAGGCAGTGCTGCCTTAGTCATCAAAAGTTTAGACTTTAAGGCCAATAATTATCTCTGCTTGGGAGTTGTTGTGCAAGCGATACGACAACAAACGCTTGCTTGTAAATAATCACGTTCAATCGCTCTTTAATGTCAATTTCATCCTAAAGGAATCGAGCAAAGCCTTGCGATACATTGTTGACACTACGAATAAAAATTTAAGAGCTTTGTCTACCCTAGATCAACCCACAAGACATTGGGACACATTGATCATTTACTTGATGACTACAAAATTGGATGGCACAACAAATAGGGAATGGGAGGAGTACCGCAATAATCGTAGTGACCCGCCTACTTTAGATACCTTTTTAACCTTTTTAACAAACCGGGCTGACCTTCTGGAGACATTGAAAGGTAACAAATTTAATTTTAATAATAATTCGTCAGCTATTCAAAGGCCTAAAAGTTTTATTATTTCAACTGACAAAGCCAAATCACAAACTTGTCCATTGTGCCATAAGGATCACCAGTTGTACTCATGTGACTTATTTCCGTAATCTACCGGTTGAGACACGCATACAAAGAGCTAAAGAATTTAAAGTTTGTCAAAATTGCCTTAGACTGGGCCATCACGAATCTCGTTGCAAGTTGACCCATTGCAAGTATTGTAACAATAAGCATAATACTCTTTTGCATATAGAATCACCTCAACAGCCTATCCTACATGACAGCATTGTACTTTCAGCTGATAATACAATAGATACTAATAAAAACAATGTTTTGCTGTCGACAGCTCTGGTAAAGGTGATTGAAAAGTGTGGGAACCCACATCCAGCTAGAATCTTGCTAGACAATGGCAGTACGGGTTTGTGACTTACGATCTCTGTACCCGGCTTAATCTTCCGACTCATCAAACATGTTCAAAGGTAACGGGCATAAACAATCAAACGTCTAATAGTTCTCAGTCTTGCTCTCTTACATTGGAGTCTTATAATGGAGGCTATCGGACGGACATTGACTGCTTTGTTCTTGCACAAATAACTGCATTATTACCTAATACGTATATAGATATAAGTAATCTTAACATAACTTCTGGGGCGGTCTTAGCTGATCCAACTTTGAACGTACAGTCAACCATCAATCTCTTAGTAGGTGCGGACGTCTTTTGGAGAGTGATTGGCACAAATCGCATCCAGCTAGGTAAAAATAAACCTGTCTTATTTGAAAGTAAGTTTGGATGGTTGGTTTTGAGCGCCATACGTCAGCAGGGTCCCATGAGTAGTTTATGTCTATTTGTCAATGATTCGGACAATCAATCAGAACTAACTCGTTTTTGGGAATTGGACACAATTCCTTCGAAAGATAAATTTACTACAGACGAACAGGCATGTGAGAAGTATTTTCTTGATACCACCAAAAGGGAGAACGACGACAGGTTCACAGTTTCCATGCCTCTAAAAGAATCACCCGACGTTCTAGGCGATTCGCTGTTCATAGCTAGGCGTAGGTATCTTTCCCTTGAGCATCGTTTAGAAAAGGACTCTCACATGAAACAACTTTATACACAATTCATGCGAGAGTACATAGATCTAGGTCATATGACTGAAGTCGCACCTAATCGAAAGATTAGGTATTGCTATTTGCCACACCATGGGGTCTATAGGGAGAGTAGGTCTACCACTAAACTACGTGTGGTATTTGACGCATCAGCCAAAACGTCGTCAGGTAGGTCTCTTAATGACATTCAGCGTGTTGGCCCTACAATTCAGGCTGATATTATAGCTATTTTATTGCGATTTCGTGATCATCAATTTGTAGTATCGGCGGACGTTGAGAAAATGTACAGACAAATTAACATTGAAGTAGAACAACGTCCGCTGCAATGTATACTATGAAGGTTCGACCCTTCTCACCCTCTTAAGACTTACACCCTTAATACCGTGACATATGGCACAGCGTCTGCTCCATATTTAGCCACCAGGTATCTGTCTCAACTGGGGCATGATTCACCTGACCCTAGGGTAGATGATTTTTTAACGAGCATTTACTCCATTACCGATGCGATCGATCTATGTGAAGGTGTGACTAATACATTGGAGTCAGCCAAATTTAATTTAAGAAAATTGCATTCTAACAACCAAGAAATTCTTAATGAATTGAGCAGTCAAATTCAAGTTCATATCAGGTTAAACTTAGTGCTAAAGAGGCAGCAAAAACCTTAGAGTTAAACTGGATTTGCTCTTCAGACACACTAACCTTTTCAATAAATATAGATCGCAGGGATAAAATTAATAAACGACATATTTTGTCTACCATTTCACAGGTGTTCGACCTATTGGGCCTTGTATCTCCATGCATAGTCGAGGCAAAAATATTAATTCAACAATTATGGATATCAAAATGCTCATGGGACGAGGATGTACTAGTTAATATTAAAAACCAATATTATGTAGAATTTGCGGCAACACTGCCAGAATTAAATAATTTACAGATTCCTATATGTATCAAACTTAACCAGTCTATTGACGTTCAAATACATATATTCACAGATGCGTCCGAGAAGGCATATGGCGCTTGTGTGTACATACGAAGTGTAGATAACAACGGTGCAGTCATTGTCCGACTTTTAGCATCTAAAAGTAAAGTAGCACCCATCAAAACAGTCACTATACCGCGTTTGGAGCTTTGTGGAGCTCTCATGGGAGCAAGACTGTGTGCAAAGGTTGTTTCGTCAGTTACTTTTAAATAAAGTTCTTGTACATGTTGGACCGATTCGATGATAGTATTAGGATGGCTTACATCCTCTCCTAATCAACTAAAAACGTTTGTTCGACATCGAATCATAGAGGTACAGGATCATGCGTTAGACTGGCGTTACGTACCGTCCAAGCAAAATCCAGCTGATGTTGTGTCCCGCGGAGTACAAGCAGATTCTATAAAGAATTGTGATTTGTGGTGGTCTGTTCCGTCATTTTTTAAACTAGAAACTAGTGGTTGGCCAACTAAACCTAATCAAGGTCCAAATATGATCAAAGATTTACCAGAGACGATTAAAAGCTTTCACACAATAAATAGTACACAAAAATCTGACACTAACCTAATATCTACACTTATCCAAAATTCATCAAGTCTATCTAAATTAAAACGTACACTAGCTTACATATTAAGATTTATAAGCAATTGTCGACCAAATAATAATAAACTTCTAGGACACTTATCACTTTCCGAGCTTAAGGTAGCTCCTAACAAAATTGTGATAATTTCTCAACAGGAATCTTTTTCTGTGGAGCGTCAATTGCTCGTCAGTAGTAATGACTTACCTCATAAAAACAGGCTTTTACCATTGTCACCATTTCTTGATTCTGATAATATCATCAGAGTGGGTGGCAGGCTTAGTGATTCTCACTACGATTATAACGTTAAGCACCCAATTCTCCTTTGTGGTAAACATCGTTTGTGCCAACTGATTTTCAGCGCGTTACACAAAACCTATCTGCATTCGGGTCCTCAACTATTGTTAGCCACAGCGAGGCATAATTATTGGCCATTAGGAGGGCCCAGGCTTGCAAAACGTACAGTACGTTCATGTGTTAAGTGCTGTCGTTTGAAAGGAAAAACTATCCAGCCAGTAATGGGCAACTTACCTACCAACAGAATCCATTTAGAATATCCTTTCCTCGAAACTGGAGTTGACTATGCTGGGCCAATGCTGATAGCGGATCGTAAGGGAAGGGGTTGTAAACCTTTAAAAAGTTATATTTGTGTCTTTGTGTGTTTAGCCACCAAGGCGCTGCATCTGGAGCTTGTCTCGGACCTGACTAAAGAAGCCTTTATTGCAGCTCTAAACAGGTTCATAGCACGCCGGGGGAAGCCGCAGAACGTGTTTTCAGACAATGGTACAACCATTGTAGGGACATTTAACGAGTTGTCAAAGCTGCTCAGGTAACCTTCACTTTCTTCAGATCTCGTAGACCAAGGTATCAAATTTTCTTTTATTCCCGCATACACTCCTCACTTCGGTGGTCTTTGGGAGTCAGCAGTTAAATCTGTAAAACATCATCTTCGTCGCGTTTTAAAATTGACCCATTTAGATTTTGAGGAAATGGCTACTCGATACAGATAGAAGCTATCTACTTGATACAGATAGAAGCTATCTTAAATTCTCGTCCCATAACCCCACTATCTGATGACCCTTCCGATCTGTCCTGTCTTACTCCCGCTCACTTCCTAATTGGACGATCAATCGATTCCTTGCCTTGTCCGCAACTTATCGACAAACGCGTGACTTCACTTAAAAGATTTCAACGCATTGAAGCGCTGAAGCAACATTTCTGGTCACGCTTTAACCATGAACATGTTTTATGGCTCCAGAAGAAGACAAGATGGCACACGTCGCGGGGAGAGCTACAGGAGGGGTCGCTAGTCTTGATTAAGGACAAGACAGCGCCTCCACTGATGTGGCCGCTTGGCCGCATTGTTCGCGTCTTGCCGGGAACAGACGGCGTAGCCAGAGTCGCCGACATCAAAACGAAGAGAGGCGTCATACGTCGCGCCTACAACACCATCTGTCCCTTGCCTCCAAATGTAAAAGATAATACTTCAAGGCGGGGAGTATAGCTATGGCATCACTGGGCGCACGGGGGCGCCGCGATCTGCGGAAGCGCGCGCGGGACGAGGAAGACGGATATACACAACGGCGCCGAGTCCGCGCGCGACACACTTCCATACATCCACGGCCGCGCACTCACGAGCAATTCATTGTCGGGCTAATCTTGTAGTTATATTTAAATTAGATACAATAATCAGTCTATGTAATACAGTCCACTTACATTCAACACACTGTATAAGTACTACCAGCTTCATATGGTCCTTTTATCGCCGTTTAATTTAACATCGAGCGGGCAGAAGTAACGGTACTACAAGTCGTCGAACAGCTGTTTGAATCAGCGCTTCGCGTAACGGCTACATACTTCGTCTGCAAGCAAGAAAAGTCTTCCGGCCAGAATCAAGATCGTGTCTTTAGCGCAGCTGTCTCAAGAAGTGTCAAGAAGAAAAAAGAAGAGAGGATAAGTTGCGACATAGCATCAAAACCGTGAGATTGTTCCAATTTCCTATTTATCTTCCATTCTTCCAGTCATCTTCAAATCATTAATTTATTTTCATCATCATCATTTCCATCTTCATAGTCATTCATCTGTATCAGTTGTAGTTAGCAGAATCAGAATCAAATTTTCATAAAAAGCCGTTACAATATTAGTAAATTGTAACGTTTGTAACGTATTTATTGTAGCTTTGCTTATTAAATAAAACCAGTAGCTATAGAAGTAGTTTGTTTATTTTGTTAGTTATTTAGTTGCATTTACAGTGCTTTTAGTAAAAAAGTCAATATTACAGAAAAGGTTAAACGCATAGAAATCTAAGTAATTTTAGATAGAAAGTAGGTAGTATTGGCTGTGCTTTCATTGCTATTGCTTAGTTAGTCATTAGCTAACTGCTTATCTTGAAAATAATAGTGCATTATTCTTATTTTTGCCTTTTTTTTTGTGTTTCTAGGTCGGACACTACATGACCTTTTGGGAGTGCGAGCCGATGAAGCAGCCGCTGCAGAGGCATTGCAAAGTTGAGCGTTTTGTTATCTTACTGAAAAAAGGAATAATCACTAATTAACGTCTTATAATGCACCAACTGAATTTAATTTTAGAATTGTACGACACATTACTTGCTACCTACGATAACGACAATCATTTGAATTTTGAATTTTTTACTGTTGATTCATACTGAGACAACAGTACATAGTAAAATACATATTTCTGATTTTGTAAACAACTTAAACATAAGACAATTTTAACTAATTAACCATTAATTCACTTTTAATTCGAGCCACAATTACGTTCTTTCAATAATTATTTACATAGACAGTAGACAAGACAACCATAGACTTTTCGAGAGCAGACAGGTAAAGAAATTTGTATCATACAGCCTTAATAAAGGTCTGATTTAATAACATTTGTGTACGTACACATTTGATATTTTGATTTGTTTATTATTTTGCTTAATTTTATTTTATTAGTTATAAATATTCTAAAAATTTAAACCACATCTAATGCTTGATATATATTTTATTGCCATATTAACATTTTTTCTTAAAACTAAATACATACATTTAAATCTATTTAAAACGGCTGATGCAAAGATTTCCCAATTAATTAAAAAGAGAGGCACATTTAAGAGCAAGCTGACAAGCTTTTCTAATCACGTTAATCTTATAAAAGAAAGCACTGTTACTGCTAATCCTCCACTTTTAAATGAGCTTAAAACTCGTCTAGACAAGATAGAAGCCTTATTTTTGGATTTTGATGCACTTCAGGGGGAGATAGAGGAGCTTTCCGATGATCCTGATGCCAGATATTTGGAGCGGGAAGCGTTCGAAAACCAATACTACGCCGCGGTTGGCATCGCGAAAGCGCTGTGCGACACGTCCTCTGCGGCTTCTCCAAGCGAATCTAATGGTTCCGAGGTAAGCTTTCACGATGCAAACACAAAAAGACAACATAAATTTGTAAGGCTACATAAAATAGAATTGCCTTCCTTTAGCGGTGATTATCAGTAGTGGCTTGAGTTTCGCGATACTTTTATTTCCATAGTGCACTCAAACAGCAGCATTGATGACATTAATAAATACCACTATCTTCGTGCTTGTTTGCAAGGCAGTGCTGCCTTAGTCATCAAAAGTTTAGACTTTAAGGCCAATAATTATCTCTGCTTGGGAGTTGTTGTGCAAGCGATACGACAACAAACGCTTGCTTGTAAATAATCACGTTCAATCGCTCTTTAATGTCAATTTCATCCTAAAGGAATCGAGCAAAGCCTTGCGATACATTGTTGACACTACGAATAAAAATTTAAGAGCTTTGTCTACCCTAGATCAACCCACAAGACATTGGGACACATTGATCATTTACTTGATGACTACAAAATTGGATGGCACAACAAATAGGGAATGGGAGGAGTACCGCAATAATCGTAGTGACCCGCCTACTTTAGATACCTTTTTAACCTTTTTAACAAACCGGGCTGACCTTCTGGAGACATTGAAAGGTAACAAATTTAATTTTAATAATAATTCGTCAGCTATTCAAAGGCCTAAAAGTTTTATTATTTCAACTGACAAAGCCAAATCACAAACTTGTCCATTGTGCCATAAGGATCACCAGTTGTACTCATGTGACTTATTTCCGTAATCTACCGGTTGAGACACGCATACAAAGAGCTAAAGAATTTAAAGTTTGTCAAAATTGCCTTAGACTGGGCCATCACGAATCTCGTTGCAAGTTGACCCATTGCAAGTATTGTAACAATAAGCATAATACTCTTTTGCATATAGAATCACCTCAACAGCCTATCCTACATGACAGCATTGTACTTTCAGCTGATAATACAATAGATACTAATAAAAACAATGTTTTGCTGTCGACAGCTCTGGTAAAGGTGATTGAAAAGTGTGGGAACCCACATCCAGCTAGAATCTTGCTAGACAATGGCAGTACGGGTTTGTGACTTACGATCTCTGTACCCGGCTTAATCTTCCGACTCATCAAACATGTTCAAAGGTAACGGGCATAAACAATCAAACGTCTAATAGTTCTCAGTCTTGCTCTCTTACATTGGAGTCTTATAATGGAGGCTATCGGACGGACATTGACTGCTTTGTTCTTGCACAAATAACTGCATTATTACCTAATACGTATATAGATATAAGTAATCTTAACATAACTTCTGGGGCGGTCTTAGCTGATCCAACTTTGAACGTACAGTCAACCATCAATCTCTTAGTAGGTGCGGACGTCTTTTGGAGAGTGATTGGCACAAATCGCATCCAGCTAGGTAAAAATAAACCTGTCTTATTTGAAAGTAAGTTTGGATGGTTGGTTTCGAGCGCCATACGTCAGCAGGGTCCCATGAGTAGTTTATGTCTATTTGTCAATGATTCGGACAATCAATCAGAACTAACTCGTTTTTGGGAATTGGACACAATTCCTTCGAAAGATAAATTTACTACAGACGAACAGGCATGTGAGAAGTATTTTCTTGATACCACCAAAAGGGACAACGACGACAGGTTCACAGTTTCCATGCCTCTAAAAGAATCACCCGACGTTCTAGGCGATTCGCTGTTCATAGCTAGGCGTAGGTATCTTTCCCTTGAGCATCGTTTAGAAAAGGACTCTCACATGAAACAACTTTATACACAATTCATGCGAGAGTACATAGATCTAGGTCATATGACTGAAGTCGCACCTAATCGAAAGATTAGGTATTGCTATTTGCCACACCATGGGGTCTATAGGGAGAGTAGGTCTACCACTAAACTACGTGTGGTATTTGACGCATCAGCCAAAACGTCGTCAGGTAGGTCTCTTAATGACATTCAGCGTGTTGGCCCTACAATTCAGGCTGATATTATAGCTATTTTATTGCGATTTCGTGATCATCAATTTGTAGTATCGGCGGACGTTGAGAAAATGTACAGACAAATTAACATTGAAGTAGAACAACGTCCGCTGCAATGTATACTATGAAGGTTCGACCCTTCTCACCCTCTTAAGACTTACACCCTTAATACCGTGACATATGGCACAGCGTCTGCTCCATATTTAGCCACCAGGTATCTGTCTCAACTGGGGCATGATTCACCTGACCCTAGGGTAGATGATTTTTTAACGAGCA
The DNA here is from genome assembly GCA_963921215.1 of Scoparia ambigualis. NCBI lineage: Eukaryota > Metazoa > Arthropoda > Insecta > Lepidoptera > Crambidae > Scoparia > Scoparia ambigualis. The sequence continues at coordinate 59,135,657 of OY992502.1, read as the reverse complement.
TTTACTCCATTACCGATGCGATCGATCTATGTGAAGGTGTGACTAATACATTGGAGTCAGCCAAATTTAATTTAAGAAAATTGCATTCTAACAACCAAGAAATTCTTAATGAATTGAGCAGTCAAATTCAAGTTCATATCAGGTTAAACTTAGTGCTAAAGAGGCAGCAAAAACCTTAGAGTTAAACTGGATTTGCTCTTCAGACACACTAACCTTTTCAATAAATATAGATCGCAGGGATAAAATTAATAAACGACATATTTTGTCTACCATTTCACAGGTGTTCGACCTATTGGGCCTTGTATCTCCATGCATAGTCGAGGCAAAAATATTAATTCAACAATTATGGATATCAAAATGCTCATGGGACGAGGATGTACTAGTTAATATTAAAAACCAATATTATGTAGAATTTGCGGCAACACTGCCAGAATTAAATAATTTACAGATTCCTATATGTATCAAACTTAACCAGTCTATTGACGTTCAAATACATATATTCACAGATGCGTCCGAGAAGGCATATGGCGCTTGTGTGTACATACGAAGTGTAGATAACAACGGTGCAGTCATTGTCCGACTTTTAGCATCTAAAAGTAAAGTAGCACCCATCAAAACAGTCACTATACCGCGTTTGGAGCTTTGTGGAGCTCTCATGGGAGCAAGACTGTGTGCAAAGGTTGTTTCGTCAGTTACTTTTAAATAAAGTTCTTGTACATGTTGGACCGATTCGATGATAGTATTAGGATGGCTTACATCCTCTCCTAATCAACTAAAAACGTTTGTTCGACATCGAATCATAGAGGTACAGGATCATGCGTTAGACTGGCGTTACGTACCGTCCAAGCAAAATCCAGCTGATGTTGTGTCCCGCGGAGTACAAGCAGATTCTATAAAGAATTGTGATTTGTGGTGGTCTGTTCCGTCATTTTTTAAACTAGAAACTAGTGGTTGGCCAACTAAACCTAATCAAGGTCCAAATATGATCAAAGATTTACCAGAGACGATTAAAAGCTTTCACACAATAAATAGTACACAAAAATCTGACACTAACCTAATATCTACACTTATCCAAAATTCATCAAGTCTATCTAAATTAAAACGTACACTAGCTTACATATTAAGATTTATAAGCAATTGTCGACCAAATAATAATAAACTTCTAGGACACTTATCACTTTCCGAGCTTAAGGTAGCTCCTAACAAAATTGTGATAATTTCTCAACAGGAATCTTTTTCTGTGGAGCGTCAATTGCTCGTCAGTAGTAATGACTTACCTCATAAAAACAGGCTTTTACCATTGTCACCATTTCTTGATTCTGATAATATCATCAGAGTGGGTGGCAGGCTTAGTGATTCTCACTACGATTATAACGTTAAGCACCCAATTCTCCTTTGTGGTAAACATCGTTTGTGCCAACTGATTTTCAGCGCGTTACACAAAACCTATCTGCATTCGGGTCCTCAACTATTGTTAGCCACAGCGAGGCATAATTATTGGCCATTAGGAGGGCCCAGGCTTGCAAAACGTACAGTACGTTCATGTGTTAAGTGCTGTCGTTTGAAAGGAAAAACTATCCAGCCAGTAATGGGCAACTTACCTACCAACAGAATCCATTTAGAATATCCTTTCCTCGAAACTGGAGTTGACTATGCTGGGCCAATGCTGATAGCGGATCGTAAGGGAAGGGGTTGTAAACCTTTAAAAAGTTATATTTGTGTCTTTGTGTGTTTAGCCACCAAGGCGCTGCATCTGGAGCTTGTCTCGGACCTGACTAAAGAAGCCTTTATTGCAGCTCTAAACAGGTTCATAGCACGCCGGGGGAAGCCGCAGAACGTGTTTTCAGACAATGGTACAACCATTGTAGGGACATTTAACGAGTTGTCAAAGCTGCTCAGGGAACCTTCACTTTCTTCAGATCTCGTAGACCAAGGTATCAAATTTTCTTTTATTCCCGCATACACTCCTCACTTCGGTGGTCTTTGGGAGTCAGCAGTTAAATCTGTAAAACATCATCTTCGTCGCGTTTTAAAATTGACCCATTTAGATTTTGAGGAAATGGCTACTCGATACAGATAGAAGCTATCTACTTGATACAGATAGAAGCTATCTTAAATTCTCGTCCCATAACCCCACTATCTGATGACCCTTCCGATCTGTCCTGTCTTACTCCCGCTCACTTCCTAATTGGACGATCAATCGATTCCTTGCCTTGTCCGCAACTTATCGACAAACGCGTGACTTCACTTAAAAGATTTCAACGCATTGAAGCGCTGAAGCAACATTTCTGGTCACGCTTTAACCATGAACATGTTTTATGGCTCCAGAAGAAGACAAGATGGCACACGTCGCGGGGAGAGCTACAGGAGGGGTCGCTAGTCTTGATTAAGGACAAGACAGCGCCTCCACTGATGTGGCCGCTTGGCCGCATTGTTCGCGTCTTGCCGAGAACAGACGGCGTAGCCAGAGTCGCCGACATCAAAACGAAGAGAGGCGTCATACGTCGCGCCTACAACACCATCTGTCCCTTGCCTCCAAATGTAAAAGATAATACTTCAAGGCGGGGAGTATAGCTATGGCATCACTGGGCGCACGGGGGCGCCGCGATCTGCGGAAGCGCGCGCGGGACGAGGAAGACGGATATACACAACGGCGCCGAGTCCGCGCGCGACACACTTCCATACATCCACGGCCGCGCACTCACGAGCAATTCATTGTCGGGCTAATCTTGTAGTTATATTTAAATTAGATACAATAATCAGTCTATGTAATACAGTCCACTTACATTCAACACACTGTATAAGTACTACCAGCTTCATATGGTCCTTTTATCGCCGTTTAATTTAACATCGAGCGGGCAGAAGTAACGGTACTACAAGTCGTCGAACAGCTGTTTGAATCAGCGCTTCGCGTAACGGCTACATACTTCGTCTGCAAGCAAGAAAAGTCTTCCGGCCAGAATCAAGATCGTGTCTTTAGCGCAGCTGTCTCAAGAAGTGTCAAGAAGAAAAAAGAAGAGAGGATAAGTTGCGACATAGCATCAAAACCGTGAGATTGTTCCAATTTCCTATTTATCTTCCATTCTTCCAGTCATCTTCAAATCATTAATTTATTTTCATCATCATCATTTCCATCTTCATAGTCATTCATCTGTATCAGTTGTAGTTAGCAGAATCAGAATCAAATTTTCATAAAAAGCCGTTACAATATTAGTAAATTGTAACGTTTGTAACGTATTTATTGTAGCTTTGCTTATTAAATAAAACCAGTAGCTATAGAAGTAGTTTGTTTATTTTGTTAGTTATTTAGTTGCATTTACAGTGCTTTTAGTAAAAAAGTCAATATTACAGAAAAGGTTAAACGCATAGAAATCTAAGTAATTTTAGATAGAAAGTAGGTAGTATTGGCTGTGCTTTCATTGCTATTGCTTAGTTAGTCATTAGCTAACTGCTTATCTTGAAAATAATAGTGCATTATTCTTATTTTTGCCTTTTTTTTTGTGTTTCTAGGTCGGACACTACATGACCTTTTGGGAGTGCGAGCCGATGAAGCAGCCGCTGCAGAGGCATTGCAAAGTTGAGCGTTTTGTTATCTTACTGAAAAAAGGAATAATCACTAATTAACGTCTTATAATGCACCAACTGAATTTAATTTTAGAATTGTACGACACATTACTTGCTACCTACGATAACGACAATCATTTGAATTTTGAATTTTTTACTGTTGATTCATACTGAGACAACAGTACATAGTAAAATACATATTTCTGATTTTGTAAACAACTTAAACATAAGACAATTTTAACTAATTAACCATTAATTCACTTTTAATTCGAGCCACAATTACGTTCTTTCAATAATTATTTACATAGACAGTAGACAAGACAACCATAGACTTTTCGAGAGCAGACAGGTAAAGAAATTTGTATCATACAGCCTTAATAAAGGTCTGATTTAATAACATTTGTGTACGTACACATTTGATATTTTGATTTGTTTATTATTTTGCTTAATTTTATTTTATTAGTTATAAATATTCTAAAAATTTAAACCACATCTAATGCTTGATATATATTTTATTGCCATATTAACATTTTTTCTTAAAACTAAATACATACATTTAAATCTATTTAAAACGGCTGATGCAAAGATTTCCCAATTAATTAAAAAGAGAGGCACATTTAAGAGCAAGCTGACAAGCTTTTCTAATCACGTTAATCTTATAAAAGAAAGCACTGTTACTGCTAATCCTCCACTTTTAAATGAGCTTAAAACTCGTCTAGACAAGATAGAAGCCTTATTTTTGGATTTTGATGCACTTCAGGGGGAGATAGAGGAGCTTTCCGATGATCCTGATGCCAGATATTTGGAGCGGGAAGCGTTCGAAAACCAATACTACGCCGCGGTTGGCATCGCGAAAGCGCTGTGCGACACGTCCTCTGCGGCTTCTCCAAGCGAATCTAATGGTTCCGAGGTAAGCTTTCACGATGCAAACACAAAAAGACAACATAAATTTGTAAGGCTACATAAAATAGAATTGCCTTCCTTTAGCGGTGATTATCAGTAGTGGCTTGAGTTTCGCGATACTTTTATTTCCATAGTGCACTCAAACAGCAGCATTGATGACATTAATAAATACCACTATCTTCGTGCTTGTTTGCAAGGCAGTGCTGCCTTAGTCATCAAAAGTTTAGACTTTAAGGCCAATAATTATCTCTGCTTGGGAGTTGTTGTGCAAGCGATACGACAACAAACGCTTGCTTGTAAATAATCACGTTCAATCGCTCTTTAATGTCAATTTCATCCTAAAGGAATCGAGCAAAGCCTTGCGATACATTGTTGACACTACGAATAAAAATTTAAGAGCTTTGTCTACCCTAGATCAACCCACAAGACATTGGGACACATTGATCATTTACTTGATGACTACAAAATTGGATGGCACAACAAATAGGGAATGGGAGGAGTACCGCAATAATCGTAGTGACCCGCCTACTTTAGATACCTTTTTAACCTTTTTAACAAACCGGGCTGACCTTCTGGAGACATTGAAAGGTAACAAATTTAATTTTAATAATAATTCGTCAGCTATTCAAAGGCCTAAAAGTTTTATTATTTCAACTGACAAAGCCAAATCACAAACTTGTCCATTGTGCCATAAGGATCACCAGTTGTACTCATGTGACTTATTTCCGTAATCTACCGGTTGAGACACGCATACAAAGAGCTAAAAAATTTAAAGTTTGTCAAAATTGCCTTAGACTGGGCCATCACGAATCTCGTTGCAAGTTGACCCATTGCAAGTATTGTAACAATAAGCATAATACTCTTTTGCATATAGAATCACCTCAACAGCCTATCCTACATGACAGCATTGTACTTTCAGCTGATAATACAATAGATACTAATAAAAACAATGTTTTGCTGTCGACAGCTCTGGTAAAGGTGATTGAAAAGTGTGGGAACCCACATCCAGCTAGAATCTTGCTAGACAATGGCAGTACGGGTTTGTGACTTACGATCTCTGTACCCGGCTTAATCTTCCGACTCATCAAACATGTTCAAAGGTAACGGGCATAAACAATCAAACGTCTAATAGTTCTCAGTCTTGCTCTCTTACATTGGAGTCTTATAATGGAGGCTATCGGACGGACATTGACTGCTTTGTTCTTGCACAAATAACTGCATTATTACCTAATACGTATATAGATATAAGTAATCTTAACATAACTTCTGGGGCGGTCTTAGCTGATCCAACTTTGAACGTACAGTCAACCATCAATCTCTTAGTAGGTGCGGACGTCTTTTGGAGAGTGATTGGCACAAATCGCATCCAGCTAGGTAAAAATAAACCTGTCTTATTTGAAAGTAAGTTTGGATGGTTGGTTTCGAGCGCCATACGTCAGCAGGGTCCCATGAGTAGTTTATGTCTATTTGTCAATGATTCGGACAATCAATCAGAACTAACTCGTTTTTGGGAATTGGACACAATTCCTTCGAAAGATAAATTTACTACAGACGAACAGGCATGTGAGAAGTATTTTCTTGATACCACCAAAAGGGACAACGACGACAGGTTCACAGTTTCCATGCCTCTAAAAGAATCACCCGACGTTCTAGGCGATTCGCTGTTCATAGCTAGGCGTAGGTATCTTTCCCTTGAGCATCGTTTAGAAAAGGACTCTCACATGAAACAACTTTATACACAATTCATGCGAGAGTACATAGATCTAGGTCATATGACTGAAGTCGCACCTAATCGAAAGATTAGGTATTGCTATTTGCCACACCATGGGGTCTATAGGGAGAGTAGGTCTACCACTAAACTACGTGTGGTATTTGACGCATCAGCCAAAACGTCGTCAGGTAGGTCTCTTAATGACATTCAGCGTGTTGGCCCTACAATTCAGGCTGATATTATAGCTATTTTATTGCGATTTCGTGATCATCAATTTGTAGTATCGGCGGACGTTGAGAAAATGTACAGACAAATTAACATTGAAGTAGAACAACGTCCGCTGCAATGTATACTATGAAGGTTCGACCCTTCTCACCCTCTTAAGACTTACACCCTTAATACCGTGACATATGGCACAGCGTCTGCTCCATATTTAGCCACCAGGTATCTGTCTCAACTGGGGCATGATTCACCTGACCCTAGGGTAGATGATTTTTTAACGAGCATTTACTCCATTACCGATGCGATCGATCTATGTGAAGGTGTGACTAATACATTGGAGTCAGCCAAATTTAATTTAAGAAAATTGCATTCTAACAACCAAGAAATTCTTAATGAATTGAGCAGTCAAATTCAAGTTCATATCAGGTTAAACTTAGTGCTAAAGAGGCAGCAAAAACCTTAGAGTTAAACTGGATTTGCTCTTCAGACACACTAACCTTTTCAATAAATATAGATCGCAGGGATAAAATTAATAAACGACATATTTTGTCTACCATTTCACAGGTGTTCGACCTATTGGGCCTTGTATCTCCATGCATAGTCGAGGCAAAAATATTAATTCAACAATTATGGATATCAAAATGCTCATGGGACGAGGATGTACTAGTTAATATTAAAAACCAATATTATGTAGAATTTGCGGCAACACTGCCAGAATTAAATAATTTACAGATTCCTATATGTATCAAACTTAACCAGTCTATTGACGTTCAAATACATATATTCACAGATGCGTCCGAGAAGGCATATGGCGCTTGTGTGTACATACGAAGTGTAGATAACAACGGTGCAGTCATTGTCCGACTTTTAGCATCTAAAAGTAAAGTAGCACCCATCAAAACAGTCACTATACCGCGTTTGGAGCTTTGTGGAGCTCTCATGGGAGCAAGACTGTGTGCAAAGGTTGTTTCGTCAGTTACTTTTAAATAAAGTTCTTGTACATGTTGGACCGATTCGATGATAGTATTAGGATGGCTTACATCCTCTCCTAATCAACTAAAAACGTTTGTTCGACATCGAATCATAGAGGTACAGGATCATGCGTTAGACTGGCGTTACGTACCGTCCAAGCAAAATCCAGCTGATGTTGTGTCCCGCGGAGTACAAGCAGATTCTATAAAGAATTGTGATTTGTGGTGGTCTGTTCCGTCATTTTTTAAACTAGAAACTAGTGGTTGGCCAACTAAACCTAATCAAGGTCCAAATATGATCAAAGATTTACCAGAGACGATTAAAAGCTTTCACACAATAAATAGTACACAAAAATCTGACACTAACCTAATATCTACACTTATCCAAAATTCATCAAGTCTATCTAAATTAAAACGTACACTAGCTTACATATTAAGATTTATAAGCAATTGTCGACCAAATAATAATAAACTTCTAGGACACTTATCACTTTCCGAGCTTAAGGTAGCTCCTAACAAAATTGTGATAATTTCTCAACAGGAATCTTTTTCTGTGGAGCGTCAATTGCTCGTCAGTAGTAATGACTTACCTCATAAAAACAGGCTTTTACCATTGTCACCATTTCTTGATTCTGATAATATCATCAGAGTGGGTGGCAGGCTTAGTGATTCTCACTACGATTATAACGTTAAGCACCCAATTCTCCTTTGTGGTAAACATCGTTTGTGCCAACTGATTTTCAGCGCGTTACACAAAACCTATCTGCATTCGGGTCCTCAACTATTGTTAGCCACAGCGAGGCATAATTATTGGCCATTAGGAGGGCCCAGGCTTGCAAAACGTACAGTACGTTCATGTGTTAAGTGCTGTCGTTTGAAAGGAAAAACTATCCAGCCAGTAATGGGCAACTTACCTACCAACAGAATCCATTTAGAATATCCTTTCCTCGAAACTGGAGTTGACTATGCTGGGCCAATGCTGATAGCGGATCGTAAGGGAAGGGGTTGTAAACCTTTAAAAAGTTATATTTGTGTCTTTGTGTGTTTAGCCACCAAGGCGCTGCATCTGGAGCTTGTCTCGGACCTGACTAAAGAAGCCTTTATTGCAGCTCTAAACAGGTTCATAGCACGCCGGGGGAAGCCGCAGAACGTGTTTTCAGACAATGGTACAACCATTGTAGGGACATTTAACGAGTTGTCAAAGCTGCTCAGGGAACCTTCACTTTCTTCAGATCTCGTAGACCAAGGTATCAAATTTTCTTTTATTCCCGCATACACTCCTCACTTCGGTGGTCTTTGGGAGTCAGCAGTTAAATCTGTAAAACATCATCTTCGTCGCGTTTTAAAATTGACCCATTTAGATTTTGAGGAAATGGCTACTCGATACAGATAGAAGCTATCTACTTGATACAGATAGAAGCTATCTTAAATTCTCGTCCCATAACCCCACTATCTGATGACCCTTCCGATCTGTCCTGTCTTACTCCCGCTCACTTCCTAATTGGACGATCAATCGATTCCTTGCCTTGTCCGCAACTTATCGACAAACGCGTGACTTCACTTAAAAGATTTCAACGCATTGAAGCGCTGAAGCAACATTTCTGGTCACGCTTTAACCATGAACATGTTTTATGGCTCCAGAAGAAGACAAGATGGCACACGTCGCGGGGAGAGCTACAGGAGGGGTCGCTAGTCTTGATTAAGGACAAGACAGCGCCTCCACTGATGTGGCCGCTTGGCCGCATTGTTCGCGTCTTGCCGGGAACAGACGGCGTAGCCAGAGTCGCCGACATCAAAACGAAGAGAGGCGTCATACGTCGCGCCTACAACACCATCTGTCCCTTGCCTCCAAATGTAAAAGATAATACTTCAAGGCGGGGAGTATAGCTATGGCATCACTGGGCGCACGGGGGCGCCGCGATCTGCGGAAGCGCGCGCGGGACGAGGAAGACGGATATACACAACGGCGCCGAGTCCGCGCGCGACACACTTCCATACATCCACGGCCGCGCACTCACGAGCAATTCATTGTCGGGCTAATCTTGTAGTTATATTTAAATTAGATACAATAATCAGTCTATGTAATACAGTCCACTTTCATTCAACACCCTGCATAAGTACTACCAGCTTCACATTATCATATCGACGCAAAAAAGCAGAAACGTTGTAACCCGCACCTAGGTCAAAAATTTTTTTATTGCAGATTCGGAAATAGAAAAAAAATTCTGCGTTTAATGGTTTGACTCCCATGTCTCTACGACCAATAAAAAATTTTGTACAGCGTTTTAATTAACCCCTATTTTTTGAGGGATCACATAAACCTGTGCTGTAAATAGCATAAAAAACGGCTTTTATAATCAGTTTCATTTACACCAATTCATCTTTTGCAAATTAAATTATCCTGGTAGTTACAGCGCTGTTGAAATTTTGAACGGTACGGGTTACAGCGTTTTTGCCTATCATAAAATTATAACGCTCTACGTTTACTACATTTATTAGTTAAGAAATTGTTAGTCGTCTTGGTTTACTACAGTTCACAAAAGCATGGTAATATAGACAATTAGCGTTTACGCCAATTTAAAAAGGCTAAATTTGTAGAATTTTGACATTTTCATGTGGATTTACCGCCATTAAAACTCACGCCCACCACGCCTCAAACCGGCGGCTTACTGCGCCACTCGGTCACTTCGCAACAGACGAAAGAGGTGTTGTGTTTGCTGTAACCCATTTCTCCGCGTGACTGGAGCCGTTCTGAAACGTAAATGGAACGAAATTTAGTTATTAGATTAAAATTAGATCATTGATGTTTCGAATCTGAATTTGGTATTAATTATTTTATTGGAGCACTATTTTAATCTATTTTTATATTTATTAGTACTGAAATTAAGATAATGTGTATAATATGTGGATACATTGCAGATAATAAAAGCAAAGAAAAAGATAAAAAAAGACATTAAAATAAAAAAACAAAAACTGGTATACGGCAAGAAAATAAGAAAAAGAAGGAAGTTCGTGAATCATATGCCAACAATAAATGAGAATTAGTTGAAGTAGAAGAAAAATCAATAAAATCTAATCTATGGATAGAAAAAAAAGTGTTTTAGTGAAGTTTTGTGGTGAGTGACTCTTTCCTCCCTAGAATTATAATAGGTTTAAGATTATAGTGTAGTTTTAATGGGATTGACATGTCATAAGACAAAAATCCCCAAAAATAATAAAGATTAAAAAAAAAAAAAAAAAGTGTGGAAATGAATGTGGAACGAAACACCTGAGGAAAGACGCTAAAGTTTATTTTCATATTTTTAATTTATAAGAGTCATCAAAGAAGAAAATACTGGATAGCTCAGTGTGCTGTAAAAAATATATTAGAAGGCCATCCAATACCATTATTTTATTAGTGAAGACGAAGGACAAAGAAAAGTTTGTCAAAAATATATTTTGAATACATTGGATGACTGAACAATTTATTCTCTTCGTATTAGAAACGATGATTGATTGGCAAGCGAAAACTAATTATAGTGGAATAAATGGTGGGTATAATCAAACTAAAGAGAAAGTAATGGAACATGCAATAGATTTTAAAGAATCTTTGCCAACGATACCATCGCATTATTTCCGAAACGAGTAATTACTTAAGAAATTTAGAAATGTGTGCAAAAGTGTGTAATAACCTATTTGTGATTTGTTTCGAGCGATCTTAAGACCTAAACGATTGGTGAAGATTAATAAAAATGGTACCATTTAAAGACTTTACTGTGAGCTTTAATTGATACCATATTTATTTAAATTATACTCATGTTTCAGGAGCTATCCTTCTTTAAGTGAAGGAGTAAGAAAACAGACATGTTTTAAATCTTGATTTTGGCGACATTGACCCTCTATAAAATCCTAAGGTACCTGTTTATTTTATTAGACGGTTGTTACATGTTGACTACAACACATCTTCGCTGAATTCCACAGAAAAAATGAATACCACACCTACAGAAAGCAGCACAACTGATCGCCCTACAACAAGGGCTTAGCCAGTTAGCTACCACACGTCAGCTTCACATAAAACGTAAAATGCAGTAGGCTCCTAATACGAGAAAAAGACATAAATAAACAATGGCACAAATACTTTGCAGAACTATTAAACGAAGAATTCCCACGAGATAGGGTGCCGGAGTTAGCTAGGGTAACTAGTCCAATAGAACCAAATGCACCTGAGGAAGTAAAATTTGTTTTTAATCGAATAAAGAACAAGTCGACTGGGCCAGATGAAAATCCAGTAGTTAGAACTTTGAAAGTACTCTGAAACTTGAAAAGTATTCGATACCAGCATAGTATGGTTAGCAAACTTTTTGAATAGAGTTATAGAAGATCGCAAAATGCCTGACATGCGGAGAAAAAGCGATATCAAACCTTTTGTTACGTTGTAAATTCAGGGCCCTGTCTGCCTTTACTAATCTACAAAAAGGGTTTGCAATGGTTGAATATTACTTACCTGAAATCATTGTTTTTGAATGATCGGGTTTCCAAAAATAGTAATCATTGTGGCTTGTTAGACTATAATCCATTTTTTCTTCACATTAAAGACATGGAGCCTCGGCTGACACATTACAAGACACACTTTTCTTGCATTATCAATTATTACACCTTTCTAAATAAGTTTTAGCAAGACTTTGCATTAGATGTGGAAAAAATTAAGATTGTTTACGTTTTGTATTTGACATAACACCATAGACAAAATGACAGCCACCGTAGCGACGCCTAGCGGTAGCAGGGCGAAGTGGCTGTCAGCTTTTAATTTCACATAAAAGATTCAATTTTAAAAAATAGCCGAAACAGTTCTAATAATAAATTACATAATAAATTAATATGTATAATAATTACTTTAAGTAATTAAATTTAATTCAAGCAAATCCGGAAATAGAACTATTTTTTCTATAAGGACTTTTATCTAGAACATTCGAACGGGAGTAGTATTTTTTATATGGATATGGATAATCCTAGGAATGCAAATCGATATTTCATGGTGTCTGAATCCTGCCTTGTCGCCAGGCGACGCAAGGCTCTTGGCCATGTGGCAGACGTGTCAAACCCCTTTATTAAGTGGATATTGCATCATCCAACAATATTCTAGCATTGTTTAGTTATGTTTGGTGAAATATCGTAGCCGCGTAGTGCCTTGTGTACTAGTTAAATATGAAACAACACTAAAATTAAAACATGGTGTTAAATATTAGTGATATGGTGTTAGTTTATAGTTGTGCAACAGCGTTGGGAAACTTTTGATAACCCTTAGCGCTGCGAGTCCCTGATTATGATAGGTTGCAGCCCCAGATACACAGATAGCAGACTGCGGGACCCCAATTTATGTAACAGATCTGAACTAGGCGTGTAGTGTTATAAATAGGCCCCGTGTTGATAATTTCAGATGCTTCGAGAGGCCCGTCTCGCCGCCAGGATTTAGAGCTGGGCCCTAAAGCGTGGACGCGAGACCTGCTTCGTCGGGGTACCAGCGGCCACCTGCTGCCAGTCGAGCTGTCGCCGCCTAGCGGATGAGCAGGCGTTGACGGTTTTTGTACCCCCTACTCTGGGTTTAATTGTTCTTTATTCAGGAACATATTTTTACATTAGGGTTTCGAAACCTTAACCTAGTATTTTCTTTTATATCCAACTACACCAAGCGTTGGTGAAGTTGTGAAACATTTGAGGATCTGCGAGTTCGACTTGGGTGAAGTTGTATGGTGACATCGTCTCCAGATTCGGATCGACTATACGATCCTGGCGTCCATAATTATTAATTTTATATCGGTATAACCCCACGGTTCTCTAGTGTATTGGCTTTAAACGTGTGATAGTTTTAATACGGTTAAACGGATTAAAACATTTAATTTAATATTTTTATAGACGGAGTAATTTAATTTTAATTTCAACTTCATACTCCGAACGGTACTGGTGTTATCCCAACCCCCCACTGAAATATTAGCTGGCTGGTTAGGTAGTAGTAGGAACAGTTTTATAAAATTTATTTGAAATTCAAATTATCACCGACCCGCTTGGTCACTTTTGACTCTTAGGATTTTAGTGTGTTTTAGGGGGTGATATAGCTTGGTAATAAGGTTAAGAGTACTTTAAACAGTAAATTATAGTTGGCAAAATTAATAGAAAGTTTGGTGGACTTTCATTTGAGATTGACCCTAGGGTCAATTTCGACTGATAGTTTTTTTTTGTTATTTTCGGCTTAATAAATTAAAATAAGTAACGTAGATGATTAGTACCTAACATAATATAAGGAAAAATTGTGACTAACCCCCTCTTTTAAATAATAAGAGTGAAATAAAATTTATAATTTTATTTTATTGTTGTTGGACAAAATTTTAGTGTGTGTTCTTTTACAATATACTGCCTAGCTGTAAAACATTTTATGGTTTTATTTGATAACATCCCACTGACGCTTGCGTTTGGGATTTTCTTCCTTTTCCCCAAAAGGGACAAAATCTCCAATGTAACACTTTCTATAAAAATAAAGGCGACTACTAGAAAGGAACTACAGAGCCATAAAGGTAACTTCGCACTCCTTAAAATGCTGGGAAACCATGATAGCTAGAAGACTATCTCAGCTTATAAAGTTAACGCCAAACCAATGTGGCTTCTCGAGGGGCGTAGGAACCATAGATGCCATTCACTCTATTAAACTGCTCTTACAAAAGTATAAATCATCTGGAAAGAATTTCACTTCACTTTTATAGATCTAGAAAAAGCATTTGATAGACTTTCAAAAGATTCCCGAACAGTACATTGATATAGTAAAAGACATGTACGACAATGTAACCACAAGGTCAGGTAGTCGTAGAGACGAGTGCATCAGGGTTCAACTAAGCCCACTTTTTCTTAATACGGTCATGAATTACGTCACTGAAGATCTGCAACATCCTGTTCCATGGACACTACTATTTGCCGATAATATAGTAGTCGTGTCGGAATCCGCTGAAGACCTGAAAAACAAACTATCCCGGTGGAGCAACCTTTTGGAGAGCCGAGGCCTCAGAGTAAGCCGAACAAAAACAGAATACATGCACTGCAATTTCTCTGGCGTAAATGCGATCGTATCCCCACCACTAATAGATAATTTCCCCTTAATAAAGTCTCCAAATTCAGGTACCTGGGATCCGTATAACAAGTGAAGCGAGTACCAACGAAGACATAGAAAACAGGATTCAAGCTAGGTGGCAAAAGTGGAGAGCACTGACTGGGGTACTTTGTGACTCGCAAATGCCTGTTCGAGTAAAATAGATTATCTACAAGAGAGCAGTTTGACCTGCCCTTCTGTATGGTGCGGAATACTGGCCGATGCGCAAGCAAGAGGAGCTTATGATGCATTGTACAGAAATGCAAATGCTTAGGTAGGCTGGGGGCGTAACGCTAATAGATAAGGTTCGGAATGAATATATCCGTGGCACGTTCAAGGTTGCGCCAATACAAAAGAAGATGTGCGAGAGTCGACTGCGATGGTTTGGCCATGTGATGCGCAGAAATGTCGAGCACATGACTAAGAGTGGGCTAAATAATATTGCCGAGGGTAAGAGACACCGAGGTCGCTCACCTACGACTTGGACAAGCACAATAAATAAGGATATGAAGACAATGAGCGTAAGTCTAGATTTGACGCAAAATAGAGAGGAATGGTGCAAAATGATACGAAAAGCCGACCAAATGACCTGGAAAAAGGCTAGGATGATGATGAATTATTATTAGTACTCGATATTAGAACAGAATAGGTATAATTAGAAAGAAAGATAATTATAAAAAAACAAAATTTCGACGTTTTGAACATAATGGCTATTGAATTTTATAGTAAACATGTTATGGATTTACGGACAAAAAAATTTAGAAGTAGAAAGGGAGTATCGTAGTCCGCACTTACGAGAAGTGATGATGGTTTTACTTAAATTGATTTTAAGTAGGTACAACTCAAATAAAACTTTAGAAGTGATATTGTTTCTTTTATGCTGTTTTTCCTTATGTTTTAATAAGTCTAAATGTCTAACTGTTGTTAGTCTTGTGTTATCTTTTGAATTTTGTTTAATATGTTCAATGTGATTTGTAGTGATTTTTATCCTAAACATTTTAAAAAGACATTAAATAAATGTCATTTCATACTTACATCGCTTAATTTTACTATCTTTTCTAACTTTTAACAGTAAATCATGTTTCTGAGTACCGCTCTAAACTCAAGTGGCTTCCTATTCGTCTTCGCCGGAATACTCACATCCTCTCCCTTCTATATAACACATTGTTTAATCCCACCTATCCTACCTATCTAAAGGAACGTTTCAGTTTCCTTTATTGTTCATCCTCGCGCTCGTTACGGTCATCAGAAAATCTAACCCTTAAATTCCCTTCTCACAACGCCACCTTTTAAGATTGTTCCTTCACCGTTGAAGCTGTTCGTCTCTGGAACTCGCTTCCAGTGGCGATCAGACGTGCGAAATCCATACACGCATATAAGGAGCTCGTGAAAAATTTCTACCTTTCCCATTAACCCTTTCCTGCTCCATAGCTGTCGTTGTCCGCTACTTCCTACCTGAGACTATTATGTTTAAGAATGTATAATTATGTAATTTATATTTATGTAGGTATATTTAATATATGTGTGTGTATATATATTTATTAAACCCGATTATTTATTTATTTTATAATGTTCATCATCAGCCAGAAGACGTCCACTGCTGGACAAAGGCCTCCCCCAAGGATCTCCACCACGACCGGTCCTGTGCTGCTTGCATCCAGCGGCTACCCGCGACGTTCACCAGATCGTCGGACCACCTTGTTGGAGGCCTGCCCACACTGCGTCTTCCGGTGCGCGGTCGCCACTCGAGAACCGTTCTGCCCCAACGGCCATCGGTTCTACGGGCGATGTGCCCTGCCCACTTGAGCTTGGCGACCCTTTGGGCTATGTCGGTTACTTTAGTTCGTCTACGAATCTCCTCATTTCTGATTCGATCACGTAGAGAAACCCCGAGCATAGCCCTCTCCATTGCTCTTTGCGTGACTTTGAGCCTGCTAATAAGGCCCATAGTGAGCGACCACGTTTCGGTACCGTATGTCATCACTGGCAACACACACTGGTCGAAGACTTTCGTCTTGAGACACTGCGGTATTTTGGACTAGAAGATATTACGTAGCTTACTGAACGCTGCCCAGCCGAGTTGGATTCGACGATTGACCTCTTTCTTAAAGTTGGACCTACCTAGTTGGACTGTTTGTCCCAGGTATACATATTCGTCAACAACTTCAAGAGCAGAGTCTCCAACCTTCAGAGGAGTGGGTACGACACGTGAGTTAGACATGATTTTCGTCTTCTCCATGTTCATTTTAAGGCCCACTTGTTGAGAGACTCTGTTGAGATCACCGAGCATTGTGCCGAGTTCCTCCAGGGTCTCAGCCATGACTACTATATCGTCGGCAAATCGAAGGTGACTGATGTACACGCCGTTAATATTGATGCCGAGTCCTCTCCAGTCCAGAAGCTTAAACACGTCCTCCAGTGCAGCAGTGAAGAGTTTCGGAGAAATGACATCTCCTTGTCTCACTCCACGCTGCAGCTGGACTGGCTTCGAGTTCTGGTCCTGAAGACGAACTGTCATAGTGGCGTTTTCGTACAATCACTTCAACAATTCGATGTACCGGTAGTCAATTTGGCACCGCTGGAGAGACTGTAGCACGGCCCATGTTTCGATCGAATCAAAGGCTTTCTCATAGCTTTCTCTTCGGTCTTCTGTATAACCTGCCGCAGCGTATGTATGTGGTCTATGGTGCTAAAGCCTTTTCGGAATCCGGCTTGTTCGATAGGCTGGAAGTCATCGAACCTGCGTGCGAGACGATGAGTTATAACTCTCGAGAACAGCTTATAAACGTGACTTAGAAGTGATATGGGTCTGTAGTTCCTCAGTAGGGCCTTGTTGCCCTTCTTAAAGAACAACACAACCACACTTTCATGCCACGCTTCTGGCGTTCTCCGAGTACGACGGAATTAAATAGTCTCTGAAGAGCTGCGAGTACCGGTCTTCCGCCTGCTTTCAGAAGCTCAGCCGTAATTCCGCCAGCACCCGATGCCTTGCTGTTCTTAAGCTGCTTTAGAGCCATACCAATCTCGTACAGGCTGATGTCCGGGATATCTTCGGTGTAGTGTCGGGTTAGCTTAGCTCTAGGGTCTGTAGCTAAGCTTTGTACAGGTGGCCGCGTGGATGTGTATAGCTGTCCATAGAACTTCTCGACCTCTCCCATAACTTCGGACCTGGACGTGACAGTTCTGCCGTCATCGGTTTTCAGCGTCGTCTGTTGGCTCTGCCTAATACCCAAATCTCTTGCAAACACTTTCGAACCTTCGTTTCGCTCGATAGCCTCTTTAATACGGTCGGTATTAAATCGGCGAGTGTCGCGAGTCAAAGACTTCGAGATCTGCCTATTGAGCCGCCGAAGCTGAGACGAATCGTCCGAAGAACGCAGAACCATCACGCGCCGCTCTTCCATCAGTTTGAGAGTATGGTCCGAGAGCTTTTTAGGTCCTCTTATACGGTGGGTTTTGAAGAACTTAGACCCAACCGCATGAACAGTTTTTACAAACCTGTTGTTGTAATCGTCCACCTCTACGCAATCCTTCAGGCATTCGAAGCGATTTTTCAGTTCGAGCTGGAAGCTTTCGGGGTTTTGGATTTGGCTTTATAAGAAAATACTTGATTTCGAGTCGCCCGTACAATTATCTGTTTCATTTACAGCGTTTTATCGTAGCAAAAAAAGATGTGCTAATGCTGTAACCCACAGAAACATAGGTCAAAAGTAACTTCTAGAAGATTTTAGGTATTTATTTAGATAACAGCTCGAAAAATAAATTAGTGTTCAAAAAATGGCACTGGTTTAATAATAAAGAAGATATGATTTTTTTTCCGAAATGTCAAAAGTTTTTTGGCTCTGGTAGACATTTTACATTTTGTGGGTTACATACATCGATATTATCCAAATGTCAACCATTTTCGTGATAATTGAATTTTAATATTTTTTAGAAAAACCAATATTTAGCGTCAAAAATTTATAAAAAAAAACGAATACTCCGATTTTAATTTTGTTTACAGTTTAATAGATTTTACATTCCGGTTCTTAATAACAAATTACAAAATCATAATAATTTGAATCCATACAGAAAATACAGGCCGTAGTATTAAAAATAATTAAGGATATTTGAAAAACGGTCTAGTAGTTAATTTAGTCTGCAAATTATTGAAAAACATCTACACATTTCTAGCTATCCAACGAGATAAAAAACACTATCCCACGTTTCATAAAATAAAGTGATAAAACGAAAACCAGGCAGTACAATCTCAAACTGAGAGTATGAACCTAATTAAGGAAATAAAACAAAACAAAATCTATGGACAACACAGACCACGCCCACACAGTCCACGCTTCAGCAAGAAATAACTGCACAGTTAGCACATGTGCTTAGCTGGTGAGCCTTAAGCCCGTTGGTAGTATTAAATTGATGAACCCATTGCCGATCCATGATGTAGGATGTATGTGCAGTCTTTAGTCCGTTAGTCGCCTTTTATGACTCGTACTAATCGTAAACTCGTAATACGAGCGCGTACATTTTAAAACAAGTCCGCACACGAAGCGGTGTCTCCTACGATTCGCTGCAGCAACGATTCGTGCCGCCGCTGTGTGCGAAGGCACTAAGACCAAAGAAAATATAATTATGTTGGTTTTACCAAAGATTTTTACACTAGAAAAACAACAAAAACACGCAGTCATTTTCAGAAAATGTGTTTTCCTCACAAGTGTGTTGAAAAACGTATGAAGCGCGACACGATTTTATATTGTTACACACATACATGTGGAACAACGAAAAGCACAAAATCACTTTTTGTCTTTGAATAAAATTTCAATATTTCTAAAATAATATTTTAAGATTTCAGTGGTTATCTATTTTTTTGTATGGTATAAAATAGCATTAAAAAGGCCATATATATAATGTATAATGAAACACGCGTGGTGGTTACTCAAAGACTAAATTTATTTTCATAGACATGTAGGTAGGTACCACAGACGTATAATTCATCATAGACAATTAACACCGCTAGAAGTATTTTGATTACATTATTTTGATATTAATCCTAACATCTCCACTTATTAAAATTATCTAAACTTTGGTACATAGGTACACATGTATCTTATCAAACTAATAGAAGCAAAACACCCAACAATATACAGTCATCCATTAAAATATAATGCTTTAACACCTAGTTTCTTTACAAAATAGTTATGTTTTACACTACTTAATCCCTTGGTCAGCAAGTCAGCTGGCATTTCAGATGTTGGCAGGTAAACTATCTTAATGAGATTGTTAGCTACCGCTTCTCTAACAAAATGATGACGTACATCTACGTGCTTGGTTCTTTTATGAAATAACGGGTTTTCTGATAATTTCTGAGCACCTTGATTATCATTATGCAACATGAATAACATGATTACATAATCACAACTGCCTACAATTTCACAAAATAAGTTTCTTAAATAAATAGCCTCTTTACAGGCCTCCTCTATCGCCATTATTCAGCTTCAGTACTTGAAAAAGCTATAGTGCTTTGTTTTTTACATTCATATGAAACAACAGTTCCCGAGAGTTTAAAGCCGAAACCTGTGTAAGATTTCCTATCTAGGGTGTTCGAGGCCCAATCTACATCAACAAAACCTTTCAATTTACAATTATGCTCCTTGTTGTCTCGTCCTCTATGATGGAAATACTACTTGTTAGTATCGAGTCTTAGCACTCGCCGACGCCACATAAGTTTAAAGTATCTGAAAATAAAATATTTCCGAACGCAGCCGCACGTCACTAGACTAGCCCGCGTTTTGAACTGTCATTTCGTTTTTTATGTCACTGTACCGGCGCCACTTTTTTCTCTTACTTTTTTGTGAAATAATCTTTTTAATAGTTTTAGTCAGTTTAATTATGATAAATAAACTGTTATTATGAGTAAAAGAAAGAGACGTGAAAAATAAAAATGAAATTCTGGGTTTTGAAATGTGCACTCAGGCCCATCTTTGGGATGAGGCGGTGTTGAAACATTCAAAACTTAAAACGGGCACAATAACTCGTACTTACTGCAAAGCCGAGTTTTTACCACCCTGGGTATTCGCAAGGAATATCAGGGTCTTACATTTACTGCAGTTTGCTTTGCCATTTGGGCCTAGATCTGCATGACTATGTCTGACATTCCTAATGTGTCAATGATGGCCCTGGATCCGGCTACTACTTCAAGTTCTGTGGAGGAGGAGGCACTGCCCGTACCAATACAATGTAGTAGAGGCCTTACCTGTGGAAAAAACCCAGTGTACATACCCGGAGACCGAGACACCTGCCATAGACGTAGAATTGTTATTTGCTTTGGGGGAAATTGAGGAGGTGCTTAAGGGACCAATTGCTCATGATGAAATTGCACAGAGGTAGACTCCTATTCTCACAAAAGGATTGCAAAAAGAAATTAAACCAGAACTTATGAAAAAATACATCCCATATGAAAATATCCCAATGTTGCTCCCAAAGCTCAACCCTGAAATACCTGGCTGTCTCTGACCTGGTTAAGAAAAGAGATTTGATAATTGCTGACAGGCAAAAACAGATGGTTGCTGCACTAACAGCCCTGGGCCAATCACTCCATTTATTTCTCCTAAAAGGTGACAGAATTGAAATTATTAATTAAATAATTAAACACACCAATGATGCTGCCAAAATACTGTGTGACGCTGTGCACATAGATACAAATCGTAGAAGGTCGCTAATACCAACCGTCATTAACCCCTTGAGCACCATAAAACCAGACACAATTGAAAATCAATTGTTTCGCGACTGCCGGCGGTCTCATGATATTTGATCTATTAATAAAGATATGAAATATTCCCTCACAGGGGGAGCAGATGCATTTTTTTTAAGTAACCTTTCTGAAAAGATCTAGGTTACAAAGGCTGTTCAAAAATCTGTTAAAGACCTGAAGAACACAAGCTTCATTCAAAAACCCCCAAATAAAACCAAATCTTTAAACTGGAGGGGCCCTCCTCGTCCAAGTGCCCGGACAGGGACAGGAGCGAGATCCAACCAACCTGCAAAGCTACGAAGCTGCAAAGTTAGAAGTTCAGGTATGCAGACTTCCTTTTTTTTATAAATAATTGGAAGAAAATAACCAGTGATCCTACTATTCTGAAATGGGTATCTGGGTATGAAATCCCTTTTAGTGAGATACCATTTCAATCTTACTTGCCTATGAATAACTCATTTACAAGTAGAATTCTGTCAAGTTCAAATTGAAATTAATAAACTTATTCAGTCACATGTTATAGACAAAATATGTCATGAAACAGATGGACATTTTTGTTCACCTATTTTCTTGGTATAGAAACCAAACGGAGAGTAAAGATTTATTTTAAACATAAAGAAATTTAATAGTTTTATTACTACAACTCAAAGTCTTATGAAAGACTGTATTATGGCAACAATTGACAAAATGGATTCTTATTACATGTGTAACATTAATGCAGATTACAGAAAATATCTAAGGTTTATATTTGATGGAAAAATATATCAATTTAACATTCTTCCATTTGGCCTTTGCACGGCTCCATACATGTTCACATAATTAAACCCATAACAAAACTTAGAGGTTTACAGCCGGTAAGTACAGTATATCGATGCTTGTAGCTAGCAGTATATTGGTAGTGATCATATTGAGTGTCTTAATAGTTGTTACGGCGAAAGGCGTTTCGCCGTAACAGCGACGGAATATGGGTTAGGCAGGAGATAAGGGAATTTCTGGGGCGTACCTGGTTCGGGCTGGAGCTGGCTGGAGCTGAAGGTGGCTGGCGCTCTAGGCGCGGGCGGCGGGCTTGAGGGCGGCAACACACAAACACAGTTCACTGAAGGCACTGGTCGTAGGCGGTTTTGGAATAGTTGAGCTGGTACCAAGCGCTCTTAATTCACAAACACTGTAGTCGTGGTTGCTCACGGGCTGAATTCTTGCGCGGGCGCGCGTGGGTTCGCCTGGAACGCTCGAAGCACACTGCGTCGTTGCGCGGCGCCGGCGGACACTTCGTCGAGTATAATTGTCAACTCGCTGTGATTGGCCGATCACTCGTTGCCCAGTCGTTGCACCAATATGCATCTTAAATGACCGGCGCAGAGACGGTTATCCGTCGCGCTGTGGCGCGAACATCTTCCCGGGCCCCAGAGGGTAGGAGGGGGGGGGGAAAGGAATGGAAGTTAAAGGGGAACTACAGCCCCGATTCGTGCTGTGTTGAGTTAATGTCGAGTGGGTGTGTATATGATGAGCTGGGAGGAATGCACGTGTGTGACTGTATGAGTACAATTGTATGAGGGCTGAAAGCCTGTGTCACGAAGCACAGGGGGGGCAGGGGCGCGAAGCGCAAAGGGCCGCAGTCAACGCAGAGGCGTGGGGGCGCGGGGGCGCGAAGCGCCGAAGGCGCATAGGCGCACGGGGCGCGTAAGCGCAGAGGCGTAGGGGCGCGGGGGCGCAAAGCGCCGAAGGCGCATAGGCGCACAGGGCCGCAGTCAACGCAAAGGCGTGGGGGCGCGGGGGGGCCGCAGTCAACGCAAAGGCGTGGGGGCGCGGGGGGGCCGCAGTCAACGCAAAGGCGTGGGGGCGCGGGGGGGGCAGAAGCGCGGGGGCCGCAGTCAACGCAAAGGCGTGGGGGCGCGGGGGGGCCGCAGTCAACGCAAAGGCGTGGGGGCGCGGGGGGGCCGCAGTCAACGCAAAGGCGTGGGGGCGCGGGGGGGGGCAGAAACGCGGGGGGCCGCAGTGACTGCATGCTAAGTAAGATCGTGCACTGAGCACAGCACCAAATAGGCACAAAAAACAACAACAAAAAAGGTCTGTACACTGGGCCTACCATCATGTAGTCACTTGAATCGTAAACCGAGCACAATGGCATATAGGCACAAAAAAAGGGCTGTACACTGGGCACAAAAAAAGGCTGTACACTGGGCATACCATTATGTAGTCACATGAGTCGTGAACTGAGCACAATGGCATATAGGCACAAAAAAAGGGCTGTACACTGGGCACAAAAAAAGGCTGTACACTGGGCATACCATTATGTAGTCACATGAGTCGTGAACTGAGCACAATGGCATATAGGCACAAAAAAAGGGCTGTACACTGGGCACAAAAAAGGCTGTGCACTGAGCACGATAGCATACAGGCACAAAAACAACAACAAAAAGGGCTGTGCACTGAGCACGATAGCATGCAGGCACAGAGGCACAGAAAAGCGCAATGCGCACTCTGGCGCAAAGAGCAAAGGCGCAATAAAAGCAAATACAAAGCAGACTGCATGTGTGTATGTGCTGCAGGCTGATGTGTGGGTGCACATGTGTAGAAGTACTATGCTCTTGTGGTGAGCACGCACGAGTTTGAGTCGATTGCCAAGGCAAGAATTAAAAGCAGAAAAAATATAAAATTAACACGACCATAAAAATTTCATTACAAAATAAAACGGGAAAAACAACAATATCGTCGTCTAGACGCGGGTGTATTATACGTACCTAAAGTTATATGTGCAACCCAATTAGTAAGTAAAAATATAACACGAATCGAATACTGTTCTTGGAACACGTTCTTAATTTATTTTTGTGGGTAGGTTAATAATATTTCGCAATGCACTTTGCAACGTCTATCGTGCAGAAAGGGTCATGTAAGGCAATGAAATTAGGAATGTTACGCGATAAAATTTAAAAATCAGAAATTAAAATTAAGCTACGTGATAACTACGAAATATGAGTAAATATTATTTTAACGGGTCGAATGACCAACATGTAATGAAATCGTTAATGGGCTGAAATAGTTATCCCATATACACATAATAATGGACTGTATTAATAATGTGGGGCTGAATGTCTACGGTAACACAGGTACCTACTCCTGCGACCCCTCATGCGACCGCTGTGCATGCGAGGACGCATGCAGCGTTCTGTCGGCGGGTCGCTTTGCCGGAGTGTCCCGTAGCGCGGGCGGAAGCCACCGCGCCGCCGATTCCGGCTGGTAATGCTGTGTGGCATCGTCCGGTCGGTGAAGGGATGTGTGGTGATCTGCGATGCCACACACTCGGCATGCCTTCACCGACTTGCATTCGTCCGGGTAATGCGGTCCGAGGCAGCGGGGACAGCGCTCGCGCGACACCACAAAGTCCCACCGGCCCTGCGTCGGCTGGGCATTGTAGTCAGCGCACGCTATTAATCTATGCCCCCTAGTCTTACAGTAAGGGCAGTAAGCGGTGTTTGGGCTGGCGTGCATTGTGTGGGTGTTGTGTGCAGTTGTGTAGACGTGTATGGGTGGCGGCACGAGTCGAGGCAAAAAGTAAAATGTGTACGGTAGGGTTTAAAAACTAGTGGACTGTATGTATCCGGCTCGTAGGATCAAAAATGTTACGGCGAAAGGCGTTTCGCCGTAACAGCGACGGAATATGGGTTAGGCAGGAGATAAGGGAATTTCTGGGGCGTACCTGGTTCGGGCTGGAGCTGGCTGGAGCTGAAGGTGGCTGGCGCTCTAGGCGCGGGCGGCGGGCTTGAGGGCGGCAACACACAAACACAGTTCACTGAAGGCACTGGTCGTAGGCGGTTTTGGAATAGTTGAGCTGGTACCAAGCGCTCTTAATTCACAAACACTGTAGTCGTGGTTGCTCACGGGCTGAATTCTTGCGCGGGCGCGCGTGGGTTCGCCTGGAACGCTCGAAGCACACTGCGTCGTTGCGCGGCGCCGGCGGACACTTCGTCGAGTATAATTGTCAACTCGCTGTGATTGGCCGATCACTCGTTGCCCAGTCGTTGCACCAATATGCATCTTAAATGACCGGCGCAGAGACGGTTATCCGTCGCGCTGTGGCGCGAACAATAGTGTTAACCAGACCATAGGTCTGCTTACTCAGTTAGGCTTCATCATCAATAAAAATAATTATGTCAACTTATTCCATCAAAGGAATGTAAGTTTCTTAGCCTATTGTTTAATACAAACACCATGACTATTTCAATCGATTCTGATAAAAATAAAAGATGCCTTAACACGTTGCCTGCCACGAAACCAGACACAATAGAAATTTAATTGTTTGTCAGTCACAGGTGACCACCACGGCGCTCAAATTTTTAAGTACCTCTTCCATCAGGTTTTTTGTCAAAAGTTCTGGGAACTCTAGTGTCTGTTTGTCCAGCTAATCAATATGGGTTACTGTATACTAAAGCACTAAAAAGACATAAATATTTAGCTCTTTTAAAAAATAATTATAATTATGAAGCATTTACTTCCTTGCCCAAACATTGCTATCCAGATCTTGAATGGTGGATAAAACATGTACTTGCCTAAATCAATTTCTTAGATAAGAAAATATAAATATATTCTAGAAATAAATACAGATGTCTCACTATCGGGGTGGGGTGCTTCTTGTGACAAACATACAGCCAGTGGTGTATGGAGAGGAAAAGAATCAACAATTCACTTTAATACTTTAGAAATAAAAGCTACTATGTGTGGTCTCAAAAGCCTTGCTAATAATTCTTTAAATTGTGAAATATTATTACGAAGTGACAATACCACAGCTATACCATATATAAACCGCTTTGGTGGCATACAGTACTCTCACTTACATGTGATTGCAAAAGCTATTTGGCAATGGTGTGAAGAGAGGAATATTTTTGTATTTGCATCATACATCATACATTAACACAAAGGACAACAAAGTAACAGATTTTGAATCTAGAAAACAGTTAGGTCATACAGAAGAAATTTAATAATTTTAATAAAATACTATTTTATTAAAATTATTAAATATTAATAATTTTAATAAAATAGTACAAGCATTTGGTAACCCTGTCATAGATTTATTTGCATTTAGAACAAACACAAAATGCAGGAAATTTGTTTCATGGCATCCAGATCCTTCAGCTTATAAAGTGGATGCCTTTACAATGTCTTGCAAAGGGGTTTATTTTATGCTTTTCCACCATTTTCTATGATTTTAAAATGTATAGAAATAATCGTGTCCAATGAAGCAACATGGATCCTTGTAGTTCTCTTCTGGGACACCCAACCTTGGTTTCCCTTATTCAAAAAACTATTGGTGACAGAACCCATTGTATTTGAACCAAGTAATAACTTACTGGTTTTATGTAATTCCAACTCACCACACCCTCTACACCGCAACCTATCACTACTGGCAGGGAGATTGTCCGGTAGGCATTCTTAAAGCCTGGCATCGACGTACAGGCAGCTGAAATAATGATATCTTCTATATCAAGTAACACCTATAAGCAATACTTACTTTGTATTTGGTTTTCTTACTGCCACACCAAACAACTAAATGCTACTAAAGCACAGATGACAGACATAATTACTTATCTCACAAATAAGTTCCACAGTGGTGCATCTTATGGCACCTTGAATTGCATAAGGTCCTCGCTGCCACTAGTGTGATGGGGCCGCAGGTGGGAGTAGACGAAAAGATTAAAATTTTATTTAAAGGGTTCTTTCGCCTACGATCAAGTAAACTCAAATATAAGTATACCTGGAATGTTTCTATAGTGCTTATTTTTTAGAGTCAAATTACAATGACTCAAACAACTTACATTAATGTTCATTAAACACAGTTACTTTATTAACTTTACCTACCGGGCAAAGATTACAAAGCCCTAGTTTCTATTGTTACTGACCAGATTAAAATAATTGATAATAAAATTGTTACTATAAAAAAAAAATTAAGACCTCAGCACCTAATCGTCATCAGCCAATTGTTTAAATAATTATAAAAGAATTACCTCTGAAATTAGGAAAATGTCCTAATTTATTTATATCTATCAAGAAACCACATTTGGCGGTATTGGTCAGTACACTCAACCGTTGGATTGACGGTCCTGGTCGCAAGAGGGATCGATACTTCCATTTTTTTCTACTTATAGTACCAGGCACGCTACGACATCAGCTGCCATTATGAAAGGCGTTAGCATTGATGAGATACATAGAACGGCTGGTTGGACTGACTCATCGACAACTTTGCAAAGTTTTACAACCGTCCGATTTTAAATAATAATTTCGCTGAAGCGATTATATTGTAATAATAATATTAAAAGTATATTGCTATAATCATACCAAAGATTTATTTAAGGCTGAGGACACATTTAAGTTTGTTTTTTTTGTTTAATAAGATTCTCTTGGAAATTACCAATTATCTTTAAGGAGTGTAAGACTGATTATGCTGTTGAAACATAATATCTGGGATATATTTGTTAACAATAATAAACTTTATGATTCTACAACAGAACTTTGAACATCTAACAAGTAGTATTTCCATCATAGAGGACGAGACAACAAGGAGCATAATTGAACAATCAAACAAACTTACCAAGTGCAGTTCGATTGAAATTATGCTCCTTGTTGTCTCGTCCGAAGATGATGAGTCCCACCTACCCTCACAGGTTTGATACCTATTCCCTGGGGTTGTAGAATCAGTTTCATAAATAAATACACAACTTAAAACTAAATGACAGTTCAAAACGCGGGCTAGTCTAGTGACGTGCGGCTGCGTTCGGAAATATTTTATTTTCAGATACTTTAAACTTATGTGGCGTCGGCGAGTGCTAAGACTCGATACTAACAAGTAGTATTTCCATCATCTTCGGACGAGACAACAAGGAGCATAATTTCAATCGAACTGCACTTGGTAAGTTTGTTTGATTGTTCAATTATCTTTGCTAAACATTAGTCCATCCGATTTAGTTTTACTTATGTATCTTAGGATGCGTTTTGCATGCTTCCAATGAGTATGGGAATAACAATTATTAAATTGGCTCAAATAACTCACGCTATAAGAAATATCTGGGCGAGTTAAAACACTTAAGTACTTTAGGCTACCTATTAGTTGCTGATATGGGTATTGTTTACAAACATCTACACCTTTCCCTAGTTTTAAATTGCTTTCAATGGGAGTATCAACAACATTACAAACATTGTCCCCCTTCCCCTCGGACCACTGTACAGTGTGAACGTATTACTGGCCTGTTAATATTCTTATTTTTTTTTTAAATTAACAAATTCAACTTTAAAAATCAACTTAAAAAATTAGGAGTGCATAAGTGTGTAAGGTATTTGTCGTGTAATCGGCGCAGCGGCTGCGGTATCTTAGCGGCTGTGATAATTTATACAAACCAATCCAGCAACTCACGTACGTACTACCAGGATTGCAGAAACAGCCTGAGACTTGAGTTAATTTTTGTCCGTAAGCTGCCACTTCGACCGTAGCTGCGAGCCTATGGCGCGGCTACGACACGTAGCACGACTACGAGACTCGGACTGCTTGCATCGATCTAAGCAAATTACCAGCACACCGGTTCTGCGTCTATGCTATCCTGGTACTTTGTACGGCTTAGTCCCACCACTTGGCATCATTGTGAGCACGCGCTGTCGTCGAGCTACCAGTGTCGGCAGCTCCGTGCGATTTTTGAGTGCCTGGTAACTGCTCCTCATCGACTGGTTGGCGTGCACTGTTGTCGTTGCGCCGTGTTAACACTACCTCTCAGCGAGTTCTCATCACCTAGTACTAGCCCGTTCAAGCTAGCATTAAGATCAACATCATCGAACTATCCGATTTGCAGCCCCCATCTCGACTCGATCAACTTGCCGCCGGTATACATAGGTCTCCGCTTCAATAAATAGTTAGCATAATGTCGGTTCAGAGATCTCCTCCTAGATCCCAGGAGCTATCTACCCCGGCTCCTATCGATAAAACACATTATAGCTCTGATTCGGCATTAAATAAGTCGAATTTTCCTGTTTCCCATGATAACTTCTTCAACATAACTAAGAGGCAAAAACGTACTTTAGATGAATGTACAGATGTGACTGTGACACCACCCGTCTCTGAAATTACTGCCATGTTTGAAGAAATAAAAACACAACAAGATACCAAGTTTGAGCTGTTAAATAATACCCTACTCAGTATATTAACCCAAAATCACGGCATACAAAAGTCTATTGAAACCTTGACTAGTACGAATGAGCTTCTGTTATCTAGAATCACGGTCCTGGAACTGGAAAATAGTGAGCAAAAGAGTCATATAGTGAAACTAGAAAATAAAATTGACACGCTGGAAAGAAATAATTGCTGTTCATCTATTGAAATCCGTAATATACCGAAGCAAGGTCAAGAAAGTGAGGTGGATCTAATCAGTATAATTAAAAAACTGGGGTCAACATTAGACACTGGAAGTCCTATCAATTATACTGAAATCAAAGATATCTATCGTCATAAGTTGGAAGCCATTGTTGTGCATTTCACTACTGCCATTCGGAAGGAATCCTTAATAAACAACTATAAAAAATTCAATAAATCCAAGCATTAAAATAAAGAACCATCTCTAACTTCAGAGCATATGAAATTCCCAGGGACACCTCGCACTATTTACATTTCGGAGTGTCTTACAACCAAGTCAAGACATATCTTCTTTTTGGCGCGAGAAAGTGTCAAAGGCAAGAAACTCACCGCTGCCTGGACTGCATATGAGAAGGTGTTCGTAAAGAAAGAAGAAGGCGGTACACCAATTCTCATCAACAATGAGTCTGATTTTGGAAAACTGTTTACATGACTAGCCTCAGAGCCTCCCTTTACTTTCATTTTTCTTTTTCTTAACATGCTACTTAAAAGCACTTTTATTGTGTAAAATCATATTTTCATTTCTTCTAGTTAACATTAGTTGTATCCTAGTTCATAATTTTTTAGTCTTTTCGTATAATTGCAGATTTATTCTTACCCTTTCAAAATCAAAATACACAAAAAACACATACATTTATTTGAGAGTTGTATTTACTATAATCGTGTCATATACATCACAATACAGTACAAAATGTCACTTACCCTACGCACTAACGGTGGTATCTTTAGGTTACAGTCATATCATTTTTATTTGTCACGTGTATGCGAGTAGTACCGTGACTTTTGACAAGTTAAAGCTAATAAAATTTAATAAAAAATGCAACATATGGAAACTATAGGATTGGACCTGGGACATAGGAAAACATATTTCGTCAAATGACACGCTAAATATTATATCGCAAAATATACGAAGCATAAACTACAATATGCCAGGTTTTGTTATGCTGTTAGAGAGATCGGGTAAGGTTTGGGATGTCGTAGTTTTATCGGAGTGCTGGCTCTCTTCGTCTAAACAGATCCCTCATCTTGATAACTTTCATTATGCAAATACGACTAGACACAAAACACAGAATGAGGGGGTAGTGATCTTCTATAACAACTTACTAAAAGTATTGATTGAGGAACCTGATATCGACGACGCCAACTGCCTTATCCTGAAACTAAACACACAAACCTGTATTATAGGTATCTACCGTCCTCCAAGTCAAACCAACATTAGTAATTTTTTAACTTCTATCGACTCAATTCTTTCAAACCTTAGTAATTATAAAAACATCATTCTCTGTGAGATATTAACATTGATATAGTGCCTAATGCCGATAATAGGTCTAACGAGTATTTAAATATGTTGGCTAGTCATTGCATACTTCCTGGCCATTCGGTACCGACCCACGGTCGCACCTGCCTTGACCATTATTATGATCAAGACTAAACTAGAAGCCATATGCTTTATAATCGAATCATCAATTACTGACCACGACTCAACTGCCGTTACCCTTAGGTTAAATACTCAACTAGCTGTCACCAAGAAAATATCTCAATATTTGGATCTCGATGGCTTGGAAAAGCGTGTTCTGAACATAGATCTTAGTCCCATCCTTGACTGCCATGATGTCAACGTGGCCACAGATCAATTGGTGTCGCGCTTATCAATAGCCATCCAAGATAACACTTCACCAAAAAAGATTCCTAAGAGAAAAGTCATAATGAAATCGTGGGTGACTCCCGGTCTTCTACGCTGTATGAGGAACAGGGATAATTTATACAAAAAACATAAGAAAAATCCTCTCAATGAGACTCTGTTAGTAACTTATAAGCGCTACAGGAATTCCTGCAACTCGATTTTAAAAAAAAAACTAAGGCGTCGTATAATAAACAACAATTAGAAAAAGCAAGTGGCAATAAAAAGCAACTTTGGAGTGTAATTAAAAACGTGTACATGTAAATGTAAATGTAGGTAGATTATTGGCTGAGCAGATTTCTCAAAATAGCAACAATCCCATCCCCATGATTGATTCAGTTTCGACTGCACATCTAGTGGACTCGTTTGTCATGACTTCTACAGATGAGGCTGAAGTGACCAGCATCATCATAGGGCTTAAAGATGACTGTGCGGTGGGATTCGATTCGATCTCTTGTAAAATATTAAAACGATATGTCCATTTGCTTGCTACTCCTATCGCACACATCTGTATTCTTGCAATATCGACCGGGGTATTCCCAACAACTTTTCAAGTAGCTCTCATTAAACCAATACATATGGATGGTGAAAGGGACAGAGTCAACAACTATAGACTCATCTCTATTCTACCATCTTTGTCAAAGATCCTGGAACGATTCATGAATCAGAGGCTAACTAACTTCCTAGAAGAAAAAAACCTCGTATCATCCTCGCAATTTGGCTTTCGACGTAGAAAATCCACTAATGATGCTGTCCATAAACTAATTGATTCAATTGTGACTAACCTAGATGAGAAGATGAAATGTATAGTAATATTCTTAGACCTGGCCAAAGCATTCGACACTGTCTCAATCCCACACTTATTAGTAAAATTGGAAAACTTTGGTGTTAGAGGTCTTCCCCTGCAGTTATTTCAGGACTATCTAAGTAACAGAACTCAGAGAGTAAAGATTGAAGATTAGGTAAGTGACGAGGCTAATATAACGTTCGGAGTACCGCAGGGTAGCATACTTGGCCCGACGTTATTTTAAATATATATAAACGACTTATGCCAACTACAACTTAATAAGAATAAAATCATAACGTTTGCTGACGATTCCGCTCTCTTTTTCTGCGGTGAGTCTTGGGCTTGTCTTTGCGATTGCTCAGGAGGATTTTGATGGTGTTGGCAAATGGCTGTAAGAAAATTTACTAACATTGAATGTTACAAAAACTAAATTTATACCGCTTGCACTAAAATCGAATCAGCTTCCGCATCCCGATTTTTCCATTACTGCCCATTATTGCAACGCTGAACTCCAGAATTGTTCCTGTCCTGCTCTGCTAAGGACAGACAATATAAAGTATCTGGGCATTATAGTTGACCAAACTCTTACGTTTAAGCCACATATTATCTCACTAGTGCCCAGACTAAGAAAGCTTATTTATATTTTTAAGTCCTTAAAAATGTAGCTAGCCGCCGGGTAATTAAAATGGTCTATTACGCTATGTGTCAATCTTTAGTCGAATATTGCATCACATCATGGGGTGGTACCGCAAAAACACACCTTATTGAGGTGGAAAGAGCACAGCGTGCAATTCTTAAGGTGGCAGCGGGTCTCCCTTTTCGATATCCTACTTTCGACTTATACCGCAACTGGGAGGTCCTAACAGTCAGGCAAACGTTCATATTGTACACTGTGCTGAGGAAACATTCCCAGCTACTTTATGATCGGAATTTGCATAGGGACAAAAGAAGAAAACACAATGTTTGTACTACATACGATTATAGAACATTATCCGCACGTAACTTTTTTTGTTACTTAGGCAATTATTTATATAACAGATTAAACTTAATCCTGAACATCTATCCTCTTCACAAATTTGCATGCAAAACAACCGTCTCAAATCATCTTATGAGTCTAGACTACGAGGCAACAGAAAACCTTTTAAGACCTAGGCAATATTAGCAATATAAGTACTACGTAATTTCCTTGTCCCCAAATGTTGAGAATATATGTTTTCAAATTCGACTCTTACACTACACTTACACAACACATAACAATAAAACATAAACACACACATGTAGGTATTTACAATATTACTCTTTTCTGCAATTTTTATTTATTAGAAAATAAAGGGTAAGAAATGTATGAAGTGGGTATATTTATAGAAGAAAAAAAACAAAATCCAATTATACACAGACCTTAATAAGTTGTCTTGTATTATAAGATTAAATAATAGTCTTATGTTAAGTTTGTTACATTGGTCTAAAACTAATAACTGTAATGTTCATCTCAAGTGTTCACTAATATAGTCCTGAGTGGGGCCTGGTGACTTGTAGACTAGGTTTCTTTGAAACCTACTTCAGGCATCAGTCTCTCACAGATAGGATAATATAATTTTGTCATCCATGTATATCTTACCTTTTGTGAGTAAGTACCTTTTGTAAAGAGAAAAATAAATAACATTTTCATTTCATTGTTTTAATTGCCCCAAATCCTTAATTTTAAATTTTGTCATTAGATTAGTTTTTAACTCCTTAACCATATTACTACTGTTTGAAAAAATTAAAAAATCGTCTACAAAAACTGCTATTATGATTACCAAGTACCCCGACGTCGACATTATTACTTCCGCACAACAAAATACTTGATATATGAGTAAAAACGGGACTGGGCCCCTAACCTAATAAAACACGCGTGGTGGTTACTCAAAGATGAAATTTATTTTCATAGACATGTAGGTAGGTACCACAGACGTACAATTCATCATAGACAACTAGACACCGCTAGTAGTATTTTAAATACATTATTTTGATTATGAGCTATGCAGTCAATTTTAATTTATTTATTAATGCGTTATGTTACGAAAGAAAAATGAAATTATCAAAGAAGCACACCACCTGGTCGAGTTTAACGCCAGAAAACCCAGGTTTGTGCATTCTCGTCCAAGATAACTCCCTTCCTTACTCCTCTCTCTTTTCAGAACTCTTCTTTACCTATTTCAGTAGACCTCAGCATTTTTGTCATGGACATCGGCCAGTAACTGAATCCAAAATGCTACATCGAGAGTGTTATTTTAACTGCCTCCCGTAAGTTGGGTATTCTCAATAAGGTGAGGCGGTTTTTCACTCCCGAGCAGCGCTGTTTGCTGTACAAGACTCAGGTGCGATCGAGTATGGAGTATTGTTCCCATCTATGGGACGGCTCTGCTAAATACCTCCTCGATGCACTTGATAGACTGCAAAGGCGAGCGGTACGCATTATTGGAGATGCTACGGTTACAGCCTCTCTTGAGGACATCGAGCTGCGTAGAGACATTGCTTCTCTCAGTGTCTTCTAACGAAATTACTACGGAGAGTGTTCTGAAGAACTTTTTGATCTAATCCTGCCCTCTCCTTTCCTGTCCCGGACTACGCGTGCTGGTCTTAGGAACCACCATCATACTGTGCAGAATATCAGCACTCGTACCAAAAAATTTGGCAAGTCGTTCCTCTGTAAGACCATTTGGCTTTGGAATTCTCTGCCGGCGCAAGTGTTTCCCAGCTTCTATAATCCCGGGTCTTTTAAACGGGGCGTGAAACGTCATATTCATGACGGCCTGCATAAATGCCACCCACCCATTCGGGTGCGCTTGTTATCGTGCTTGTTCCACGGTGAGAAGCGCCCCCATTATTTTGGACTACATCGGCTGCTTACCATCAGGCACTATGACGTGTCACATTAAAAAAAACTTATCTTTCTATAGTTTGTTCAACATGTATATACAGGGTGTAATCGTTAAAGTGTGCACAGGCGATTATTCCGAAACTATGAGAGATATCAAAAAACTTAAAACTGATAATGAAAGTACGTTATCTAATGAGTAAAATGGCATCAATAACTTTTTAAAAATCAAACGAGAAGTATCCAAAATGTTGACATTAAACACTCTCATACATTTAGTATGAGATTAGTAGAAAGGTTTTAGTTGCCTTGTTTTAAGTGGTCTAGTATTCATTTTACCTTAATCATATTTTATGATTAAGTATGATATGATAATTATGATTTTCAAGTAGTTACACGTGTAGATTAATAAGGTATCTTACCACTTCAAACTAATAATAAACCTTGTTTCAATATCGCATTAATTAGAACTGGCTGAAAAGCAACGCACTACAAAAATACCAAAAAAAGTAACTTTTTGTTATTCTTTCTAAATTCAAAATCTTAAAATATGATTAAGGAAAAATGAATACTAGCCACTTAAAACAAGGAAACTAAAACCATTCTACTAATCTCATACTAAATGTATGGGAGCGTTTAATGTCAAAATTTTGGATACTTCTCGTTTGATTTTTAAAAAGTTATTGATACCATTTTACTCATTAGATAACGTTCTTTCGTTATCAGTTTTAAGTTTTTTGATATGTCTCATAATTTCAGAATAATGGCTTGTGCACACTTAATGATTACACCCTGTATACCACTAACCAGCGTCATTTGTTGTTCGCTACTCGCCTAAGGCGCACACGTACGTCATTTTCGCATATCTACCCTCATCATGAGTAAGTGTAATAAGTGCAACAAAAATATCACGGCTAGAAGCCCTGGAGGCCAATTCTCATTTTTCGAGATGTAGTCTCGAATCGAGTTTTGATTTCGATCTTTATCTCGACCATAAAATCTCGTTATTAACATTTTGTTCACCAATCTCCTATTCTCAGCGCTAATCGACTTCGAGTTTGATTCGAATTCGAACATTATCGAGTGGTAATCCAATTTAGTTATTATGAACATCTCGAACTCGACATTTCTCGAAGGAGAGCCGCTCGAATTGCTTCGAGTGGTCAGCAGTGGTAGAGACGTAATTTCGACTACGAGAAGCTAATGAAACGTCAAATAGCGGCGAAATTACGGTGGATATGGAGGAGCTAATTTCCAATTTTGTCGTGGAAGTGATTTAAAATATTGAGAGAGCTCGCTCTCTTTTTTTAAAAGGTGGAAGAAAACTTTCCACTCCTTAACTGTATATCGGCTTCCAACATTTGTAGAAGAAGCTGCTTCTGCTGTGGCGTTGGATATTTTTTGTTGACATTGTGACATTGTGTGTGTCTTGTGAATACTAAAAATGATCGGTTCGTCACCAAACAAGCACACAACCACAAACAAAAACCATAAAATTTATCGACTATAGGTACGTCACGTTTTAAACAATACAAGTTGTTTAAGGAAATTAAATTTCATCACAACACAATAAATATAATGATTTTTCGATACTTATTAAAAATTTACTTTTTTAATTAAAAAGCAAGTTCAATACTTACATTTAAATACCTTTACAGTAAAAATATTTGAGGTACATAGTTGCAACCGGTTTAAAACCGGATGAAACTTGTCAAATGGAACGCATCCCGAGTTGATTGCATTAAAAAGAATGGCAATATTTATCAAAAAAAAACTCGAAGTCTATTTCGATTAGCGCTGAGAATAGGAGATTCGTGAACAAAATGTCGATTATCGAGATAGAGATCGAAATCAAAACTCGATTCGAGACTACATCTCGAAAAATGAGAATTGGGGCCCTGGAATAGAATGTGCTAGATGTGAGAAGGTTGTTTATTGCAGCACGTCATGTTCTGGGCTTTCAAAAAAGCAGATAAGTGCACTCAGTGCTGCGGAGACCCTGGAATGGACATTTCGCGTACATAATGAAAAAAAAGACGAGGATACGAGCTCAGAACCCAATCCACTAGTTCAGATCGTTGCTAACAAACTCCTGAAAAATATTACTGTGGAGGTACAAAAGGCGTTAAACAAGGAGCTGAAAGAAGTCAAACAGTCTATGCAGTTCTATAGTGACAAAATGGACGAGGTGCTTGAAAGTGTACACGCATTCAAGCAAACGATTATCGATCTGAAGCGTAAACTTGTGGATGTCACCAATAAAAACATTAATTTGGAAACTCGAGTAGGCGCCTTGGAACAATACATGCAACAGTTAGAGCAAAAGCAACTGTCTAATCATATTGATATATCTATTGATATATCCAGGACCAAGAAAAAGTGATAACGGTAGTGGAAACGCTAGCAAAAAAAATTATCATTGTCTTAAGAAGACATAATCAGTGCAAAACGTCTCAGTGGTAGAAAAGATCACCCCGGACCCGTAAGAGTCACGATAAAGGACGATTGCAGTCAGGAGAAGTGGCTAGCTGCATCTAAAAATATCTCTATTCGTGTATGTGACCTAATTATAAACCCATATACTGATGTCAGCAGCCAGAAGATTTATATAAACGAAGCTCTCACACCGTACAAAAGAAATCTTCGTTGGAACACAAAACAGGAGCTAAAAACTACGCATAAATTCATTTGGTGCAAAAGAGGCATAATTATGACTCGGAAAGCAGAGAACAAAAAACCGATCATCGTAAGGTCTCTAAGCGATATTAAATTAGTAAATAAGTAGGTAATCGTACATTGCTTTTGGTTTAATTGTTACGTAGGTATACTGATTACACCTTAACTATTACAATTGATATTTAGAAAAGTCTCGACATCGTACATATAGCTAAGTAGAGGTACTAATAATCTATTCCAAATCGTTTGGTCGGTTTACGATTTCTAATTAGGCGTGACGAAAAAGGTGTCCTGGGAGACTGTACTCTATTCGCTGAGACATGGGTTCAATTCTGAAGCGAGGACAATGGTGACTTAGGCGGGGTAATCACTTCCTTTTCTGGACTTCCATTGGTGTCATTCCCAATGTTAACTGCCGACTCACTTCGTTGGGGTGTCGTGGCCTCTGGTCTACTCTCTTGCTCCTCCGGAAAAACACTCTCTGTCTTAACTGGTTTACCTTTGGGTGGATTGAATTCAGGTGTACTATATATTGTTCAACTTCTTGCTGGCCTCCGCTGATAATGCAAAAAACATCATCTACGTACCTCCTCCACAGTTTCACAATTTGGGGTCCAGTAAAGTTTACCTATGAAATAGAGAGGGACAGATCTTTGGCTTTCCTTGACGTGCAGATAAAGGTAAGAGATGATGGTACTTTATCACACTCTGTGTACCGCAAACCTACTCACACGGACAGGTACCTACACGCCTCTTCTCATCATCACCCTCGGCATCTTCAGTCTGTGATGACCTCACTGACCAACAGAGCTCAGAACCTGTGTGACCCTGAACATCTTCAGGCTGAGCTTGCTCACGTTCAGGAGGTACTGAAACGCAACGGATACAAGGTGTCACAGAAGAGGAAAAAGCAGAATGGAAAGAAAAATCGTCTAGAAGTGAGTCGCCAGGCAGCGTTTTTACCTTACATAAAAGGCGTAATGGACAAAATTGGAACAGTACTAAGAAACTTCTCCATTAAAACTGTATATACTCCGTTATGCCAAATATCTAACAAATTGCGGTCGCCTAAAGACGTCATACCTTTCCAAACACCGGGAGTTTATAAACTCGATTGTAGCTGTGGTAGTTCATATATTGGACAGACTAAGCGGACTATCGCAGAACGTGTCAAGGAACACATCGCAGCTATCAAAAATCGACAAATAGACAAATCGGCGGTAGCTGAACACCTGCTGGAAGCTGGAGTTAATCACTGGATGGAGCTACATGATCCTAAAATCCTCTCCACCGATCGTTATTATCATAGCAGGATAGTACGTGAAGCGATTGAGATCAAGAAGTATAAAAATTTCAATCGGGAGGACGGGTTTAAATTATTATCAGCATGGAATTCAGTGATTGGCAAATGCAAACCGCAACGTCAGTCTATAACAAGAAACTCCGATACTGTTAGTGTAGTGTGCCGGAGTCGTGTTACTGAAGATTCATTGCACTGTGACAATTTAAGTGAACGTATGAGGGTGGATGAAGAAACAAATGCCCGCCCGAGCCGACGACGCCGCGCACCGCCAGTTCGCTTGTGACCACGGCCGCAGCATCGCGGCCGAAACGTCAAGCAGTAAGTAGATATGTACTTACTTACGAAATTAATCGTGTTTAATCCCGTTAAAACAGTTTTAATGCAATGCAACGCGATAGTTTAAGGTCTTAACTTTATAATCTAACAATAGCGAATCCATAGCGAAATGTAAATAAGTTTGTTCAGGTAATTTATGTTCATCCGCTATGAATTCCTCCTTATGTGCTTTAATTAATCCTGATAAAACATCAGCCGTATTTTTACATGTGTGAATATATTCGATATCAAAATCATATGCTGATAATTTTATTGCCCATCGCTGTAAACGACTAGCAGCAGTGACTGGAATACCCGAATTCGGTCCGAAAATAGTAACAAGTGGTTTATGGTCTGTGCGAAGCCTAAATTTCCTACCATATAAATATTGATGGAATTTATCAACTGCAAAAATTCTGCTTCTTTATGAATCTGACTATAATGCCTTTCGGCTTTATTAAGCGCACGAGACGCGTAGGCTACAACCCGTTCGCTGCCATCGGGAGCCCGCTGCGCCAAGACGGCGCCTAACCCGTGCGCACTGGCGTCACACGTGACCACGGACTCTGAAGACATATCAAAATGCGTTAAAACCTCTGTACTACATAGCATTTTTTAAGGTCATTAAATACTATCTCGTGTCGTCTGTCCCATTTCCAATATCTACCTTTTTTAATAAATCATACAAGAAAGTTAACCGAGTACTTAAGTTCTTTATAAATTTACCATAAAAATTTACCATCCCTAAGAACGATTTTAACTCCGAAACATTATTCGGTCTCGACATATTCAAGATAGCCGAGATTTTTCCTGGATCTACTCGTACCCCTTCTTTATCTACTATAAACCCTAAATACTTAACTTGTTTCACCAGAAATTCACATTTACTTTTCTTTATCTTTAAACTATTATTTTTTAATATTTCAAAAACTTCATTTACTGTTTTTAAATGACTATCCAAACATTTATTTTTAATCAAAATATCATCATAGAAAATTATTACTTCTGGTATGTTTTTAAAAAGAGAAATCATGAATTTTTGAAATATACCTGGACTAGAAGACAAACCATACACTAAGCGATTATATTTAAATAATCCCCTATGTGTATTAATTACTGTGTACATTTTTGATTCCTCATCTAATAATAATTGATTATACGCTTGGGAGAGATCTAACTTCGTAAAGTAAGTATTACCGCATATACATGCGGTAACACTTACTTTACGAAGTTAAATAAGTCATCTACCTTTGGAACCGGGTACCGATCGACCATTAAGACACGATTGAGTGTTAATTTATAGTCCGCGCATAAACGGATTCCCCCGTCTGCCTTTCTAGCGATCCTAAAGGCGTGGCCCAGTCGGAGCGGTCCACCAGCTCGACGACTCCGGCCCGCAGCATCTCGTCCAGCTCGGCGTCGTCTCGCGCGCGCATGGCATACGGCAGCGGCCGCGCCGCGTAGTAGATGGGATCCCCGCCCTCGCGAATGCATAGCTTCACCTTCCCTCCAGCATATTTTCCCAATGTCCCATCGAAAAGGCTGTTATGTCTGGAAAGAATTTTCTTAATTGTTAAATTTGCTTTACCGTCTAGTTGTTCGCTAACGTTATAGATACCTATTTTTGGAATATCTATATTCAATTCAGACAACCATTGTCGTCCCAACAAATTAGTGGACCCATTGCTTATTACATATAACTCTAATTTTTTTTTAACATTTTTATATTTTACTATCGGTTTTATATATCCCAAAGGGCGTATTATAGACCCATCATAAAACCTTAACTTTAACTTACATGGGTATAACATTAAATCGTTAAACATTTTCTTATATGTTATTTCGTTAATACAAGAGAGAGCAGAACCGGTGTCTATTTCCATGTCTAATAATTTATTATGAACACTAAGTGACATACGTACCGGTCGGTACCTATTTAACGACATTTGATACACTGGTTCTTCTTCGTTGTCGGTCACCTCGTCGTCATTGTCTTCGGAACACGTGTCCGTGTTCGGCTCCAGTGCGCCGCGCCGCCATTGCGAACGCCACCGTGTGACGTACGCGCACCCCCGGCCGAGCTCCCGCTGTGAGTGTGCGAGCGAGGCGCGGTGGCGGCTCGCGCTCCCGCCGCCGCCGACCCCGTGGCCGCTACGACCTGTCTCGATCACGCGCTCCGCGCCTGATCGCCAACCGTGTTGCCTTTGCAAGCCTACCCACTCAGGCCGATAATTTGACAAAACAGTTTTGTTCATGTGGCAAACCTGCCTTAAATGGCCTACTTTGTGACACTTACTACACTCAAAAAGTCTATAACGACACTCTGAAAATTTATGACCGTTTTTGCCGCACACCG
This sequence comes from Scoparia ambigualis, assembly GCA_963921215.1. Taxonomy (NCBI): domain Eukaryota; kingdom Metazoa; phylum Arthropoda; class Insecta; order Lepidoptera; family Crambidae; genus Scoparia; species Scoparia ambigualis. The sequence goes on along the minus strand of OY992502.1, from coordinate 59,094,063 downwards.
AACAGGCACCTATGCTTATTTTATGCACGTTCCCCGTCATGTCCGTGTTGTGGCTGCCGCCGCCCCGGCTGTCTACGTTGACTGCCGCCGCATTTCGCTCCGCAGCTTCTAACGTATTTGCTAACCCGATGGCTTTCTTAAAATCCAACTTATCTTCGGCAAATAACCTCTGTCTTATTATTTCGCTCCTCAAGCCACAAACAATTTGGTCTCTTAAATTTTCTTCTAAGTTATCTCCGAATTCGCAATATCTCGACAATTTCTTTAAATCTGCTACGTAGTTAGCAATCGATTCCCCTGCAAGCTGCCTCCTCTGTCTAAATTTGTATCGTTCCGCCAACATTGAGGGTTTAGGTTGCAGATGGTTCCTTAATAGTTCAACTGCCCTTTCGTACGTTAATGTTGAAGGTTTCACTGGACTTGCTAATGTGGACAGCAATTCATAAGCCTCTTCGCCGATAACAGCTATTAATGTTGGCAGTTTGACCTCCTGCGAAATTTTATTTGCCAGGAAATACATTTCGAGCCGCTCCGTATACGCAGACCAGTTTCCACTTTTCACATCGAATTCACCAACTTTCCCGATTGACATTTTATTATGTGTAAATGTTAATGCCACCAAAATTTTATTTTCCTCGTCGCCAATGCTAAATAAAACCACTGTTCACAATAACTGCCATTTATTGACTGCCTTATAACAGTTATAATACAACTACCGACATACAAAAAATACAAACTCATTAATATATAACACTTACCTACTTACTTTAACAACATGATTTATATTCTTGGAGTACAGCGACGAATGTAGTGTACGAATAAACCTTTCTGGTTTTTGTTACGCTATTTAGTTAAGTTAAGACTGTTAAATTTGTTTATTAAATAAATTTAAAAAAAAAACCAGTGAAAGTCTTAAAATATTATTTCAGAAATTTTTAAATTTTATTCTAAGACAAAAAGAGTGGTTTTGTGATTTTCATAGTCCCACATAATATATTCGATACCTAAAATGTCAAAGGGGACGTACCGCTGCAACCGTGTTAGGAAGTAAACAAAGTCACACGAGCTCCCGCATTTAAAAATTCGGAGTAGTGGGTTTTTCAAATCGCAGTAACCAGTGCCATACACCAAAAGTTTCGTCTCGGAAAGGCCCATCTACCGGCGACTTTGTATTTTCACACACTTTTAGCGATCCGAAGTTATTCAGTGATTTGCGAAAAACCAACACGTGGTCGTGTTTTTAAAAGTGTTAAAGGTGGCATAACTTCAACAATCTTTAAGACGCGTGAGATTTGACGGCGGAAAAAGTTACCCTTAGCAGTCCCTACAAGAGGATATCAACACCTGATTTTTCCGGCAAGAAACCTTTGAGTTATAGGTGTTTTAGTGCCGGAAAATTCAAAACCTCACTTCACGAGGTCTGACTTCTGGACGCCGCCGGGTGACTTCAACCAGCCAGTTCGGAGTAGTGCAGCCGGGCGAACTTAATTTTTCGCGCGATAAACTATCGCGTTAAATTTTTTTTTATTGTTTCGGGTTTTACCCCCCCCCCCCCCCATATCTCCTTTATTTTAACTGCGCGGGACAAATTTCTATTTTTGTTTTGCGTGCCCTTATTTATATTATTTAGTGAGTCAATCTTAGATTTTTGGGACAGATAGTTTTTAAGTACCTAATTGTATTATTTAGGTTTTGAATTGTTTTTATTGTTAGGGGTACTTTCTAAGGGTGAAACGAGTGCACCATAGCTCTTAAATAGGTACTTAGGAGGCATCCATAAAGCCCGATCTCGGATGTGCTAGTGCTACTTACCCTCACACTTTGACACACTTATTGACGACACAGGGTTGTAGATCTCGACGAGCCGATTCTGGTAAACCCGCATCTCGGGAGCTACGACCAATAGGGCCGGAGATATAGCCCTGTGAAAAGTGTGGCGGCCATTTTGTCCGGCATTTTGTTTTTGTTTGGAGGGACATATCTCCCAAACTATTGGGAGTCTAGAGCCTGAGATTTCTTTGGAGAGGTTCAATTGACCCTTTTTGTTACCCGGTTCAATCCCTGCTTATAGATTCCAGCCTCCAGAAGGGAGACTGGATATGTGGGACTCTCCCGTCCCCCTTTAAACGACTTTCGTCGGGCGAGAGGGAGGGGCCTACCCACTTATCACCGGGGGTCCAAACTCCGACAGCATAAGGCTGAGGTGGCGGTCACGGTACCGTTCCACGGGGGAATTAACCCGCGAGGGCCACCTCGTCGCCGTGCGGTTGGCCTATAATCACTGTATGGCAGCCATTACGCGCCATCACACGGCGACTACGCGCGCGAAAGCTCTGCAAAGAAAAACCGCCCAGTTAAGGGGCAGACAACAAACACACACTAGACTGACATGCCCGGCTTACCCGGGCATGCGGACCAGCACAACACCAATTTCGACGGACACAACACAACATGGAGACGAACACGCCCAGTTTCGCAGGCGTGCGCACAGGACAACCACAGATTTACCAGTGCGGGACTCCATTGTGGGTTGCTCCGAGACAGCCTGACGCCACGACGAACACAGAAGTGGTTGTCTAGCCGTCCTGCCGCTCATCACTGCTTCCCGGGGAGTCACCACACTAGTCCTACCAATAACATGTATGGAACAACCACGACACGCACAACGCAGACAATCACAACGAACACACCTATATGCTGGCGCGGGGCTCCCTGCATCCGTTCCGAGCAGGGGGACGCCTTTAGTGGCGCCCCGTTGCCCATCCTGGCTTCGCATAAAGGTTCCGCGCCGCTCCCTAAAGACATTTACAGTACACAACATTTCATTTACTGGTACGAAGCCCCTTCCGCATCCACTCCGAACAAGGGGACGCCCTCAGAAGAGCGCCCCGTTGCTCCTCATAGCCTCCGCTGAAGCCCCTTACCAGGTCCGTGAAAGGACATCACAGTACCATACTAAACTAGCACGACTAACACAGAGACAACACTGACAACACAAGACACTGGACAGCGCAAGAACAGCGCTGTCCATCGCGACCCACATTTAACGATTTCGCAGCTATGAGCAACGGGACGTCACACGGCAATGCTATCCATCGGACCCTGGGCATCTGGGGTGATATACTAAAATACCCAGGCCAGTGCCCATGTTCAAAACAGTCCGATGGAGGCAGGGACAACAAATGTATACATTAACTTATACAATCTACACATATACTTATACCTAACAATAAACTAACCTAACAAACAACAAAACCCATTGGACGCCCGACTAACAAACAACAAAACCCATTGGGCGCCCGACTAGCAACTAGTCTTACGACGCCTGGCATCAACCTTCGGTGGATCACCCGGACCCTCCGGCCCCTCTGCCACTTCCATAGGCGCGCCACACTCTTCCACTGCTTTAGGTGCCCTTGCGAATGGGGCCCCTTTTCCCTTCGTTGTGGGGGGGCCGCACCTCCTTCCTCACATGTGGTGATCGTGCGGGAGCCCCGCCTCCTTACACACCCCACAGTCCGCCTTTTCCGCCTTGCAGTCAGCCGCTCTGTGCCCCGGGGCACTACATTTAAAGCACAAGGTGCTACGGCCGGCCTTCGTGTCACAGAAGTAACTTGTGTGACCCAGGCCGTAGCACTTGTAGCACCGCACTGGGAGCCTTTCCAGGGCCACCACTTGCACTGCCATCCATCCCAGCTGTATTCCTCCCGTGTCCACCAACTTCTTGGCCGCATTTATTGGGAGCCGGACCAAGACAGAGGTCCTACCCCACGGTCCGGTTCGGAATTCTCCCACAGATACCTGCTTACGCTGGCAGCCCGTACCCTCAGCAATCTCACGTCTGATCCGGTTTGGCTCGGCGTCCGGATCTATGCCAATCAACCGGATTTCAGCCATCCGGCATGGCCTGCCCACAATCACTGCCTCCTCAATGGTGATCTTGCGGATCTTCCCTGCCAGCATGTCAGCCATAGCCTCACTATTGGCGCCTCTAAACTCAAATTTACGCCCTCCTGCCGTGGTATGTCGCACTCGGGCCGCGTCCACCCCAATGTCCGCCAGATTAATTCTGCCAGTCAGACTCCCCATCAGCGCTGCGTACGTCAAGCCCACCTTCTCGGCCACGGGCGTGATTGTTAAAGTAACAACCGACGACCGTGACGGCACCAACTTCACCGCAGGAGCGGGTTTCACGCCAGCCGCCTTCTTCGGCTCGTTGACTCCTCCATGCAGGTAGGCACATCCCTGGTAGCCGCGGCTTCGGCCTTCCTGGCGTTCCCCCTAGCCTTGTTCGATAGGCCGTCCCTCCATTCAACTGCCGGCGTACTAGCGACCGCTGCCAGGGCCGGAGAGGCCGGCCGCGTATGCGGATCCATCCTCAGCGGCACCGGCGGTTCCACCCAAACGGGCACAGGTCCCGTAGCCACATCTTCCGGCGGGGCGCAGGAGGCGCTGTGAGTACCAGCGACCACCCCTGCGTACCTTGCCCCAGCTTTCCCTCCGTTACACGCCAGCGGCAGCCCTCTGGAAGGCCCACCTGGGAGGTGCCTCTCCATCTCCTCCATTCGCGCATCCAGCATTCCTCCCAGCGACTCGATTACGCCCTTCCTCATGGACTCCAGCATGCCTGCCATCATGTCCCTCACCACATCCCCCACAGGGACGTCTGCTTCCTTCTTGCGGGCCGGTCTGGGCGCCTGCTGCGCCTCCCTTACGGCCTTGACCTCGGCCCGCAGCAGCCCCATCTCACAGCGGAGCCTCTCATTTTCTTTCTGGAGGCGCTTGTATTCCTCAGATACGGACATTTCCTTCAGCGCCTCCATGCACATCAATACGGTTTTCACTTCCTCGTTAAGGTCCCGGCGGACCGTCCCCTTTAGATTTCTGGAGACGGTTACCGAGCGCTGCACTGCCATCAGGTTCCTGCAGGCCTCCCCCAGCAACTCCTCCCTTGACTTCGCGGCCATTTCGGCCCTGGTATTCGGCACATCCTTGCTGCTCAGGATTTTGCCCATCGCCTTATCCTGCTCCTCCCCCTCATTGGGGAGGGTCATCCCTTCCATTTGGCAGCTACACTTCCCGGGAGCGGGAGCGAGGGCTTCGTCCTCCTCTTCCTCCCCGTACTCGCCTTCCATTAAAGGGTCTCTCGCGGCCCTCTTGGCCGCGGCAAGCCCAATGGAGGTGCCCATTTTCTCCACACGCTGGTCACCTCCGCTCCTTTAAAGGGCGACCTTCTTGGCCCTGCTTCCTGGTTTCTCCTTCCTCAGTGCGGGCATGGACTCCTCCAGTCCGTCACTAGAGTCTATCCTGGAATCCGCGAAGGTACGTTTCCTCCCCTCCTCGACCTTGGCTTTCACGTATTTCCGCACTTCCGGGTCATCCTCAGACTCCTCCGACCTGTGTGGTGTTTTTTCTTCTCCTTTTTTCTAAAACGCCCCAACCTTAGAGTATTTATTCTAACGCCATAACATTTACAGTGACTACATTGTGACTAACTTATTATCTAAACCTTACAAGACTATTTATACAATAATAACTACGTAGATGTTGGAGGGAGGATGCCGTGTTATATATTTATCTTATTTCTATATATTTATCTTATATCGTACCTTATTTCTTTGCCTTGGTCGATGAAACGTTCTTGATACGATGTGCCGGAAAGGAAACCAAAGTTATGAGTTGTAAGAGCCAAGAATGATGTTAAATGACGCAGTCGCAGCTTGGTGTGGTTCGGTGTAGTGAAAATCTTGTTGTGTTCGTTGCTGAATAGAATGGCGACGCAGGCCGCCACATTACTGTTAGTTTTTAAAAGACTTTCTGCATTCGATTCTTTTAACAATGAGATGGCTTTTACATAAAATGTTATCGATCAATGGCAGGATGGTTTTTAAGTACCTACTGAGGACAATACCCAGTTCGAACTACGTACATGCATAGTCATTCTGATTGTCACAAAACTTGTTTTCTAATAGTATAATGAATGTGATTATCAATGTTTTGCTCAAGTAATTAATAAATTGATTAGTAATAAATAATTACTTAGATTGTTTTAATTAATTAAATAATTATTTATGAATGCCACAAACCTACACAATCAAAAAAATTGGTTCCTTGTTGAACTGTTTAATGATTTTAAGATGAATTCTGACAACCAACAAGTACTTACTGAACCCTAAATAAAAAAAATACTTAGGTTACTGGTATCTTAAAAAAAGTAAAAAAGTTGTTGTTTGTTAGCTTCCACCACCAGCCGTAGACAAGGCAGCAAAATCCCTTGCCCTGTTCCAACCAACCACAGCCGGGGTGGGAAGCTCTTTACCGCGAAACACGGCGTTTAGGATGGCACGTTTTAGGTGCTTATAATTATTAATATTAATAGTGTCACTTACTGCCAGTGGTTCAACAGCATCTTTAGGAAGCGGAAAGAGAGAGCGCTCTCTCTTATGAAGACCCGAAGCGTCGGTGATGGCCCGTCCACGGGGCTTTTTAGTTGGAAGGAACACTGGCTTGGACTTACACGATAATTACACGATAAATACAGGTGGCCCTGTTTCAGGCCGCCAAGAACCACCTGAGTTACGCCTAACAACGTATATATAATGCGGGAATGCCGCCCAAACCACGGAGTTGCTCATACGACAAACTACCGCCGCGTTCAAAGGCTTAATCGCAACTTTACTACAAAACGCAAAGTGTATCAGACGACACTACAAACGACCGCTATCTCCGAAGGCGATGGCGTAACTGCTCTTTAGTCACTTAGTCGCCTGACCTGATGGTTCAAGGGACTGACTGGGAACAAACGGGAGCGCTAAGCGCTTAAAAACAAGACCACCGCCCAGCTAGCCTTAAAAAACGCGCGCGCGCTTCAAAGCTTCATCGCGACTGCGTAGGCGCTGCTGCGCCTTTCAAACCAGGGAACCAAGGTCAACGTTGGTTCCCGACAATATTAAATAATTATGACATTTTTATTAGGCGAAATTACAGCTTAAAGGACAAATTAAAGTGCGTTTGAAATTAAGAAGTATTTTAAGACCTATGAACTTGTTTAATGTACTCTTTAACGGCATAGCTGACAATTATTTTATAAAACCTTTGGGTTAAAGAACAAGGTAATGGAAATGAGATTCTTAAATCGAAAACTATGCTATGTAGGTCAAATTAAACGGTCTGTATCGATTCAGCTCGAAAGATTACAAATAATGACCTTTACCCCGAATCGATAGTTTGAAAAATCAAAAAGTTATGTTAATTTTTCTATACATTTCGTCTTCCTGCTCTCCTGAAAAGTCATGATTTGTCCTATAAGACCTTTGATATTTTAGGTATCGATTATTATCTTTCTAAAAAATTATACAACACGAAGATACGATAGTTGTTATTATGAAACACTCAACATTTTAAACTTTAATTCTATATACATTACGTTACACGAAATATTATGAAATACCTAAACCATACCTAAAGCACAGTCGAAAATCTCATAACTTTTAAAAATAGCTCACAATCCACATAATCTATACACTCAGCAAAAACGAAAAGTTTTAGTATTATAAACACTTCTATAAAGAAGACATTAAAATCCATAAGGATTTTAATGTCCCACGACCGGACTATAAATGAAAAGCAGGATATAGGTAGAAACTTGTTGTTTTAGTTGCCTTTTTGACAATTTATTAAGTGTCGTGTATCAGTAAAATAATATTACCACCCCCTCTCTTCCCTTGGATGTCGTAAAAGGTGACTAAAGACTGCACAAACATCCAACAGCATAGACCGGCGATGGGCTCACCTTACCACCTGTCACGCTGAGCACATGTATAGTCGCTATTTGGTTAATTAAGTATAAAATAAATTAAAAGTAAAAAACCTTTTTTTAAAACAATCTTTTATTTAAATGCGCTAAAAAGAAAGAAATCAACTTATAACGTTATTACACAATTTTTATGATGTAAAAGGTTGTCGCGAGATTTAAGTAAGTACTTACTCGTATTTTCTTAGATTGAAAATTTTAATACTTAGTTAAAATCAATCACAACAAATTATTTAATTTATTTGTTTATTTACACATAATTAGTATAGAGAAAATCTCGCGACAAACTTTTATATCATATAAATTGTGTAATGACGTTAAAAGTTGATAGTAAAAGTTTGTTTTTTTTCTTTTTAGCGCATTTAAATAAAAGTTTGTTTTTAAAAAGGTTTTTTACTTTTAATTTATTTTTTACTTTTTAGTTATCCCTGGACACGTTTTTCATCTGTTCATCTCACTGAATACAAATATTTATGTATACAAAATTTACAAAACCCATAAAAATGGTCCACACATTAAGACTAATCAAACTCGACGCGGTTGTGTTGCTTAATTACCTACTGAGTTCCTATGGCCACCTTCCAGCTCCATCACCTGACCCTGGTTACCATCTAGCACCAAAATACTCCCCAAGACGTATCAAACAAGCCCATACTCAATGGGGTTATGTTGTTTAATTACTGAGTTCCTATGGCCATCTTCCAACTCCATCATCAGACCCTGGATACTATCTAGCACCAAAATACTCGTTAAGACAAATCAAACGAGCCGAGACTCAATGGGGTTGTGTCGTTTCTTTACTGAGTTCCTAGGACCACCTTCCAGCTCCATCATCAGATCAGACCCTGGTAAATGTCTAAAGACAAAGTACTCGTCAAGACGAATAAAACGAACCGAAACTCGATGGTGTTTCGTCGTTTCTTTACGCAGTTCCTATGACCACCTTCCAGCTCCATCATCAGACCCTGGTTACCATTGAAAGAAAAACTACTCTTCAAGACGATTCAAACGAGCTCAAACTCGATGAGGTTATGTTGTTTCGTTGTAAAGTTTCTATAGCTACCTTCCAGCTCCATAATTAGATCAGCACAATGTCATCATATTATTGCATTGTCAAGCGATTTACACATGTATCCAAAATTTCAGCTCAATCGGTAAGCGGGAAGTGGGTCAAAATTCAGTTGCAAAATTCCACCCGAACAAGACATACATACATAGCAAGTTAAATAAAAGCTTGTAATAATTCAATGGAGACGGTTTTAAACCTCTGTCTGTCAGCGTATTGACCTCGCTATCCAAATAGTTTTTTTTAAAATATAGTTTTCTTTTTTAGGTAATTAAAAAATAAAGCTCTGTCACTTAGCTAAAGTTCTTAAAATAATAATTTACAAACAAGTCTATTATAGTAGTTTACAGTTCTGTTTCAGCCCTTATCAACACGGATTCTTGAAACACCGATCCACTGTGACGAATCTGCCTGTGTTAACCGATTACCTTACAGATCAGACGGGTCAGGGTAACCAAGTGGATGCTGTTTACACAGATTACGCGAAGGCATTTGATCGTCTTGATCATGGAATTTTATTATTGAATCTTCTTAGAGTTGGTGTTAGAGGCGACCTTCTTAGGTGGTTTTCTTCGTATATAGAAAATAAGTCCCAATTAGTAGTGCTAAAGGGATACATGTATTCCTGGTCAAATATACCCTCTGGTGTTCCACAGGGTTCTATTCTGGGACCCTTGTTATTTATCATATTTATTAATAACATTGGTCAATGTTTTAAGAATTCTAATTATCTTTTGTTTGCCGATGACTTGAAAACCTTCAAGGCTGTTAATAATAGCGATGATGCCTTGAACTACAAGAGGATTTAACGAGGTTGAAATCTTACTGTCAGTTACATTAACTTTACTTAAATGTGTCTAAATGCTTTAATATAACCGATACACTGTGACGAATCTGCCTGTGTTCACCGATTACCTTATTGATCAGATGGTTTAGGGTAACCAAGTGGATGCTGGCTACACAGATTACGCGAAGGCATTTGATCGTCTTGATCATGGAATTTTATTATTGAAGCTTCTTAGAGTTGGTATTATAGGCGACCTTAGGTGGTTTTCCTCGTTTATAGAAAATAGGTCCTAATTAGTAGTGCTTAATGGATACATGTCTTCGTGGTCAAATATACCTTCTGATGTCTCACAGGGTTCTATTCTGGAACCCTTGTTATATATCATTTATTAATAACTTGAACTACAAGAGGATTTAACGAGGTTGAAATCTTAGTAACAGTTAAATAAACTTGACTTAACCTCTCAGTATTGGCAACGAAATCTCTAAAAATTTTGACAGCAGATGCGATTTGGCGGAAATTGAAATTTGCGGAAATGGAAAAAAATATTTAAAAAAAATTGAACGCAGTTTATGTTAAATTTTGCGTTCACGATGCCTAAAATGTACCACCGAACCGAAATAATTGACCTTGTTCATACTAAAGTAGTCTCTAAGTGTATCAGAACAGGGTACAAAGTCAAGTGGAGAGCGCGGCCAGCGCGGCCATATATGGCCGCTTGGGGTGTGACGGAATAGCGAATTTTTAGGTGCGGCCAAATATGGCCGCTTGGGACTTGAGGGGTTAAATGTGTCTAAATGCTTTAATATAAGTTTTACCCGCAAAAGGAGTCCCTTTGGCTATAGGCATATCATTAAGAAGGAGGTTGTGGCAGTCCCACAGGAAGCCAGGGACCTGGGAGTTATTTTTGACTCTAAATTATTATTCGACAAGCATTAATTCTGTATCTAGGGCATCTCGCGCCCTAGGTTTTGTTTTGCGTGTTTCTAAGCCATTTAAGCAAATGAAAACAATAAAAAATATTTATTGTGCCTACGTCCGTAGCCACCTTGAGTACGCTAGTTCTATTTAGAACCCTTCCTATGAAACTTATGTCACTAGAATTCAAAGAATTCAAAGAAAGTTTACTCGTTTTCTTACTACTCGTACAAGTTAAAAATACCAAAAATGTCATATGAACAACGTTGTGCAAAGTTTCACATCCTACCCCTTTCTATTAGACGGCAAATTGCTGATATAACATTGCTTTTAAGGGTGATTAGAGGATTAGCTGACTGTCCTAGTTTGAGAAGTAAAATCAATTTTAAAATACCCACAAGATCACTCCGTCATAGTTCTTATAAACAATGGTTTATGCTAAATGTAGCATTCAGTCTTACAGCACCAACTATAGACAGAATAGTTTCCTCGTTAGGGTCTGTATGACTATTAACAAAGCTATAGAAATCTATATAGACCTTTTCCAAGATACTATTAATAGTATACGAAATGTAATAATTGAACTCGCTGATAGGTAATGTTATATAAAAATATATGTTTAAGTTATTCAAAAATTACAAAAAGTACCATAGAAATTTTAATATTAGGTTATTATGAAGACTGCGAAACCGATTTTTGTTTTTATGGATAAGAGTTTATTTTGTCTTTATGATTGTGGTAGCTTATCAATAGCTTTTTGTTAATATTTTTGTTATTTATTACTTTTTATAAGCTGTTAGCTATCCTAAAACAATAAAGAAATAAAAAAATTTTAGAAATGTTGTATTGTATATTAATTTGTGTCAATAAATAATATTAACGTATATTTAAATAATCATAATGGATAAAGTTTTTAAGGGGATTAAAATGACGACCTCAATGACCGAGTGGTTAGCACGTTAGTCAGGCCAATGTAGAAAAAACTGTTTTCCATATTTAAAATCTCGGTGCTTTTATATGTTTATTTACCATTATCTAGTAAACCATTTAAATAAGTTTCAAAAGAATCTTAACTTGAGTTAGATAATTGGTGTGAGCGTAGAAAGTTATTTTAATTTTAAAATGGTTGAAAACATGCAAATTGATACCAAACTTTGTTCACCACCGTCATGTTGAATGAACGTAGATTTAGAGTTTGCGGATAAAATTATTCGTAGTCACGTCAGTTACATTCATACCTAATACTTTACTTGGACCTTAACCGCACCCGTGGCCCAGTGGTTAGATAGACGCTGGTCTCAGACCTTAACCGTTAAGGGAACATAAGGTAAGGTATTGGTAAAATATCTTAACTATAGACTTAATCTAAAGGAGAATGGGCAAAATAGTATGGAGCCTGGGCGATCCGCGGCCAAACTTGATTTTGTTGTTTTATATGTAGTTTAGCCCTATAATTACTGTGTAGAAGTTTTATTGCCGCGACGCACTTACATGACGAATAAACCACATTTTTGTTTTTGAGCACTTTTAATAGTTGAGCAACATATTCTGACTTATAATCGGAGTAAAAATGATAACCATTACTACTACTATTAAACTACATACATTAAATATAGTACCATTTATTTTATAATGCAAAGATATTATTATTAAGTAATATACAATTATCAAACAATCATAGTATCACGATGTGATCAAAAGACTATGTATTACATTTTTAGTGGTCATGCTCTACGATGGCACTTAAATCTGCTGCTGGTAATTTTATGTTTTCAGTTCGATATACGCTCATAACATGTGCGCAGCATCCTATTGTGCGTCGTCCACTCAAATATGAACAATAATAATGAGCGGTAGCTTCTCTTCCGTCTCTTTGTCGATCAATTACATTATAGGAATAATAAATCCTGGACCTTGCATGTCTAGACTGTATTCGAACACATAACAAGCAAACCTCTTGCTCTTATAAATATTCACTAAAAAGACTTATCTGTTGCTCACGATACACTTCAATATTATATAAGCCATGTCTTAAATGCTCAGCATAATAACTGCGAGCTAACTTGACTTGATACGTACCCAGAGGGAAAAGTTAAAATCATCTTCTGACAGATTTGGAAAATCGTCGAAAATAGGATGGCATTGTAATCGTTTTCAGAAGATGTGGCGTTTTATCAAAACGCATTACACACACGAAATAATTGTTATAAGTTCTATGATATTCCATTATATTGAAATGTAAATATATTTTTTCCTAAATGGATTGCAGCGAAACGTTCTTAGTAAAAGTTGTTTCTATATAGTTATCACTACTTTCATTCAATAAAGTTGTGAATTACTTGTAACACATTTTTATCATGTGGTAACATTCTATGTTTAATTGCGTTTAGTATAAGACTTCCCCAAAATCTGAAGTGTTAAAAAATATTTTATTTGCTATTAATTATTGCTAATGCATCTACTTGTCGTCCATTTTTATCAACAGATAATTAAATGGACGTAAAACAAAAAATAGAAAATATAATATTAAAATCAGCTAATAATTGTCTCTCTGCCAGTAACAAAACTCTTCAAAATGTCAAAATACAACAAAATGTTTTAAATGTCATTCCGTTCGATTCGTTTCGTTTCGGCGTTTTGGGGTGCTTCTTTGTTTTCGTTTCGTTTGCGATTCGTATTTTTATTTAATAAGTTGGCTATTCCCTGTGGTATTTCGTTTACCCTCGTGATTTGATTCCTGATGAAACTCTGATCCCGAAAACAGATTATATTCATAATCGTATCACAGATTATTTAACATAGACAGGGTCTAATATGGCGTATTTTTTCAAACCGAAATTATTTTTTTTTGTCTTTTTCAATTATCTAACAAACAATGTAGGCCTGCTTTATTACTCAGCGTTTCATAGAGTAATTTTTTACATAAAGTGTACCTCGGTACATTAACTGGCCAAATTTTAGTGACCTCCTTTAGTAAACTTACAATACAATTAAATACATTAAATATTATAATAAAAAAATAATATAATATTTTATATAACAATAAATATATAAAAATAAATATACTAGTAATATAATAAAATACTTAAAATAGAATAATAGTTGTTGCAAACTAGGACCTAGTCAAGAGATGCGAATATAGTTTGGCTTTGAAAGAAGCAGGTGACTTTGAGTGACGAACTTCAGATGGGAGTTTGTTCCAAAGGCTGACAGCTTTAACTGAAGTATTCAGATCGAGTCAAGCGTTGTTTCAGTAGGTTGTCAGTCTTAGACCTGAGTTTACGATTATGATCCGTACCAAGAAATTGGAAACGTTCCTTAAGGTAAGGAGGGGTGCGAGGGTCATACAGCACGTTAAACAACAGCACCAGAACATGCTCCACACGTCGCAGTCTGATAGGAAGCCACCCGAGTTCTGTCCTGTATTCAGACACGTGATCGAACATGCGCAGGCCAAATATAAACCTTATGCACAAATTTTGTAGTCGCTGCAGCTTATCTAGAAATATCTCATTGAGGTCAATGGTGCAGACATCAGCGTAGTCCAGAATTGGCAAGAGGACAGATTGCGCAAGCTCAAGTCAAGTCAAGTCAAGTCAAGTCAAAATATATTTATTCAATAAACTCAATTAATAAGTACTTTGAATCGTCCAAATCTTTTTTAACCTACCACCCATTCAGGACATAATTTTTTAACTGTGGCAAAGAATGGGCGCAAGAAACCACAGCGCACAAAAGCAACGACATTTACAAACAAAAAAAAGAGTATGTCGTTACCAGGTCAATACAAAATATGAATTTAAAAATAAAAAAAAATGATGCAATACAAAATTACAATACATACAATGTAGTATCAATTAAATAAAGACAATTAGAAATAGCTGTTGGAGTGCTTGGAGCATTTCAGATCCAAGCTGTTTTGTCTTCTGTGTAATCTGACACTTTATAATAAGCTTTTTTATAAAGCTTTTCTTTGATTTTGATTTTAAATTTATTAAGATCTAACTTCTGAATATCATTTGGTACTTTGTTGTAAAATCTTACATACAGACCCCTAAAAGAATTATTTATTTTATGGAGCCTAGTATAAGGACCTGCTAATTTGTTCTTACTTCTAGTGTTTACATTGTGAATATCACTGTTTTTTGAAAACATTCCAGTATTTTTATGAACATAAATTAAATTTTCATAAATGTATTGTGATGCAACTGTCATTATATTTATATTCTTAAATCTCTCTCTGAGAGAGTCGCCAGCCTTTAGGTTATATATTGCTCGAATAGCCCTCTTCTGAAGCACAAAGATAGTTTGAATGTCGGCAGCATTTCCCCACAGTAAAATGCCGTACGACATTACACTATGAAAGTAACTGAAATAAACTAATCTGGATGTATCAACGTCAGTTAACTGACGGATCTTCATTACTGCATAAGCCGCAGAGCTTAGTCTATTCGACAATTTAGCTATATGTGGGCCCCACTGAAGCTTGGCATCTAACGTGATGCCTAGAAACACAGTGGTGTCCACAGGATTCACATTCTTATCTTTAATTTGTACACTAGTTGTTACTTGCTTAACATTAGGCAATACAAATCTTACACATTTGGTTTTTCACTCGTTTAATAGCAAGTTATTTACACTAAACCAGTGAACAATCTTTGAGATCGCATTATTCACATCGTCATAATTTGGGTGTCGTCGTTTCACTTTGAATAAAAGTGAAGTATCATCAGCAAACAATACTATCTCATGACTGTCTTTTACAAAATAAGGTAAGTCATTAATATAAACCAAAAACAAGAATGGACCTAGTATTGAACCCTGCGGAACTCCCATTGTAACCACTGATCCCGGAGATCTTTTACCGTTAATGTCGACCTTCTGAATCCTGTTACTCAAGTATGAGATTAGAAGGCTCAAAGAAGCATCCCTAATTCCATAGTGGTTAAGCTTCCTGACCAAAGTTTCATGTAAAACACAATCGAAAGCCTTGGATAAATCACAAAATACCCCTAGGGCATCCTGTGATTCCTCCCAGGTATCAAATATTTGGATTAAAAGCTCAACACCGGCGTCAGTTGTTGAGCGACCCCTAGTAAAACCATACTGTTTACAATGTAAAAGTTTATTTCTATGAAAATGAATTTGAATTTGGTCTAGCATCAACTTTTCAAAAATTTTACTAAATGTGGGTAGCACAGAAATAGGTCTAAAATTAGAGGGGTCAGAAGTGCTACCTGATTTAAACAATGGAATTAATTTGCTATGTTTCATTAGGTCAGGAAAAACACCACAGTCAATGCATTCGTTAAATATGCAAGCTAAAACTGGAGCTATTGTCATAATTACTGATTTAGCGACATCCACGGAATTACCCCACAGATCAGCAGTTTTCTTTTTATTGAGAGTGTTAAATGTTTTTATTATATCTAAAACACAAATTTTTTGAAAACTGAAATTACTTTCACAATCTTTAACATTCTCCTTCAAAACAGATTCAGCTACAGTGGGGGAGGAAATCAAGGCTTTTGTAGTTGAAACTGGAATGTCAGTAAAATTCTCTCAAATGCTGCAGCAACATCAGCATCAGAAGTCAAGGTTTTATTATCACAATTTAAATTGTACTCATTATTACGACTTCTGACCTTTCCTGTTTCACTATTTATAATATTCCATGTCATTTTTATTTTGTCATTACTATTCTTAATCTTAGAACTCAGATAGTTTGCCTTGGCTAATCGGCATACTCTTTTAAATAACTTTGAATAATTTTTAACATATAATTTGAAGTCGTCGCTGGTGTTATATTTGCGTTCACCATAAAGTTCATAAAGGCGTTTCCTACTTTTGTGAATACCAATTGTAGCCCATTCATTAAAAGATGCATTACCACTAACCGAGATCTTTTTTGGAACAAAAGATTTATTAATCTTCACAGGAAGCAGATTTCTCCACCTCCGCAACGAACCAGCGGCAGCAAACATCTTCCTACTAACCTCCGCAATATTAGGAGCCCAAGACAATGTGCTATCGAAGAGAACACCAAGATTTTTGACAATATCACAGAAGGGAAGGGGAACAGAATCTAGTAGGAGTGGAGGAACATTGACGTGCTTAAGTCGGGCAATCTGTTTCGACCCACCAATAATTATCGCCTGCGACTTATGAGGATTGACCAAGAGGCCATGGGTTCGACTCCATTCATGAATAGTCGCAAGGTCAATATTAAGGCTTGCAATCATGCTGTCAACATCCTCAATGGGAGCACGGGAGTAGATTTGTAGGTCGTCAGCGTAGAGGTGATACTGGCAAGACAGGAGAGGAGTAAGGAAGTAGATGAAGATAAAGAAAAGGAAGGGGGAGAGGACGCCGCCCTGTGGCACACCAGCAGTGACGTCGCAGGGAGCAGACAGTCATCCGGACAGACTGTCTGCGGTTCGTAAGATAGCTGCGGAACCACTCAACTACAGAGTCCAACCCAAGAACAATCGACAGCATTGCCACGAGTACATCGAGATCAACAGTGTTAAATGCGTTGCTAAAGTCTAAAAGAACCAAAGTTGTGAGCTGTTGATTCGACATACCCTCACGTATATCGTCAGCCACCTCCGTCAAAGCAGTCACAGTGCTGTGCCCAGGGCGGAAACCTGACTGGTAGGGGCTCAGTAAATGGTTGGAATGGAACGGGAGAATGGAAATAGGTGTAAAATAAGAGGGAAGAGAAGGATTTGAGGTTTTAGGAATAGGGATTACTACAGCCTGACGCCAACAGCTTGGGAAAGTTCCGGTGCTGAGCGAAAAGTTGAAAATGTGACAGAGAATGGGAATGATACCAGCCATGCTAAGCTGAATCATACGCCGGCTGACTCCGTCCATTAATTCTGCATTGGACTTAATAGCAAGGATATTATTTTCAACTTCACTCTCAAACACCGGCCTAAAGGAGAAGGTAGATGATTGCAGAAAAGGACTTAGGGAGAGGGATTGCAGCGTGGATTGTTTGATAGCATGGGAAAGGGGGGAAGGTGATGTAAAATGGCGGTTTAAGGAGTCAGGATTGAGATTATGAGGAATATTCGACTTAGGCTTACTAATGCCAAGTGATTTGAGAAATGACCACACTTTCGCAGGGTCACCGTTTGCGACCGACGCGTGGATGTGATGTCGCTGCGCATCCCTACACATCCTGCTACAACGATTGCGAAGCTGCTTATATCGAAAGCGGGTCTCATCCGAAGGGCTATTACAAAATTTTATTTTAGCCGCATTACGCCTCACCATCATAGCCTTGATGTCAGCAGTCAGCCAAGGAGCTGGGAGATGCCTAAGTCGAATGGGTCGGAGAGGAGCATGAATGTCAAAGAGTTGAATGAGGATAGAATTAAAAATTTGTAGTTTATGGTCGGGTCGATGTTTGGTGCCTCCAGCACAGCCTCCCAGTCAATGTCTCTAAGATCAGACATAAAGCGCTCACCGTCGATATTTTTCAAGTTACGCTGCATGACCACCCGGGGCTTAGATTTAGGACAGCGGATTTTATAGGAGAGGAAGATAAGGTCGTGATAGGAGAAGGCCTCCGTTGGAAGTTGTCCGTGGGAACCGACATGGTCCGTGGAGCAAACAATGGCAAGATCTAACAAGGACGGCTGACAGCCAGGAAAGTGGTGAGTAGAAGAAGTATTGTAAGATTGAGAGAATCAACAATTGAGTTCAAACGGGAAGATCAATAATCGTGCTTGAGTAAGCAGGTGTTAAAGTCGCCCATTATGATTGTGTGATCAACCGTCGGAACTAGATCCTCTAAAAGGGACTCAAACTTGAAAAAATATTTAATTTGGAGATTTGGGCTGTAGAATACCCCTAAGAGAAGCTTGAGGTGGCCAAGGAGGACTTCAATAAAGAGATGTTCTTGCTGCTGTGATATGTTTTCAATTTTGAGCCCACAATCATTTAATATATATGGATAGGTACCCACTTTTCTATTTGTCTTTAAACTGCTTGGGCGGGTAAAACCGATTTTATTCATTTTTTTGTGACTCGGTTTAACTTTTTCACATTTTGTTTGTTTTGTTTACCTGTCGGTCTTTTCGTGTTGTTGATAAGTGTCAATGTCATGTCAACATGCTAGACCAAGGAGTTAGATTCTTACAGCCAGTTTAACCTTATTTAATCAAAGTGCAGTCTAAGTACTGTTACTGAATTAGCGCCTTGGCACCACCTTTTTTGAATTTTTTGCTAAGGACTAAACTTAGCTTACTTTTAATTTTGCTGTGCTGTAAATAGTCTGTTTTTTAAACGTTTTAAAAAAAATGTTTTTAACATTAATCGATAAGCTTTGTTTATAAGTTTTTTTTTTTTGTAAACCTTTCGGCCGGTAGGAAGTGCTAGATACGATATAGTTTTTTAGCAAGAGTAGTATTTTAATGATTTGTTCTACATTATTTATTTTGTTTTGTATTTTATATTTATTTTATATTTTTATTTTTATTTATTGCTCTGATGATGTCTGATGATGACAGTTTTATGTCAGTTAGTGACTCTGACTTGTCTTTCCATTCGCCCGATCAAAGTCTTTATGACAATTCTACCTTGAATAGCTTGTTGAGGAAAGAGTTCTATAACATAAGAGACAGTTTTAATGTCTGCCACATTAATGCTCAAAGCATACCGTCGCATTACTCTGAACTATCAGACACTTTTAGTTCTGATTGTGTACATGCGGTCCTGGTGTCTGAGAGCTGGCTTAAGCCAAATTTATGTTCCGCGTCATTTAGTGTTCCGGGGTACGAGCTTATCCGTAATGACCGTGTCGGTAAAGGTGGTGGAGGAGTTGCTATTTATCTATCTAACAACATTCCTTTTAAATTTCTTGCCTCTTCTTCTTCTCGCCATGGCTGTATGGAATTCTTACTTTTAGAAATTACTTTAAAAGCTACAAAGGTCGTTCTTGGCGCTATATACTTACTATACCTTCTATTGATTACATTTCTGACTTAGAATCCTTATTAGACTCGATTGGCACGGATTACACTCATCATGTAATCATGGGTGATTTTAATACTGATCTGTTGAGGGATTATCCTCAGTCATCTAGATTACGATCGGTGGTGCATTCAGCTAACCTTACTTTTATGCCTCTTGATGCCACTCATCACAATATAATCACACCTGATACGCGAATCGACCACATAATAACATCCTCTCAAGACAATACCATCAAGTATGGTCAGCTGCCTGCTCCTGGCTTCTCCAGACACGATTTACTATTTCTTGGGTATAAGGCTAAGCCTCCAAAATCAAAGCCTGCAGTGGTCCGAATTCGTATGTTTGCAAAAATGGACGTAGAGAAGCTTAGGGACGACGCACAGTCTATTGATTGGTCGCCCGTCTTTAACGCCACCTCTGTTGATGATATGGTTTCAGTTTTTAATGTTATCATCAAAAAACTTTTTGATAACCACGCACCGCTGAAGGACGTGCGCTTGAAACGACCCCCTGTGCCCTGGATAACACCTTTAGTGCGTCTTGCAATGAGAAGGCGTAACAAAGCATTTCAAACATTTAAAAAGTGCCGAACCGATTCTAACTGGGACGCCTTCAAAACTGCTAGAAATCGCTGCAATCAGATGGTGAGGTCCGCTAAACGTCGCTATATTCATTCCCATATTTTTGATTCGACCCCTGCCCATACTTGGAAATTTCTCCGTACCCTTGGTATTGGTAAAGCCCAGACTCAGCAAAAAACTTTTTTTCCCCTAAATGATTTAAACAAGCATTTCACTTCCGTTAATGTTCTCCCTTCTTCAATTAAAAAAGCCACTATTTCCGCTTTATCTTCTGCTTCTAATCCTGCTGACCCTCAATTTTGTTTCACTACTGTCACCGACGATGAGATTCGCAAAACTATCTTCGCTATTAAGTCTAGGGCTGTGGGATGTGATGATATCAGTCGTACTATGGTGGTGCATGTATTGGAGAGTGTCCTTCCCGTTATCACCCATATGTTAAATTATTTCCTCTCCTGTGGCATATTTCCAGCTTGTTGGCGTAAAGCTTACCCAATTCCTCTCCCAAAAACCTCAAATCCCAACACCTTAACTCAATTTAGACCAATATCCATCCTGCCCTTCCTCTCCAAAATCTTAGAAGCTGTCGTACACAAACAGCTGTCCTCTTTCATATATGTTAATAATCATCTCTGCTCGTATCAATCTGGGTTCAGGCCCGGACATAGTACTACCACAGCCCTACTCAAAGTGGCGGAGGACATTCGCGACGGGATGGAGGAGTCTCGATTGACGGTATTGGTTTTAATTGACTTCTCTAACGCCTTCAATGCTGTTGATCACGATATCCTCCTCGCCATCACTTCAAAATTGGGATTCTCAGCCTCGGTGCTAAATTGGTTTTCTTCTTATCTTCGTGGACGCCAACAGGCCGTCCGTGTGGACAAATCTCTCTCCGACTGGTGTGACCTGGTCACTGGCGTTCCACAAGGCGGTATTCTTTCTCCTCAACTCTTCTCTATTTTTATTAATTCTATAACATCCCATCTAAGGTGCTCTTACCATCTGTATGCAGACGACCTACAGCTCTATGTTCAGGGGGATGTCACTAACTTGAACCAAGTCATTGCGCGGCTGAACCTCGACCTTGACAATATTTGTAAATGGTCTTCTAATTTTGGTATCGATGTGAACCCAAACAAGTGTCAGGCGATCATCATTGGAAGTTCTCGTCAATTATGTAAATTGGACAATGCGGCGACTACTCCCTTATGGTATGGTGGAAACGTCATACCATTTCAGCCAGAGGTCAAGAACTTGGGACTTTTCATAGATGGCTCCATGAAGTGGCATAAACAGATTGGTGAAATCTCTCGCCGTGTCATTGGTACTCTACGATCCCTTTACAGATTTTAAAACTTTCTCCCGTCCTGTACCAAGATCATGTTAGCTCAAGCTCTCGTGCTGCCTGCCATTGATTATGCAGATGTTTGTTTATCTGATGCAAATCAAGACCTCATTAACAAATTAGAACGTCTCCTGAACAGCTGCATTAGATTTATCTATGGTCTTCGCAAGTATGATCACATCTCCAGTTACCGGAAACAGCTGAAATGGCTTCCCATCCGCGAACGTAGAAACCATAGACTGGTCTGTATGCTGTTCAATATTCTTTTTGATCCACGTACTCCACATTACCTTAAGTCTAAATTTCAATTCCTAGGGTCTTCTCACTCACTCAATCTTCGTTCTTCCAATAACCTTCTTTTAGAAACTCCTCTACATCATTCCAACTTCGTTTCCGACTCCTTCACCGTTACCGCAATTCGTCTTTGGAACGCTCTTCCCCTTAAGATTCGCCAAGCTCACAACATACAATCTTTTAAGCGAATGACTCGCGAGCATTATTTTAACCTTAGTGTATAACATCATTAGCGCCCATATGATTTGTGTAGTTTATGTAGTATATTATCTATAATTATATTATGTGTAGTTATGTTATATAAATGATATATATTTAGTAGGTATCTTTTTTGCGCCGTCTATCTTCTTTTTCTAACTCTTTTTACTGGTTGACTGGTAGAGAATGTTTTTAGCATTAAGTCCGCCATTTGTACTTGATTTTGTGCAATAAAGTATAAATAAATAAATAAAAAATAAATGTTCAGATGACTGAGAGTACAGAGAAGGAGATTTATTTAAGATGTTGAAAGAGAAGTGACTTCTGAGGTATATGGCAACACCTCCGCCGCCCTTGCCAGTCCTGTCATTTTGGATGAGATGAAATCCAGGAAGGGAGTATGAAGCAGAAGGAAGACAGGGTTTTAAGAACGTTTCCGAAATCAGGATAGCATGAACATTAGGGTTATTGGAGAAAGTAGCTACTAAATCAGTATAGTGTGCAGGTACACTTTGAGCGTTAATGTGGACCACGTTGAAGTTTTTAGGAGTAGCTGAGAACTCAGACTCAATAAGGGAATTCAAGGGTTGGGTAGCGCTATGGAAACTACAGTCGGCAGAAGATGCTGAATGGAAATCCGAGCCGTCACTCAAAGTGTCATCGCTATCATTGTAATTAGTTTGCAACATTGTACCTAAATATTTATAGAATAAATAATATTAAATAATAATAAAATAAAAAATAATAATAAATAATAAAAAGTTAACTAAAAAATAATAAAGAACTAAACTTAAAATTACAATAAACAATAACGCCGTCCATGCTCCAGCAATTAGTGATGCCAAATTTATCCCTAGCAGCCATAAAAACATCATGCCGAGACTTCGTCAGGAACTCGGAGAGGGTTACCTTAGATCCCTTTAGCGCAACTTTACTTTTCCACAAAGCAGTGCGCACAGATGGGTCGGTGAACTTAACAAAGATAGGTCGCGGCTTGCTGCTTCCCTGTTTGCCCATCCGACAACTTGCGGAGATGCTGCTTGCAGTTAAACTTTGGACCTTGCACTTTGCCGCCAAACTGGAGACCACCGTAGCGCACGTGTCTTCGCCCCTTCGTTCTGAGATGCCATGCACTAGCAGCATTTTGCGTCGAAAACGCATTTCCACCCGATCTATGCGGTTATGAAGGGCATCTACTTCAGCACGAAGCACAGCGAAGCCATTGCAAACAAACGATTTGAAGTTCACAAATTCCTTGTTGAGTGCTGCAATAGAAATAGGGTCCTTACGTGATCCTGTAGCTTGGTTCAGCTCTGCCTGGAACTCAACCATCTTCTCCTCAAACATTTTCGCCATTTTATTCATGTTAGTTTCTAACTGTGAGTGGTCCATGGTGCAGAGATGGTGTCTTGTGATGAAGGAGATGGGACAAAGGAGAGTAAATACTGCAGGCGGGTAGTACTACTTATGCCTAATATAGTAGCATATAATTTAAGTAAATAATTAACTTTAAGTATTTTTAAAACAAAAAATAAACAGAGCTATTTATATTTGCTGTTGACTTGACAACTACCCGCCAGATTTTTGGACATGGATTTGGCAAGCAAATAATAATACCGTACTTAAGAGAGATTACAAGATACAAAAACTGTTAAGTATACAAACAATATAAACAATATTTTTTGTCCATGTCAGAATATCACTTTTTTGACATTGTGTCCGAAATGGGCAAAATCTTGCGGATCAATCACTAGCGACTTGCGACCAACTTGTCAGTTGACCTCAGCTGTTATCTTTATTTATCTAAAACAATTATGATTATACAGTAATATAAGTAGTGAAATGTAGTGTATATAGTATTCATTCATCTTAAAAACATGCTAATATTAGGCTGCAAAAGCCGTACTGAGCGGAAATCAGAAAACACAACTTTATAAACGTAAGTACGATTTAGGGCTTAGGTACTAGTAAATTACCTTTATTGTGGGGTATTTTAAGGTGCTAAAATACTAAGTTTTAAAGTATGTCTGAAAATACAGAAATATATGTGTAGGAGTTGAACTTCTTGTATTTAAGTATCCATGTGTCTGATGTTCATCCACACTCCACTTCATAGCCTAAAAATTCGATCACTGATGTTTATAAATTGTTATACTTATTTACTTAAATTATGTTTTACACACAGGTACCGATGAAAATCTCGTTCACATCTAACCAAGTACTAATGCAAATCGCGTCCACATCTAACAAATCACCAAAGGAAATCCCATCCACATCTATGAAAGTGACGTATTTGAAAACATCCTATCCCTATCCTATTTAAAAGCAAATAAATACTTGTATTTTGAGCAACTTGTTTTATTTTTCCAAATGCCCGTTGTGCCAGATAATTAAATAGGATGTCGCGGGCAACAGCTAGTTATTAATAATTTTCAATTAATCATGTTAACCGTAAATTATATAATATCGGATTTAAATATTTTTGGGGTAAATGTTGGTAGAGGTTGACAGCACTGGTATACATTTAAAAGCTCAAAATAATAACTAAAGCATAGAAGGAGTGCTATGACATTGGAGTGAACACTCAGTTGGTCACCATTCGAATTACATTTGTATAGGTCGCTTTTGAACTTTGTATCATAAATGGTGACAGGTTTTTTTTTGCTAGACAATTGACATTTTTGGTAAACTTATTTTGTCTCTTTTCTTTCAATGCTTATGACCCATTTGAAAAAATAGGACAACTATACGAGTCTCATTTAGACTTCTTCTATACTTAAGTTATTATTCTATGTTTAAAAGCCATGTAGGTACCATAAATTTACTATACCTAGGTATATAACTTTATAGTAGGTACATAGTAGTTTGTCCTTTTCGGGGATACGCGGATGTCAAATCCATGTCATACTTGATCCAAGTTTGGAGCGCATCTTTCTAATCGTATGCTGAAAAGAATCGTGCGTGTAACGTTCACCACAAAACCATATAAATCTTCTTCTAAAGCATCGCGTGTGACGTTCACTGCAAAACTATAATACTTTTGTATAAAACAAACCATGAACTGCAGCACGAACCACAGATCGCGTCTCCTCAAAAAGCTGGTCGAGGTACGTGGTTTTTGCCATATTATGGGTAGTTGTTAAGGCAGATAACGATACTGAAGGCATCGTGTAATTAAATAGTTTAATTCAAAAACCTAGGTATTATACAGTCCACTTTCTAAACATGTTCCCGTGGCTACTTTGCTGCCACAATTGCTTATTAGAATATAACATAATATCACATTTTAGACGCTGATTAAAAACTAAATAATCCTATACTAAAGAATCCTTCATCAGAATGTACAGTACCCATGAAACCGCAGAGGATTAAATACGGTACGCTCTTCCCGAAACGATGTAATGAAATCTGTTCAAGAAGGGACCACTCGTAAGTTTTATTAGATTGGCGTTGGTAACAAAATTGTGTTTTGTTTTCACAAACTAATTTATTTCAACTGTCAGGGTGTGGAAAGATTCATTATCAGATTTAGTTTTATTGATAAGTGCGGTAGGTTAATATCTCCTCAAGTGCTGTCGTCCATGTGGCCAACAGTTGGACGTTTATAGGCTGATGGTGTGGTAAGGTAAGTTAAAAAAAGTTGTAGACGTTTTAGTGTGCAAATTACAAGTATTTGGCCATTAGTATCGAAATAGTAATTTTCGACAAATGACAAATTTTAAACATGTCGGGTAGCGGTAAAAGAATACTACTACCCCCTTCTCTTCACTTGGGCGTCGTAATAGGCGACTAACGGACTAAATACTGCACATACATCCAACAGCATAAATCGGTGATGGGTTCACCACCTATCACGCTGAGCAGATGTGCAATCGCTATTTGGTAAAAAGCGGACTATGGTAGAGGACTGCCGATGCTGTCTTCATTGCATAGTGTCTGACTAACCCTAAGGGGATAATAGTCGTGATTATAAAATGTATGTATGTACAAGATAAAAAAAAGTACAGACATGACGTTTCTTACCTGTAATATATTGCAGTCCTCGTTTGACACTACCTGGGGCTAATTGTCTAACTTCAACACCCATATACCTTTATACACATATAACTATAACCGGGATCGCAATATCTTTTAAGTACACGTAGGTACATTGATTGGAAGTTTTCGTTTTTAAAACTAGTTATAAAATAATTCAACTTGAAAGGTATTGCGATAGGTGTTGAAGTTATGGGGTGCAAATTTGGGAACCTCCTCGTGGTGCACCCTGGGGTAAGACCTTTCGGCCCACGTTCAGCGTGGGAAAAGGGGCCTTACGCGAATACCCTGGCGCCCCTTCTGGGCGTCGAACCAAAGTAGGCGGTGCCCCTTCTGGGCCCGCACCCCCTTCAAAGCGCGCCCCTTCTGGACCGCACAGCGGGTCCACTTTGGTCCTGCGGGAGGATTTTGCCGGCACCCCTTCTGGGTGTCGAACAAAGTTGGTGGTGCCCTTACTGGGCCCACAGCCTCCCCTTGCCCCTTCTGGGCCTGTGGGGGTAAATTGGTGGCGCCCTTATGGGCGTCGTTCGATAGACGGCCGCCCCTTAAGGGTTCTCAGGTCGCACGGGTGAGGGCGTGGGCGGAGCTCATGGCGTCACGAGAAGCGTGAGGTGCGATCCTCCCCTGAAGAGGGTGACGGATCTAGCAACCCGTAGCGTCCGAGCCGCTGCCGCGCGGAGGTAGCAGAATGCGAGGGCGCGGGGGCGCTTGGACGTCGTGGGAAGCATGCGATCCTCCCCTGAGTTGGTGAGAGATCTCGCTTTTCGTGGCGTCCGAGCCGCTGCCGCGCGGAGGTATCCGCATTCTTTGTGAGGGCGTGGGCTGAGCTCATGGCGTCATGGGAAGCGTGAGGTGCGATCCTCCCCTGAAGAGGGTGACGGATCTAGCAACCTGTAGCGTCCGAGCGTCAGCGCACTCTTGAGGAGGCTGAGTTGCGGGAGGTCGGGACCCCTGGCGTGCGATCGGCCCCTGGTACTCGGCCGAGGCTGTGATGCAGGTGGCCGTGGCCCAGGCGTGCATCCGGCCTCCTGCGACTCGGCAAAGACGTGAGGGAAACTCTCCCTCGCTCGGCCCTGAGGTCTCGTGAGGTAGAGAAATCGGGCGATGCGGACGAGTTTAAGAGCGGGGCGAGCGATCGGACTATCCGAACGCTCGCCGCCTCTCCGGCACAAGTGATGAGATAGAGTTCGACTTGACAGCTCAGGAGCTGTCGGGTCGAATCCCGTGAGGGTGACCTCAAGGGGTCTCGTTGCACAAGGGGTGCATTCGGTTCAGGGGTTCCCTTGAACCAATGGCCTAGAGAATCGGGGCGGCAGAGTGCCTATGGCCGGTCCCGCCTCGACTTTCCTCCGGGTCTTGCTGGAGAGCAGTGGAGGTTTTAGTGAGTATGCCCCCTCCTCTCGAACCCCCGCCGAGGCCGCAGGGCCTAGACGGGGGAGCGGGAGTTGGGGGGAGAGTCCCATGCGCGTGCGTAATGCATTTCCTCTACTCTAAAAAAAAAAAGGTGTTGAAGTTATACAATTAGTCCACGGATTCTGCAATCGCTAAGATCTTGTTGAAAGTCGGAATTGGAGCTTTGCTGACTGATACCGATGTCTTAGTAAATTGCAATCTGCGTAATAGGGTCCAATGGCGTAAGAACGATTTAGGTGGGCCCATTTACGAAGGCAATGCACGTATCACGCCGAAACTAATGTTTTTATGAATTATGAATATGGTTTTTTAAATGAAATGTATTAAGAAAAAATACTTATTATACACTTCTATAAGAATTTTGACAACTTTAGTGTTTTTAAGCAAAGGTTAGACATAAATTGTGACATCTTTGTTTTAACCGAATGTTGGCTCGGTAAACATAGTAATTTACCAGAAATACCAGGTTATAATATGTACAGCAGCAAGGTAAATTATAACCAAAATGACGGGATAGTAGTTTATGCTAGGAATAATTTAATTATCACCGAAGAACATGGTGTCTAAGTAAGTCTGATACCACTCCTGTGTTGGCGGTTCGTTCCAAACAAGACCTCCTCAAAATCAAGTAATAATAATAATATTTGCCTGGGAAGTTTGCGTTATATCAGTACAATATACCTTTTATATGACATATATATGGTAGGAATTATTATACCTATTGGTGTATCCATGTAGTCCTCATACTGTCTCAGTTTTCTCAAAACATTATATGTCTCTGATAAATAGTTGTAATTCAATGTGTGTATTGTCTCTTAAATTATGCGTTTTACTGATCAATAATGTCATAAAAAAGTTCATAAAATCAGCTCGTTACTCAATTAATAATGTTGTTTACTGTCTATATTTACTTATCTTTTTATTCATACAAATACATGCAGCATCACGCCTGTAATCATTCTTATAACCTAAAATAATATCTAACCTCCATGAATATACACATAAACACATACTGTGTACATATCTTATTAATAATAAATGCCTATTGTATGTCCTTAGTGGAATGGTACTTTTATCACACGTTAAAATTAATGATTGTTTACTATGTAATATCAAACTTTGAAGATGGTATTTTATCACATAATCACAAAACCATGGCCTGGTATACTGTTAATAATTGCTACTCTAGTGTCAGTTTAAACGTTCTGGTGCATTATTCAAATATTCTATCCGTTCTCATAACAATTATCTTAGTAATATCACTCATAGTTGACCGTAAAATACGATAATACAGATCATTACGTTTTATCTATCTACTATCAGAACTGCCGCGGACTGAGAACAAAATTAAATACGATATATATGAACATTCTAATGCACACCTATGATATTATTGTATTAACGGAAACATGGTTGCATGCCGATATAGCGAATAATGAATTCATAGAGTCTCGATATGTAGTGTACCGCAGCGACCGTAACCGAGTAGCGACCATAGAGTAACTTTATGTGGCCGTGCTGCGCTCACACTGCACCGCGCTCTGCTTATCATCGCCCCCCGCCGCGCCGCTCGGTCTACCATCTATAATCGACCACGTACTAATACAGTTATGCATAGGTGAATGTAAAAAACCATATCTCATTGGTGCTGTGTATATTCCCCCGAAAGTTGATTGTAGTACATGCCTAACATACTTTGATACTGTGCGGGACTATATACAGAACAAGGGCGTCATTAATTTCTGCATGTTTGGCGACTTTAACTTGCCTCATCTTGAATGGCATATAGATGGCTGTCAAACAAAACTTATACTAGCGAGTAACAAAAGACCTCCTCACTTTTATTTGTCAAATTTTATGTCAATTTTTGATTGTACTCAAATAAATATATTTAAAAATAATAACAATCGCCTACTGGACTTCATCATCATCATCATCATCAGCCTATACTCGTCCACTGCTGGACATAGGCCTCTCCAAGAACACGCCACTGAGCACGATCTGCGGCCACTCTCATCCAGCTCTTGCCAGCTACCTTGCGAAGATCGTCGCTCCACCTTGTCTGAGGGCGTCCTACGCTACGCTTGCCGATACGCGGTCTCCACTCCAGAACTCGTCTACCCCAACGGTCATCGGTTCTGCGACTGATATGGCCGGCCCACTGCCACTTCAGCTTGCTAATCCGGTGGGCTATGTCGATTACCTTGGTTCTCTGCCGGATCACCTCGTTTCGAATACGATCCCTCAGAGAAACACCGAGCATATCCCTTTCCATAGCCCGCTGAGCGACTTTAAACTTGTGAACCAGCCCTACCGTCAGTGTCCACGTTTCGGCTCCGTAAGTCATGACGGGTAGGACGCACTGATTGAAGACTTTCGTCTTTAGACATTGCGGAATTGGCGACATAAAGACCCGACGTAGTTTCCCATATGCAGCCCAGCCCAGCTGTATCCTTCTGTTGGCCTCTTTCTCGAAGTTGTTTCTACCCATCTGTAAAATTTGCCCGAGATAGACGTATTCTTTAATAACTTCGAGAGCACTGCCTTGTATTGCAATCGGTTCCGGGACGACACGTTCGTTGAACATAACCTTGGTTTTGTCCAGGTTCATCCGCAGACCGATGCGTCGAGAAGAATCAGCTAGGCCGTTAAGCATGTGTTGTAGCTCCTGCAACGTTTCGGCCATGATGACGATGTCGTCTGCAAATCGCAAGTGTGATATGTATTCGCCGTTGATTTAATGCCACGTCCTTTCCAGTCCAGCGTTTTAAACATATCCTCTAAGGCATTTGTGAATAGTTTTGGGGATATCACATCCCCCTGTCTCACAACCTCGATGTAAGTGGATATGTTTTGTCTGCTGGTTCTGTACTTGGACGGCCATGGTGGCGGTATTGTAGAGACACCTTAACACTTGGATATACCGCCAATCGACTTGGCATCGTTGCAGGGATTTGAGAACAGCCCAGGTCTCGATAGAGTCAAATGCCTTCTCATAGTCCACAAATGCAAGGCACAGGGGCCGATTATACTCTTCGGCCTACTGTATAATCTGCCGCACTGTCAAAATGTGGTCTATGGTGCCGTATCCTCCACGAAACCCGGCCTGTTCCGAGGGCTGAAATTCGTCGAGTCTTCGCGCAAGGCGGTTTGTGATGACTCTTGAAAACAGCTTGTAGACGTGGCTCAGGAGCGAAATGGGTCGGTAGTTCTTCAGAAGGGTTTTGTCTCCTTTTTTGAAAAATAACACGATGACACTCCTACTCCACGCCTCCGGAGTTTTCCCATCAAAGAGAACGGTGTTAAAGATGTATTGGAGCTCCTTTAACACAGGTTTACCTCCTGCTTTCAGGAGCTCAGATGTCTTCACCTGGGGCTTTTCCGTTTTTAAGCTGTCCAAGAGCCAACTCAATTTCGCCTAGGCTGATTTCTGGTAAGTCTTCGGTAAAGTGGCGGGTCAACGTGGCACTGGTTTCCTCGTTTTCGGGATCAGGTTGAGATGCATGCGAGGCGTATAGCTGGCTACAGAAGTTTTCTATTTCCGAAAGGACGTCTGGCCTCGAAGCAACGACTGCTCCGCTGGCCGTAGTCAACTCGGCAGGTGGCTTCTACCAAGAGACTGGACAAACACTTTAGACCCCCGATTCTGCTCAATTACTCGTTTACTACGTTTCTACTGGACTTATGTATCACTAATATACCAAATAGCAAGTCTTTTGAAACTCCAATAATGCTAGTTCCGATAGATGCCCACCACCCTACATTTTATATACTACTATCTATTGAAGATGTAAGCAGGAGTTTATCACGTAAGGCACAGATTAGATATTGTTATAGAATTGCAAATTATGAGGAGATCAATCAGGATATTTTGGTAATTGACTGGGATATATTGTTTAAGGATCGGAGTGCTGAACAATGTGTTGATATGCTATATGAGAAAATTTATGCTATTATTCGGAAGCATATTCCCACTAAAATCTCTTCAAACTCTAAATTTCCTGTTTGGTTTTACTCGTCTCTAAAACATATTATCAGAAATAAAAACGCAGCATGGATAAAGTGGAAAAGGTATAAAAATCAGGCAGACTATTTAGTATTTTCTATGTACAGAGACAGATTTAAAAAAGAGGCAAAAAAATGCTACAACGTTTATATCAACAGAATTGAATACAGCATTAAAACTCATATTAAATATTTTTGGTCCTACATTAGTAACCGTAAAAAACAATCAGATATCCCTAACAATATGCATTACCTCGACTTAAAAGCTGACAGCCCCAGCGACATGTGTAATCTGTTCTCGGCATTCTTTCATTCGGTATTTCAGCCATCAGAAGTGCCCGACTCCTATGACATCGGCGATATATGTGACTTAGACCAACACTCGTACAGATAGTATAATTTGCAACATAGAACTATCAGAAAGCAACGTATTGAGAGAACTCAAGTCATTAGATCCTACTAAATCGCCTGGTACGAATAATTTACCGTCAAATTCTTTAAAAATACAGCTTCTTCAATATTTAAACCAATCCATGCAATATTTGATAAATGTCTCAAAGAGGGTATCTGTCCAAAGGTATGGAAGTCTGCCAGAATTACCCCGGTGCATAAGGGAGGCTCGAAAACAGACGTGACTAACTATCGACCTATCTCAATTCTGTGTACCTTGGCAAAGTTTTTTGAAAGGCTAGTACACAGCATCCTGTACTCTCATATTCACAGTAATAGTCTCCCACAACAGCATGGCTTTGTCTCCAGACGCTCCACAATTACTAATCTCACGGTATATGCAACTGAATTGTTTAACAATATGGACGTTAATAAACAAACGGATGCTATGTATACTGACTTTAAGAAAGCCTTCGATCGAGTAGATCACAAAATTCTGCTGCAAAAAATCGCTAATAATGGCATTCGGGGGAATCTGTGGAGGTGGTTCAAGTCTTATATAAGTAATAGAACCCAAAAAGTGGTCATAAATGGCCATGAATCTGAAACCGTTATGATAACTTCAGGCGTTCCTCATGGGTCAATAATTGGCCCTTTGCTGTTCGTTATCTTCATAAATGACATAAATGACTGTTTTGTAAATTGCAACTTTTTATTATATGCAGAGGACTTAAAAATGTACCGTACTATAGAAGATTTCAACGACCATAAAATGTTCCAAGATGACTTGAACCGATTGACGGCCTATTGCAGCAATAATAAACTTAGTCTTAGCCTAGAAAAATGTAAATGTATAATGTGGCGGCCTGAGTCGCCACATAATTTATTATCATCACGTATCGGTTAAAGAGTTTGTAAGCACATTCCTAAACGCGTGAAGATCCGATAAAGATATGTCACGGCATCCTCCCTCCAACATCTACGTAGTTATTACTGTAAAAATAGTCTTGTAAGGTTTAGATAATAAGTTAGTCACAATGTAGTCACTGTAAATATACAACATCACCTTAAGAGACGCAGTCATTATTTACCATCGCCATGGAACTCCATCATCACAACCTCTCACACTTCCCGATGGAACACTGATGACCCCGCTCAAGCAACAAGCAACCTTCCAACGGAGTAAAAAGAACACGTGAGTCATTTGGAATATTTACCTCAACCATGGCAGCAACATCTATTCAGCGACGGACACAACAAAATCTTCAAGATAAAATCACTACGCCGTGCCACTTCGAGCTGCGACTACGTCATTTAACATCACTCTTACAACTCACAACTTTGACTTCCTTTCCGGCACATCGTATCAAGAACGTTTCATCGACCAAGGCAAAGAAATAAGGTACCCAGAAAAACAATGCCATATAGAATATACTAACGATTTCATAACTGTACACATTACGTTATAAATAAATTGTGCGGTGCAGCGAACGCACAAGAATTTCCGACGCAGCACTTTTCGCCGTTTGCTCTACGCTTGCGCAAAGTCAAGATCACGGATTAATGACTATACTGCTATACGGAAACAATTTTGTACAGAGTTGTGGAGTTTTTCTATAGAAGTAAATAAATAAAATCCAAAGGAAAATAGAATAAATGTATGCAACGAGTATTCACCCGTTTAACCGCCTCACTTACCGACTGATAAAGTGGTTTGATGTATGTTATCTATACTTACGGGAATAGATATTTATAAAAGCATTATTTTACCAGTCGATTGTTTTATGGAGATATTATTATATTTTATATGACAATTACGGATAAAGAGTAATTCACTTAAATGCTACTAGCTACCTCCAGTGCGAATTGATTTCTCCGGTTATCTGACAAAGAGCCAAGGAATACGCCAGTCCGAGGATAAATATGAAGCTTTTATGAAGTATATACTCAAAATGAAGACATTCGACAAGTTCAAAATATTTTGATTGTGCAATAAGATGTTACAGTAGAATAAATAAGCACAAAAATGAACCATGTTAGGGTAACTAATGTAATAATAAGATTTTAGTCAATTTTAATAATATTTTTTAGCTAGGCACTTATTTCCTTATAATATATTTAATGCAACATGTCTTATCTCTATGTACTTAATGTTTAATCTTAGTCAAATCTAATTTTTATGTTTTGTTATTATGTATTTTATTAAGTCTAATAGTTCAATTTATTATTAACATGTAATGCGTAATTTAAAGTTCATTGCAAGAATATGCATAATTTAAAGTTGTACTTGTGCCACTTAATTTGTGTGTTTATTATAGTCTTGGTATAACGTGATATAAAATAATATTAGTAACGATATTATGATGTTGAGAGGAATTATAAAAAATATTCGTGTACGTAAATGTAAAACGACCGATTGTTTTTTAAAAGGTATACCTATAATAAGTATTTTGTTCAAATACAAGGAAACAGCTCTCTTAGCAGCATTCAGCAAGCCAGCTAGCCATAAGGTGCCATCGCAGCAACGTAACGCTTCCTGGATCCTCAACATCACTCGACGGTCAAAATAAGTACCGTCGCACTCCACACGTCTCGACTCACAGCAGACATGGTAGCACACGCTCGTCTCGAGTCACGAAGTCTTCATTGACAAAACGAGCGTTCTCCGGGAACGCTCGTTTTGTCAATGAAGACTTGAGCACGCTCATCACGACTTAACGTGGATTAGAGCACCACTGGCATCTCCAAGCTGAAGACCTGATGGTTTTTTCATTCCCTTTTTCAAGAGGGGGAGTACTGTGGCGGCCTGAGTCGCCACATAATTTATTATCATCACGTATCGGTTAAAGAGTTTGTAAGCACATTCCTAAACGCGTGAAGATCCGATAAAGATATGTCACGGCATCCTCCCTCCAACATCTACGTAGTTATTACTGTATAAATAGTCTTGTAAGGTTTAGATAATAAGTTAGTCACAATGTAGTCACTGTAAATATACAACATCACCTTAAGAGACGCAGTCGTTATTTACCATCGCCATGGAATCCCATCATCATCACAACCTCTCACACTTCGCCCGACGGAACATATAACTTTCACAAAAAAAAAATGCCCCAGAAAATTTTACTACTCATTATGTGGTACAAATCTAGACAGGGTACAAAGCATTAGGGATCTAGGTGTTACATTGGACGCTAAACTGACACGGGACATACACATAGAAAATATATGCAATAAAGCTTTTAAAATGTACGGTTTTATTAGTCGTGCTAGTAACGATTTTAAACGGCCAGCTACGTATATGCAACTATATAAATCATTAATACGTACACAACTAGAATATGCCACTTCCATATGGGACCCATTTTATAACAAATATTCAGATCAGCTCGAACGAGTCCAAAAGAAATTCTTACGTCACATGCATTTCAAATGTTACCGTAGTCGACTATCATATTCGATTTTGTTAGAACGACATAAATTATTACATCTGAAATATAGGAGACTACAAGTGCAGGCGATGTTGCTGTAAGATTTGTGCCACAATAAATACGATTGTATAGATTTAATAAATAACATTAGCTACAAAGTGCCAGTCAAGCCGCGCGTGCGAGCCTGCCGAACTAATAAGCTATTCGCTACATCAAAATCCCGAACTAATGCAGGTAAACGCTCGTCTGTCTCGGCTGACTGACACTTATAACAATTACTTTAATGATATAGATATATTTACAACTAGGATAAGCTCGTTTAAAAAAACAATTATTACAAACCTATATGAAATCAACACTGTCAATAGTAAAATTAAT
Source organism: Scoparia ambigualis (assembly GCA_963921215.1). NCBI lineage: Eukaryota > Metazoa > Arthropoda > Insecta > Lepidoptera > Crambidae > Scoparia > Scoparia ambigualis. The sequence continues at coordinate 59,058,421 of OY992502.1, read as the reverse complement.
GAATAGAACTTATATATACTTAAAAATATATTTAGTACAACTTGAAACCAATTTAACATAATCATTTAGCTAATAGTCATATTACTCTTAACTTTATAATATTTATCAGTGGTTAACGGTGTTGGTTTCACAATTATTAAGCTATAAATTACCTAAACTGCTGTATGTAACATATATTGTGAAACTGTTCGTTTGACCCCAATAAATGAAAAAAAAAAAATCACCCCGACACAAAACAACAAGTGATGAAAGTGACGCCATTTTCAAAGATTTTGACAGTAGTAACATTCGCTGACATTCGCATCGGGAAGAAACTGTCATACATCATTCTTGAGATGCGTTCTATATAGCAACTTTTTTCAGTAGGGAACATTTCCACCCGTGGTTGATAGGTATTGGCTTAATCACTACGCTTGCCAAATGTAGGTTTTTTTCCTCATAAATAATGGCTTCGTGCGATCAGCACATTTAGCCAGTGTCAAGTAAGATTTAATAGTAATTATTATTTTCTTTACAATATGTGGATGATATTGAGTGATAATGAACGTTTAATGCTAAATGATTTTCCCCCAAACCCCTTTGAGACTCAATAAAGCTGTGAGACTTTATTGAGGTCTCACACGGACTTCTTGAGAGAGTTTGAAAAGTGATGTTGCACTGTTTTGTTTCATTTACCAACACCCATGCACGTTCACAAACACTTAACGGTTAATAATCCACTATTATTTCACATTAATGTACGAAAAAACACAAATTTTAGAAAATAAAATAAAACTGCTGACATGACGCTTCACTTTCCCGCCAAGAAGTCCCAAATGCGGGTTGGTGATCACTGTAATAAATCTTCATTGAAATGATTATTTTATCTGTGCAATATAAGTATGGGCACTAGCGCCACCTACATAAAGTTTGTAGCTGTCTAGTCTGTCTATGGTTAATAAAACAGTCAGTCATTACTGAAATCTTGCCGCGTTTTATTAGGTTATGGGCCCAGTGTAGCTCAAATCGTAAATTCATAGTTAATCTTCATTTCTTCGTGGACAATTTGTACTGAAATAACTAAATTCTTAATATCAGTGAATTTCTTCAGTGAAATTAGTATTTTCGTGCAATAGAATCAATTATTGTAGTCGGGTCAAAATAGCCGGCAGTTATATCCTAAATGTGCCGAAATTGAAAGGAAGGGAAAACTATGACGAGTGGGCATTTGCAGCAGAGAACTTTCTCATTCTCGATGGTGTGGATTTGGATAAAGCGTCAACAGAAGATGTTGTTTCGTTTGAAGAGAAAAAAGCCAAAGCAAAACTCATAATGACCGTTGATTCTACCCTCTACGTTCACATAAAAAACGAGAAAACCGCTCAAGATGTATGGAAACGTTTGAAATCTCTATTTGACGATTCTGGCTTCCAGCGAAGAATAAGTTTACTACGCCAACTTATTTCAATCAGGCTAGAAGATAGCGAATCGATGACCGCATATGTGACTTTGGTTATGGTTAGTGTAGACGACGGACAGCTCCCTATAGTTAAATTCTAATGTATACCTATGTATGTATTTTCTAAATGCTATGTAATTGTAGAAACCTATATTTTGTCTATGCCTACACGTATTGTTTTTAATAAAACTTAATAGCGGCAATACGCGCCCGCGCGGCCAATTTCACTGCCCCGCGAGGAGCTACCCCTCTCACGCCCTACCACTACGCCTTTGTACGGGTAGAATGTTCTGGAAGCCATTAGCAAGCCAGTTGAAAAATACACGGGGACAAAGCGCACGCGCGGTCACGGATTGCCACTAACCTTTTACCACCGAAATTGAGTTTGTTTTTCTCTCCACCAAACGAAGCCACGACCCATCAGCTACATTTTGGTCTTCGAGCCGGATCGAACGTTTGAGTGGAACCAAACCTGTTAGCCAGGGATGTCGTACATATTTCGCACGCCTTATAAAAGTGGAGACATAAAGATGAACAAGCGAGATCAAACGACAGACAATGAAAGCAAGCCTAAGGAAGAGGTTAAAACGACCAAAGCAATTGAACCCAAATTAGAAGCTCAAAAAGCGGGTGAAACACCGGAGTCCGCTAACGCCGCGGGCGGTCAGGTGGTAAGCGAGGCGCGAGTCCGCGCCTCGCTCGGCCAGCTCCACGCGGTCGTCGGCATCGCACGCGGTCCGGAAAAAACTGGAGTACCAAGCAGCTCAAGCCCAGGCTGAAATAGAGTTAAAAGCAGTGGAAGAAGCTTTCAAAGCCAACCAAGCACTGTTAGACAAGAAGGTCCAGCTGCAAAAGGAATTTGTGGCTAAGAAGCTGGAGGTAGACCTGGCGTAACTTGAAGAAGATGATAGATCAATGTGCAGTGTGAGTGCTGTTAGCGAGTGGCTGTCAAAGTGTGACCCTGGTAGATTTGAAAGAGGTGACAAGTCGCCACCACCACCAAAGCCGCTGCCACAGCCGCCACTAGAGCCACCGCCGCCGCCGCTGCTGCCACTTGTACCGCCGCAGGCACCACGCCGCTCGCCACCGCCGATATCGCAGAGTCCACATTTGTTACCCACACCACCTGGAATACAAAATAGAGAATTACTTACGAGATTAGCAACATCAAAAGACTTACCTATGTTTTTCGGTGACCCGATGGAGTGGCTGCAATTCAAGGCAGCGTTTCACGAGTCGACCAGCTTGTGTCGGTACAGCGATACAGAGAATGTGTGGCGCCTACGAAAATGTCTCCGCGGTGAGGCTAAAGAAGCTGTTTCGTCACTGCTTATCGGTACCACCACGCCTCAGGCTATCATTGACACACTCGAACTTAGATTTGGAAGACCTGAAACAATTATAAGTAAAGTACTATTCCATCTAAGAAAGCTACAACCACTTTCACCAGCTTATCACTCTGATATAGTCTTATTCTCCATAAAGATAAAGAATCTCGTCGCCGCTATTCAAGCGATCAACCAGCCAGACTATTTAAGAAGCCCCGAGTTGGTCACAACAATAGTAAGCAAGCTTCCATCAGCTCTGATCACTAAATGGGCCGGTCACGCGTTTGAGCGCCGCGATGATCACACACCTAAGCTGCAAACACTTTGTGATTTTCTGTACGCCGAAGCTATGAAGACCGCAACCTCAGGAGTCAGTTATATAAATAGTCAGTCTGAGACAAGGCGCAAAACGGAATTTAGAACACAACACAATGTCCTATTGTGCACAGAAACAAGATCTGACAGTGAAAGGTGCAAATTCTGTAGAGGTTCACCTCATTCTTTAAAAGATTGCGGAAAGTTTAAGCGAGCGTTGCGCAGAGATCGTTGGCGCTTTGTGCGTACAAATAAATTATGTTACAAATGTTTCGGAGCTCGACACACTGATTCATTTACCTGCGTAGCCCCAGACTGTGAAATTGAAGGATGTGGACGTCAACACCACCGCTTACTCCACTGGAAGCCGAGCCAGCCGAGCGCGCCAGCAGAGGGCGCCGAGCCCGACGACGAGCGGGACACCGCCGCCATCCGCGGGACCGAGACGGTCGCGCACGCCGCAAGTAACGATACCCTTGTGTCTAATGTTCATAGCCAAGTGTTATTAAAAGTAGTGCCGGTTACTATTCGTGGACCTAACGGTGAAATACACACGCACGCGTTGTTAGATGACGGTGCCACAGTGTCGTTGATATCAGCTGATCTCGCTGATAAGGCCGGATTACAAGGTAAACGCGTTACAATGCGCGCGCGCAGCGCCTGGCACTCCGGTGAGTTAGTTTGTGAAACAGAACTATTAAACTTTACTCTTATAAATTATAACGGCAAATGTTTTACGATAAGCGCGCGGAAATTACGCGATTTAGATTTACCTGTACAGCATTTTTCTGCAAATGAAAGTGTCTACGATGAGTTAAACTTGTGTAAATGCAATGCTAAGCCAGAATTACTCATAGGACAGGATCATTGTGATTTGATTGTTCCAACAACTCGTATTAAAGGGGAGCCGTTTATTACAGAAACTAAGCTAGGATGGTGTGTTCACGGCAACGTACGGAATAATTATGAGAATTGGTCAGCTGATCGTAGCCCGTTCGTACCACTGGCGGCTACGGCCGCTAATGGTACGACGACGCCGGCCCCACCCCTTCGTAGCGAGTACTGCGGGAGTGCTACGACACCGCCTGCTCCGGTTGACTCGGTAAGTGATATACGTTTATCTTCTAATTATACATCCAGTGCCCAGTACGACGACGGCCACGTTGAAACGGAACTTCACGAGTTAGAAAGTCCTTTAAGTTTGATTCAATCGGTATTAGTAACAAACCTCGGCAAAATCAAAACGAGTTGAGAGCAATTTCAATTTTGAACGAGTCGTCTGAGTTTGTTAATGGGCAATGGTGCGTAGGTCTTCCGTGGAAGCTAGATGTTTTTGCAATGCCTGACTCCTACCTTACCGCGTTCAACCGTTTAAAAGCTATTATGCGAAAAATGACGGCAAACGCGTCATACGCGGCTCGTTATCATGATCGTATCGAGCACTTAATAATAAATAATTATGCGAGTGAAGTAGACCCAAACGAACCTAGTCCTCATATTTGGTACTTGCCGCATTTTGGGGTCGAAAACCCGAGAAAAGAAAAGCTGCGTTTGGTGTTTGGCGCTGCTGCTAAAACCCAAGGCCTGTCTTTAAATGATTTTTTGATTCAAGGACCTGATTTGTTACGATCATTATACGGAATCATGTTCAGATTCCGCGAACATGCGATAGGTGTGATAGGTGACATAAAGGACATGTTTTTAAGAATAAGGATTAAAGATAGCGATAAACATGCATTTAGATTTTTATGGCCTGAAAAAAATAACGTTGTTAAGTGTTTTGTAATGAATTCCTTAATTTTTGGTGCAAACTGTTCACCGTTTATAGCTCAGTTCCTTAACCAAAATAAAAACGCCGCACGATTCGAAAATGTTATGCCTTCAGCTGTAAAGGCCATCCAAGAGAATCAATATATGGATGATTACATAGATAGTTTTTCTGAAAGCGATATATTTTGTAATATTATAAAAGAAATTTCATTTATTCACCAACAGGGTGGTTTTGTGATGCGAAATTGGTTGAGTAATGATCTAAATGTACTTAGCAATCTCCCAAAAGACATTCTTAATGACAAGGCAAAAAGGTTCAACATAGAAAATCAACCGGAGCGCACACTAGGTCTATTGTGGTTTCCGACTAGTGATACTTTTGGATTCGATCTCCGATTCATACATTTTGAAAATAATTCCAATCAGCATTTTACGAAACGAGTCATGTTGCGAACTGTAATGTCAATATTTGACATTCACGGATTTCTTAACCCGTTTACAATTAGAGCAAAAATATTAATGCTAAGTACATGGAAGATTAACCTTAAATGGGATCAAGTATTACCTAATGAGTTGTTGTCTGCCTTTACCGAATGGCTATCTCAGTTACAAACTGATAACTAACATTCGTATACCGAGATGGTATTTTAAGTCAAAGCACGAAGGTTCAAATTATGTAGGTTCTTTGAATGAGCAAGCACTTGAGCTGCATGTGTTTTGCGACGCATCACCGTGTGCGTACGCCGCTGTCGCTTACTGGCGGAAAGTAACACGCGATGGCAACATTCAAGTCGCCTTCATTGCAAGCAAGTGCAAATAATAATAATAATAATCATTTAATTCAGGCAACAAAATGTACAGATGGTAAATTACATAGGCCCATATAATATATACCTTACAGACTAACATACATACAAATAAAATACAATGTTTTGTTAGTAAATAACTTAATAACTAACGTTAGTATTATTTAATTGGCACCTGCGGTACCAACTCGGTAGCAACAGGCAGCTTCCCTCGGAAACGCCTGTAGACTACACCCTTAGGCCAGAAGTCCTCCTTCAAAAAGATGTCCAGCTTTGATGTCGGGATTCGCACCACAAACGCCTTGAAGCTCGTGTTATGGCGCGACTCCAGCTGTCCAATCCTCAAATTGAAGTTAGACTTCATGCGAATGTACTCTGCTACCTCCTGCGATGTGGTGGTGTAGTGCAGGCGGGACAGGTACACGGCCGTGGTCGGTGTCGCGGCACGCAGCAGGAAGGCGGGCCCTGTCGGTGCAGTACCGCAAAGTAGCGCCGACGAAACCGGTGACAATCCCAAGACTCGAACTACAGGGTGCGTTGTTAGCTTGTCGCTTATCTGAAAGTATAAAAAAAGAACATCGTTTAGTACCTACGAAAACATTCTATTGGACGGACTCAACTACCGTTTTATACTGGATACGGGACGAGTTTAGAACCTACAAGACATTTATAGCTAACCGTCTAGGTGAAATTGACAGCTTAAGTAAAATACGAGAATGGCATTACGTACCTACAAATATGAATGTAGCAGACTTCGCCACAAAACTGAATGACTACAAACTGAATAATGATTGTGAGTGGTTTCGTGGACCCACTTTTCTTCACGATGTCCACAGCCGCTGGCCGATGGAACCTGAAACAAAGAAAATAATTAGTAAAGAATTATTGGAGAAAATAAATACAGTATATGAAGAATACGTTAATAAATGCTTACCAGTACCAGATCCCACTCGATTCTCCAGCTGGTTGAGACTTCAGCGCACTACTGCAAGAGTATTATTATTTATAGAAAAATGTAAAAATAAAAAACAAAATGGGCTTACCTTGGACCTCATGAGAAAGGCTGAACTGTTGTTACTTCAACACTCTCAGGTGCAGTCGTTTGAAACTGAGATATTACAACTAAAACAAAAGAAAGAAACAAGGCGCGATAGCCGACTGCGCACGCTGTCGCCGTACCTTTCTGAGGACAGATTGCTACACGTTGGAGGACGCATTAACGCGGCACGAAAAATGTACTACCCGAAGTAAAAGCTCCAATTATACTGGATGGTCGAAACCACACTACCAAATTAATAGTGAAAGATTACCACATCCGCGCAGCTCATGCCAATAATGAAATGGTGGTCAATGATCTACGCCAAAAATATTGGATAGTGAATCTTCGTCCTACGGTGCGTACTATCGCCTCACAGTGCATGTTTTGCCGTATTAAAAAAGCCACACCCAATCCGCCTCGCTTAGGGGATTTGCCTAAGGAAAGGCTCGCTCATCATCAAAGGCCATTTACAATGTGTGGCCTCGACCTTTTTAGCCCGATAGAGGTGACTGTTGGTAGGCAGAGACCAAAACGTTACGGCGTCCTTTTTACTTGCCTTACTGTAAGAGCCATACACATTGAAGTGGTGTCAAGTTTGACCTCAGATTCCCTTATAATCGCTTTGCGAAGAATGTCAGCTAGGCGAGGATGGCCGTATGTGCTTTATTCAGACAATGGCACGAACATGCGAGGCGCTAGTATCGAGTTAAAGAAGGCGTATAGTGAAATCGACCAAGACAAAGTTATTTCCGATGCACTAAACAAGGGCGTGTCTTGGCGTTTTATACCACCTGGAAGCCCACATATGGGAGGGGCTTGGGAAAGCCTCATAAAAAGTGTTAAGACTGCTCTTTATGTAGTCTTAAAAGAAAGAGCACCTCAAGAAGAAACATTAATTACATTGTTAAGTGAAGTAGAAAATATGTTAAATAGCCGACCGTTAACGCACGTATCTGTAGACCCCTGTAGCCAGGAAACATTAACACCCAACCATTTTTTAATAGGAACGTCTTCTAACTTACCCGTACCTGGAGAGTTTAACGGCGGCGATTTATATTTGCGAAAGCAATGGCGCATTGCGCAACGTCTCGCTGATCATTTCTGGAGCCGCTGGCTTCGAGAGGTCCTGCATACGCCAATCCCGCGCCAAAAGTGGCACAGAGAAGGAGCTCAATTAAAGGTAAGTGACTTGGTCCTCACTCCAGCTGGTCCACGCAACGCTTGGTCTAAAGGCGTTGTAACCGCAGTGTACCCTGGCGCCGATGGAAGGGTAAGAGTGGTAGAAATTCGAACTAAAGCGGGAATTTTAAGACGATCAGCTACCAAAGTTGCGCGTATAGATTGCGATCAGGAATGAGTGTTGTCAGGCAACACTGGGGGGGAGGATGTAGACGACGGACGGCTCCCTATAGTTAAATTCTAATGTATACCTATGTATGTATTTTCTAAATGCTATGTAATTGTAGAAACCTATATTTTGTCTATGCCTACACGTATTGTTTTTAATAAAACTTAATAGCGGCAATACGCGCCCGCGTGGCCAATTTCACTGCCCCGCGCGGAGCTACCCCTCTCACGCCCTACCACTACGCCTTTGTACGGGTAAAATGTTCTGGAAGCCATCAGCGAGCCAGTTGAAAAATACACGGGGACAAAGCGCACGCGCGGTCACGGATTGCCACTAACCTTTTACCACCGAAATTGAGTTTGTTTTTCTCTCCACCAAACGAAGCCACGACCCATCAGCTACAGTTAGGTACTAATGTTTTCCAAAACTCATTTCAGCCGCTACTTTATTTTACTTCAAAAACTCTCCGATTTATATTACTTACCACAGTATCAATACGATAATTGGAAATCATATTACACAATTCTATGACCACGGCTTATATTTCGGTTCGACGCGATTCTGTTTCGGCGTGCAGTGGTACTGGGGGTAGCAATGCGCATTTGTCTGGCACAGACTATAATAGCTCGTTAGATTAGTTATTAAGTCTTAACTATAAGTTAGTTAACTGTTTTTTTATTATTATTAGTATTGACGTCAATAAGTGCCTGTAAAGGTTTACATTGAATAAATAATTTGACTTTGACTTTGACTCAGGTGGTGGATGCAGCGCAGAAACTAAAAGGAACAGGTTTTCAAATTACTGATGAGTGGGTTGGTTCATTATTATTGGCAGGCCTAAGTGAAAAGTTTGCGCCGATGATAATGGCCATAGAACATTCAGGCATGAGCATAAGTACGGACGCCATTAAAGCAAAGTTGCTGGATATGGAATCTAATGTTGGTAACACTGATGGAGCATTTTTATCCAAAGGTTGGCAGTATCGTAAAAAGAGTAGTGCCAACAAAAAAAACTCAAACATGGCAGATCTGTCAAAGCCGAAAACAATCAAGTCTGTACGGTGCTATCGTTGTAAACAACTTGGACATTATATGAATAAGTGCCCAGTGAATAATCAAAATAACACTGAAAATGCATTTAGTGCTATATTCTTGAATTCAGAGAATCCTTTTAAAGATACGGATTGGTATATAGACTCGGGTGCTAGTTCACACATGGTTGTAAACAAAAGTTGCTTGGAAAATGTTACACTCAACCACAAAGTGAAGAATATCGTGGTCGCCAACAAGGAAACTATACCAGTGTTGTGCGCAGGCAATACCAGAATAACGACGCAAGTTAATGACTCGGAGATTGATATTACTGTGAAAGACGTGTTGTGCATACCTAACCTCACTACAAATCTGTTATCAGTTAGTCAGCTAATTCGAAATGGAAACAAAGTTAGTTTCGAAGATGATGTTTGCTTCATACGCAATCGACAGAATAAACTAGTAGGAAAAGCAGAATTAGTGAATGGAGTTTATCGCCTGAACATCAAGTCTGATAAGTTGCTAGCAGGTGCAGCAACAGCCGTGACTAGTGAGATGTGGCACCGAAGGTTAGGACACTTGAACAATACAGACCTGAACACTATGAAAAATGGTGTAGTTGAAGGTATTGAATTCTCAGATAAAGCTGTGATTAATAAATCCAAGTGCATCACATGTTGTGAAGGAAAGCAAGCGAGACTGCCATTTTCTTACAAAGGTACCAGGTGTGAAAATGTGCTAGATGTGGTTCACGCTGATGTCTGTGGGCCCATGGAACAAGTCTCAATTGGATCATCACGTTATTTTTTGCTCTTTGTCGATGACTATAGTAGGATGGCATTTGTTTATTTCCTGAAGGCCAAAATAGAAGTTTTCAATTACTTTAAGGAGTTTAAGGCTTTAGCTGAAAAGCAAACAGGCAAGAAATTAAAAGTATTGAGGACAGACAATGGAGGCGAATTTTGCTCTTCAGAGATGAACAGTTTTTTAAAGAAAGCAGGAATTGTGCATCAAAAAACAAATCCTTACACGCCAGAGAAAAATGGTATGTGCGAGAGACTAAATAGAACTGTGGTTGAAAGAGCTCGGTGTATGCTGTTTGATGCTAAGTTAGGCAAAAAGTTTTGGGCAGAAGCTGTAAACACAGCTGTATATCTGCGAAATAGGTCAATAGCATCTGGTTTGACAAAGACACCTTGTGAACTCTGGACGGGCAAAAGACCGAATGTCAGCCACATTAGAGTATTTGGCAGCACTGCAATGGCTCATGTACCCAAAATCAAAGTCACGAAGTGGGACAAGAGAGCAGAGAGATACATTTTTGTGGGTTTTGAAAACAATGTGAAAGGTTACAGGTTGTATAATCCCAAGACAAATAACATCATCATTAGTCGAGATGTCATTATCATGGAAGATATCCAGAGCAGCTTAGACATGACTCAAGCTGTAATTGAAGAAGAAAAGAGAGATAAAGACATGGAGAAGAAAGATTCTATTATCATCACATCAGATGACACATATATTCCTGATGAAAGTGAAAGTTCCAGCTCTGATGAATTCCAGTATGCTCTAACTGAAGAGGAAGTTGAGAATCTGCCAGTTGAAAATATTAACTCTGGAAAACGTCAGAGGAAGAAACCAGAAAGATATGGCATTGGTAACATATGTGTGGAAGGTGTTGGTGGGGAGAATCTAGCCTATGAAGATGTAATTAATGGTTCAGAAAAAAAGGAGTGGTGCGCTGCAATGCAGGAGGAGTTACAGTCATTTCAGGAGTGCAATGAATGGGAAGTAGTGGACAAACCAACCAATGGGACAGTGGTCCAGTGTAAGTGGGTGTTTAAAAAAAAGTTAGCAGTGATAATAAAATGAGATACCGTGCACGTTTGGTGGCCAAGGGATATACTCAAAAAGAAGGTATTGATTTCAAAGAAACTTTTTCATCAGTCTTAAGGTACTCTGTTTTAAAATTACTATTTGCTTTGAGTGTTAAATTAAATATGAACATTACCCATTTTGATGTTACAACTGCTTTCCTCAATGGGGATCTTAGTGAGACTGTATACATGCACCCACCACAGAATTTTGCTCTCAAGGATAAGGTTTTAAAATTAACTAAAACATTTATGGACTTAAGCAATCCGTGCTTGGTACAAAAAGGTGGATAAATGTTATAGAAAATCTATGTGATAAAAGGTTATAGAAAATCTCAACATGAACCTTGTTTATTCAGTAAAACTACTAAAGGTCAAAAAACCTTTATTGCTCTATTTGTTGACGATTTCTTTGTGTTTTCAAACAGTGCCACTGAAACGAATAATGTCAAATGTCAATTAAGTGCCAGATTTAAGCTAAAGGACTTAGGTACATTAAAACAATGTTTAGGCATGCGGGTTGTAATCTCTGAAAATGAATTGTCAATTGATCAAGAGGGTTTCATTGATAGTTTATTAATTAAATTTGGGATGGTGAATTGTAAGGATACAACTATAACTCCTATGGAAATTAATTTGAAATTAGATAAAAGTGATAATGAAAAATGTGATATTAAGTACCATTACCAAGAGTTGATAGGTGGTCTTATGTATTTATCTGTACTTACGAGACCTGACATTTCTTATAGTGTGAGTTTTTTAAGCCAGTTTAACAATTGTTACAATAAAATACATTGGCAACATGCGAAGAGAGTTTTAAGGTATTTGGGAGTTACTAAATCTTATTGTTTAACTTATAGAATGGATGATTGTAATATAGCTGGTTTTGTGGATGCAGACTGGGCTTCAAACCCGATTGATAGGCGGTCTTTTACTGGTTTTTGTTTCAAGTTGTCAGGGGGTGTCATTTCACATGAGTGTAAAAAACAACAAACCGTGGCACTCTCTAGCACTGAGGCCGAATATATGGCAATCTGCGAAGCTGCTAAAGAAGCAATTTTCTTTAAAAAATTGTTATTAGAGCTTACTGAAAATTATGTTGGAACTATTATTCTGTATAATGATAACCAAAGTGCAAAAAAGCTTGCTGAAAATAGTATGTACCATAAAAGGAGTAAGCTTATAGATGTTCGTTTTCATTTTATAAGAGAAGCTGTTGTTCAAAAATTAATTGAAATAGTTTATTTGAATACATTGAATATGCCAGCAGATATTCTCACAAAAAGCCTGCCTAGTATTAAACATTATAAATATTTACTAGATTTGGGTATACATAAGCGATAATAATTATAAGTAACGGGTGTATACATTGTATGTTTTTGTTTTAAAGATTGTATTATTACCTATTTAATGGAATTGGTTTATTTCAATGAGTGGTGGTGTAATAAATCTTCATTGAAATGATTATTTTATCTGTGCAATATAAGTATGGGCACTAGCGCCACCTACATAAAGTTTGTACCTGTCTAGTCTGTCTATCGTTAATAAAACAGTCAGTCATTACTGAAATCTTGCCGCGTTTTATTAATCACAAACCCGGGCTGTGAACTGTGAATCGAAAAATTCGAATACCCAATTTGTCCGACCTGGGAATTAAACCCGGGACGGTACTGTTATAAGGAAATATATAAGAGTGGGTAATATCGCTACAACAAAGAGAATTTCTATAAAAACATACCTCTCTGCGAACTTTTCGTGTCTGCGAAGGAGTAGATCATTCATGTTAAGAAAAAAGTACTGTCTATTTTAACAAGAACATCATATTTTAAATTCATGACATTCTGCAATGACTACCATTCTTTCTTATTTACGTATCTCGTTTTCTTTTGTAAATTTTGTCTGTTTCTGATAATTACCTTTCCTGTTTATGTTAGACTAACTTATAAATGGAAGGAATTTTAACTATGATGTTTTATATTTTATTACTAGCGGTCTGCCCGCAACTTCGTCTACGTGAACACACGTTCGTGAGGAATTTCCAAAAATTTCCCATCTACAGTACTGATAATTGCAAACACAACATAAAAGAATTATCCTAATAGGTGCAGCCGTTTTGAAGTAATGCGCGCATAAACATTTATGGCAATTGATTTTTATTTATATAGATAGATAGATGACAGAATTTAGTTGCCTATTCACGCATGTCTCACAGTCATATTACACGTATCATTTTAACACGAGCGTAAATTTATCAAAATGATGCGTAGGCAGAACTACTTTTGGGTGACACTGAACCTCCAGACGAAATCCAACTTACTCTCATTTATATGATGAAAAAATTTAGTTGCCTATTTACGCATGTCTCACAGTCATATTACACGGATAATTTTGACACAAGCGTTAGTTTATCAAAATGATCCGTAGGCAGAATTACTTTTGGGTGACACTCAACCTCCAGACGATATCAAACTTACTCTCATTTATATTAACATATTTGTATTGTTATATTAATAAAAATAAGCTGGCGAAAATTTGGCTAATTATTTTTTGTTTTCTTTGTAATTGTAAGGACAAGGTTTGTGAAAAACATTTTTTTATAAAATTTATCACAGGGTGCGGGGTTCACGTGGACGTAGCCGAGAGCGGACCGCTAGTTTATAATAAATAACCGGCCAAGTGCGAGTCGGACTCGCTCATGAAGGGTTCCGTAGCAGCAAGTAACATCATACCTATAAAATTTCTTGTAGTTCGTTGTAACTTTGATCGATGTTTTAATAATAGTGTATTTTTTAAAGTTTATTTATTTATGACGTATTAAAAAAAAAACTGTTTACTAGATCTCGTTTAAACCAATTTTCGGTGGAAGTTTGCATGGTAATGTATTTTTTTTAGTTTTATCATTCTCTTATTTTAGAAGTTACAGGGAGTTAGGGAATTACTTTGGAAGTGTCTCTCGTGCACACTATTTAGTTTAGAAAAAAATTAAATAAGAAACCTCAATATCATTTTTGAAGACCTATCCATAGATACCACACACGGATGGATGAAAAAAAAATGTTGAGTTTCAGTTCTAAATATGGAAAACCTGTAAAATTTCTTGATTTTTTGTTATTTTTGTGTTAAAATCTAAATGCGGTTCACAGAATACATCTACTTACTAAGTTTTAACAGTGTAGTTTTTATAGTTTTCGAAAAAGTGGCTGTGACATACGGACGGACAGACAGACATGACGAATCTATAAGGGTTCCGTTTTTTGCCATTTGGCTACGGAACCCTAAAAAACTGCAACTCGCGCGTCTTGCCGTTTTCACAACGAATCTGAACATGTCTGAAATAAGGAGTTTATTTGAACACTCCTTGGCCTGACATCAGAACGGCTCTTCGCTTTTTATGCTAAATATGATTGTTGTTTGGTTTGAAGTTGCCATTTAATTATATTTTCACGAGCGCGCCTATGGGTTGCAGTGGCAGTTTTCCATCATACCATGATAGCGACTCATCTCCTCTACTCCTTGCCCATCAGAATCTCTAGTCGAATGGATTACAGGTAATAAATGATATATAGTGCGTTCCCAAACACATTGAAATTTTGTTTCTTAAATTCACTAATAAGATAAGATAAAAACAAATTATTCAGTACAACACAACACATTACAATTTGGACAATTAAAATAAACAGAACTAATCTTGTAGTACTGAAAAGGAATGAAATGCTTTGCTGTGCTTTAAAAGTTGTGCATAAAACTTCGTTATCGCATTGCTTGTAGATTAATGGACCACGATTCGTCCCAAACCTTGCAATAAATGAATAAGTAGAATCATTCGTGCAATTCAGGAAATAGAGTAAGAAACTGTATGCTCCTTTTATTATCTGGAAGAATAATAATCAAAAATTAGAATGTTTAAATGTTCGTAATGTTTAAATTAAAAAGTTATTGAGCATTAAGCAATTCACACAACAAACGTGCAACAGGTATGGTGTGCGATTTTGGATGTTGAGCAACTTTCACAAAGCAAATACTGAGTGGGCTTGTTATGAACAATACGTTAGTTCTGTGCTATTACATTTGCAAAATATAGGGTCTAACAATATCAATAAGCGAACATTTAAGAGTAACATTTATACATCACACTGAGCATGATCACAAATTTGGTCCAAAACTAGAGGCTCGTTACCGAGATATTCAACAAAACATTATTATAATTCACTAAAAAATACACCCTTACCAAATCCGTACGTACAGCTGGTATGTACTACACGCACACAAAGATAACCAAACATGCAAACTAAACTCGGAGCACACTGAGCTGACTAACATAAACAAAAGACAATTTTATTGACGCTTACTTGCGTGTTAGTAAAGATACAGCATGTTTCATGATGTGCATTATTTTAGTTGATTTAGTTTATTAGAAAACATAACTTGAAAAATCACTATAAAACTGAAGCCCACTTTTTGTCATTGTATTCAGAATGATGTATAGATACCTCCCTTAAACGATCGTTTATTGATATTGTTAGACCCTGTTTAAATAGTGCGTTCCCAAACACATTGAACATTTTATTTCTTAAATTTGCTTTGCTTTGCTTTATAAGTTGTGCATAAAACTTCGTTATCACAGTATCACGTTACACAATTCTTAAAACAAAACTTATTTATTTTGTAATGCATGCACTGACCTACATTAATATTTTAATGTCGGTCAGTGAATGCGACGTGCACCGTTAAGGTGCTGCCAGAATACCAGTGCTGCTGCAGCGGCTCTCGGGCTGCCGCAGCACATGCTGAGGCACGCACCTCGTAACCAAAACATAATATCCGTTGTGCACAGCACATTACAACCACTGTGTATTTATTATGCTACACTTAATTAAGATTAAACTCTTTTTGTGTTATTGTTTTTTGTGCTGTGTTATTTTTAATTTTGTTTTATTGGTCAATAAAATTTTTATCTGTCTATCTATCTATCTTATCGTTTTACTTGTAGATTAATTGACCACGATTCGTCCCAAACCTAGCAATAGATGAATACGTAGAATCATTAGTGCAATTGAGAAAATAGAGTAAAGAAACTGTACTATGCTCCTTTTATAATCTGGAAGAATAATAAGAAAATATTAGAATATATAAATATTTGTAATGTTTGAATGTTTAAATTAAAAAGTTATTGAGCATTAAGCTATTCACACAACAAACGTGCAACAGGTATGGTGTGCGATTTTTGGAGTTAAACAACCTTCACATTAAAGCAAATACTGAGTAGGCTTGTATTATAAACAAAGTATGAACAATACGTTAGTTCTTTGCTATTACATTTGCAAAACATATATAGTGCGTTCCCAAACACATTGAAAATTTTGTTTCTTAAATTCACTAATGCTTTGCTTTAAAAGTTGTGCATAAAATTTCGTTATCGCTTTGCTTGTAGATTAATTGACTAGGATTCGTCCCAAACCTTGCAATAGATGAATAAGTAGAATCATTCGTGCAATTGAGAAAATAGAGTATAGAAACTGTATGCTCCTTTTACAATCTGAAAAAATAATAAAAAAATATTAGAATGTATCACTTTCGTAATGTTTGAATGTTTAAATTAACCCATTAATGCATAGCATGTAGTTTCCGGCTTTTCATTTAATGTTGCCACAGGAAAAAACCATGCACCAAATTTAAATTACATCTTGAAAGTTCTTAATGCCAGATATGGCATGCTATGCAGTAAGGGGTTAAAAAGTTATTGTGCATTATGCTTTTCACACAACAAACGTGCAATAGGTAAGGTGTGCGATTTTGGAAGTTAAGCAACTTTCACGTTATAGCAAATACTTAGTGGGCTTGTAATCAATACGTTAGTTCTTTGCTATTACATTAACAATATACGAAAACAAAAAGCGCAGTCACAATCAAAATAGGTTTGGATTCACAGTAACAGATATCACTTGATTTTATATAGTTAGCCCAGCAGACTCCACTCCACTTCATGTTAAGTGGAAATGGACCCTAGGTGCGAGGTTATTATTTGGTTTATGCTTCGTTCGTCCCGAAGTTTTGTCCCACATTCCAAAAAATTCTTAGTTCGTCCCATATCACTATTGAAGTGCTGCTTCGTCCCGAATTACAAGTAGATAGTTAAAAGTAAAGTCAACACAAAAAGTGTTTTATTACTTATTTAAGTATTTTTCAACAATCATTATTTTATAAAACAACTCTAAACTCTCTGTGGTTTTATAACCGTGTCGTGTAGCGGTGAAAGAATACTACCACCCCCTCTCTTCCCTTGGATGTCGTAAAAGGCGACTAACGGATTGATGACTGCACATACATCCAATAGCATAGAGTGGCGATGGGCTCACTATCTCGCACGCTGAGCACATGTGTAGTCGATATTTGGTGAAAAGTGGACTATGGTAGAAGTCTGCTCTTGCGGTCATTGTTGCCTAGTCTCTGACTAACCCTTCAGGGATAGTAGTTGTGATTATATGTAAGTATGTAAACTTTAATTTAAACAACTATAAACATGTTGGTATAAATCATCTATAATATATCTTAGTATCACAATTAAAATCACTGAAATTGTATAATTATAATCATCTTATCATAACTACCTACTGTTTAAATAACTATACAAAACAAACAGATCTATTAGTATACATACAATATTTATGAAATAATGTACCGACCAATTATATGAGAGTAGGTATCAAAACGAAATGTTAATAAAAAACATAATTATAATTTTTACTGAGTTCCTATGGCCACTTTCCAGCTCCATCATCGGACCCTGGTTACCATCTAGCACCAAACTACTCGTCAAGACGAATCAAACGAGCCCATACTCGATGATGTTATGTCGTTTATTTACTCAGTTAATATATGGCTATCTTCCAGCTCCATCATCAGACCCTAGTTACCATCTAGCATCAAAGTACTCGTCAAGACGAATCAAATGAGCCGAGACTCGATGGGGTTGCGTCGTTTCTTTACTGAGTTCCTAGGACCACCTTCCAGCTCCATCACCAGATCATACCCTGTAAACCATCTAAAAATATAGTACTCGTCAAGACGAATGAAACGAGCCGAAACTCGATGGGGTTGCCTCATTTCATTACAGAGTACATATGACCAAGACAAGAAAGACAAACTTCGATTAGCGATTTACATAGGTATGCAAAATTTCAGCTCAATCGGTAACCGGGAAGGGGATCAAAATTGAGTTGCAAAATTCCACCCGAACAAAAGACATACATACATTGCAAGTTGCAAGGTAAATTAGGTAACTAGGAGAGCCGACCCCAATTAAAGATGGGATTAAGGCCGGACAAAGAAGAAGACATTGCAAGGTAAATAAAAGCTTGTAAAAAAAACTATACCGTTATCACTTCTTATCATACTAGATCCCTTACATCTGATAACCCTTTGCACTCTCCTCGCGGCTTCCTTGGAGTAGTCTGCCAACAGGTCGTGAACTGTCTTCCCTTGGCGGTCTACCGCGTGCAGATCAGCCCTGGAACGTGTACAAGTGTGCTGATGACGTCACAAGATCACTCACCTCTGATAACCCTGCGGACTCGCCTCGTGGCTTCCTCAGAGTAGTCAGCCAACATTACAGGTCGTAGACAGGTGGTTAGCGCGTCGCCGCTCTATGCTTATGGATGTATGTGCAGTCTTTAGTCCGTTAGTTGCCTTTTACGGACGGGGTGATAGTAGTCTTTCACCGCTACTCGACACGGTTGACTGATGTTAAATAATAAGTAATGCTAAATCCTTTATTGCTGATTGTACATACAATAAGATTAAAGTGAGTTTGGCATATAAAAAAATTGTGGGCCGTAGAAGGAATATAAAATGGGACAAAGCGAGAATAAATAATTAAAATAATATTTAGGGACGAAGGAAGCATATTGTTCGGGACGAACCAGGATTTTTTTATGTGGGACGTAACTCAGAGGGACGAACGAAGAATAAACCTATTATTTTAATATCCGTCAGTATACAATATTAATTATTTATATTTATTTATTTGAATAAACTCTTTGCTTGAAAAAGTATATATTAGTCTGTTAGTCTGGCTCAGCCAGTTAAACGGCTATAGTTAAGCGACATACGTCATGTTACGCAAAGCCACAGCAGAGCGTTCACGTCGTTGATCATGAGTCCTTTTTTACTTAAAAGTAGTAAAGAATTCTGGGACCACCCCCTCTCGCTGGACCGATGTTTAAAAGGTGCTTTTTACTTGTAGCACGCCATGTTACGTCAATACGACAGGAAATTTTACAACTATTAAATAATGAATGTGTCTTCTTTTGCTTACATTCTGGAACGTAACTATAGAGAGGCTTGAGAAAGGACCTGCGTTCATCAGTAAGGGGCAGTCCAGCTTACACGCCAACAACAGGACTTGCTTACGCACACGCACGTCTGCCTTCCACCAGTCACTGGCATACACGCCTCGGTCTAAGTCAATACTCTGTAAAATATAATATTACGGTCTTCCTTAATAGTAGAGCTAATATTTAATGGAAAAAAGAGCACCTTAAAAGATATAAGGTCTAATGCCTTAGAGAGATCAAAGAAACCACCATAGCACACTAGCAATAAACCGGAATCACTTCATCGCGGATTATTAAAGACAAGTTTTTGCCATTTTTACGCAATGAACTAAAGATTGTGGTACATCACTTGAAATGTAATTTCATAAAATTTTAAATTAAATCAAGAAGATTTAAATATGGATGACTAAATGAATACGAAGTAATATGAAAAGATATGTTTTTTACAATGTGTGTTTTATCGCCCTCTCAATACTTTGTATTACTTCCCCCTGGCGATATGACTGCCTGAAAACGGTTTCTCATTGACCGAATAAGTTGTTCCCTGACGGAATCTTGTAGAATTGCCCGTCACTCTTTGACCAAAGCACTTTTCAGATTTTCTATCGTCGCAGTCGCCGGAGCTGGATATCTTCCTCGTACCTGTCTTTTTAGCCCGTTCCACACATGTCCAATATGGTTCAAGTCAGGACTGAGGGCTAGCCAGTTAAGGTGGAAATCCCGACTTCTTCCAGGTACTGTCTAGTCATTGCAGCGGAGTGGCAGCGGGCGTTATCGTGCATTAGCAGGAAATGTTCGCCAGTTAACCAGGCGTACGGGAGCACGTGGCCTAGCAGAATATCATTGATGTATCTTTCTGCAGATAGGCCCCCTCCCCGACCATCACCAGGTACGAATACCAGCTCCGTTTTTGCTTCTTTAGAAATCTCCGTCCATATCATACAGGACCAGACCCCGTATGCCACTGTTTCCGCAAAACAGCATTGTGCAAATTGCTCACCCGGTCTTCTATAGACTCTCTGTCGAAGGTCGCTACCATGCAGGCACATCCTTGTTTCGTCCGAGAACTGAACACGAATCCATTGCTCTACGAGTATATCCCAATTTAAGTAATCGCGAGCAAACTGAAGCCGGGCTTGTCGGTGGGCTGTAGACAATTTGGGCCCAGTAGCTGGCCTTTTTGGAGTGAAACTCACTTCTTTAAGTCTTCGCCTCACTGTCCACAAGCTAACAGCCCTCTCTCAAATTTTTCTGAGCTGCCGTTGAACGTGCATGCCGGTTAGGTGTCGATTTCGGAGAGAAGTGGTGACAATGAATCGGTCATCTCCCACCAAAATGCAACGCTGTCTTCCAGATCCTGGTCTCAGGACAAAGTTTCCAGCACACCTTCGAGACACAAGACTGACTAAGATGAAGCTGTCGAGCAATATCACGCTGAGACAACCCTTGCTGGATTAAGATGACGATTTTAGCGGCCTCTGCAGGTGTGGTTTCCTATTTCTTTCAGATTCAGTGTTCCCAGTGACGTGAAATATTGGACTGATGAGCAATTTTCAGGGAAGCTCACTTTTTATAGTGCTTCATGACTCCAAAACAAAACAGTATTTTGTTGTTAAAATATTACCTTTGAAATCACATACCACAACGTATAGTTATATTGCTTATTTTACATTCCTTAAAAACTGTAAAAATTTGTCTAGAACATCCCTCGGTAAAGCGATTCCGGTTAATTGCTCGCGAGTGTAGGTTTAAGCAATCGTTGTAATGCTGATTTTCATAAAATATATCACACATTGTTTAATGCGTAAAAAGAGAATGGTTTTAAGTTTATATCAAAAATCTCATAGAAAAATGGGGTAAAGTTTTCATTCCACAAGAAACTAATTTTTATTCTCAAGTGATGCACTTACCAAAGAAAAGCGTTTTATTTTTATAGATTGTACTACTCACCTTGCCTTCCGGGAAATCGAGGTCCGGTACGTCAGAGACATAAATGGTTAGACGATATCGAACAGTGGACGGAACTTGGCAATCGTCAGTTAAAAGCTACTTCATGGGACAGCAAAAATTTTGTCAACTGACCTCCAAAATGAAACAACTTCGTTACGAAAATGGCACCCAGTGATGGTGACTTACCTCAACATATATTTCATTGGCATGCCAACAAAACAAAAACAGTTGAAATATTTGTATACTAGTATATTCGATGACCCAGAGCTTCTGAGATGGAGTCGTTTTAAGCTGAAAGTTTTTTAATAAGACATTTATTATGGGTTGCCCCTTGCACTCAAAGCTTAAATATGATTAATTTGTTTACTCTTTCAAGTCAATAATAACAAGTGCGAGTCGGACTCGGCCACCGACGGATTCGTACAAAAAAGGATAGAGGTTTTTTTTTCATTCTTCGTCATAGTCCAAAAATTATACATCACAAAAATAGTTAAAAATCTGTTTAAGCTTGTGCCAATTAAACTCTTTCATACGATGCCCCACATGACACGGTTCACTCAGATTTTCTCCTATACTTGTAGTATATAACGGTAATACTTGCTAAATTTTATAGAATCTAGGTCAACGGAAAATTTGATTCCCTTGAGAATGTTAAAATATACGTTTTCTTGCGGCGTTAACGGTCGTATCATTTTTTTACGTTAACTAGTTTGCTTTTTTCACAGCTTCAAGAGACTGTAGACCTGAGTACATCGTAATAATTTCAACTCGATACTTCTACGCCTTCCCGACATGAAGGGTCTTGACAGACTCGACAGACGGACAACAAAGTAATCCTGTAAGGGTTTCCTTTTTGTTTCTTTTGAGGTACGGAACCCTAAAAGATACCTATTGTTTACTTCATTGTTTGACACTGACAAGTATCAGTGTAAAGACTTTTCGATATGTGATTTGAAGGCATTTTTATGTAAAGGACCTACACACATCAACAGAATCTAGGGATATCTTAATCCTAAATTATTTACGACTATTTAGTTTAAAATCTTTTTAGTTTCCATAAAAAGTTTATATACCGATTGAAACCTCTTTTAATCTATTTTCAAAATTTAAAAATGTTAATAAAAATACAAAAGTATAATCAAAATACGGTGGCAAAATTGTTAGTATTTCGTTACGTTTAGGATAATTAAAATGGTTTTATTAATATTAAATAATGAAAAGGGCTTACATTGTTTTTGTTTTTAATTAAAAGTGCCGTGTCATTTGAGTCGAGATGAAATGGTGCCATTCAACGCGTCGTTTGCACACCCGCCAAAACGTGATATCACGGTTGTGGTCACGTTATCGCAGTACTGGGGATGTGGCTGAATGGCGCACGGGTAGATAGCGTGTAACTACGCAGAGACAAGATCGATTTCTACAAATGGCCGCCAGAAGACAAACCAATATGGTAAGCGACCAAACGGTGCGAAGGAGGTTGCATGAAGTTAATCTTCATGCTCGAAGACCGCTACGTGTTCCAGCATTGCGACGCGGCAATCGCGGTCGGCGGCTTTCGTGGGCTCGGGATCATTTACCATGGAGTAACGAACAATGGTCTTTGATGCTCTTCACCGATGAGTCCCGGTTTGGGTTTCATCTGGATTCACAAAGGACACGCGCTTGAAGAACTCCAGGGAGAGTGAGCTGTTTACGGCACCCTCAGGAGGTCCACTCATACCAAGGCGGAACAATCATGGTGTGGGCAGGAATTCATCTTGGCGGACGAACCCTCTGAACTTTGAGGGAGCTTCCATTGATACTAATCCGACTATTGGAATCCTTGGCGTCGATATTTCGAGTGACGTTCAGTTTCGAGGTCATTTTGAAGGTAAAGCTAAATTAGCTTCGAAAAAGCTGGGTGTGCTTAATAGAGCGGGGCAGTATTTCACGCCGGCCCACCGCTTACAACTGTATAAAGCACAGGGGCCCAAGTCTGCTAATTTACGAATGGCATAATTGAATCGCATTTGGATCGCATTGTAATTGTTTGAGACATTTGGTATTCTCAAACAATTACAATGCGATCCAAATTCGATTCAATTATGCCATTCGTAAATTAGCAGACTTGGGCCCCAGGTCAGGCCGTATATGGAATACTGCTCTCATCTTTGGGCTGGAGCACCCCAATACCAACTCCTTCATTTTGACCGCATTCAACGCAGAGCTGTTCTAAAGAATTGTTCGGCTTAATCCCTGCCGATAATTTCCTACACCGCACTACACGCAATCGACTTTCATTACATTCACATCACCTTGATGGATGGCGGTCTACTACTGTGCGTTTTTCACGTAATTTCTTGCTTCAAACTATAGTGTTGTGGAACCAGCCCTCGGTATTTCCGGACCGTAACGACTTAGGGATCTTCAAGAAACAAGCCCATTCCTTCCTTAAAGGCCGGCAACGCGTCTGCGATTCCTCTGGTTTTGCGGGTGTCCATGGGCGGCGGTGATAACTTTCCATCAGGTGACCCGCTTGTTTGTTTGCCTCCTGCTATAAAAAAAAATCCAGCTCGGTTGGATCCAAGGCAGCATGACTGCACAAAAATACTACTAGGAGGTAGTAGAGCCTGTTATTGTCCCACACAGAATGAATTTGTACTCATGCACGATAATGCACGATTGGCCTGCACAGTCGCCCGACTTAAATCCTATCGAGCATACCTGAGACATGTTGCATCGAAAAGCTTTGAGAGATTTCCCGCCAAATTTGACATCGGAAGAACAGCTTTACGAACACTTGCAAAGAACATGGGACCTCATACCGCAGCAAGACATTGACAATTTAATTTTAAGTATGAACAATCGATGTCGATGTGTAATTAAAGCAAGAGGTGGCAACACTGATTATTATTAATTAGATTTTACAAAAAAAAAACAATTTACTTATACTTAATACTTTTTTAAGAAGAGTTAATTTTTTTATCATACTAATTTTCTATGTTGCTCAAAAAATAAACATTTTTATTAAAAACAAAAATCACGTAAAGTTTTTATTTTTAATAAAGACCTTAAAATAACCTATCATTCTTTCATTTACTATATCAGAAAATTCTTCATAGATTTTTAGATATTTGATGAAATATAAAATATCCCTAGATTCATTTTATGTGTGTATGTATAAACGTATTTTCGGCATGACTTCCTCGTATGATGAACATTTATTAATTGGCAATAAAAAAATTAAAAGATAATGTCGCACAAGTACATATTATCACGCTTACTTAGCAGTGTAACACTGCTAAATATAATAATAAATGTAAACGATATTTTATACTTACTACACTTAATTGTACGACACTGCAACACATTGTGACAGAACATGTTAGCACGTACGAAAACATGACAGGCGATAACAAGGAATTAAGCAGTGTATATTGTCTGGAAATAACACACAGTTAAATTTATTAAATTGTACTTGTAAGAATGAAGTAGTATTATATGCGTTGTAAAAATGTAATCACTTAATCACTCTCAGAATCATAAATCATAATTTTAATGATAATTCTACGAATGGCTTGGAATATACTGTATTAAAAAATCTGTAACCCTGACGATGTCATCAACCCTGCGTGCCTTCGGACGTCCCCGAATTCAAAGACCCATAATAACTCCAGGCTTCAATAAACTCCACAGTTCAATTGAGATTGATAATCCGATACCACACAAAATTAAACTTATCCTTGGCGTTGATCATTTGATCACGCAACAAGTAAATAAAAAATACACTAGTAAAAAAAATAAAAAGCTTACTTTATCAAGAAATTATGATGTCTATGACACTCTTTCATTCTGGCCAGAAAAAGTGACTGATCATTATTTGTTTCATTTTCAAAAATTTCAGCACATTTCATTCTCAGTATGATCAGTTGACCTTTCAAAAAAGTCATAATAGTCACAGCGGTGGTATCATACAGAGACAGAACTGATGATGCCTGAATAGACATTGCGGCGTGAACAAGACAAGCGTAAAAATAGCCTGGCATCTTGTGCTTGTCAAAAGGAAACCATGAACTTATAAGTTCTGGATAAGATTTAACTACACTTGAATTATTTTTGCTTGCAATGGTTCCATATAGTATTAGAGGCGCTATTATAAGCAGTATATTCGTCATAAATGACGCCATCCAAAACGAGTAAGTTATCATTCTTGCGTATTTCTTACACTTTTCAATCGCGATCAACTTCTTCTTGTTATGGTTCTTGTTTCTTGCTATTTCTTCTTGTGATATGTTACTTATCAGTTCAAACCAGCGCCGTTGAAATATTATAAAGGACAAAGATTTTGCACTGGTAATTGCGCTTATCGTCATCGTAGAGAAGTTTTGAAGCGCTTTGTTGAGATCATGCCTGATCATGTAGAGTTCGAAGATTTGACTTAAAACAAAAATTACTTCAACGATATAAAAAATATTGAAGATAATAATCCGAACTCTACTTCTACCTGTTTGGAAGAGACCAAACAAATAGAGGCCCTTTACATTTGGACCCAAAAACGGATACTTTGGATCCTCCAATCCCTCAGCAAATGAAATTAACCAGTTTAAAAACATAGTGCCGTTTTAGTTGTAGCAGATTGAATGTGTTTCAATTTAATAATGCTTGCTACCATAATATCATCATAAATAGCTGGATGGACTTATGCGATACAGAGCCGTAACTATAAAAACAAAGAAATACTACAGATTAAATGATTGACTAATCACGAAATCTTGGGAACTAGGTAGAACGCCCACTCTAAATTTGACTGGTAGGTTTCGAGTCATTTATAATGCTTACTACCATAATATCCTCATAAATAGCTGTATGGACTTATGCGATACAGAGCCGTAACTAAAAAAACAAAGAAATATAACTGGTTGAATGATTGACTAATCACGAAATCTTGGAAACTAGGTAGAACGCCCACTCGGAATTTGATTGGTAGGTTTTCTTTAAGGTTCAGATGCATGCATACAATATCGTTTTTTGGGGAAACTATGTGTAGACACAAAATCTGCTAATAACAAAGAAGATCGTTTGGATCTATGAATATTTAATACATTATTGAAAGATACTGTCCAAAGCCAGACAACTATGTGCAATGATAAAAACTATATCAAATTACTATTAGCATTGGATTATTAATGACTGTTATTTTCAAACACAGCACTACACAACCCATGCAAGATTTAAGAAAACCTAATTGATAAAAGTTATATCCTCTTTATATCCACTTGCTCTGTAATCATATAAAAGTTTTGAAACGTCAAACTACAATTTGACAGCCGCATCGAAGAAACGTGTATGTTAAAATAATTAATTTTACAGTAGAAGAAAAACGTGTGAATGTAAATAACTACAAGCAGTTATAAAATATAGAATTTAAGACGAACTTAAAGATAAAAAATGTATCTTTAAATATAAGTAATAAAGTTATGGAAAACATTTATACTTTTTAGGAAATTTGTGAAGAACGATTTTATATTTATTTTCATATTCAAGTACAAATCCGTTTTTCATGTACGTGTCATATTCGTGTAAAAACACAAACCTAGTTAAAGGACATAATACATAGAGACCTATAATTGGGTCTCGATTCCTTTTTCTTGTTAGTTGTTCAGGAGTTGGATTTTTATTTACAGCTAAATTTGACTACTGAATCAGATTCATCACATTAATTAGTTAAATTAGGCTCGGGACATGATGATGGTGGTTGATTTGCTTAATTCGAGTCGAGACATATTTAAATATTTCGTAAAATACTTTCTACGTCAAAAATGCTTATTAAAATCATACTCTTTATAAATATATAATACTTTTCATTCATTGGATTCAATGTGAGATATTTTCAAAAACTTTAGACGTAAATAATCTTAAGATTTATTTCTTAATTATAATCGACATTATTACATATTTATCTGTATAAAACCATTATTTAGAAGTCTAAATATAAATAAAATATTGGGTAAAAAATAAAATTGGTTGGCATTTTATGGTTTATTGAAAGCTAGGCGCTGCTGGTAGAACTTGTAGTAATTTACTTAATTGCATAATATGCATAAAACATGGTGCGTAGCTTTAATTACATTCTTGAATGACTAAGCACATTCGAGGAACAATTAAAAATGCTAGGCTACCTTTGCAATAACAAAATTATAAATAAGTTGTGTACATTTAATTTTACCATGTTTATGTTGTTGATTTCTAGTCCCCGATATAAATTTAGTGAGTAGTACAAATAAACTAAGGCTGGATCCGACCAAACTGGAATAAGACTTACTCCGAGATTAGTCTATACAAATTCGGCGTTTAATCTAGGTATAGGACCTTATTCCAGTTTGGTCGAATCCACCCTTAGTGATGTAAGGAGAGGGGATGTTCGATAACTGCGCTTGACACCCGTAGGTACCACTTTTCTCGATCGCACTATCAACTTGAACTTGAACACACGTCATGTATAACTCACAGTATCACTCCGGGAAACGCAACCGTATTGATTGTTGCGCGTTTTACATAACTGAATCACTGGATTCCGGACGTTCGACAATTTAAACCCGTCTTCATAATTGAAATTATTTTTAACCGACTTCAAAAAAAAGGAGGAGGTTCTCATTTCGGTTGTATGTTTTTTTATGTTTGTTAGAACTCCTCAGGACTTTGTCATTTAAACACCGATTTAGAAAATTTATTTAAAAGGATATACTTCCAGATTAGCCTTTCAGCCCCCAAGCGGTCGCATGAGACCGCACTGACAGTTCGCGCCATTCCATCAAACCCCAAGCGGTCGCAAGAGACTGCTATCTCCCACTTGACTTTGTACCATGTGTTCATAGACTTACAGACTACTTTAGTATGAACAAGGTCGATTATTTCGGTTCTGTGGTATATTTTACGCATCGTGATCTTAAAATATCGCATAGTCTGTGCTCGATTCTGTCAAATTCGACGTTGACAGTTGCGCCAATTTCTGTGTCGGAGTGAATAAGTCGCTGAGTTTTGTGTGCTATTTTTATTGGATTTATCTAATGTAAGTACTGTTTCTTATTAGAAAATGATTAATGAGCATATAATGATCTTTTCCTCGAATTGGTGCGACATGGTACTACAGTGTTAAGTTACATCTAAGGCGACAGGTACACTACACCAGACACCCGATACATAACACTTATGTGCGTTAACACCGACGGCGGGGGAATTAATTAGTTTCGTGACACTCGTGCGGCTTCGGCGCGTGACTAGAAAAAGACAGCTAGAGCGTGACACCTGTCTATACACTCGCTCTTCAATAATAAATTTAAATATAAAGTTTTGAAGCATATTATGACATGGTCAAGGTGCATTTTGTAATCCCGCCTCGTGATTCACCTGCGCTATCGTTTTCTACTGCGTGCGCCGCCGCTGTGGCGTCTGTGGAGCACCCGATGGTTTACAAGGTTTATGGTGATCCATCAAGCAACATCTTGTAAACAACGAGCTGTCTATTGTCGCCTTGACGACGGCTCCGCTTTGACCAATAGGCGTTGAGCCCGCACTTCCGAACCAATAAGAACCAAGTTTTTTTCGTGCTGCTGACGTTTCGCGCCTGCGCCCGCTGCCGCACACAAGATCCGTCACCTTGTTTTCTACTGATTTGTTTTCTTTTTTTAGATTTATTTGTTTATTTTAATTTTAATATGATTAAGTTTACTAGATGTCCCAACGCTCCACGACTTTAGGCCAAGATACCGGTAATGGCCATTATGTGAGGTGCGAGCTCTGCTCTCAACCAAAATTTTTTAGAGGCACCAGAGGTCTAAAGATCCATATTGGTAAGGTGCACAGACTTTCTCATGCCTCCCAGCCCACCCCTTATGTACCCTCCCGTTCAGTTGACCCACCCATCCAACAAAATATTGAATTTTGGCAACAACTTGCAAAATTAAAAAATGCTACCCCAATTATAAAACGAATTCCGAGAGGAGCTCGCACCTCAGTAGCTCATTCTCTAGCGCAAACCATAGGTAGGGTCATCCACGAAAACACCTCGTACAGCTGGGAACTACTATTGTCATTTGCTTATCGCGTTCTTCATGTAAGCAAGGATGACAATAGTGGTACCCTAACCCATAAAATTAAATCCAACTGCACAAATCCATTACCACCACTTCATAGTTCAGTCGTTAGTTTTAGAAAATCGCAAATCACTTCATTTAACATTAGCAAGGTTGAAGAAAAAATCAATGAAGGTGATTTAAAAGGGGCCACCCAGTTGATTTTTTCTAGTGATTCCGTTGCTCCTGACTCTCCAGAGACTGTGGCATCACTAATTGCTAAACACCCTCCTCCTGCAGCAACACTTCGCCTCCCCGATCCACCCGAGTCTACAGATGCTTCGCCTTCGACCAACGAAGACGAAGTCTACAATTCTATATTTTCATTTAAAAATGGCTCTGCCGGTGGCCTCGACGGTCTCTCCCCGCAACATTTTAAAGATTTGGTTTGTGGTACCTCTGGAGACGCCGGCAGAGTCCTACTCACCAAAATTACCCAACTCTCCAACCTCATGCTTGCTGGTAAAGTTCCGCGAGACATCACCGGTATACTCTACGGCGCTAACCTCTGCGCTTTAAGAAAGAAAGATGGTGGTATAAGGCCGATCGCCGTAGGGTGTACCATCAGGCGCATCGTCTCTAAAATTTGTGTCAAACACACCCTTTCTGACCTTTCATCAAAATTTCAGCCAATACAACTCGGGTTCGGTTCGAAAGGTGGCTGCGAGGCCGCCGTTCACTCAGCCCGCACCTTCTTGTTCAATGATGGTGGCGAAGTTCTGCTGAAGGTGGACGTCAAAAACGCCTTCATCTCCGTAGACAGGGGTGCCCTGCTGGCGAAAGTAAAGCAGGAAATACCTTTGTTTTTTAATTATTTATGGCAATGTTACAGTGAACCAACTAAATTGATTCACCGTAACAATCTTTTACATTCTGCCGTTGGTTGCCAGCAGGGCGACCCTCTGGGTCCAGCTATTTTCTCTTTGGCTATCCACCAAATAATTTCAAACCTAAATTCTAAATTTAACGTCTGGTACCTCGATGACGGCACTTTAGGGGGTAACTCCGACCTGGTTCTCGAGGACCTACAGAATTTAATAAACCAGTTTGGCACCATAGGTTTGGAACTAAATTTCTCGAAGTGTGAATTATACATATCGAATACCGTGGCCCCGGACCGTAGAGCTCAAATTATTTCTGACTTTAGTCTTCTGGCCCCCAACATCAAAATTCTCAGCGACGACTCATTATTTTTATTAGGTGCACCACTTCTCGATGCTGCCATGCCGGCTTTTATTGATGATGCCATCGCTAAATTCAGTTTAAATTCAGACCGTCTATTTCAAATTAATCCACACATGGCACTATTTATTATTCGTTTTTGTCTCTTCGTTCCAAAATTTACCTACGTACTCCGATGCTCCCAACTCTGGCTTTTTCCAAACTTATTATCAAACTTAGATATTCTTATTAGAGATACTTTAGTCAAAATTCTTAATTGTCCCATGAGCGACCGCGGATGGCTTCAGGCTTCCCTTCCTGTACGCTTCGGGGGCCTAGGTATAAGAAATTTAAGCAGTGTGGCCCTGCCAGCGTTTTTGTCTTCTGCTCATAGCACGCACAATCTCTACCGGAAGATTGTCAACCCATCCCTGGGTTCCGTAGAGTTGTCGTGTGTGGCAGATGCCAAAAACGCCTGGCTATCCACCTGTCCAAATTCAGACCTCCCTTTGTTACCACAGTCGCAGAGGCAATGGGACGAGCCACTTTGCAAACAAGTTCATGAGGAGCTCCTATCCACTTCTGCTGATTCGGCAGAACTCGCTCGTCTCACTGCCGTCTCCGAGAGAGAGTCAGGCCACTGGCTCCAGGCATTACCATCTGCCAACGTCGGTACCTTGTTGGACGGGCCGTCCCTCACTCTAGCGGTCTGCCTCCGTCTTGGCGCCAGGGTAGTCCACCCTCATCGCTGTGTGTGTGGGGAGGCTGTTGACGAGCTTGGCCACCACGGCCTTTCTTGCGCTCGCAGTGCTGGTCGTATGTTACGGCACTCCTCACTCAACAGCATCATTCGCAGTGCTTTTGCCACCGTTGGTGTACCGGCTGTTTTAGAGCCAACTGGTATCTCTCGCAGCGATGGCAAAAGGCCTGACGGTATGACCATTGGACCTTGGAAGCTTGGCAGGTCGTTGGTGTGGGATGCGACCTGTGCAGACACCGTGGCTCCCTCTCATGTACGCGCCACCTCGCTTCATGTCGGGGCTGCTGCGGTAAGTGCTGAAAGTCGCAAACGGAACAAGTACGCGAACCTAGGCCGCAACTACATATTTGTTCCGTTTGCAGTGGAGACAATGGGTCCATGGGGGCAGGAGGCCAA
This sequence comes from Scoparia ambigualis, assembly GCA_963921215.1. Classification (NCBI taxonomy): domain Eukaryota; kingdom Metazoa; phylum Arthropoda; class Insecta; order Lepidoptera; family Crambidae; genus Scoparia; species Scoparia ambigualis. The sequence goes on along the minus strand of OY992502.1, from coordinate 59,026,760 downwards.
GCAGCTCGTTAAAGAGTTAAGTCGTCGCCTTATTGAGGCTTCCGGTGACAAGAAGGCTGGCAGCTACCTCTGCCAGCGTATCAGCCTCGCAATCCAAAGAGGTAACGTTGCCAGCATTCTTGGTACCGCACCCATGAGCCCACAGTTGGATGACATCTTTTATTTATAGGTTTATTCTTCTTTTTTTACCGTAGTTTAGTTTAGGTGGATTAATTTTAATTATTTATGTAGATAATTAAGTTGTTTTTTTTATTATTATTAAGTTATGTTGTTATTTTGTGATTACAATATATTTTGACTTTAAAAAAAAAAAAATGATCGTATTTAGATAATAAGTTGTAAGAAATACATCGTTATTACTACTAGATAAAGCTTGTAAAGTCCGTAGGTATGATACCGATTTCCGAGTGATTTTTAGAGAAATACTATAAGATAAATAAACTGTTGCAATCATCACTTTATTTTGATACCTGATGGATAGGAAATATATCAGTTAGTATATTGTTATTTACAGAACGAAAAAATATGGTTTGATTTTAGAGTTTTTTTTTTTGCAAAACGCGAGAGTGATGTCATCCGCAATTTCAAAAAAATTATGGCGCACCTGCTGTCATTATTTTTGACATTTAAATTCCAAGACTGAGTGGTTAGTCCTATTTTTATTAAAATCCAGTAATGATGATGGAATTCTCAAGGAATTGAGGGAACTCCTTAAATATTGTAGGCATGTCGCCATGTCGACGTCACCTGCTTCCTGAAGGACATCGTGTCCCTAAAGGCGAGTTTGGCTGAAGTGATGCTAAAATTTCAGGCATCCGAAAATACCGTGAGTGAGTTGCGCAAGGAAGTTGATTTTCTACGCCAATCGCTCGCGGTAAGTAGGTTATCGATCGCGGACTCATATGTCAACACTCGACGAAGGGCCTGCCTCGATACGTCGACGTCGAGCTGCATGTCAGTAGTTTCAGCCCCATCTCCAATACGAGCCCGAGCCGAGCCAAGCGCCGCCGGCGCGGGCGCAGCTGTCAGCCGCGAGCGCCGTCTATACGCCCCGCGCGCCTGCCGCCGTCCGCCGCCTCGCTGCCCGCATCGCCGGCCGTGACGAAGCATGCGCTTATTTGTGCGCCCGTCAACTGCCGACGCCGTGATTTCGCCGCTGTTGTTACCGCTAATGCAAAAATACGGTCATAGCGACCTATCGCCAAGACAAAGGCAGCTTTACGAAACGTCGCACACACGGATCAAGACGAGGATGGCTTCATCGAGGTTCAAAGCAAGAAGCGACGTCGTCAGCGAGCGAGCCAGAACCGTTGCGCTACTGCACCGACAGGGCCCGCTTTCCTGCTGCGTGCCGTGACACCGACCACGGCCGTGTACCTGTCCCGCCTGCACTACACCACCACATCGCAGGAGGTAGCAGAGTACATTCGCATGAAGTCTAACTTCAATTTGAGGATTGGACAGCTGGAGTCGCGCCATAACACGAGCTTCAAAGCGTTTGTGGTGCGAATGCCGACATCAAAGCTGGACATCTTTTTGAAGGAGGACTTCTGACCTAATGGTGTAGTCTACAGGCGTTTCCGAGGGAAGTTGCCTGTTGCTACCGAATTAGTACCGCAGGTGCTTCTAATTCTATTCTAATTCTTCTTAACATCTTTATGCCAATGACTTACAAATTTACACTCAGGCCTCGGCTGAGAACCTCTCAAAAGCGATTGAGCAGATCAATGGTGACTTGGCTACGATCTACAACTGGAGCAAGTCAAAAACGTCCCTGTAGTTTGCCTAACAGTGAACCCTAGTAAGTCGCAAGTCATCATCGTAGGGGGGTCTATACAGTGTTCACTAGTTAATCTGGGTAACTTGCTGCCTATTTTGGATGTAGATTTCCTACTTTGTGATAGGCGTTTCTCGTTTTCTTTACTTGTCTTAACGGCGGCGGCGCTGTCTTATACGAGCAGCGCGTTTTATAGGTTTACCAATATTGGCTTTCGATAAATAGATCGGAACGATTCACTAAAATGCGAGAAATAAACAAAAATGGTAACAAAAACTGACTAAAAAAATTTGATTGAAAAAAATGCACTAGTAACTTATATTCTATTCAATCTTATAATCCTAAAAAATATTTTTGGAGTTGGTGCCTGCCTAAAATTGTCAAAATATATAATAAAATCTAAATAATATACTAATAAAATCTATTTACAAATAAACACGACAACTGTTATTATTGTTATTGTCAGCCCATCTTGTCCCACTGCAGGGTAAAGGCCTCCCCTCCGTCTTTCCACTTTTTCCTGTCTACCGCCACAGTGGTCCAATCTGGCTGATATGCATCCAGCTCGTCCCGCCATCTTCGCCTCAGTCTGCCGCGTTGCCTTCTAGCATTGGGAGGTAACCCAACGGTAGTGGCTTTGGCTCAAAGTTCCTCTGGCATGCGGTTAACTACCCGGCCCAATTCCATTTGAGTTGGGCAGATTTTAAAGAGACGTCCAGAATTTTAGTCCTTGAGCGCTCAAAAGATTCTAATGGGTCGACGTGCCGCTGTAAGAGGAAAACCTCTGCAGGCCCCAATAAGATAAGATAATATAAGAACCGCACCCGTGGCCCAGTGGTAAGATAGACGCTGGTCTCAGACCTTAACCGTTAAGGGAACATAAGGTAAAGTGCTGGTAAAATATCTTAACTATTGACTCAATCTAAATTTGTCCAGAATCGTTTCTGATTATTTTTTATTATTGTCATATTATTGCGTGTTGTCTGTAATTATAGTTATTGAATCAGAAGACTTGAATTCTACCCAACAAAAAGTTCATGTGTTTATCCGTTGTGGAATGAACAGGACCGACTTATTAAGAGCGTTGTAACATTTTTCCGCGCTCGGTGTTTAGGTTTTTACGGCTCGGCAACGCGACGGAGTGAGTGTGTGAGTTTTGCCTCACGCGTACGGCACACAGTTGCGACCCGGGACGACTGAACGATCTTGATCTACACAGAGCACGGAATCGCCGCGCGCCCGGGCAATAGCGGGCGCGCGGCAAATCCGTGCTCTGTGATCCTGTAGCTATGGCGTACCTATATTTTAATGAGCAAAAAACTAAAGTTTACAAAGAAAATAAAAATACTGTCCACAATATATTATTTATGTAGGTATTTAAATTAAATTTATACAATAAAAATTTATTATTATTAACAGAGTAGGTACCTAGGTACTTATAAAAATAAACTAGTTTTTCCCGACAACCGCGAAGCAAAAAAGGAGATTATGATCTTGACCGATAATAGATATGTATGTATGTATGTATGTATGTATGTTCGTGCATCTGTTTCTTCATAACTTCTAAACTACTAATTATACTTCGTTGCTGCATCCTATGAGATTTAATAAACTATGTAGTCCGTTTTTGACGTACTGCATTTCACACGAATTTTAGATTTATTTTGTGGAATGCTATAAAATAAAAAGTTATTTAAATGACCCGCTAGGCGCCGTCCGCCATAGCCGCTAGGTGGCGTTCATTCGTTTTTTCGTGTCTGCATCGTTCACCACGCGCTTCGTGAAATTCACATAACAAATAAATTACTGTGTATTCAACTGCATTTAGTGAAAATAATGGGTAAACGAACACGTGAAAAATCCGAGGAGGAAATTCGCAACAAGATAAGACGCCTGGAAACAGAATTAATGACTAGACAAAAGTCGACGCCGATCTCATACGGGAAAGAATGTGATTATGAAGGTGGGTTGCTATATTGTTTCTTACCCCTTCAATCGTGGCCAGTAAAACGTAAATCTAACTATTTGGTAATGCTAATGAAAGTGATGAATAACTTCAAATCGATCATCAACATTCCTTTTCCGTTGTGACTGCACGAGATGGCGTCCGGAAATTGGTCTGTTATTTTTTTTTTGTTAATGTGTCTAAAAATGATACAGATATGTAGTTAAATAAACTTACAACATACTGGAGGGCAAAAATGTCTATCATACTAATAAAATATTTCCTTAGTGTTGGCACGAGATGTCATCCGGAAATATAGTACCTACTTTTTTAACGTGGTGATACGTGATATCATCCCTAAAAGTAACCCTAGAGAGCTAACTCAGCCAATTTTTTTGTCATAGATTCTGGGGATCACTTACATTATAAATATGACAAGGACCAAATGACGTACGACGATGGGGTCGGAAGCGATGTGGAAGGCGAGCCGCAGTCTCCGCTCGAGGAGGCCATCACTGAGTCACAACCACTCACCAGTGTTAATACCTCAGTCTCACCAAAGAGCCTTGAACCGGTTCTGAGTGGTCGTGTTGCGCCTGTCTTGGTTACAGCGGGCCCCAGTACAACGACAACGGAGAATATGACTGAGGAAAATACGATCTCTGCGGAAATTTTGGCTATTCTTGGTGAAGCCAAGAACTCTGATGAAAAACTAGGACCGAAGATCCCCACTCCCATCTCTGAACGTTGGGGTAAAATCCTAGTGGAGGGGCTGGTTAAAGAACAGAAGGAGACCCTGCTTGCCCAGACCCCTTCCAGACCAGAAAACTTCATTCTCGCTAAAGCCCCTAAGCTAAACCCAGAGATTATGTCAGTTCTTAATGAACCTATAAAAAATCGAGATAAACGATTGGAAAAAATGCAAAACCAACTAGGTTCTAGTATTGCTGGCATAGCCCATTTAACTTGCGAGCTATTAAGTAAAGACGTGGGTAAAATGGAAATAATTAAAAACTATCAGAAATTAACCAGATCCTTCGCGACTTACATTTTGAAGAGACAATGAATCGAAAAAGACTAATTATCCCAATATTAGATTAAAGCTTCTGTTGACGGTGGCTCATTTTAATTAAATGTTGGTGTACCTACGGCCGAATAAAAATGTCAACGGGACGCCGCGCCCCGCCATCGCCGTAATTGCCGCCAGCGGCGAGCAGTCTGTAAGCATCACCGGGCGCGAGCGCATGTCGCATCGATCAATTGTGAAAACACGTGTTTGCCGAAATAAACGTTTTAAATGTGTGGAAGCATTTCAATCAGCAACCCATAGTTTACAGCTGGTCCTTCGAGCCGGATCTGATGTTCCACCACACGCCTGTGAAGATGGTGAAGACGCGAGGAGCTACCCGCCGTGATATAGATAACCTCTGTGAAGAAAATGCTACGTGTGAGGTCAAAGCCGGTCCGTCAAGCAGTATCAAAACCGAACCAAATCGGCTTCATCAAGGCCCAACGACCGCAACACGTGCACTCAGTCCTGGCCCGGTCAGCAGCATCAGGGCGGAATCGTGTCCACCCCCTAAAGTACCCTCCAAAGCGGCGTCGATCTGTTCGAAGCGATCGTGTGCTTCGATCGAAGCGCGGCGGAAAAATCTGATGCTGGAAGCTGAAAAGAGAAAAGCAGAGATTAAGATGCAACTTATAGAAAAGCAGCTAGAAGCAGACCTAGCTAACCTGGAAGAAGAAATATACAGTCTACATGACAATAGTGAATCGGAAGCACGCCGTGACGTCGAGAACTGGATGGAGAAAAGCCAGCTGGAATTGGAGAAGCAGGAAGTCCGCGAAAGTGAACCTAATAAAGACTTCCAGCACCCGCCGGTGACAAATACTGGCACTTTAAATGGCACGATTCAGATGCTGGCTGCTGCCTTGAAGAACCTAAGTACTCCTTCCACTCACGTCAACTCAGACTCCAAATTGTTGAGCCGCTTAAGTACCCCTAAAGAGTTGCCAGAATTTTCCGGTGACCCGTTAGACTGGCTTCATTTCAAACAAGCCTACGAGGAATCAACGACATTGTGCAATTTCACGCCAAAGGAAAATCTATGGAGATTAAGAAAATGTTTACACGGACAAGCAAAAGAAGCCGTGTCAGCTTTGTTTATTAGTGCTACTGCGCCTGAACGCATAATGTCCACGTTGGAGCTCCGTTTCGGCGACCCTGATCATATTCTAAACCGCCTGACCCAGGACCTAAGGAAAATACAATCCTTATCACAAGATTACCATAAGGACTTAGTGATATTTTCCGTGAAAGTGCTGAATTTTGTGGAGGCTGTACGAGCCATCGGCAAGGAAGAATACATTCAAGGTACGACTTTAGTGTCTACAATCCTAGCAAAAATGCCGACGGTCCTCCTTTCAAAGTGGTCAGATTACAGCTTTCCTATTCTCCAGACAAAACCTAATAAGTCACGGCTAGAAATACTATCAGAGTTCTTGAACGCCGAGGCTATTAAAGTATCCGCAACGGCGAATATCTATACTTTAAATGCACGCACAGACACCTATAAGCATAAGCAAATTGTTAACAGTAACTCAAGGTCACATACTGTTTTATTGCAAGCCGAGAAACAAAACGAAGATACACAGTGTAAATTCTGTCGTGCATCGAAACATAAACTCGTAGATTGCAAGAAGTTTAAGAAAACGTTATGCAAAGCGAGATGGCAATATGTTAAACGCAACGGCATTTGTTTTAAATGTTTAGAAGCAAAACACTTGCGAGACGCGTGCCCGGCGCCGGCCTGCGATAAGGATAACTGTGGCCGCGCGCATCATTACCTGCTGCACTACGTAAACAAACATAACACCGAGGAAGCAACCGAGCAGTCGCAATGTGAGCCGGCTATCACGTCTACGATCGAGACTGTAACGCATGTAAACGCGAGTGTATGCAAAGTGCTATTAAAAGTCGTACCGGTACGTGTGTATACTAAAGACGGCGGTTATATCGAAACAAGTGCGTTACTCGATGACGGGTCTACAGTGACAATAATAAGCGCAAAGCTAGCCGATCGGGCCGGCCTACGCGGGCGCCGCGAATCGATGCATGTGTGCGGTCCGTGGAGTGATAACAAGCTTGTTTACGATTCGACGGTATTGGATTTGCGTCTTTCTGGTATAGACAATAAGGTGCATAGTATAAGAGCCCGTAGTGTCAAAGAATTAAATTTGCCAATACAAAAGTTGTCTTTAGTAAATCGTGACGCGTTTAGTCATTTGCAAAGTATTAAAAATAATTTGTGTAATGTCGATACTAAGCCCGAGATCTTAATCGGGCAAGATAATTGCCAGCTATTGTTACCTCTAAGTGTAGTATTAGGTAAATCACATGAGCCGTCAGCAACACTCACACCGTTAGGTTGGTGCATTCACGGAAGTGTAAACATACAAAAGGGGACGCGCGGCGCGGGCTGCGCTAGTGCGCCGGAACCGGATGCCGTCCATGCTGTTCTGCACGTCTCCGAGCCGTGCCCTGAGGAACGGGAGCTGCGGGCGCTTCACGAGGAGGTGCGTCGGGCGTTCACGCTCGAGGCGATGGGAGTAGCAGGTAAGCCTAGGGTAAATGTAGATGATGCGCGCGCTGTCGAGCAGCTCGAGCACACAGTCCAGCTGGTTGACGGAAGATGGTACGTCGGCTTGCCTTGGAGTGATCCAACTCGTTTTATGCCCGATACTTATCGTAATGCTTTAAAAAGGTTAGAAGGAGTAGAACGGAAAATGAAAAGGGATGTAGGATACGCTAATAGGTATTCCGAAAGGATTGATCATTTGTTAAGTAATTCTTTTGCCAGGGAACTAAAGGACCCTCAACGCACTGAAAGGACGTGGCACCTGCCACATTTTGGCGTTGATAACCCGAACAAAAGGAAACTGCGTCTAGTGTTTGACGCCGCTAATGAAGTTGAAGGTTTATGCCTGAACGATTACTTGTTAAAAGGACCAGATCTACTTACCTCACTATTCGGAACAATGCTTCGTTTCAGGGAGGGTCGCGTGGCCGTGACAGGTGACATACAGGATATGTTCTTGAAAATTGGTATTTTACAGGCTGATCAAGACGCTCTCAGGTTCTTGTGGAGGGACAGCCCCGCTGATCCAGTACGTACATACGCGATGACGTCACTTTTATTTGGTGCGAAGTGTTCGCCCTTCGTAGCACAGTTTGTTAAAAACAGAAATGCGCAGCGGTATGAGTCATCCATGCCAGCAGCAGTAGATGCCATAATAAATTCTCATTACGTGGATGACTACATTCAAAGCCTGCCAAATGAAAAAAACAGCTATCGATATGGTACATGACATTTCGCATATTCACAGAGAGGGCGGTTTTTGTATGCGTAACTGGACTAGTAACAGTATGGCGGTGCTAAACTCCGTGCCGAAAGAAACTCTAGGGACTGAGGCCGTAAAGTTTAAAATAGGTCAGCAGTGTGATGGTGAGCGTACGCTAGGTCTTATCTGGTACCCGAACACTGATGAGTTGGCATTCGATGTCTCGTTCAAGCGCATTCCAGAGGTCATTATGCACGGTAGGCAAAGGTCCACCAAAAGAATTATGCTTCGTGTTGTAATGTCTATTTATGACGTGTACGGGTTTCTTTCTCCTTTCACCATACAAGGTAAAATTATGTTACAGGCTACCTGGCGCTGTAAGATTGGCTGGGACGACGCCATTTCTCAAGAATTATATGGTAAGTGGCTTAAATGGATTGATTTACTTCAGCTAATTGATAAGATTCGAGTACCAAGATGTTATCAGAGCGTCATTGTAGGTGCGAGCGAGACGAAAGGCGAACCAGTCCGTAGCGACGCAGCCGTAGCACTGCCGCTTGGCGGGGGGGCTACGAAAATGTCTACGAATGCTCTGACCTCAGCGGCCGGCTACGAGAAATGCTACGACACTCAGACCGCTGCTGCTATAACAAAGGACGCACCACCGCCGCTTACGGAATGTTATAGGAACCTACAGTTGCATGTATTTAGTGACGCTGGACAACAAGCGCTGTGCGCGGCCGCATACTGGCGATGGATTTCGAGCGAGGATAAAATATGACGATCCCACGTATGGAGCTTCAGGCAGCGTTACTGGCGGCCAGGCTCGCTCACACTATTGTTACGGACCATAAAATTAAACCTGCGCAACGATTTTTTTGGTGTGATTCTACCACTGTGTTACACTGGTTACGTAACAACACGCGCACGTATAAAGCGTTTGAAGCAAATCGACTTGGAGAGATCGACGATCTTACCTGTGTCTCGGAGTGGAGATACGTGCCTACGAAACTTAATATAGCGGATATAGCAACGCGAGATGTTTTTAATTATGATTGTTTTGTTAATGAGTGGTTTCGAGGCCCTCAGTTTTTGTACGAGGATAGTACGTGTTGGCCTCACGATGTTGTAGAACCTGAAAATAAAGATATGATTAGTTTGGTGACTAATTGTACAGTAGGTATAAATAATGGTTCGGACTTACCAGTTCCTGACGCTAAGGCTTTTTCTTCGTGGCTCCGGTTGCTGAGGTCTTCTGCCGCTGTTCTGAAATTCATAAAAAGATGTAGGAAACTTACCGATGTTGATGAAAGCATGATGATGAAGCAAGCGGAGTGCCTACTACTAAAAAAGGCTCAGGCCGATTCATTTGGCACTGAAATAAATCTTATGAGATGTGGCAAGTGCATTCCGCGTGACAGTAAACTACGCAATTTATCACCATATCTAGATGAGCAAGGGTTTCTTCGTGTAGGCGGCCGTATTGATGCTGTTTCTGGTGTGGCATTGGAAACCAAACGACCTTACATAATCGAGGGACGGCACCCAATCACTAAGCTTATAGTTAGACATTACCACGTAAAGGCAGCACACGGTAATCAAGAAGCAGTTGTCAACCATCTGAAACAGTCGTATTGGGTGATAAGGATACGTCCAGCTGTTAAGGAAGCAGCATCGAAATGTTTTTTTTGCAGATTGCGAAGGGTCAAACCGGCTGTTCCGCGAATGGGTGACTTACCTGAGGCGCGGATGGCTCATCATCAGCGGCCGTTTACGTTCTGCGGCATCGATCTCTTTGGTCCAATGGAGGTCAAGGTGGGCAGACGACGGGAAAAAAGGTATGGTGTCTTATTCACTTGTCTCACGATCCGCGCGATCCACATTGAGGTGGTACATTTTCTTACCACCGATTCGTTGATCATGGCTCTTCGCCGCATGTCCTGTCGGAGAGGTTGGCCGCGGTACATATATTCAGACAACGGGACCAATTTGCGAGGCGCTGACGTAGAACTCAATAGGGCGATGCAGGAGCTCGATGACGATGCCTTAAAGACGGAAGCATTGAATAACGGAGCGTCGTGGACCTTTATACCCCCGGCCAGCCCTCATTGGGGTGGGGCATGGGAACGGCTCATTCGCAGCGTAAAGTCCTCTCTCCACGTTATTCTCAAAGAACGAGCTCCCGAGGACGAAGTGTTGAGAACGCTTTTGGTAGAAGTTGAAAATATTGTTAATGGTCGCCCGTTGACCCATGTCTCAGTCGAGCCTGGTAGTCCTGAGTCATTAACTCCAAATCACTTTCTTATTGGTTCATCTAGCAACTTACCTATCCCAGGAGTTTTTGACGATTCGGACCTGTATCTTAGAAAGCAGTGGCGACAGGCACAAAGGCTAGCTGACATGTACTGGCAGCGTTGGCTGAAAGAATATTTGCCAACTCTAGTTCCCCGAACTAAGTGGCACCAGGAACAGGACCCGTTGAAAGTAGGTGATCTGGTTTTTATTGCAGATTCGAACTGTCCCAGGAATGTTTGGCCTCGGGGCATAGTTGAAAGGGTTTTCCCCGGTAAAGACGGTCGAGTACGGGTCGTGGAAGTGCGAACTTCACGAGGAGTCCTCCGTAGATCCGCGGCGCGCGTCGCCCCTATTCCTTTAAGTTTAGAGTGCTGACCCAGCACTGGGGTGGGGAGTGTTGACGGTGGCTCATTTTAATTAAATGTTGGTGTACCTACGGCCGAATAAAAATGTCAACGGGACGCCGCGCCCCGCCATCGCCGTAATTGCCGCCAGCGGCGAGCAGTCTGTAAGCATCACCGGGCGCGAGCGCATGTCGCATCGATCAATTGTGAAAACACGTGTTTGCCGAAATAAACGTTTTAAATGTGTGGAAGCATTTCAATCAGCAACCCATAGTTTACAGCTTCATTAATATAATACAAGGAGTCAAACGCGACATATTCTTGTTTGGAGACAACTTGGGCGAAAACATTAAAACTACTAAATCTATTGAAAGATCCAGCCTTCAAATTAAAAAACAAAATGTTCACAGACTGCCATATCTCGGAGACCTGTCGCGTCAGCTACGCAGGGAAACTTGAGGGCGCCTCCCCGCCAAGCGAGCGGGCTGGGAGTAGCGCGCGCGCCCCCGTCGCACGCTCGCTACTACCAGTCGCCACCGCCACCGCCGCGCCGACTGCCGGCGCCGCCGCCGGGTCCGCACCGGCCTCCGCAGATGTCGGCGCGTCCACAAGATCGGCGCATTTGCCGGTAGAGGTACTGCACGCTGGTCTCATCCAGTTTTTTTTTACATAACTGGATGGAAGTCACGAAAGACCCTCATATATTAGAAATAGTTAAAGGTTACAAATTAAAATTTATTCGAACTCCTGTTCAAGTGACAGAACCAGTAAATCCGCCTTATTCAAATGTTAAAATGACTAATGCTATAGAAAAGCTTTTGCAATTTGGATCTATTGTGCTATGTATTGTACAAAACGATCAATTTATATCTCCTATTTTTCTTTTCCAAAAAGCAATGGAACAAACAGGTTTATTCTCAACTTAAAAGACCTCAATAAATTCATATGGAAACAACATTTTAAAATGGAAGATATCCGTACAGCGTCTAAATTAGTATCACAAAGTTCATATTATGGCAACAGTTGATCTCAAGGAAGCATACTTCTTAACAAATATTCATCATGATTTTAGAAAATATTTAAGGTTTAGTTTGAATGTCAATTTATATGAATTTTCGTGTCTTCCTTTTGGTCTTTGTTCAGCTTCGTTTGTTTTTACCAAACTTATGAAACCTGTGCTTTCATTTCTGCGTAGTGAGGGTCACCAACTAGTTTCTTATTTAGATGATGCCTGGTGCGTCGCAAATGATTACTTCCGTCATTCCGTCATTATTTCCGTCATGTTCCAATACGATATCAGTACTTATCAGCACCTTGAAAAAATTGGGCTTTGTAATCAATTACGAAAAAAGTGTTATGACACCAAAAAACATCTGCAAATTTTTGGGATTTCAAATAAATTCAATAAATATGACATTGGAACTACCTTATGAAAAGAGATGTAAGATTTACGAATTAGTTCTAAAAATGTCAAGAAATAGCACGGTTAAGATAAAAGAGTTTGCTCAATTTGTAGGTACATTAACGGCTGCTTGCCCCGCTGTGGCTTACGGTTGGCTATATACCAAAAAGTTTGAGAGAGAAAAGTACCTTGCACTTCTACATAATCAAAAATATGACGCAAAAATGAAAATAAATCCATCTCTTCGGAAGGATTTGTTATGGTGAGAAAAAATCATTCAATATACTGACAACCCTATTCGCGATAACAAGTTTTGTTTGGAGATATTCTCTGATGCTTCACTTACAGGCTGGGGAGTATTCTGTAATGGTGAAAGTGTGAATGGGTTTTGGTCACAGGCAGAAAGAGATTATCATATTAATTACTTGGAGTTGTTGGCTGCCTTTTTAGGAATTAAATATTTTTGTAAAAATATTACTAATTCAGAGATCCTGCTTAGAATAGACAACACCACTGCCATTTCATATATTAATAGAATGGGTGGAATTCAACAATATGGCTAGAGAAATATGGCAGTGCTGTGAACAAAGGAGACTTTTCATTTTCGCGTCATACATGAGGTCAACTGACAATGACGAGGCTGATAGGGCATCACGATTTTCAAATATTGATACGGAATGGGAATTGCACAATTATTATTTCAAAAGTATTGTAAAAGAATTAGGTAACCCTGAAATTGACTTGTTTGCTTCTCGGATCAATAAAAAATGCTCGAAATTTGTTTCTTGGAAAAGGGACCCTAAGGCTTTTAATATTGACGCATTCACTCTGAGTTGGAATCAATTATTTTTTTACGCTTTTCCCCCTTTCTCCATTATATTAAAGTGTATTCGTAAAATTATAAATGACCAAGCAACTGGTATCTTAGTGGTGCCTTACTGGCCGAGCCAGCCTTGGTTTCCACTTTTTACTTCCCTTTCAATTTCCGAACTTATTTATGTAGGACCACATAAAAGTATGTTACACTCCCCTTACAGAACCACACATCCCTTATGGTCCAGCCTTACCCTGGTGTGCGCGAAGTTATCGGGGCGGCATTTGCAAGAGAAGCCTTAGATAGTGATACTGCTGATATAATGATTCAGTCGTTATCAAAAAACACAATACAACAGTATAATACTGCGTACAAATCTTGGTATGCCTTTTGTAATCAAAATAATTTAAATACATTTAATGTTACTGTACAAGAATTACTAAAATTTTTAATATTAGGAAAGGAAAGATGCGTTAATGATTATGTTTCTCGATTCTTTAAAGGAGTTTTTAAAATTAGGCCCAATATACCTAAATACCAAAATTCATGGGATCCGAATATTGTTCTAGGTTATCTTTCGAAACAATTTCCAAACGAAATATTAACAATGGATGTGATTACCAAGAAACTTGTAACTCTGCTGGCGTTGTCATCTGGACAACGGGTGCAGACGTTATCGTCGATTAAAATAAGTAACATTTCTTTTAGCGAAACCAGCGCATACATAATTATAGATGATGTTCTCAAAACTTCGGGTCCTCATAGAGTAAATCCTAAATTGATAATCCCATTCTATTGTGAAAAATCAGAGATCTGCCCTGCGAAAACTCTTTCTGTGTACATTGACAAAACAATCCAGTTCAGGAACAAATCGGCCACTGAAAAACTTTTTTTAACGGTTAAAAAACCCATCCACATTGCTTCTTCCCAATCAATAAGCCGCTGGATTATACATGTTCTAAAATCCAGTGGCATTGATGTCAGTGTTAGCGACTGCCTGCAGCACGGCCTCCTTGCCATACCGGCAGGTTTATTGTTCCTTTTATAAACTTTACTTTTTGATACCATTGTCATATTTTCCAGTTGTCATTGTTCCTTTTGCCTTTGTACTTTGTGCTGTAATTTTGCCAATTAAATTGTGATAAACGTGTTCAATACTTGTTTCCATCATCTCCACATCTCATTTTTTTTTTCCATTATCTCATTAGTTCGCATTCACTATGGTGGAAACACGTAGACAAGCACAATCAAGGGCAAACGCGAACATAGCGGCTACGAAAACCGAGCGGACGCAGCCCGAATGCAATGAGCATTCACCGGGCGGCGTCCGGCCAGTTTCAGCCGCAAAAACGACAAAAACATCGTCACAAGCCAGCTCGACCACACAACAGGCGGGCACCGATCTTAGCGGCGAGAGACGAATCCTCCCCGCGGATCCACCAAGTGATCGTTCTAGCTGGCTTGACGGAACAAATGCCAATGCAAATACTAAAAGTGTTCACAGTCATCAATCTCACGCGCACAGCGTACGAACATACTCCTCGCGTTCCTCGGCTACCATCCGCGCTCAAAAACTAGCCATCGAAGCCAAGGCTACCACACGTCGAGTAGAACGTGAGCGCGAGTTGGCAGAACGCGAGCACGAGTTGGCAGAACGCGAGCACGAGTTGGCGTTGGAGATAGCACGACTGGAGTGTGAAGCGGAACAAGCGGAGTTGCAGGCAAAACTTGCCGCACTGGACGCTTCAGATAAGTGTACTAAATCTCATATGTCACGCGCTTCCAGACGTAGTACCGATATACGTACAGAAACATGGGTCTACGAACAAAATGCAACCATGGCAAAAGTAGCTCACATGGACATGCCTGGCGAGGCACAGACCGTTACCCTGGGTAAGCCTCAGGGACATCCTTTACAGCCGGCTGCGCTCACCAACACTGCACGATTCAGAGCACCCGACGCCAACCATGCAGTACTCTCGAGACCCGCACGTACCGTCGGCAAAACCGCTACGCAACTAAAGCGAACTACCGAAAGCCCCTCCTCCGCCGACCCAATTTCTAAGCTCGCCAAAGCTATCAACTCTCTTTCTGGCCGACCTGAAAATCCTGACCTCGTCACCTTTGCAGGCGACGCCGGGCAATGGATGGCTTTAGTTACGAGAGAACTAAATCAAATTTTTCCCCTTCAGAAAACCTAGATCGGCTTAACAATGCGATTCGCGGTCAAGCCTACCAGTCCGTAGCGTCGCTGCTGTGGACTTCCGGCGAGCCCGACATCGTCGTGACCCGTTTAGAACAAACGTACGCGCGCCCAGAGCTCCTAGTGGCGCGCGAGATCACCGAGTTGCGCAGCAGCCCAAAGCTAAGTTCTTCTGAAGACTTAAATCATTTAGCAAACAAACTTAGTAATTTCGTTACTACTCTCAAGCTACTTAATCAGCACGAGCATTTGGCATCGCTGGACCTTTTTAATTGCATCCTGGTCAAACTGAGGGAGCACACCAGAGACCGTTTTACAGATTTCGCGTCCATCCATGCACCGGAGGTACAAAGCATTACAAAATTAGAACTGTTGTCACATTTCCTCCTAGTCAAGGCGGACAAGCAACTGAAATATAATTTCGTAGCCGACGCTATATCTAAACCACAACATTCAGCGCAAATCATGAGACCACAAGTGAAAAAGGAATTCGTGCACGCTACAAGACCTGGCGACAAAGCACACGAACGGTGCACGTATTGCGAACAGGGGCCTCATGACATAAAATCTTGCAAAGCGTTCCTAACCCTAACCGTTGATGACAGATGGCGTTGGGTTAGAGAAAATAGAGTATGCTATCGCTGTCTAAAGTCATTCCCGTATACATGGAACAGCTGTCGCGCAAAACGCTGCGGAGTCGATGGTTGCTCAAGATTCCACAGCGCACTCCTCCACGGCACAGCGACAACCACAGCCATAACCAGCGGCACTTGCGGTGGCCAATGCTACGATACCCAGGCGTCCCCCGTCAGCTCAATTGTCACCGTCCCAAACAACGAAATCGAACCCGTAAAAATTTCGAACACGTCTGAACTATTAATCAATGCCACAGGGTCAACGACACAAACGTCGACGCGTCCACACGGCCTTCTGAAAGTGATCCCGATCATACTCGAAGGCCCCGACGGCGATTTCGAGACGACGGCGCTGCTCGACGAGGGCAGTACGGCGACGCTTATCGACGGCGAAGTAGCAGCGCGCATCGGCGCGACATTCGCTAACCGAGAGCGCCTCCGCATTGAGGGCGTCAGTGGTGTGACTAAGGAAGTTGAAGTAGGTTATGTAAATTTTCACATTCGAGGACGTAACCAACACGACCGTTATTTAGTAAAGCACGCACGAGCTATCTGTCCCTTAGCGATACGCACCCAGAACCCAGAAATCGTCAACTTAACAAGTTACCGACACCTGTCAGACTTATCCGACGAACTCTCACATGCCGGCGTCGCCCCTACTGTTCTCATCGGCGCGCCTGACTGGCATCTATCACTGAGTTGCGAAGTTCGGTGTGGAAAGAAAAACGAACCCGTTGCCTCCCGAACTCTGCTAGGATGGGTACTTCACGGTGCACTTTCCGTTTCGTCCGTGCCACTTGAATTCGTTAACCACATCTCAGAAGACCTAGACGAACTTATTAAGCGTCAATACGACATCGACGCCTTAGGGATAACTAAAAACACCCCTCGCCAAAACGACAACGACAAGCGAGCCATAGACGCCATCGAAGCCTCAGCACGCCGGCTCGGTCGTTTCAAAGTAGGTCTACCTTGGAAGAAGGACCTACCGAAAGTTATTCCCGATAGCTACACCCAAGCATTATCGCGGTTTAAGGCTCTCGAACGTCAAATGTCAAAGGATCAGTCGTTCGCCCAAGCTTTCCAACAGTTCATAGATGGCATCATAAGTAAAGGCTACGCCGAAGAGTGCAACCCGAAGACCTACCACCAACGCCTCCCATCGAACAGTTCATACACTAATGCAGACGGCTCTATTCGTTGGTACTTGCCCATCTTTGGAGTTTTTCACCCACAGAAAAGGAAACTTAGAGCCGTCCACGACGCAGCTGCCCTAACAAAAGGCGTAAGCCTCAATAGCTTACTCTTGCAAGGACCTGACCTACTACGCTCTTTACTAGATATTCTATTTCGCTTTAGAGAAGGCGCAGTGGCCCTAAACGGGGACATCAGAGAGATGTTCCCACAAATCAAGATCGCACCCAGGGATAGAGACGCTCAACGCTTCCTCTGGCGTGGCAAGGACAGCGAAATAAAAGAGTACCGTATGTCATCTATGATTTTTGGCGCCGTGTCAAGCCCGTTCATCGCGCTTTACATTAAAAACAAAAACGCAGAAACGTTAAAAAACGTCTACCCCGCGGCCTGCAAGGCAGTCGTCGAAGACCACTACATGGATGACTACCTCGGTAGCCACCCTAGCGCCACGAAAGCCGCCCAGATAGCCGCGGACCTAATCACGGTACACAGCTCCTGTGGTTTCGAAATGCGCTCATGGACATCCAACCACCCGGAAGCGCTTTCACTTGTCCCGAAGGAATTAAGAAGCGATAGTGACTCTGACGTCTATCTACTACCAAGCGCAGAAGTCGGCGTCCTAGGAGTCAAATGGAACCCACGTCAGGATTCACTAGGATTCCGCGCCGTATCTGAATTTGTAACCGAAACCTTAACCAAACGCACCTTGTTGTCAAATGTTATGAAAGTATACGACCCACTTGGTTTTCTAATGCCTGTTACCATCTGGGGCCGCATCTTGATACAGAAACTTTGGCGGGCAGGCATCGACTGGGACGCGCCGCTACCGTCGGCGTACGTGAGCGAATGTGACGACTGGCTAGCGCAGCTACGAATCGCGGCTAACATTAAAATCCCACGTTGGTATATGAATCGGTCAGATGAGGTAGACGTTCAGCTACACGTTGTTGCCGACGGCGGCGAACAAGCCTACGCGTGCGTCGCGTACTGCGATTTAGTTACTGTGACGATACCACGTCCACAACTCTCATCGGCAGCAAAGCTCGCGTCTCGCCGCTAAAACCCGTCTCAATTCCTCGCCTGGAGCTGCAAGCCGCGCTCATGGCCTCACGTCTCGCGCAATCAATTTTACAAGCCCACCGTATTAAACCCTCCGCAACCACTTTTTGGACAGACTCAACCACCGTCCTTAAGTGGATCCGGAGTGACGCTCGCGCATTTAAACCGTTCGTGGCGCACAGATTAGGGAGAGATACTAGACACAACAAACCCTTCCAACTGGAGATGGATTCCGACCTCTCTCAACGTCGCTGACGACGCTACCAAGCCTAAGAAAGTGAACCTTTCGCCGTCTCATCGGTGGTTTGTCGGTCCGCCATTTCTTTCACAGCCGCCGCACGCTTGGCCGACTGAGCAGATCGGTAGCGTGGAGGAGATCTCACCAGATCCAGAGTTGAAATCGGAACTGGTGGGGATGCTCCTCGACGCACCATTATCGAACCCGGTACCTAATGCTACACGTTTTAGCTCCTGGCTGCGTTTAATACGTGCCACCGCCCGTTTCCTACAGGGCGCGCGTTTTTTCCGGTTCAAACTTTCTCGGCCAACGCAACCAAATTCAAAGTTGTATTTAGACGGCACCACATCGCCTCTCCAACTTCACGCGTCAGACATGCTAGAGGCAGAGAAGATGATCCTAAGAAATTCTCAACAAGAAAGCTTTCCAGTGGAAATCAGATCATTGAGATCTTTGCAACCCGTTTCGAAGAACAGTCGAATCCTCAAACTGGCACCGAAGATCTACGCAGATGGACTCATGCGCATGGACACGCGCATAGAAGCAGTACCAGGAGTCAGTATAAGCACGAAAGCACCAATAATCCTAGACGGCCGTCATCATGCGGTACGACTACTGATTCTGAATGAACACATTCGAGCATCACATTGTCTTAACGAGCTCGTCCTTAACGAATTGCGACAGAGATATTGGATCCTTAAAGCGAGAAGCACAATCCGTGGCGTAGCTAACTCCTGTACGCAGTGTCGACGATGGAAATTTCGAACCCCGCAACCGCAGACTGGCGACCTACCCCCGGAAAGACTCGAACACCACAAACGGCCTTTTACGCACGTAGGCCTCGACTATTTTGGCCCAATCACCATTACTATTTACAGACGCCAAGAGAAACGCTACGTTGCCTTATACACATGTCTAGTAACGCGAGCCGTACACCTCGAAGTAGTCACATCACTCTCGACTGATGCCGCCATTATGAGTCTGAGGCGTTTCATCGCGCGAAGAGGGTCACCCTCAACAATATTTTCCGACAACGGGACAAACTTTGTCGGAGCCTCCCGGGAGTTGCGGTGTCTTCATGAGGACCCAGTCAGAGAATACGCCACAAACAGAAACATTGAATGGCGATTCATCCCACCAGCCTCCTTGTTTATGGGCGGTGCATGGGAAAGGTTAATAAGGACGATAAAAACGAGTCTAAGAGCCTGTCTTAAAGAAAAGCAACTAAAAGAAGACGTGCTAACGACTCTCCTTCTGGAAGCTGAGGCAATCGTAAATTCGAGACCGCTTACATATATACCGTCTTCTCCAGACACACCAGAAGCATTGACCCCTTTCCACTTTATTTTGGGCTCCTCGTCGGTCGTGCCTTGGACCTGCTCATTAACTGATGCTGACCTAACTAGAAGATCCGACTGGAGAAAAAGTTTACGACTTGCCGATCAATTTTGGACGCGATAGCTGCGAGAGTACCTGCCCACGCTCAGACCTCGAGGTCCAACCAGCCACGCGACGAATCTTGGCGAGGGAGATGTGGTGTTAGTCGCCGACTCTACCCTCCCTCGTGGCTTATGGCCTCTGGGGAGGATAGTGAAGGTTTACCATGGGCCTGACGGAGCGGTCCGCGTGGCAGACGTGCTTACCCGAGGCGGCACACTACGTCGACCGGCCCGTAAGCTCATTTTGATGGAAGCCGCGCCACAGCCAGCCGCTACCAGTGGTTAGTGTGCCACTGGGGCTCCGGTATGTTAGCGACTGCCTGCAACACGGCCTCCTTGCCATACCGGTGTGATATAGTGAATTACACTATCAGCACGTACTCAATAGTACGTGATAATTAAGGTCTTCCTGATTGACAAGGCGTCCTTCCTCTAGTCACGTATAGATGTGATGTTAATTAGTATTTAAGATGATACACTAGAGGATAAAGAGGATTTGATTCAACGCAAGACATTGTTTCATTTCGGGTCTCCGTCCCAACGCCATTACATGGCGACCGTGACATGGTGTCACAAGTCCGCGCCGCGAAATCGCTAGTTGAAGTCTACAAAATATCAGGAAAATAGTGCTACACGGGCCTACAAGAAGGACGAAGGAAATAAGAAGAAAAACTGTAAGCCAAAATTGTTTAACTATGGGAAACCCACAATCTAAAGACAATATTATTGTCAGTCAATCACCAACTCAATCGGCGGCAGCATCAACTCCCTTGGCCGTTGGGATGCAACTTTCAGAGATCTTTTTACTGACCATCGTCGTTGTACTAGCGGGCTATATAGTACTTAGGCTGCTACGTTACTTCAACGCACGACTATTAGAAGAGGTAGAACGCAGAGCGGTTCGACGGGCAATTGGACCAGCACAGAACGTGTAAGCCAGCACGAATTAATATAACTATGCTACCAAGAATCTATGTGTGTGTGAGTGATTTTTTTTTTCTAAAGTGTGTTCATGGCAAACCTGTCAGAACTCTTGAGTGAGCTTAAGGCTATTAGAGACTCTATTATTAAATTAAGTAAGGACAAACGTTATTCCGCTCAGGGGCAGAATAAGTTTTTAAGAGCAAAGGAAATTAAAAATATTTTTGAACAAATATCTGCAGACTTATGTAAAAAAGGGATAGATGCTGTAGAATTACAAATAACAAAAGCAATATCGTCAAAGTTTTTATGTAATTTTGAGGAAATCGAGTCACTCGTTAACCCGCATCATTCAGAAACGATCACAACCATGGCCACGTTCGATCTAAAAGTCGCGCTCACGCTCCTCCCAGTAGTAGATTGCGACGAAACGCAAATTAACCAACTAATAGACGGAATAGAGTATTATAGTAGTACCCTTAGAAACGAGGACCAGCCTCTGTTAATCAATTTTGTTTTAAAAACTCGTCTTTCTAGCAGTGCTAAAACAAAAATTAATAAGTCTTATGTGTCTGTGGCAGACCTAATAAAAGATATAAAAAATGTTTTAATTCCGATTAAATCATACACAGCCATTTTAGACCGAATGCTACGATGTAGGCAAGGAAACAAGACCATAGAAGTGTTTGGTAGTGAAATCGAAAAAATGTCCAACGATTTAAGTACAGCACAGGCTAATGGAGACGAGTCGGCATATAATTTATTAAAGCCGATTAATGAAAAAATGGCTATCAAGCGTTTCGCTGACGGCCTAAACAATGCTCGTACAAGCATTATAGTTACGTCTAGGTCCGTAAGCACAGTTAGGCAGGCAATAACTATAGCCTTAGAACAAGAAGACTCGGTAGTGAAACCACCAATAAACAATTATGTTAACTATGTTTCGAACCAGCGATTTGAAAAGATAAATAAAAACTATCATCAACAATATAATAAGTCACGTAACAACAACGCGACGAGTCAGCAAGGTCGGGGTCGTGCCTACTATAACTCGAATAGGTTTCAGGGTCAGCGCAACACCAGGTTTACGTCACCTCATAATAAACGTAGGAATGTACATTTCTTAGTTGACTCAGCAGAACAGTCTAATGACGAGAACGAAAGTGAACGTCAGAGTATACGTCAGAACGAACATCATAGCGATGATTTTTTTCGTTCTGAATAGCGCTGAGGTAGATATTTGTAGTTATGGTAGTGGTAATTACGTTTGTTTTACTTGTAGTCAAACTCAAATTTCTCTATTAGTAGACACAGGAGCAAGCATTTCAATTTTAAAGTTAGATTGGTTAAATAAACTCCGTAGCGTGTCCCGCGACGCAAAGCTAGTAAGGGATGAAATTAAGATTAAAGGAGTATGTGGGGATTTAGTATCAATAGGTTATGTTTATCTAGACTTATGTGTTAACAATTATAATTTTAGGCATAAGTTTTATGTGTTTAGCAACTTCCACTGTAAAAATGATGGAATTTAAGGAGAAGATTTTTTATTAAAATATAGTTGTAAAATTAACTATGAAAATAAGCTGGTTACATTACAGGATAAGATAAGTCTAGAATTAGGCTTAGGTAAAAACATAATAACGACTATTCCAGGGAGATGTGAGGTCGTAAAATATGTTTCGTCAGAGATAAAGGGCGAATGTGTCATTTTAGCGGAGGAAGTTATTGCAGGCGTATTTGTAGCAGGCGCCGTGGTAGTAGGAGACGGGAAAAAGATTCCGGTGCGATTTTTAAACATACGGGAAGAAGATGTAAAATTAAATAACTTTAGCCCGAAAATTAGAAAATACTCGGATTATTTCGTATGCTCTTTTGATACGGAAAACGGAAAATCTGTCGAGAGGGTTAAACAACTATTCGATTTTCTTAAATTAAAAACATATCTTGGTGATGAAGAGAGACGGTCTATTGAGAAAATATGTGCAAAATATGCAGATATCTTTCATATGCCGGGTGATAAGCTATCCGTTACAAACTTATACGAGTACAACATTAAACTGCAAAATGACGCGTCTCCTGTTTATGTCAAACCGTATAGAATACCGCACGCTCAGAAGGCCGAGTTAATAAAACAGGTAGGTAAATTGTTAGAAGAAGATATTATAGAAGAGTGTACCAGCGAATGGTCTTCTCCATTATTATTACTTCCGAAAAAAGCTGACAGTAGCGGTGAAAAAAAGTGGAGAATCGTAATAGATTATAGACTTTTAAATAAAAAAATAGTAGACGAAAAGTTCCCGTTACCAAATATACAAGAAATTATTGACTCACTTTCGGGATGCTTATACTATTCTCATTTAGACCTCAGTTCTAGTTATTACCAGCTAGGGTTATCACCAGAATGTAGGAAATTCACTTCTTTTACAGCTGATAAGCAATATCAACTGAAAAGATTACCTATGGGTCTCAAAACGAGTCCTAGCGTATTTTCTAAACTTATGTCTATGGCTCTATCGGGTTTAAATCACGAGATATGTTTTCTATATCTCGATGACGTAATAGTTTTCGGGAAAAGCCTATCGCAGCATAATACAAATTTAATGAGTGTATTTGAGAGGTTTAGGTCAGTTAATTTAAAACTAAACCCTTGTAAGTGCGAATTTTTGAGGAAAGAAATTAATTATTTAGGGCATGTTATTACGCCAAACGGGGTGTTGCCAGACAACAGTAAAATCGAGGTCTTGGAAAAGTTCCCAGTACCTAAAAATGTAAATGAGATTCGTCGTTTTGTGGCTTTTGCGAACTTTTATAGAAAATTCATAAAAAACTTTGCCACAATAGTGTACCCACTAAACCGTCTTTGTAAGAAACATGTCGAGTTTCAGTGGACGGAAGAATGTGACGTGGCATTTCAGACCTTAAAAAAGTCACTTAGTTCATTTCCTGTCTTAGATTATCCAGATTTTGGAAAAGATAATGTTTTCCGGTTGCAAACCGATGCGTCAGGGGTAGCCTTGGGGGCTGTATTATCAAATGGAAATAATAAGCCCGTAGCTTATGCAAGCAGACAATTAAACAGTTCAGAAATAAACTACCCAACCATTCATAAAGAGTTATTAGGGGTAGTGTGGGCTATAAAACATTTTCGACCATATTTATACGGACGAAAATTTAAAGTATTAACAGATCATAGACCATTGGTTCATTTATTTAGCATAAAAGATCCTAGTAGCCGTTTAACTAAGTTTAGACTTTGTTTAGAAGAATATGATTTCGATATTGAATACATAAAAGGTTCCGAAAATGTAACGGCAGATGCCTTATCGAGAGTCATTATAACATCAGACGAGTTAAAAAATCTAAATTCAAATTTTTTGGGGGTAGTAACCCGTTCAATGAAAAGAACCATGGAGCAAAATAATGAACCCGCTACCTCTGGAAGTAGCAGGGTTGAGCCCCCTGTTGATCATAGGCAACCAAGAGTGGTAGATATTATGCAGAAATCACAAAATGATGTAAGGTTAGATATTTGTTCGTATGAAAACTTCGTGAAGTTGAGGAAAAAGAAAAGATACGTCTCACAGACGGGTGATATGTTATTTAGTGACTCTACTATTTACATAAATCAGGAATCTCTACTAACGGAGGCGCGCCGAGACGCAACGATAGGAGAACTGAGTGCATTATGTAAAAAATATAATATTGTAGAAGTCGTTGTGATTAAAAATGGGTTTAATAAAAAGTTTATTAAAATTTTGACCCAAACTTTCATGAAACATAAAGAATTACCGCGGTTATGTATTATTAATAACCAAGTTGAACATGTTACAAATAAAGACTTGATACGTGTTATACTAAATGATTATCATTTATTGCCGACAAGTGGTCATGTAGGCATAAATAAAATGACTAAGAATATTCGAAAAAAATATTTTTGGAGTAATATGCAAAAAGACATAACTGAATATGTGACTCGCTGTAAAGATTGCCAAAAGCAGAAATTTTGTAATAAAAATAATAAAGAGAAAATGGTAATAACCACTACAGCATCTACTTCTTTTGATAAATTATATTTAGATATTGTGGGGCCGTTGGAGGTCGATAATTTGGGTAATAAATACATATTAACAATACAATGCGAATTGACAAAGTTTGTAGAAGCTTACCCAATACTTGATAAGTCAGCTGAAACTGTTGCTAGGGTTTTTACTGAAAATTTTATTTTACGATATGGTACTCCCAGGGTTATTGCGACTGACTGTGGAACGGAATTTATTAATTCCACGTTAGAAACAGTATGTAAATTGCTAAATATTGATAAGTTAAATTCAACACCCTATCATCATGAGAGTATAGGTTCGCTAGAAAACTGGCACAAACATCTCGGATGTTACTTGAGAATACAAACACAGAATCAGTCGGCAAATTGGAGTACCTGGATACCATATTGGTGCTTTGCTTATAATAATTCTGTAAATACTAGTACCAAATACTCCCCTTATGAACTAGTTTTTGGGAAAACATGTAACGTACCTAGTAATTTAGTTAGTAAAGTTGATCCCTTATATGTATACGACAATTATCCATCGGAGTTAAAATTTAGATTGCAAAAAGCTCATAATGATGCCAGGAACAACTTATTAATATCAAAACAAAGTAGAAAAACTAATTATGATTTAGATTGTAAGGAAGTACACTACAAAAAAGGTGATCTACTCTTGTATAAGAATGAAAATTATAATAAATTGAATGACTTGTATTTAGGTCCATTTGAAGTTTTAGAAGAGCTAGGTACTAATGTAAAAATATTAAAGAATAATAAAGAATATATAGTGCATAAGAATAGGACTAAGATATTTAGAAAATAAGAGTTTACTTTTCAGGGAAGGGATGCCTAGCCTTTTCAGGGGAGGTGTGATATAGTGAATTACACTATCAGCACGTACTCAATAGTACGTGATAATTAAGGTCTTCCTGATTGACAAGGCGTCCTTCCTCTAGTCACGTATAGATGTGATGTTAATTAGTATTTAAGATGATACACTAGAGGATAAAGAGGATTTGATTCAACGCAAGACATTGTTTCATTTCGGGTCTCCGTCCCAACGCCATTACATGTTTATTGTTCCTTTTATAAACTTTACTATTTGATACCATTGTCATATTTTCCAGTTGTCATTGTTCCTTTTGCCTTTGTACTTTGTGCTGTAATTTTGCCAATTAAATTGTGATAAACGTGTTCAATACTTGTTTCCATCATCTCCACATTTTTATACAGTCCACTGCTCATCGCCACTCGTTATCAGTCAGTGTGTACTCGTCTCACAGCACACGGCACGCGGCTACTTCAGCAGCGCGCCGCGCGGGCCTGTCTGTGGATGTTATAAAGCGCGCGGCTGGCTGGAGTGGCCAGTCCTTGTGCTTCGCAAAATTCTATAATTTACCACTATCAGATCTAAACAAGACAGAGCTTTCGCCGACGCAGTGCTTAGTTCAAATAACTGATTGAATTTAAATGTTATTTAAGTATGTTAATTATTGCATATTTGTATAAGTAC
The DNA here is from genome assembly GCA_963921215.1 of Scoparia ambigualis. Lineage (NCBI taxonomy): Eukaryota > Metazoa > Arthropoda > Insecta > Lepidoptera > Crambidae > Scoparia > Scoparia ambigualis. The sequence continues at coordinate 59,000,592 of OY992502.1, read as the reverse complement.
ATCGACAGCTTTAATTATTATTAGATTTAAAGTAAGTACCTATAAGGTTACGTGAATTAAAATTGTGAGTTAGCTACATTATATAATGATGATTTTAAGACTAAGAGCATTTTAATTATCTTTCTGCAATTACGTCGCTAAACATCTACATAGTTTATTAAATCTCATAGGATGCAGCAATGAAGTATAATTTATGGTTAATTGAACTTACCTTAAGTGAACTTCAACCAAAATTATACGAGTTGCTGCATCCGTAGAGATTTAAGAACCCTTCTCTCCCAAACACCCACTTAAAAGAACTGCAGAAAGATCAACCTCTCTGATATTTATAACTCTGAAACTGTACGGAACCGCACATTATATTTATTAATTAGGTCAATTAGCGTATTGCTTACGCCGCGCCGCGAATTTATCGCGTTCATTCATGTAAAATTAGTGTGCAATAAATTCAGTGCAATTACAGCATTCGACTTGGGCAGTTTAATTTATCATCCCCAAACCTTATCAGTATCAATCATTATCAATTTATCTTGTATGAACTATACAAAGTTTTTGGTCCTTCGAGATTTTATCAGGACCACGCGATTCGCGAACCGGGACTCTGTGGGATATCTATCATCCGTGCGCGTGTGTATCGTGCGTGAGGAGTCCAACGTGGTCAGCACCAGCAGTATTGTCAGTACAGGCAATACACACCAGCTTTGGAGCAGCCGAGCAGCTGTAGTAAGCCAACTACTCTTCCCACATCAGATTTCAAGTAAGATTGTTCCGTATACTTCATAGAAATGGAAGCTTTAGTAGCTCGTCAACGTGAGCTCTTAGAGGCCATAAACACCATCAAGGTCAACTTCAATAAGGACTCCGCTTCGAGGAAGACGCCGGAGTACCTGCAGAAGAGAATCGAGACCCTTGAAAACCTTTGGGGAGAGTTCGAACAAAATCATTCTAAGTTATCTCTTCATCCTGAGCAAGCGGTAGATTATTTTTCTCAAAAATTTTATGAGCAAGGTCGTGATTTTTATCTGATGACGCGTAAACTTTTTACTATTTACGGTAAAGAGGATAAGGGAACCGTGCCATGTGGAAAAGCAGAAGAACTTTTAGCATTGCAACGTACTAATTTCAGGGCTTTTAATAGACTCCTTATGAGTATCAATGCCGAGTCTTTATCAGAGAATTGGGAGCTTAAAGATGAATTAAAAAATATTTCGGCAAAGTGGGATAATATTGATAGTTTACACTTGCAAATAGATCATTTGTTGTTAGGGGAGAACGTAAGTTATGAGGAAGAATTCTCTAAGTTTGAAAAATTATTCCGGGATACTAAACGAACAATCAATAAAAAGTTAACCTCTCTAGTTCATGTACAGCAATCCACTCCTCAGATAGAAATTCCTGTTTTTAATGGAAAGTACACACAGTGGCCTACATTTTACGATATTTTTAATGAAACGATTCATGAAAACAATTCGATCACGAAAGCGCAAAAGATGCAGCACCTGAAAAGCAGGGTCAAAGGTGAGGCTGAACGTTTAATTCAGCATCTGCATATCTCGTCCGAGAATTACGAAACGGCGTGGGACATTCTGACGCATAGGTATAACAACCCTCAAATTCTTTTTACAAACCAAATTGAAATATTTTTAAATCAACCGGTAATCCAGAAACAGTCATCATTTGAAATAAAAAGATTACATGATACCACCTCAGAATGTATCCATGCCATACATAATCTCGGATTGAATACAAACACGTGGGACCCATTGTTAGTCCATTTAATTTGTAAAAAATTAGATTCGGAGACATACACTAATTACATGGAATTCCGTAAGTCGCCTAGGGAGCTTCCAGCCTTGGACGAAATGATAACTTTCCTTGAAACTAAGTTTACATCTCTCGAGCCTGTACATAAGGTCGAGAAAGCGCCTGCATTAATTCCTAAATCAACATTCAAACGAACTCCATATCAGCCACATTTTATCAACAATAAATCAAATCAATTTAAATCAAATAATTTTAATCATTCTAATAGTAATTATAATCAAAGGTTTCAAGCAGCGACTGCAATTAACTTTAAGTCATGCCCATTGTGCAACAGCGCGCGCCACGACTTATACATGTGTCGGAAATTCCTTGGTATGAAACCTGACGCTCGCCTTTCCGCAATTACGAAATTACGCTATTGTCGCAATTGTCTATACAATCACTATGAAAATAAATGTGCCTCATCAAAACGATGCAAAGAGTGTCAAGCTAATCACAACACGTTGCTACATGATGCGTTTTTCTCATCCGCCACACCATCAACCTCTCGTCAACCCTTCAGTTATCATAATGAGCCATCTTCGTTTGAGCCAAAAATAGAGTCAAACCAATCAAGTGTTAAACAGCATAGCGTAAATCATGTAGCGTCTAACAATGAAGAGGTATTGCTAACAACGCTACTCATAAACATCTTATCAGCAGACGGTAGTTATGTGACCTTAAGAGCGCTCTTAGATCAGGGTTCTCAAATCTCTCTGATCTCTGAAAACGCGTCTCAGTTGTTAGGTTTACAGCGTAGAAAATATCAAGCATCAGTGTCCGGAATAGGGCCCGGCACCAAGCAAAGTAAAGGGTTAGTTTTGCTAGAAGGTCGCTCGATATACGGAGACTATTCATTGGCTACCCAGGCTTTGATTGTAAATAAGGTAGTTAATAATTTACCGAATATTTCTTTTCCTAAAAAATCATGGCCCCATCTTCAATCACTACAACTAGCAGATCCCGAGTATAACCTGTCAAGGCCAATCGATCTTCTCCTAGACGCTAGTGTATACTCGGAAATTATCTTAGGTGGTCTTATCAAGGGCCCAGCAGAGGCGCCCATAGCCCAGCAGACCAAGTTAGGCTGGATTTTATCAGGTAGCGTTAGAACTTTTAAGTGTCACGTAGTAATAAACAACCTGCAAGAAATATCACAGTATTGGGAGATGGAAGATGTAAACGACTCATCTGCCACTCACATGACAGAAGACGAGGAGCAGTGTGAACAATTTTACGTAAACACCACTCGTCGTTTAGATAACGGAAGGTATGAAGTAGCCTTACCGATGAAGTCTAATTTTGAATCACAGCTTGGATCAACTAAATCCAAGGCCATATCACAGTTTAAGCAATTAGAATCAAAAATGTCTAAACATTATCAATTCGCACAGGATTACAGACATTTTTTCCGGGAATATTATCAATTGGGTCATATGCGCAAAGTTGATAAAAATGAACTTTCAGTTTTTTATTTACCACATCATGGGGTGACAAACTCGGAGTCCTCCACCACTAAGTTGCGAGTAGTCTTTAACGCATCATCTAAATCAACTACAGGCCACAGCTTAAACGATCTAATGTACTGCGGGCCTAACTTACAGCAGGACTTGCTTTCCCTCATTCTTAAATGGAGAAATCACAAGTACGTAATTACTGCTGACGTGGAGAAAATGTTTAGGACTATAGCAATTAGGGAAAGTGATCAAAACCTGCAGGCCATAATCTGGCGCGAAGCCCCAGAGGATGAGCTGCACGTATTTCATTTAACCACCGTGACATACGGCACCAAGGCCGCTCCATTTCTTGCTATGCGTACTTTAAAACAGATAGCAAGGGATAGCGCTGAAAAATACCCATTGGCTTCTAAAATTGCTGAATCAGCCTTTTTCATGGATGATTTATTAAGTGGGGCTAGTAGCTTACCCGAAGCAAAGGAATTACAGCAACAGCTCATAAGCATGTTAAGTGACGCGGGTATGAATCTCCGAAAGTGGTCGAGCAATGAACCACAGCTTGTCCAAGAATTATCGGCGGATCAGTTAAACAGTCCATATGAATTCCGTAGCACGGAAACTAGAAAAACACTCGGCTTGAAGTGGAGCCCTTCAGTCGACCGGTTTACGTTTAAAAATCCATTAGGTCAGGTGGAAACGCTAATTATCACTAAGCGTAACCTTTTATCAAATATTTCAAAAATATTTGATCCGTTGGGCTGGCTGTCACCGCTCACTATTAGAGCAAAGCTATTGTTCCAAAAGGCCTGGTCATCAGGCATCCAATGGGATGATCAAATATCAACATCATTACAGGATGAGTGGCAGAAATTAAAACTAGATCTTAATAGCATTGATCAATTTAGTATCCCCAGGTATTATGGAAACACCGTTAATCTATTTCAAATACACGCATTCTGCGATGCCTCGGACAAGGCATACGCTTGTGTTGTCTATATCGTAACCGTAAATGATAAGGGCGAACGCACGCCGAAGCTTATCGCCGCTAAAACGAAATTAGCGCCGCTCGCTAAGAAAATATCGCTACCGCGTCTAGAGTTATGCGGAGCATTATTGTTAAGTTCATTACTAGATAAGGTTATTAATTCAGTACACAAAGAAAACGCCCAAATATTTGCATGGACGGATTCGATGATCGTGTTAGGATGGCTTCATGGAGATGTGAATAGATGGAAGTCGTTTGTGGCAAACCGCGTTAAGAAAGTTTTAGATATCATCCCGGCGTCGTGTTGGCATCACGTGCGTTCGGAAGAAAATGCCGCGGACTGCGCTACTAGGGGAATTGATGCTAATAGCTTATTAAGTAAATCTTTGTGGTGGGAAGGCCCAGAATGGCTATGTAATTTTAGTCCTAACGACATAAAAAAATTCATCTATGCTCCTACAATAGTCGATGAAAAACAGCATCATGTGCACGCAGCCTTATTTCATAATAACTTATCGTTCATTACAGAATTAATAAGTAACTATAGTTCAATGACACTTATAGTAAAAATTGTTGGATGGGCATTACGGTTCATTAGCGCGTTACGAAACAAACAAATGGAACGCAGCGTATTACTATCATCAGCAGAAATGAATAGTGCCTACAATTTAATTATAAAACATGTACAATGGCGAGAGTTCGAAAAGGAGTTATATCAATTAAAAACTAAAAGTCACGTACATGCAAGCAGCCGCATTTATGCTTTAAGTCCATTCATAGATGATAACGGAATTTTAAGAGTGGGCGGTAGGCTTAGGCACTCTCATCTTAATATATCAGCGAAACATCCAATACTCTTATCACATCATAGTCGTCTTACGGAATTAATAATAGACCAGGCTCATCTGAGAACTCTTCATGGGGGTCCGAAATTGACCTTAGGCTACATTAGAGATAAATATTGGATAGTTAGTGGATTAAGAACTGTAAAGGCTCAATTGAGACGTTGTGTCACGTGTCGGCGTTTTAATCACCAACATATTCAACCGGTGATGGCTGACTTACCAGAAGCACGAGTTACACCTTCCAGACCTTTTAGTCATTCAGGGGTCGATTTTACGGGGCACCTGGAATTAAAGGCAAATAAAGGTCGGGGCATAAAGACGGTTAAGGGTTATGTGGCTGTGTTTGTTTGTTTATCCACAAAGGCAGTCCACCTGGAGCTCGTATCAGACTTGAGCACCCCTGCATTTTTAGCAGCCTTTCGTCGCTTTTGCGCCCGTCGGGGCACACCGGCACACGTGTACAGCGATAACGGCCGGAACTTTGTAGGTGCAAATAAACTAATTAAAAAGGAATATCAAGAAATAATGCACACTATAAATTCGGATTGTATCAATAATATTAATGATATGAGCATACAGTGGCATTTTAATGCCCCGGTTTGGCCAAATGCGGGAGGTCTTTGGGAGGCCGCCGTAAAGAGCCTAAAATACCACTTAAAAAGAATAATCGGTGACCAACGCTTAACTTACGAAGAGTTTACTACTCTTCTTTATCAAATAGAGGCCTGTCTGAACTCTAGACCCCTCTGTCAGCTTACGGAAGATGTTGAGGATGAGGTTCTGACGCCGGGTCATTTTCTCATAGGGGCATCCCTCTTATCAAGGCCACAAACAGAGCCAGAATCAAATACTTTGTCCCAACGATGGCAGTTGATCCAATCTATAAATAAGCATTTCTGGAAAAAATGGTCATCCGAATATTTACATCAACTGCAAACTAGATCACGTTGGAGAAAGCCTTCAAAAAATCTAGAAATTAATGATGTCGTCCTTATCAAGGATGACCATTCGCCCCCCGGGAAATGGGCCATGGGTAAAGTTTTGTCTTTACACCCTGGGTCAGACGGTCACGTTAGGGTGGTTACCTTAAAAACGCAAAGTAATACAATCCAACGTCCTGTTAATAAGTTGGTAGTCTTACCTGTGCATGAGAGTAATTCTCTACCGGATCTACCTAAAGATCAACCGGACAACTTAGCGTCCGATGTACCGAGGCAAAATATTAAAAAAGGAACGGGTCGCGGGCGAAATGCAATTAGTCATGTTTTGTTATCCGTTATGTTGTTGTTTATGTTTTTCTGTCCGAGCATGCAACTTAATACGGAACCATTTAACGTCGCTTCTCTGAAAGATCAATCGGGATTTTATTTTGATAAGATATCCGATCTGCGATATATCAAAGATGATTGGAAACTCGTTGTGTTTTATAATATGTCAACGTATTACAGAGGTGTTCATAATCTTAAAAGTTATGTTAATCATTTAAAAGAATCGAGTAATGGCATGAATTCGGAATATCATAATATTATTTATCAACTAGAACACGAAATAAGCGAAATTGAACATTACGACTTACTCCTTAAGGTTCAAAATTCAAAGAGAGCAAAGCGCGGCTTAATTAACGGGGTAGGCTATATAGCAAACACATTGTTCGGAGTTTTAGACGAACGCTTTGCGGCCCAGTATAAAAGTGACATAGAAAAAATTGCACAAAACGAGAATCATTTACTGCATCTTATAAAGAATCAGACTACGGTTATCGAATCAGAGTATAATGTTATTAAGAGAAATGAGATTATCATGCGTAAGCAATTTAACTTTATCAAAGAGCACTTGCAAAATATTTCGTCTGAATTAGACAATGTGAGACTAGACGAACGCACTAGGTTCTATGTGACGTCATCCGCTCTATCGGCTTACATTGCCATATCAAATTTAAAACGCACACAGCAGTCCCTTCTGGACACCGTGACCGACATTAGTCAGGGACAAATAAATATGCACTTGTTGTCTCCGAAACAACTGGAAGAACAAGTAAATATCATTTCAGCTCAAGTAAAGGGTGATTTGACCGTTCCATTTGAAAACGTGCGAGATCTATACAAACTGCTTAAGGTATCTGCGAGTTTATATGATAATTATTTTATAATAGAAATTAAGATACCCCTAGTAACAACTGATATGTTTGAATTAAACAAAATTATACCATTAGCATTTAAGAAGGGTGAAAGTTGTAATTTTCTGAGTTCCACTTTTCCTTACATAGCATACAATTTGAGAAAAGATACATCAATATTACTCTCTGATAAAGACTTGAGTTCGTGTTTCCATACGCCTACTAGTTTATTATGCGCATTAGATAAGCCTATTTATAACTTTAAAATAAAACAATCCATATGTGACATAAAGGTCGTAGATAAAGACGATGTTTATGTTTGTCGTAATTCAGTAGTATCAAGTGGCGGGGACCGGTGGTTCAAATTGCACGGCCAGAACGCTTGGTTATTCTCGTGTTGTGAGGAATGCAAACTTCGCATTTTTTGTGCATCCGACATGACAATGACCTCATTAGTTGGAAACGGGATTATTACAGTAGGTCAAGGTTGTACTATAGAGTCACCATTTTACAGTATCTCCGCACATAATAATTTTATGCATAGTACGAAACTTCAGAGTGATTTTGAAGCCCCTAAGTTAGCGGTACTCAACAAAATTATCAACTCGTCATCAACACTTAATTTCACGGAAATCGAAGACCATGAGTCGGTATGGCGAGAGATGCGACAGCAGATCAACAATATCAAGGAACAATCTGATCAGAAACTATCAATTCATGACATTCATCATTATAGCCTGCTTTATATCATCATAAGCATACTGCTCACGGCCAGCATCGTTATACTATGTTGGAAGTTGAAAAATAGATGTGGGAAGGTCGACGAACGAGAACCGCCTAGTAATCCAGCAAGGGGAACGCCAGCTGACACTCTGGCGGAACCGGCCGGGGCCGAGTCCGCACCAGCAGCAAACGCGACGTCGTCGCCTGTATTTTACAGCACAATCAGTGAGAAAGTGAATATGGGCAATCTGTGTAGTGTACCGAGTGAGCTTAAAAGATCCGTGATAAGCGTTGATAAGGCATCTTCGCCTTTCGTTGTGCCTCGATTTACGAACCCTATCGTGCATAGTGATAACGAGTAATCATAACAAGGGACTGGGACCTATTAGAATAAGCAGTAAAATATAGTTATTAAGTTTTATATTTTAACTTACTTTTTTATCATTTTATGTACAACTAAATTTCTTTTTACAACATACATTCCATTTACATCTGTTATAAATTTATTTTACACTTATTAAATTTTGCATTATTTGTTCATATGCTTATACTTAGCTCAAATTTTAATGGAGTGTTTTTCTTATTCCCTTTGTTTAGAGGGCAGGATGTACGGAACCGCACATTATATTTATTAATTAGGTCAATTAGCGTATTGCTTACGCCGCGCCGCGAATTTATCGCGTTCATTCATGTAAAATTAGTGTGCAATAAATTCAGTGCAATTACAGCATTCGACTTGGGCAGTTTAATTTATCATCCCCAAACCTTATCAGTATCAATCATTATCAATTTATCTTGTATGAACTATACAGAAACGAATGAACGTCACCTAGCTGAATGAACTTTTTTTCTTCGGGGGTAGCTGCTAAAATCAACATCAACTTTAAAAGCTCTGTAAAAGTTTATTATTTATCAATTGTAATATTTGTTTTGGGAACCCAATCATTAATGATAAATAATAATTAGCACGCAATACCTGCCGGTGAGTGTTTTCAAGTCAAAAGCACAACCACAACACTTATAAATCACTCATACTCTGCACTGCACTACGGACAACCAACGATGGAGGCTATTCAGGATTCATTGGCTCAACTCCAAGACATCTTCATTCAGCGGATGGATTCCTACCAGGGTGAGCTTCATAATGCGGCTCCTTCATCAAGCATCTCCAACTTAACGGCTGACTTTGCCGCATTCAGGACATTCATTATGTCTGCTCTTCGCACCCTCCAGGACCAAGTGAGTCTTCTTGCCCGTCAGGTGGACGGCATAGAAATGCACAGTCGGCGAAAAATGCTGTTGGTTCATGGTCTGCCAGAGCAGACCAACGAGAATGCGGCCGCAGTTGTTGTCAGTGCCATTGCCGGCCGTATGAAGCTGTCCGGTTTCACAAAAAAAGACATAGGCCGTTGTCATAGAATGGGCCGCACATCTGCAAGCGACCGGCCGCGACCGATTTTGCTGAAGCTGTGCGATCTCGAGGTGAGGAACAAGATCTGGCACGCCAAGACCGCGTTGAAAGGCACTGGTATTACAGTCTCCGAGTTTCTGACGAAACCACGGCACGATACTTTTATGGCGGCGCGTCAGAAATTTGGTATCACCAGATGCTTCACGCGCCAGGGATACGTCTTCGTGGTCAGTTCGGACGGGAAGCGCAGCCGCATTACCTCGCTTGCTGAGCTTGATAAGATCGCGGCAGTGGATGTACCTAAGCCGCCGGTTGTTGCCAAAATTCCGGAACCTGCAGTGCCGAAAACAAGGCGAGCCGGAGGCACGAGTAAGAAGTAACTTTTTGTTGTCATTCGAACTTCTTTGTGAGTGGTGTTGTTATTGTTCAGCGAACATTTTATGTGGACCCTGTTGCGTCGTTCGTTACAAGGTACATCATTAATATTTACCATTGATTTACCCTCTAGTTCTAGTCGTTATTATTTTATTGTTTGTTTTTTTTCTGTTTTGCGCACTTTTGTAAATCAACTTTTTATTTTTCTACGACAGTGACAGTAGTGACAGTGAGTGAAACGCGCATGACAGACGCCTAACGCTGACGTTTTCTTTTTATTTTTTTTAATGGTACGTTCCGTTTCACTCTCAAATGTTTTTAATTTTTTTATACTTTGTTAGTATAATTAATTACGTCTGTGGTTCACAGCTATTTTTTTTTTTATATTGTCTTTTAATTTTCTTGTTATTGTAGATTATTCTATTTAAATCAAGCACAAACCGGCGGGTGGAGTTAGCTTACCTTTTTGAAAAGTAATTGGTTATTTTTGTAATATTAGGTATTTAGTATATTTTTTTTAATATTTATTTAATTATCTTATATTTATTTGCATGTCAATCTCAGGTGATGACTTAAATTATTTTTCTTTATCTTCGAATAGCAGCGATGAAGACAGTTTTGTTAGCATCCCGTCCCTCTCCGACACACTGGAGTGTAATTTTTCTGATGTACCAAAAAACTTCAACGTCATCCACATCAACGCGCAAAGTATTCCGGCTCATTATTCAGACATGCTGGCGTCACTTAATCACAAAAATATCCACGCTGTTTTAATCTCCGAGTCTTGGCTTAAGCCATGTTTACCCTCTACCTCATATGTTCTGCCTGGCTTCCATCTTATACGAAATGACCGCACTGGCTCCAGGGGTGGCGGGGTTGCTATATACCTACGTCCTCATATTCCTTTCTCTGTAATTAGCACCTCGGCGCAACCACCTCCTGCTAACGCTGGCGAGCATTTGTTAGTTGAAGTTCTCCTTTCGCATAACAAAATCCTTCTCGGGGTTTATTACAGCCCTTCTTTAAATGTAAATTATTTCGCATCATTTGAGAAACTTCTAGATGATATAATTCCTTCCTACAGCCATTCAATTATCATGGGTGACTTTAATACTTGCCTCCTAAAGAATGATTCTCGCACCGTTTCACTTCAATCCGTCATCAATTCTAGTAACTTATATATTCTCCCACTTACTGCCACCCATCATTTTCCAAATTCTACTCCATCTCTTCTTGACTTGTTAATAGTGTCATCTCCCCAGCATGTTGCGAAGCACGGTTAATGCTCGGCCGATGGCTTTTCGTATCATGATCTCATATTTTTGTCCTATAAAGTTCGTCCTCCTAAAGCTAAACCCAAAGTCATTCTTCAGCGCAATTTTAGTGGTATGGATCAACGCGCGTTCCTTGATGACGCAGGTAAGATCGACTGGTCTCCTGTTTTTCTAGCTCTGTCTGTCGATGAACAAGTTAATGTTTTTAATTCCCTTTTAACCACATTATACGACAAGCATGCACCATTTAGAGCTGTTAAAATAAAGCATCACCCGGCGCCATGGCTAACTGACGACTTAAAAATGTTAATGAATAAAAAATCAGCAGCGAAAAGACGATTTAAACTTCGACCTACTGACCACAACAGGGAAAGATATGTCAAGGTTCGTAATCGCTGCAATAGGGCGTGTAGGGATGCGCTTCGCCGCCACATTCACAATTCAGTTGAAAACGTAGATTTATCCAAAGTTTGGAAGTTCCTTAAGTCGCTAGGAATTGGAAAATTAAAACAAAATTCTATTTCACCCAATATTAATATTGACTCACTAAATCTCCATTTCTCTTCCTCATCATGTATCAATGATGCTGAAAAAGCGACTACATTAGACAAACTGTCTACTGTACCAGTTCCTGATCTTGCTCCCTTTGCATTTGACCAATTATCGGATTGTGATGTTAAAAAGAGCTTGCTGTCAATTACTTCCAATGCGGTAGGCGGTGACGGTATTAGTCGCAATATGTTAGTGCCAATCCTTGATATCGTCCTTCCAGTCCTCACTTTTATTTTTAACAGCTCCATCTCCAATGCTGTATTCCCATCCTCATGGAAAAAGGCTCAGATAGTTCATTTGCCTAAAAAATGTAATCCTAAATCGTTTGCTGAATACCGACCTATTTCCATTCTCCCTTTCCTATCCAAAGTCCTCGAGCGTCTGGTCCACAATCAAATAAGTAAGTTCATTTCCCATCATAATCTCCTAAACCCACTCCAATTCGGCTTCCGTCCAGACCACAGCACTGTGACTACTTTAGTCAAGATCACCGACGACATTCGCCTTGGCATGGAAAACGGTCACCTAACTGTGCTTACGTTGCTGGACTTCAGCAATGCCTTTAACACAGTTGACTTTGACATCCTTTTATCTTTGATGCGCTCACTTAACATATCTCCAACGGTAATTGAGTGGTTTCACAGCTACCTGTACGGACGCAGGCAAAGGGTTCGTCTTGAAGAGAAATTCTCTGCGTGGTGTGACTCGACGGCTGGTGTCCCGCAGGGTGGCGTTTTATCTCCTCTCCTCTTTGCTATTTTTATCACTTCTATTTCCGAAAACCTTTCTTCCTCCTACCACCTATATGCAGACGATTTACAAATTTATTGCCAGGCACCACTTGGTAATCTCGCCGAGGCTATATTAACTACCAACGTAAATTTGAAACATATTGTAGATTGGAGCCGAGCCTACGGACTTAAAATCAATCCAAGCAAAACGCAGGCTATTGTGGTCGGCAGCTCCAGGTTGCTTTCCAAGGTAAACTGGGAAACCCTCCCTAAGGTTACATTTGATGGAGTGGACATCCCTTTTAGTAAATCAGTTGCTGACTTGGGCGTTATTATTGATAGCTGCTTGAGTTGGGGGCCGCAACTACAAGCTGTCAGTTGCAAGCTCTACGCATCTTCGGCTTCTTTAAGAAGACTGCGCAACTTTTTACCCACTGCCACTAAAATTGCGCTAGCACATTCGCTGCTTCTTCCCGTTTTAGACTATGCCGACGCCTGCTATCTTGATCTCTCGGAGGACCAGCTAAATAAACTTGAGCGCCTTCAAAATCTTTGTATTCGATTCATATTTGGCTTACGCAAGTATGATCATGTTTCTGAATACCGCGCTAAACTCAAGTAGCTTCCTATTCGTCTTCGCCGGAATACTCACATCCTCTCTCTTCTATATAACATATTGTTTAATCCCACCTATCCTTCATATCTAAAGGAACGCTTCAGTTTCCTTTATTGTTCATCCTCGCGCTCCTTACGGTCATCAGAAAATCTATCCCTTAAAACCCCTCTTCACAACACTACCTTTTACGATTGTTCATTCACCGTTGAAGCTGTTCGTCTCTGGAACTCGCTTCCAGTTGCGATCAGGCGTGCTATAACAATTCACGCATTTAAGGTGCACGTGAAGAATTTCTACCTTTCCCTTTAACCCTATCCTGCTGCATAGCTGTCATTGTCCGCTACATCGTACCTGAGACTATTATATTTAAGTATTTATATGTATGTATATATAATTGTTACACCCTATTATTTATTTATTTTATAATGTTATGTATTATGTTTTGGTTCTTATTAATTTGCTTTTGTTTTTAATTGTTTTACTGTGGTATGCACCTCCGATCTTTGAGTGTATAAGTTCTCTCCATCCGAATGGTTGTCTGGCAGAGATCGCTTTAAAGCGATAAGACCGCCAAATTGTAACTTTGTATTTGTGCTCATTGTTATGTGTTACCTATGTAAATGTTTGTGGTGTTAAGTTACAATAAAAGTATTGTTTATCTATCTATCTATCTAGCGGCTATGGCGGACGGCGCCTAGCGGGTCATTTAAATAACTTTTTTATTTTATAGCATTGCACAAAATAAATCTAAAATTCGTGTGAGAAGCAGTACGTCAAAAACGGACTACATAGTTTATTAAATCTCTACGGATGCAGCAACTCGTATAAATTTGGTTGAAGTTCAATTAACCATAAATCATAATTTAATTTAAAATTAAACAAGCCCAAACACGGCGGAGTTATATTGTTTCATTGCAGAGTAGCGATGGGCGATTGTTACTAAAAAAACAATCGAATGAATCGATAATTGTCCTACCATGTATTCGATTGTCGATTCATTCGTTCTAACTTAGAAACAATCGAATAAAAATTGACGATCGATTGTTACTAAAAATATTCGAATGAATTGATACAATTGTACTAGTATCTATCATGTGTTCGTTTGTCGATTCATTCGTCCTTACCTAAAAAAGTCGAATAAAAATTGCCGATCGATTGTTACTAAAAATATTCGAATGAATCGATAGAATTGTACTAGTATCTATCATGTGTTCGATTGTCGATTCATTAGTCCTTACCTAAAAGTAAGTACGTAAAAGTAATCGAGGATGCGTGCGCGATACGAAGTTCGTATTACGAACACTACCCGTTTCGAGTTAGCAATGGACGTCAGTTTTACTAAACTATTAAAAAAAATGACAAGACCATTATGAAATGGCTCATATGTCTGAGATACATCTCAGAGCTATTTTTCAATGCCTAGTATACGTTACGTGTAGTTACGTCAAAACTGACATCCACTGCAAACCCGAAGCAAACGGGTAGTAGGTCAGCGACACATCAAGCTATACCTACACATGGGTATCTTCATCTTGTGCCCTGCCTGAGGCACAAGATACCCATGTGTAGGTAGGTATATATCTGAATATAAAAGTCATTTTTAATTAGTTTTGTATAGCTTGATGTGTAGCTAGCTATACCTACGTAGGTTCGTTTTATTCGTGGTGAACCACCGAGGTAAGCTGTTTGTTTGTATACTTAACACCGATAAATCAGTTGTTGAAAATTGATCAGATCAACAATGACTTTCGTTCGTAGTAATTCGAATGAATGCTTTCGATTCTATTGGTTGTTTTAGTAACATTTGCGAAATTACTAATAATCAATCAACTGGTTATACTACCTATAAGTAATGAATCAATCGTTTGCTCTAGGAACATTCACGCAGTTTACCTAATAACAATATTGAATAATAACGATTTTCATTAAAACACAATTAACTGTCGATTGCTAAATAATCGACTAGTAATGATTTTCATTCGAACACTTACGATTGTCGATTGTTCTAGTAACAATCGCGTAGTTACTAACAATCGCTCAGCGATTAAATAATAACGATTTTCATTCGTACACAATCGACTGTCTATTGTTTTTATAACAATTGCGCAATTACTAATAATCGACTAGATAAGATTTTCATTCGAATAAATTCGATTGTTTTATCAACCGAATAATTCGAATTTATTTAGTAACAATTAGTCCGGTCGTGGGACATTAAATTCCATAAAGAAGTTTTGATTGTTAGGTACATCACTATATAGATTGTGCATAGTGGTACATCCCTACAGAGCCGCCATATTTATTACTCGTCTCTGAGCGGCCGATCACGGACGCTAACCTTCCCTGTAATGTAATTAATTGTGACAAATAAATGATGTGGACCTGAAGACTATTTTATTATTAAGAAGACCCAAAGACCGACATAACATTGATAATTCTAAAACTTTTCATTTTGCTGAGTGTATAGATTATGTGGATTGTGAGCTACTTTTAAAAAGTTAGAAGTTTTATGACTGTGCTTTAGGTATGGTTTAGGTATTTCATAATATTTCGTGTAACGTAATGTATATAATATTAAAGTTTGAAATGTTGAGTGTTTCATAATAAGAACTATCTTATCTTTGTGTTGTAAAAAGTTTAGTAACATAATATGTGTGGAACTATGAAAATCACAAAATAACTCTTTAGGTCTTTGAATAAAATTTTAAAATTCATAAAATAATATTTAAGAATTTCAGTGGTTAGTGGTATACATGTTGAACAAAGTTTAGAAAGTTAAGTGGTGTGCTTCTTTGATAATTTCATTTTTCTTTCGTAACACACGCAATAATAAATTAAAATTGACAGAATCGCTCATACATGGACTTTGTGATGCTATTTTATACCACACAAAAATTAGAAACATACATACAGTGCATTTTGTTTAAATCACGAATAAAATATTTCACTAACATACGTTTGTTTATGCGGGACGCGGGCGGCTGCAGGCGCGGCGTGGCGGTGGCGGCGGGTGGGCGTGGGGGTGGGGGCGGCGGCGCGAACGCGAATCATACCCTACTTACACTCTTTAAGACAGATATTCCACTCGTCATAATACAAGAAGACTTAATGCAGAAGAGTAAACTAAGTACCTGAACCTACTAACTTAACGTCTTAGCTGACATCAATACAAACAAAACATTATTAAATGACAAGTTTTGAGTAGTTAAGTACCTAGAGATCGCGCAATTCTTCTTTCTGACAAGATTATTCTACAATCATCCGAATTGGATGAATGGGATGAAAACGTACGTAACGTAAACGGATGAGTATGGACATATTTTTAATTAAAAATAAAAACTGCAAATGATTAAGTACTTATCTGTTTATTTTTCATTTTGGTTAATCAATCTATCATCCTGTCATGTTCACAAATAGGGTTGCCACCTTTTTTTAGGACGAATATTTTTTCATTTTGTTAGAACAAAAATAGAGTACATAGCATAAAAAAAGAGTAATTTTTTATTTGTCCTTAAAAACGTATTTTTTGTTGCACTTTGCGACATTTAACAAATATTTGTCATTCTTGAAAATATTTACAGTCTCTTTGCAATCAAAATTTAGATTAAAATATATAATCATCTCGTTTTTTTTTAAATTTAGGGTAGCTCTATTCCTTTCGTCTCTCCACTTTACATTCATAAGGGAGAAGACTCTCTCAGTGAACGCTGAAGTACTCATAACCAGTAACGATCAGTTTTTTGTAAATAGAGTGTTTTAGCGTACTCTATTGGTGTCGTAGATTAAAGAGTGCGCCTTCATGAAAAGAGTACAATACTCTATTTTAGAGTACGGATGGCAAAAATATTCACAAATCACAATAATAGGAAAGTAATTTTTAAGATGTAAGTACAATAGGCTACATAATTGCGTATCTAGCTAGGGCCACATCATACGATTAAAGATTTTTCCACAACCCTTACGTGTTTTTTTGACAATTAATCAATTAAGAGCTTCAGGTAAGTATGCAAAAGTATTTTCTAAATTATAGTAAGGTAAGTAGGTACTCTTATTATCACTAAATCATTCATCACTACCTACCTACTTATTATAAAACAAAGTCCCCCCGCGTCTGTATGTCTACGTAAGTACGTAGATACCTATTTACTTAATTAAGTATTATAATATCAATTCTACTAGTCACCTACAATTATTAAGTACCTACCTATATTATTACAATTTACAAGTACCTAACTAGGTTGGTAGTTACTAGGGCTTGCTTCCGGGATTTCCCGGTACCGATTCTTCCTGGTATTTCCCGAGAAATTGACTTTTTACGCAGTACCGCTACTGAGAATTTGTTTCCCGGGAAATTCGGTACTTTCGGTACTTTTGTTATAACTTCAAATTACGCCAATATTAGGCTCCGCGTTTGCGGTAGTCATTACCGGTAACCTTGGCCTATGCTCCTAGTTGCAAACCATACAATTTTCGTAGCGTTACCAAATTTTTATCTCCACAGTTCTCAACCGTGACGTCACCGGTACTATTTACTGAGAAAAAATTGTAACTAATGTACCCGTAGTTACTTACTTAATGGAGTAACTGCTAATACTACCTACCTACGAGAATTTTATTTAAAATTGTAAGAAGTATAGGTAGGTAGTAGGTACGTTATCCGACTGCACCTACTTCTTACCTATCATCCGTACGACCTACCTTTCACTTTCCAACTTAATTGTCAATGAACAGGTTTACATTACATAACAAACTATGTAACATATACATACGTCTTCTTTGGCACAAGTCTAAATTCCATTTCGGTATTAACCCTAGTGTTTATACGTTCCGCTGAAGGTCACCAGCGCTCGAGCTCTCACTTACACGGAGTGTCACCGGTGGTGCTCAAAG
This sequence comes from Scoparia ambigualis, assembly GCA_963921215.1. Classification (NCBI taxonomy): domain Eukaryota; kingdom Metazoa; phylum Arthropoda; class Insecta; order Lepidoptera; family Crambidae; genus Scoparia; species Scoparia ambigualis. The sequence continues at coordinate 58,982,814 of OY992502.1, read as the reverse complement.
TAAACATGTATAGGTAGCACAATAATATATATTATATTACCGTGTAGGTAGTCTGATGTGGCGTTGACTGTACTGCCATACCTAGCCTAGGATTATTTGAAATGGTAATTTGTTCACATTTAAGTACACATTATAAACACCATAACTTGTAATAAATTAGGTAAGTATTCAGATTAATTACTATTAAAAAGAAGACAACCCAAAAGTCATTAAAAGAGAGAGTAAAAGAGATATTAAGAGTACGCGATAGAAAGAGAGGCAACTTCTAGGTGAATTTAACTGTAGATGAGGGAGCGGTGTGCGACCTGAATTGCATTTTATTGTGTCTTAGCAAGAGTCGCTATTTATTTAAATGACTTTGCGGAGTGAATCTTCTCATTATCATCATCATCAGCCTATAAACGTCCCACTGCTGGGAACAGGCCTCCCACGTGGACAATGCACGAGGGGATATTGGGCCATAACCCACCACGCTGGCCCAATGCGGGTTGGTGGGTTTTAACGACTGTCATCTTACGACAACAACCGGGACCAACGGCTTAACGTGCCTTCCGAAGCACGGAGGAGCTCGAGATGTTTTTTTAAATTTGGTCACCCATCCAGCGACCAGGCATTGCGAAAGTTGCTTAACGGGCAAGTTTGCAAACCGAACGCGCTAGCCGCTGCGTCATCGAGCTCCTCAATCTTCTGTACTTGTATTATTATGTGAGTATTCTATGGTATTATGCACAGATAAGGGGCAGGGGCAATTTTTTTTTTTTTTTATAATAAGCCCGGCAAATGACCCCACTCCACCTCATGTTAAGTGGAAATGAAGTTCAGGCGCGAGGACAACTGGTGCAGCGTAAGAGACGTAGCATCAGTCACCCTCACTCTGCCGGCCCACAAAGTGCTTCTTCACGCCTCGTTTGAAATAAGATAATATCGTCGGCTTACTGCAAGAAATCATTAAAAAGCAGTAAGTAGTAAGTAGCAGCAATAGCTACAAAAACAACAATGTGTCCTAATAGAAATAAAATCAACTTGTGACGGGTTGAAACAAATAATACTGCTTTTGGCGGTGTGACCAGTTAGAACAAAATTTTGGTGCGACGAGTTGATGCCCAAATCCATCCGCCCACGTCCTGCATGTCTAATCGATATTTAGTAAAATATTTTATTCGTGATTTAAACAAAATGCACTGTATGTATGTTTCTATTTTTTGTGTGGTATCAAATAGCATTACAAAGGCCATGTATGAGCAATTCTTTCAATTTTAATTTATTATTACGTGTTTACGTTTTCATCCCATTCATCCAATTCGGATGATTGTAGAATAATCTTGTCTGAATGAAGAATTGCGTGATCTCTAGGTACTTAACTACTCAAAACTTGACATTTAATAATGTTTTGTTAGTATTGATGTCAGCTAAGATATAAAGTAAGTAGGTTAAGGTACTTAGTTTACTTTTCTGCATTACGTCTTCTTGTATTATGACGAGTGGAATATCTGTCTTAAAGAGTGTAAGTAGGTATGATTCGCGTTCGCGCCGCCGCCCCCACCCCCGCGCCCGCCCGCCGCCACCGCCGCGCCGCGCCCGCAGCCGCCCGCGTTCCGCATAAACAAACGTATGTTAGCGAAATATTTTATTCGTGATTTAAAAAAAATGCACTGTATGTATGTTTCTAATTTTTGTGTGGTATAAAATAGCATTACAAAGTCCATGTATGAGCGATTCTGTCAATTTTAATTTATTATTGCGTGTGTTACGAAAGAAAAATGAAATTATTAAAGAAGCACACCACTTAACTTTCTAAACTTTGTTCAACATGTATACCACTAACCACTAAAAGTCTTAAATATTATTTCATAAATTTTAAAATTTTATTCAAAGACAAAAAGAGTGATTTTGTGATTTTCATAGTTCCACATAATATTATGTTTCTAAACTTTTTACAACACAAAGATAGGGTAGTTCTTATTATGAAACACTCAACATTTCAAACTTTAATATTATATACATTACGTTACACGTAATATTATGAAACACCTAAACCATACCTAAAGCACAGTCATAAAACTTCTAACTTTTTAAAAGTAGCTCACAATTCACGTAATCTATACACTCAGCAAAAATTAAAAGTTTTAGAATTATCGTAAGTAATTTTTTTTCGGATACGCGACTAAATCGCCCATCGCTATTGCAGAGTCCCTATGACTCCATCATCGTATCAGCTCCATGGTGCCATTTATTATCGTCGAAATAGTATTGTCATCGAAGATACGTAGGTATACTAAATTTCAACTGGATCAGTTCCTGAGATGGGGTCCAAATTTTCTTTGCAAGATTTGACCCGAACGCACATAAGTAGATATCACAGAAATATATCTTGATATATTTCTGTAGTAGATACACATATGACAGTTCGTAGTTCCTATTCCTAAAGACTTGAGGAGTTCGATGGCGCAGCTGCTAGCGCGTTCGGCTTGCGATCTTGCTCGCTAAGCCACTTTCGCAATGCGGGATCGCTGGATGGGTGACCAAATTAAAAACATCTCGAACTCCTCCGTGCTTCGGAAGGCACGTTAAGCCGTTGGTCCCGGTTGTTGTCGTAAGATGACAGTCGTTAAATCCACCAACTTTGCCAGCGTGGTGGGTTATGGCCCAATATCCCCACGTGCTATTTATTGTTCACGTGGGAGGCCTGTGCCCAGCAGTGGGACGTTCATAGGCTGATGATGATTCCTAAAGCCTTAAGAGTAACTCTTAAATTTCCTAGAAGGAAAAACCTTAATTACCCTAAATCGTTAATATAAGACTTTTTTAAATTATAATAACATATTTTGGAAAAATTTTGGAATTTCATTGAAAAACAAAAAATCTCAAAAAGACTTCAAAAATTTTCGACCAAAAACTCAAAATTTAAAATCATTTTAAAACTTTCAACTATCATTAATCCAACTTAAAAACTTACAAAAATCAACTTTTCGGCCAAATTCTTATAACTAAATTTCTCAGAAAATCAATTTTAAAATCCTAACCAAACCCTAACCTAACTCAAAATGGCAAATGCCGATCGCCGCCAATCGCATGACGGTCCCCCTGAACGCAGTGCCACGCCCATCCTGATCTGTCAGAGGCATGAGAAGGTTAAAGATGTGCCGACGTTCATGGAAGTGGTCGGCCATCTTTGCTTCCAGATCAGGAGGGCGGTGACTGCGGGGAAGTTCCACAAGGAGCTCATTGTGGACGCGGCAAATGAAATCGAGAATTGCCTGGAGCTACTTCCCACACTGTGCTTGCCCACAGAGCACCTTAGTGACCAAAGCGTCAGAGAACTGAGCGACGAATTGGATAACGGAATGGACGCGGTCCTCAGCGTCCAGAATGAGATGGCAGCGGAGGTCCGACGCGAGGTCTCTCAGAAGGTCGATAAGCTTCTGAGACAGGGGGAGAGACTCGAGGACCTCGTGCGCCTCTCCGGCAATATGCTGACGGCCACCTTGAAGGACCAGCAACAACAACCGCTGGCCCATAGTTCCATGTCCGAAATCCACACCGCACCAATCGCCCCAAAAACCCAAACCTACGCTAGCGTTGCTGCTAAGCCAGTGCCCCCAACCCCACAAACCCACCCAGCCATTATAGTCAGCTCCTACGATTGTACCATGAAATCCCCGGAAGTGATGTGTCGTTGGAAGAAAGAGATATCCTTCCGGAAGCATAAGTATACTCCAATCAAAATTCTTCCCATACCAAACTCTAAACTGAGAGTAGAATTTGAGCATAAGGAGCAATGTGAGGGGACAATAGCTCGTCATAATCAGAGCCTTAATTTTGCCGCTGAAAAGGCAAAGCAACGACCACCACTGCTCATACTGAAGGCAGTCTCCAAAGATGTGACCCGCGATGAGCTAGTGGAGGTCCTTGTGACGCAAAATGACGTCGGCATCTCCCGCATTTGCTTCTTGACGACCAACAGGAACCCGGCGCTGTACAACGCGGTTGTAGAGGTTACTCCCGAGATGCGAAAGACCATCCTCGCTCTCGGGAAGCTCAACGTGGACCATAGTAGGGTCCACGTTGAGGACTTCAGCCGCTTTGTGCAGTGCCATCAGTGCCTGCAGTTTGGGCACACGAAGGCCAAGTGTAAGGCAGAGAGAAAGCTCTGTGCCCATTGTGCCAGCCCGGGACACCAGTTCGCTGAGTGCCCAAATAAAACCGAGAAGGCGAAATGCTATAACTGTGCAGCACACAATCAGCGCATGGGCACCAGGGTCGACTCCGGACATAATGCCACTAATGGCCGCGAGTGCCCCCGCATCAAGTCTATGGTATCTGCGCTTGCAGAACCAAACCGATTACGGTAACTAGACTTCAAAATTTCAAAAAACTGTCGTGTAACTATATTAAATAAATCATTAAAACTTTAAATTAACTTGCTAAAAATCTACCAAAATAAATTTATTAATTTTAACTAAAATACATATCCAAAAACCATTTAAACAACTAAAACTAAACTTAAGTGCATAAATAACGAAATTCAATTATATATCCTCATTTAAAATAATAAATATAAACCTAAATTAAAATAACCAAAAACCTTTTAAAAAACTAAAACTAAATTCAAAGTGCATAAATAACAAAATTTAACTATTTATTTAACATTATAAACATAAAAATTAACGAGCAAACTAAAACAAAATTTAAAACACTACTTTTCCTTAAAATAACCAAGCCCACAACAAAACTTTTAGATAAACAATATTAACAAATTCATCTCTCTAAATCATTAAACAAAACAAATCGGCAAAAATCATTAATAAAATTCTTAAACAATTTAACCTTTTGATATAATTTAATTTCATTAAAAATAACAAATAAAACTACATTATAACTTTAATATCAAAAATTTATTTCTAAAATAACTTAAAACGAATGAAGTCCAAATTAACCTTACTAAAAAATCTTAATTATCAGTATTAAATCCAAAAAAATATTTTCTACCTATTCTTCTTTCTCTCTTCCTCTTCATCCTTTTTAACTTCAATACTAAGCGCCCCGCAATACTTAGAAGTGGACCTTAAGTCCACTTAAATTAAAATAAAAACTAGGACTTTAGTCCACTCAAAAATGTTGGCACTAAATATTCCAAATTTCTGTTCCCCCCTAAATTCCCAAAATTATATTCCAATTCCCTAAAATTAGCCCAATTCCGTAAAATTAGCCCAATTCCCAAACCGATCCCTAAACACCCTTTTCGCCATTTGTCCTCCATTACGTGGAGGAAATCACCACTTTCGTCTTATTCCGTTATTGGAAATACCGATGACCCATAATAATACCCACTTACGGAAACGTTTGCCCTAAATTAGCCAAAAGTAAAATCAACCCGAAAAAAAAGACATAAGAGTTAATAGCTGTCGAAAGTGTGTATCTACTTTTGTTGCTGACTGTACATACAAATATTGCAAGTTAAATAAAATAGTTATAAGACACTATTCATCAAAAAGTTGCCTAAATGAACAACCTAATTCAGATTCACAAATAAAATATTTACGGATCAAAATTATTTCGTCGCACTATATACTAAGTAAATTTACGCTTGCCATTTTTGAGGCGGCTGGAAAGTCAACCGACATAGATTCTACGTCGACAGGCGCCTGAGTGCGACTGATTGAGGCCGTGCGATCGCCCCGATTATATGCTAACTTTGAACAATTATCTCATAAAAGATTGTGGAGGGATAATTTTGATTTTTTACACATTTATAGTACAATCTTTATTCTTACGTATAAAATTATTTATGTTGCCTAATGACTTCTAGATTATGAGATATAACTTGTTTTCTTGTGGTAAATTTCTCGGTTTTTTACTTTCTGACGTGATAAAATTACAAGTTAATAAAACAAAAATTAAAATTTTCTTAATACATTTTCAATTTAAGGATATGTTCCTTTTAATGTATATTTTTTATATTTTACGTTCTCGTTTTCTTTTATATATTTTACGTTCTCATTTAGTAATAATAAATGGTGTAAAATGACTTCAAAGTTGAGCCTTCGTGCGTAATCTGGAAATCGCGCCTTCTAAATCCGCTGTTTTCGTAGTAAATTATCCAATATATATATACAAGATATATATCTCTCTATATAGATCTCTTCACGGTAAATGTTGATCAGACGCGACTTCACGCGAGCACTTTGTTGATCCAAAAATGTATGTTGATCCGCCGCCTTTTCTTGATCCAATATGCATCTCTGGTAACTAATGTGGCACCGACCGGATCAAAGTCTACATACACTCACGAGACTGTTTACTAGCGTTCGCCGAAGTTGATCCAATATACAAATCCACCTTGCGATAGTTACGGAAAATGTAGATCCGATTTAAATGAGCCAATCCGAGCACAGCAAACGATCGGATTGGCTGAAACCAGCCGCGACGTTGCCGTTTCGTATCTTTGGCCGTGCAAGCTACAGATTAGAATATGGATAACTCAACAACTCGACAACGCCACGACTTATTAATGAAGGAAATCTTGCAAGTAAAATTTAATCCACTTCCCGGTTACCGATATCGAGTTTGGACTCGTTTGATCCGCCTTGACGAGTACTTTAGTGCTATATGGTAACCAGGTTCTGATGATGGAACTGGAAGATGGCCATAGGACCTCGGTAATTAAACGACACAACCCCATCGAGTTTGGGCTCGTATGATTCGCCTTGATGATTACTTTGGTGCTAGATGGTAACCAGGGTCTGATGATGGAACTGGAAGATGGCCATAGGAACTCAGTAATTAAACGACATAACCCCATCGAGTTTGGACTCGTTTGATTCGTTTTGACGAGTACTTTGGTTCTAGATGGTAACCAGGTTCTGATGATGGAGCTGGAAATTGGGTATAGGACCTCGGTAATTGAACGACACAACCCCATCGAGTTTGAGCACGTATGATTCGTCTTGACGAGTACTTTGGTGCTAAATGGTAACCAGGGTCTGATAATAGAGCTGGAAGATAGCCATTGGAACTCAGTAATTAAACGACATAACCCCATCAAGTTTGTGCTCGTTTGATTCGTCTTGACGGGTACTTTAATTTATGTTTTATATATTTTAGCGCTTTATTAACGCAAGTAAAATTTTTAAACACTGAAAAAAGACGACAACCTCAGGCGGGAATCGAACCACGCACCTTCCGCATTCCGGGCGGCTGCCTTAACCACTTGGCTTCCGAGGTCTGGTTTGCACTCATCGAAAGTCAGTGCTTGATGCTTATGTTTTTAGTTAACATTGCTTTATCAAATCTTAGAAATATTTTTAAAATTATTAAACAATCGGTTAAGATGAAGCTGCGTTTAAAATTAGTGTTTTATGTATTTTAGCGTTTTATTAAAGCTTAAATATAATTAAAAAAAATTTTTGCCTGTTTAGATTTTTGTCTTTTTTCAGACTTTTTTTAAACTTATTTTATTTTTTCATTATTTTAAATAGGTAAGTAGAGCGTTCGTGTAGGTATGTTTCAGTTGAAAAAAGATAAAGTGTAGAAAAATTTCCACGAGCGGGATTCGAACCCGCTCCGATAGATAGGTAGTGATGGATGCACCTGATCCCGTAGGTCATGTGGTTCGGGTTCGAATCCCGCTCGTGGGAACTTTTTCAACACTTTGTCTTTTAGGTAAATTTTAAACACTTAACACGGAAGGTGCTGGGTTCAAATCCCGCCTGAGGTGACGTCTTTTTTCAGTGTTTATAATTTATCTAAGTATATTTCAGCGTTATAAAATGCTAAATATCAAAGTTTACCAACTTTGTCTTTTTTCAAATAAAAAAAATAATAAATATATTCAAGAAGTATAGATTGAATATTTATATAAACATCTATATGTGAATTAATGTGTAAACATTTTATAATTAGTTAGCTTGTATTACCTAATATTGAAATGTCCTTGCAGGGCCCATTTGTGGACTCGAGCTACAACCAATAGTATTGTAACGTCACAATACTATTGGTAGTAGCTCGGGTGCGAGTTTTATTTGCCATTCTATCGCGTTAACAAAAATGAGTTTACATTGTAGGTAGGTATAGTAAAATTTTATCACGCCTTCTTTTGTCATCGACAGGAGGCGCGCTGCTTTAATGTTATACAAATTATCGTTTTCCTAAACGTGATTGAATGGCAAATAAAACACGCAAAAACGAAATAATTGTTAAGTTCTCTAACATTTACAGTAAGTATACATCTGCGCTATACCTCTACCAACACCTTGACTGATAAATCTAATACTTACTTCTAAATTAGTACATATTATGTGCATTATACAATAACAATAAAGTATTTCGACATTTTTATTTAGCGTAACGCAACTGCCTGCCGTGCACTCAAGTAGGCAAGCGGCACCCCTCTGATAATGCACGTTATCTACATGCACGTTTGAACGTGCGCTAGCCGGCCGGGCGGCGGGCGCGGGCTGGCGGCGGTAGATAAAACGCGCGGCTCGAGTGAGTGACGGAGGCCTGACAATAGGACGGTCAGAGACGCCATCATGATGCGACGTCACTAAACAAAACTTTTGAAATTTTATGAATACGTAGGTACGTTTGGTCTTTTTATGTACTTACCTATCTACTAAAATAAAATAAATAAATATCCTGGACATTTCACACATAAGTAGTCCCTGATCTAAAACTAGGCAAAACCTACTAGGTATGGAGGCCTGAGAAATACATAGATAAGTAACACCCAGACACGAAGCAAACATCCGTGTTCGTTACACAAATGTTGGAAATCGAACCCACGATCTCAGGATCCGCACTCAGAGCTACTAACCATAGAGCCAAAAGGTCAGTCATATAGTTATTGGCTAGGTACGCGTACCTATCTATTTTTATTATTCTGATTCGGCTTCTGGCAGGCAGCACTGGTGAAAAGATGGCATCTTTGGTGGTCCTATTTTACCTACTTACACATACCTAAACACAATCACAACTCTTTTTTCGTCCGAGGTTAAAAACTGGTAAGTAGGTAAGTACTAGGTAGTTAAGTAAGTCCTTAGGTATGTGATGTGAATACCTAAGTAGTTATTACATTTTCGATCATGGATAAAAGAGCGCGATTTTACTGAAGCGGTCTCTACTCCGCCCACCCCCTTCATTTGAGCCGGGATCACATCCAGATTAACTCATTAATACATATAATACCGATAATATCGAGTTTCTAAATAGATAATCAAAATATGGATATGGATAACAAAATATTCACCATCATCTTCTGATTGGTCCATATGACAAATTAACAAAAAACCTTTTTAAAAAACAAGCTTTTGTTTAAAATTGCTTAAAAGAAAAAAAATTACTTTTACTATCAACTTATAACGTCATTACACAATTTATATGATAAAGGTTGTCGCGAGATTTAAGTAAGTAGGTACTCGTATTTTCTTAGATTGAATTTTTTTATAGTTAAAATCAATCACATCAAATTATTTAATTTACTTGTTTATTTACACACATATATATAATACTAGCTTCTGCCCACGACTTCGTCCAGGTGGAATAGTTACTTTGGGCACAGCCTTGTGCTTCTAATACTGTGCTTTGGGCTAACGCTAACTTGAACCCGCGACTTTGTTTACGTAGAAGGTGAAAATATTTTTAAATAATACGTACGTTAAGGAGCTACTTTAGGTATCTACCTACATCACGCTTTTATCAGTAAGAGTGGAACTTTAAAACGTTACGCCGGCCTTGCTCATCATAGATGAGCGCGCAGTACTTGGATCATTATTTTGCTGCAATGTTATTTTAAAACTGCTATATCTTCTAAGATATTCATTGAAATCGAATGATGAATAGGGTAATTTTGTTTTAAATTAAATACTTTTGATGAATAACGTATTAATATGGATAAGGATTAATATCATATTTATCAAAACACCTTCGCAAATAATGCCTTATTTTAGATCAAATTTGGTTGGCATAAAAAAGGTTATAGTGTCAGTCTCCCTGTGACCACGGACCCTGTAAAGGGTTCGAAACGTCAGGATAATATGAAAAACTATGTAAATAGTAAATTAAACGCGAGTTAATCCGTAAAAAAGTGTTTGATTTCAATGTGTAGTGCTCGCTTAAACCTCAGAAATCAATAGGTTATAGTGAGCCAACCATAAAAGATAGACGTATGCTGTCACGGACTTTTTTTAGAGGAAACAATTATTCTGTCATACATGATTTTTGCAAAAACTTTAACCGTTTACGCAGCGCACGCATCGGGAGCTCTCAATAAAAAAACCCTGATTTTGACACATTCTTATTTGGTGCTCCGCTCTTATTGGTCTAAGCGTAATGATATATAGCATAATATAGCCTTCTTCGATAAATAAGCTATCTAACACTAAAATATTTTTTTAAGTCGGACTAGTAGTTCCTGAGATTAGCGCGTTCAAGCAAACAAACAAACTCTTCAGCTTTATAATATTAGTATAGATTATAGTAAATCTTTTTCGACCGTTGATGGATCAACAAATGTTGGTCAATTCGAAGACCAGTATGTTGTAACCAGTAAGTGCTGATCCACCGACGTCACACGCGCATCAAGTACGGATCAAATTATATCAGTTTGCGCGAAATACCTATCCATTAGAAAAGACACAATTATCGTACGGTCGGGGTGACCGTCGCTTTACCAGTTTGCAGCGATTTTCGTAAGAAGCGCACCGATCGCCCGGGTACGTGCCTGTACCAAATAGACAGCGCTGTGTTCAAGGGATTTTGACCTTTAGACTAGTTAAGCGACGGAGACCACCATTGTACCTACTAGTAAGTACTTAATTCATGCAACCAAAACCAGCATCTAGAATTGCTCCTTGCTATATTAAGAAGTAGGTACTTGATCTTATTTTAATCGAAAAAATCGCAAGCTACTCGTAACTACTGTTTAAAAAACAACACACCGTCCGTTCGTTACTGTGCGGCACATATTTTTAAAATTTTGATTTTTTTTCCGAAAATTACAAGTTAGTTGTGCGGTTTGTTGGTGGGTTCGAAAGGGTGGCGCTCGAAACGTATTGTGATTTAAAGAATTTGGTTTGTATGGCCGTAAAGGTGATGTTATGTTATTTTTAGTGATTTAAAATTTGAATTTTTAATTATAAAAGAAAGTACAGATTTTTAATTTAGAAAATTTTTACTAACCGCACACACTAATCTGGTTGTATCTCTGGTTTTATTGCGTTGTTTTCAGTGAAATTCCGGGGTTGGCGTTGGCTACCGCCTCTATAGTTCTTTCCGGAAGAAGTCCGGAAAAATACGTTTCCGGGAAAGATCTTCCGAAAAAAACTTAATGGACACCCTGACCCCAAACCCAAAGTTTGGGCGAAAACTGAAAAGCCGTTTCCGAGTTTTGGGCCTTCAAAGACAGAACGTAATTGTAAAATTATCTAAAATTTTAAGCTGTCTTGTAGGTGCGCGACCGTGGCCACAGTAAATACACACATCAAAAGTGTCTAGGGATCAACATATATTTTTGCAATAACTTTTCTCCTGATTGATATTAATTAAAATTTTCTTTAAGGATTCATCAAATAAAGTGTTTTCGTTTGTCTACAGTAACGATAAACCAAGTCACCTTTGCATTAATAAAGAAATTTGCCATTTTCCTAATAAAGGGATTTTTGACATTTGAACCACTAACATTAAAGTTCGAAAAAAAGACTGAAATAACAGTTTTCTTTAAAATTTTATTGGGTAACTTAAACAATTAATAATCCATGTTTCTACCGCGAACACTAACAACACAAGAACATCGGTTTGGCATACTCAAAATGAGTTCATCCAAATCACGCTGTGGAATGGCCGCCCATGTTCGTTGCAACAACAAAAAAAGGTCTTCTTGCGACTGGATACCCTCCATATTCGGCAGAGCTCTTCTCTGTAGCATATCCCATGCATGCTCAATCGGGTTCAAGTCTGGCGACTGAGCAGGCCAGGGCATGACATTGATGTTAGCTGCGGCGAGAGTCTATCTTACAACTCTTGCGGTGTGCGGTCGTGCATTATCATGCATTAACTGAAATAAGGGACCGATTTGCACTTATAGAGGAACGATGACGTCTGATACAATCGTCTCAGCATAAATTTAAGCGTTGAGGTTGCCTCTGATCCAAATCAACTCAGTTCTTCCGCCGATCCAAATACCCGCCCATACCATGATGGTTCCACCATAAGGATGGACTTCCTGGCAGGATTTTAATCGCTGTTGGCGTCCAGGGGTTCTCCAGTGTCGTATACGTCTTGTATCCGGTCTCATACCAAAACGAGACTCAGCAGAAAGCACACGAAACGCCATTGTTCTTCTGCCCAATTTCTGTGTTCAAGAGCCCATTGATATCGAATCCTACGATTGTGCATTGCTATAGGTGGTACCCTTAGCGGTCTTCGGGAATGAAGGTTCACTTCATGCAAGCGGTTTCTGACTGTTTGGTCGCTAATTAAGTTCCCTGAAGAGTGATGAAGCCTCACGGCTAACATCATGGCGGTTATTGTTGGAGCTCTTCGAGTTGTGATTTGAATGTATCGGTCTTGTCTCCGTGTGGTGCAGCGATACCGTCCTCCATAGCGCTCAGCCACGGTACCAGTGCTTCGGTAACGTGTCCAAAGTCGACTGATAACACTCTGACTTGTATTCAGAGCTAAAGCCACAGTACGTTGCCGGGAACCAGCTTCTATCATTCCCACGGCTCTGAACATTTCTTCCCTGCTTAAATGACGTCGCCGCTCCATAATAACGTTGGTTTTAATCAGTAGTAGGGAAACAGTAGCACTAATAATGTCTTCAATGCGTTGTATGTTTTTATAGGGAAAATATTGACAGCTGATTTTCATCTTTTACTAGAAATTGATTGAAAGTTCCTGTTTCAAATTATGAAATGCACCAAAAAGAATCCATATAAATTTATAAAATCATAAATTTATTGATTAGAGATGTGGCTTTGTAATAAATTTATAAAATCATAAATTTATTACAAAGCCACAGCTCAATCTCAAGAAATCCGCATAAAAATGCTTGATCCCTAGACACTTTTGATGTGTGTATATGAGCTGCCTCGCCGCTTTGGAAGAATACCTAATGTTGTAATTCAAATTGAGTAGAACAGATAGAAGTTCTCTCGAAAGTTTGAAGAACACTTCACTTCTGTAACAACAGGTACCTAATTGTTTTCCTATTTTTACTTTGGGCCACATTATTGGTGTGATTGTGACAATATTATTATTATTTATTTTATTTATGTCCACTGAAACATGAAAGTAATTGATACAATGTAGGTAAGTACTGATGATATGAGATGAGACTAAATAATGAAATACGTAGTAAAAATACTAACCGCTTCTTCTATAAGTACCCTTTAAACTCAACTTCATGTTTCGAAATATTTGATGTGTCCGACGACGGTTTGCCACTAAAGTATAATTAACAAGTAAATATTAGGTAGATCGATCATCTGATCGATACCTATCTAGGTATTATATAGACGGTAGGTATCGAGAGAAGTCATACACGCATTTTAGACAACAGACTATGTGCTACCTAGACATCAAACTGATCAATAGATTTGCAAGAATTGAGAATTAAGTAGTAGATAAAAACTTTTAAAAAAGTAGGTAAGTATGTACACACGGCGTCAGATCAACCTACCCAAAACTGTCAAATTTCTACAATCCATTTTGAACTTTATTGTTTGGGGGTTTAAGGATCAATATTCATTGGAGAAATATGACAGTTTAGGGTAGGTTGATCTGACGCCGTGTGTACTAAGAAAACTAGATACCATAGACAATACAACCAAATGTATTGTCTGTGCTAGATACTAATATAGAACGTTTATAAGGAGCTCGATGGCCGAGGAGCTCGATGGCGCAGCGGCTAGCGCGTTCGGCTTGCGATCTTGCTCGCTAAGCCACTTTCGCAATGCCGGATCGCTGGATGGGTGACCAAATTAAAAACATGTCGAGCTCCTCCGTGCTTCGGAAGGCACGATAAACCGTTGGTCCCGGTTGTCCAGTGGACACATTATTTATTGGGGGTCGAGGGGACGAGAGTGGACTAAACGGTTTAAACCCACCCGCATTGGGCCAGCGTGGTGGTTAATGGTCCAATATCCCCACGTGCTATTGTCCACGTGGGAGGCCTGTGCCCAGTAGTAGGACGTTATAGGCTGATGATGATAGGCTCATTAGGACTTATCCTAATAATGATGGATGTTTGTTACTCTTTCACGTAAAAACTACATGAAATTCGCATTGCTGGAAATTCGCTATACAGATAAGTAGTTTATAACCTGGATTAACACATATAATACTTTTTATTCCGATATTTCCACGGGAACGTATATGAATGGATGTTTGTTACTCTTTCACGTAAAACACGACCTGCTTGCCTTTGAGGAGCTCGCGCTCGAAAATTATTGCTCGTTAAGGAAATCTAGAACTGCTATCTAGCAGCTGATGAAATTTCCTATATTTTAATATATAATTTAGAATTTTAAGATGTCAAAGTCAAAGTCAAATTATTTATTCAATGTAAACCTTTACAGGCACTTATTGACGTCAATACTAATAATAATAAAAAAACAGTTAACTAATTTATAGTTAAGACTTAATAACTAATCTAACGAGCTATTATAGTCTGTGCCAGACAAATGCGCATTGCTACCCCCAGTACCACTGCACGCCAAAACAGAATCGCGTCGAACCGAAATATAAGCCGTGGTCATAGAATTGTGTAATATGATTTCCAATTATCGTATTGATACTGTGGTAAGTAATATAAATTGGAGAGTTTTTGAAGTAAAATAAAGTAGCGGCTGAAATGAGTTTTGGAAAACATAAGTACCTAACCAATAAGGTTGACATTTTTAATCATTCAAATATCTTTTTTTATAAAAACTTAATCATAAGAAAACTTCAAAAATTAATAAGCATAAACTTGTGTGTTTTAAAATTGTTTCGTTTTTCGTCTTGGTACAAGCACAGAATAACTATTACTACTACCGTACAGAAGGTTCACCCTCCAACGACCCCCACGCGAAACTGAAACCTATCTCGTGACCCGAGCGTTCATATTCCGATAAGCACAGCCGACTCGATATCGATTTAACGTCCGTCAGGAGCGCAGGGTTTACGCGCGCGCGTAGGGATTACGAGTTAAGAGGAAACACCACGCCGACGTGGCACCCAAAACTCCCACACAAAACACAGAAAAACGACGCCCCGCAGCCCCCTTCCAAAACCGGACCAACCCCCACTACCCCTTCAGCAACGGTTAAAGAAAGAGACCCTTTACGTCCGTATGCTTGATTCCTTTGCATTAAGTCATTTATTTAATAACCAGGAGCCTTCAAAATTAAGCGAAATCACTTCGTTTTAAGGCGTCTTCAGAAACATTAAGTAACTCGTTTAAAAAAAAAATCAAACATATAGACACAAAAAACCTCCTCCCCCAACCGACGCTTAAATAAAAATTGGCCCACCTCTGAAGGAGGAAACAGGGGACCACGAAACGCCGCTCCCCCGCGCCCCGCATGAGAATCCCGAACGCCACGCCGACGCAGTGTTTCCTCTCAAGGCCAGATAGATCGCGCTTTAAGTTTTTTCAAACCATCTGAGACATAGAAAATAATGGTTTAAATTCTGGAAAAAAAAACTATGTATTAGTTAAGGATCCAATCTATTCAAAGTCTCATTCAGTTACAAAATCCGATAAAAAAAAAACCCAAAGTTACCCATTTTTGTAATGTTTTTTCAATATTATGACTATGCTACTGATAGATAGATAGATAGATAGATAAAAACTTTATTTACTGCTAAAAGACACACACATGTTGGTACACAAAATCACAATAAAAAACATAGTACAAAAAAAAGAAGATAATAAATATGTGTGTGTGTGCCGCAGCAGCAAAAGGGTGGCAGCTCATCGTCATATTCGTGAGTGTAAACGCGAGTACGTTTACCAACGTTAGAAAAAAAAAAATCAAAACTATAACTAAAAATTAAATACTAAATATTAAACTTAAATAACCTGTGATGACTGTGCCTATTTGCTTGCCTAAATTGCAGCTGAGATGAGATATACCTAATAAATAAGTGGTAGTAGTAGTAGTAGTAGTGGACGCCACGCCCCCAACCCAACCTCCACCACCCCCACCACTCTCCATCCCCGATCCTACTGGGGCAAACCAACATCGCGTCGCGTCGCGTCGGCCATATTCACTTCCGATCCAGCCTGCCTACGCGACACGACGCGACACCGGTTCACCCCCACAGGACCGAGGACAAAAAATGACGAGGGTAGCAGAAGCCAGGCTAGGGACGCAGCATCGGCACAAGTCCAACTCGATCGACAGTGATGCGAATGCAACCGAATACGACTGATCTAAATCCACCAAATAAGATATAAAATTATTTTAAAATATAATATATATACATTCATACATATATATACACACATACAATACATTCATACACACTATACACATATATAGATACGATACTGATACTTTACATTTAATTTTTGTACTCAACGAAAGACAAATAATTCGCAGATAAATTAGCAGAGAATCCTATATATAAAGTCTATAAATATAGGCAATAAAACCTATAAAACGCGCCGCTTCGTTGTTATACCCGTCCCGTACCGTCGTACCATCGAGAGAGCGAGAGAGAAGCCGCGAGAGAGAAATACCTGGCCTTAAGCGACGACGCGCGACGTGGAGCGTGAGAGCCGAGCGGCAACCTTTACTGTCATACGCCTAGGCGGCCTTCCTGGGAGGCACGCCGGCCGAACGTACCTAAACCCCACACCCCACTGGTACAAATGGGGTAAATGACCCTTCATGCACATCTAGCTGGCACAGACCATAACCTACTCTACCTACCTAATCTACCTACCTAACCAATCTACCACCAGTTCGGATTTTGGGAGAGCCTTCGACCGAGAAGAGCTGGCAAGAAACTCAGGAGGCCTTACTTTTTTCTCCCTCTAAGTAACAATGTTACTTTACAGTGTCATAGATCTAATTAAATAGGTACAAATTATTAAACATAATTAAGTACAATTTGTACGCATCAATAAAATTAATAATAACTAAACTAAATAATTTCAACAATTCATAATAATTGAATGAAAGAATAGTTAATAATAGACTAAAAATACTAATAATAAACACTAGTACAGAGTAGACTTATTTCCATGCATTTTTGTCTGCAACATAGTCATTGATCTTATAATAAGCTTTCGCAATTAACACACGTTTAATGTGCGTTTTGAATTTGTTGTCTGTCAATGCAGTGATGTCGTCAGGTATTTTGTTATAAAAACGAATTGAGTTGCATATAAAAGATTTACTACTTTTGCTAAGTCTGAACTTCGGAGCACACAGTTTGTTCCTGTTCCTTGTGTTATATCCGTGAACCTCATTGTTTCTGGTATAAAGGTGTAGATTTTTACGAGCGTACATAATATTTACAAATATGTACAAGGACGGTAAAGTAATGATATCTATATCTTTAAATAATTCCTTCAACGAATCACGTGCTTTTAACTGATATATAAACCGAACTGCTCTTTTCTGGAGAATGAAAATTCTACTAACGTCTGCTGCCGTTCCCCATAGTAGTAATCCATATGACATAACGCTATGGAAATAAGCAAAATAAACCAGCCTAGCAGTAGACTGATTTGTAATTTTTCTTATATTTTTAACAGCAAAAGCAGCCGAACTGAGCCTCTTTGCCAGACCCTCGATATGAGAACCCCACTGTAATTTAGAGTCTATCCTAATACCAAGAAAAGACGTTTCATTAACAATTTCTAACGTTTCCGCATCTAATTCAATATTTAAATGACTGAGCCGTGTATTAGGTGGAGAAAATTTAAGAAATTTAGTTTTATTAGCATTCAGTGCTAAGTTATTAACAGAAAACCATTGTGATACTCTGTTAAGTGTTTCGTTAATTTTTCCTTATCCAACCTTTGGGTCTTTCCTATCTAAAGAAAATATTAAAGAAGTGTCGTCAGCGAATAACGCTATTTCCGACATTTCCATAACCATGAATGGAAGGTCATTAAGATAAACAAGAAACAGAAAGAGACCGAGAATAGATCCCTGGGGTACCCCCATTTTGACTATCGAACCTCCTGATACTACATTATTTATACCTACTTTCTGACTTCTATTGTGCAGATAAGATTTTATTAATTTAAGTGCATTACCACAAACGCCATATTGAAATAATTTACCAACTAAAGTTGAATGATCAACACAATCAAAGGCTTTAGAGAGGTCGCAGAAAATACCTACCGTATCCTGCGAAGATTCCCAAGTGTCAAGTATGTTTTTGACCAGTTTTGCTCCAGCATCTATAGTTGACCGTCCTTTCGTGAAACCAAACTGATCACTGTGTAAAATTTTATTCATTCTAAAGTGTGCATTCATTTGCGTATAGATTTTAGATTCGAAAATTTTACTAAGTGCCGGAAGAACAGAAACCGGTCTATAGTTAGCAGCGTTAAATTTATGACCTGATTTATAAATGGGAGTTACTTTACTATTTTTCATTAAATCTGGAAATGAACCTACTTCGATACATTTATTAAATATTCCTGCTAAAAACGGTGCGATTACTTCTATAATAGGCTCCAAAACTGTCACAGAGAGACCCCATAAATCTTCCGTTCTTTTCTTATTCAAGCTTTTGTACGTTTTTATTATGTCTAAATATGTTATATCTCTAAAATTAAAGATCGGTACTATTTTATTAAAATTAAGTTTTAATAAACTTTGTGCTACAGTAGAGGACGATTCTAAATGTCTAGTTGTTTCAATAGGTATATTGGTAAAAAAGGAATCAAAAATGTCAGCAACTTTAAGATTATCTTTAATAAGCTCATCATTCAACTTAAGCAGAAAGCCTGACTCATTTTTACTCACTTTGCCAGTCTCTGAATTAATAATTTTCCAAGTAGTCTTGACTTTATCTTTAGACTTTATAATTTTGTTGCTAATAAATTTAGACTTTGCAATAAAACATACATTTTTAAATATTTTGGAATATCGTCTAACATAATCATGAAAAGCTGGATTAGAATTGAAAGATTTCTTGTCATACAGATCATAAAGAAAATCCCTACTTTTTCTTATTCCCTTCGTAGCCCAGTCACTAAACACTGTCTTTTCCTTTACATTAACTTTTTTTTTTGTATATATTTTGTCAAATTCTTTAGTAATCACACCAAATAATTTATTGTAATATTTATTTGGTTCATTAACATTGCAATCAAATAACGAGAGTCTCTCAATAATTTTATCTTTAAATATTGCAGATCTACTACCAGTTAAAGGCCTTTAAGTAATTACTTTATCTTTCGACAATTTTTCCTTGCAAAATAACTCTATCTTTTGAGCTTTATGGTCAGAGGGTACCCCATTTATCAGTTCCTTGCTTTTGATTTTACAATTTACAAAAATATTATCAATACATGTCTCTGATTGAGGTGTAATTCGAGTTGGCTCATTGAAAACATAATTTAAGTCATAACATTTTAGCAATGAAATAAAGTTTTCCTTATCCCCAGACTCAGCAAGTAAATCTATGTTAAAATCTCCACATACAACAATGGATTTATTGCAGGCAAATATCTTGTCAAGTAAATTTTCTAATATTCTAATGAAAGACATAAAATTGCCTGAAGACGGTCGATAAATACATACTATAAGAAAAGCGTCTATCTCTGCACTAGCTATCACGCAAACGCGTTCAACGGATTAACTTACTATATCTTTTCGTTCTTTACATTTAATGGAGTCTTTGACCAGAATTATGCAACCGCCCCCCATAGCAGAGTTTCTGTTGAACACACTAGCGACTTTACAATTATTTACTGAAAAGCACATAGTTTCAGATTTTAGCCAGGTTTCTGTTAAACATAATATGTCCACATTATATTTGTCTAGCATTAATTCAACATGTAATATTTTGCCAGAGAAGCGATTTACATTTTGGTGAACTAAAGTAAAATTATTATTACACTTTACTTTAGTCAACCTTACATTCATAAAAAAGAGTTTGCCTCAGTGCCTTTAGTGGTACTACTATTGGTCACTGTCTTGTCATTGCATTCTATGTTGATAATATTTGCTAATAGAGTAGCTATATTATGTTTACATCGTCTAGACAGATATATATTATCTTTAGTCAAGAAAAAGTTTTTAATAAATAAATTGCTATCAAATAGCTGGAAGTCACCACTGTGACGACTGATCATGTGATGTAACATATTGTTAAGTTTATAAATTTTATTATTTTGATTGTCATTCAATGACTTTGAATATGGAAACGTACACCATGTTAGTTTCTTACAGTCTATCTGGCTTAATCTCGTAAAGCTGTCAACAATATGTTTTGTTTGCAAGGCTAAACTGTCCCCTACAAGCAGAACTATTGAAGTATTACTGTTTACATTTGCAGAACATACCTCTGTTACAATCTGTTGCAGCGTTGCCCCAGGCATACATTTATTCAACACAGAACCTCTTGTATGGTTATTCAAAATAGAGCCAAAGTCCTTCCCAATCTCATCAGTGAAAACTAGGGTGTGGGCAGAATTTCTTATTTCTTCGTGGTATTGAGGCTGGTCAATAGCAACCTCAGGCAACGCTACAACTGAACAGTTGAAGGGGAACTGAGAGTCCGATGTCGGGGCAGAGTGGTCAGGTGTATAAAAGTTGTCACAAGGACATGTCGAAGACTCAGACCTTTCTGTGCCGACTTCCTGCTTTTCCGATACCGGACCCCCAGTATTATAAGAGTGGTCAGCAACACAACAAGTACGCTTTTTATTTAGGGATTCAAATCGCTCAGCATTATAGTTGCACATATCAACCATGTCATTTGCAGCAACAATCTGATAATTTAGGTGTTTATGTGACAGATCGCTTATATTGTCATACATACTTTTCAGTGACCTTTCTAAGTTATCAATTTTATTAATTATGATATGTGAGTCGCTGTCATGTTTATCATTCCTATCAATTGTGCTATTACTATACAATTTCAACTTATTTAATAATTGAATCCTTTCCTTCCTAAGTGACATATGCTTCTGTAAATGATTTTGCCTATTGACTAGTTTTTGGGTCTTAGAAATATACCTTTTAACACGGATATATTTTTTTAACTTTTTGACACTTCTAAAATTATGGTTGTTTTTACACAGTGATTTATTTAAGGCTGACTCTTTTTTACCGGACTATCCATTACATTTCACCTGTCCGTTAATTCTTCAAAGTAACTTTGATTGTTAATAAAACTATTTCCATGACTCTGGTTTTTGAGAATATCTGAATTACAAGATAATAACTCGTCGAACAAGCTCTGAGAATGATTTACTTTAACATTATTACAGCTTTCATTTTCTAACTTTAAAATCGTTGCATGTGCCTCACATAAACTCATTTCCAGATCACTTATACGCTTCAATGCCTGTTCATAAGTGCTATTACATTCCGTGAAAGAGGTGATTACGTCCTGCATCTGGCTACATTTGTCAACGATATCTAAGTATTTGAGATGTAAGTCAGCAAGTTCACTCTTCAGCTCGGAATTTTTTCCAATGATCTTCATAATTTCCTTTTCGCTGTCATCCCTTTCTTGCAACAAGTTAATATTGAGGTCTTTTGTTGCCTTCAAATCCAATAGGGTCTGTTTCAGCTTCATCTCAACATCCTTTGCAGTTGCCTTGCGGGTCATCATCATGCCTCAACTGTTACCCCAACACAGCGATAAGGCTGAAAGAGTAATGTATAAATATGAGTAAATTGTTACTATAATTGTTGCAAAGATGAGTGGATAATATGTAATAATTATGTATTATTCAATCTGTCCGTTGTATGGTGTAAAAGAACACTCAACAAAAGATACAACAATCCTATAGAAAGATTTGCTGTTATGAAGTGAGGACGTGGGTAGGTCACTTGTAAAAAAAGATTTACCTATTAAAAAAAAAAGCACTTTAATAAGTTTCTAATACAATTGTGAAAATAATCAACTTTTAAATGTGCAGTCAAGTTCTGATGTATAGTGTTGTAGTGTGTGAAGGTCTGTAGCAAGACAATGTCACCATCAACTTCACTTCCACTATATAGTGAAGTCAAGAGAGGTTACCAAGCCAAATCGTAATTGAGGTGTGACGATACTCACTATTATGTGAGATTTGTAAAGTTGATAGATGTATTAGTGTGAGGAACATGTAGTTACAAATTAAAGAAAAAATAAAATAAAAATAAGACCAATCAATATGTAGTGGAATCAACTTTCACAATGATAACTTGCTTATTGAAGGTAGGTAGTGTTAGGTTATTTTAGGTCGATTTATCTAGTTAAATTATGTACTTAAGGAAAAATTATGAAAACAATACTCCCCGGGTTTTAAATGCAGCTCTTCAGCTCTGCAGCTTTTGATATATTATACTTTTCTTCAAAAAAGTTATTTATTTTTGCCGGCCGTTGACAGCTCCGGTATAGTCGAAAATTTCAAAAAGACGAAATTCAAATATTTTTGCATAGACACTAATAATGCAAACACTCGTACTTATATTTTGTCACAATATGTTCACGTTAAACACAATTTTATAGATACATAACAATGATTTAAAATGAAAATTAGTTTTCAAAGTAGAAGCTAAGTTTTGACCTATGTATCCTAAGTAATAAAATTGAACAATTCAAATTAAAGTTAAAATGTTTGGAGCACAAAAAGCCGCAGAAACGGGGTGGTTTTCACTCTTATCAAATTAAATTAAATAACTAAGATTGCCGAGTCGACTTTGATGTAATAGTACCTAGATTATGCACCAAGGGGATAAAGTAGTGTCTCATGTACCGAGCGTCCCGTATTGAATCCCGAGTAAAACGAAGGATTCTAGCGTTAACCCGAGCGTAGCGAGGGTGTTTAGAGTTAACTCCCGATCAAAGCGAGGGAGATAAGACAAGAATCCTCTAAGTGCAGCGTGGGATTCAAGGTCGCCCAATACGAAGGCACCTTTATCCCCGAGGAGAATACTCTACTTTTCACACCATCTACGGGACAATAAAAAGCAATAGTAAAACAATAGTACTTAGATTGTTATACAAGGAGCTAAAGTGACCCAAGCGGACTAAAGATTGCACATACATCCTACAGCATAGAGCGGCGATGGGCTCATCAAAATAATACTACGAACCCCTATCTTCTCTTTGGTGTCGTAAAAGGCGACTAACGGACTAAATAAATACTGCACATACATTCAACAGCATAGGGCGGCGATGGGCTCATCAAAATAATACTACCAACCTCTCCCTTCCCTTGGGTGTCGTAAAAGGCGACTAACGGACTAAAGACTGCACATACATCCAACAGCATAGAGCGGCGATGGGCTCATCAAAATAATACTACCAACCCATCTCTTCCCTTGGGTGTCGTAAAAGCGACTAACGGGCTAAAGACTGCACATACATCCAACAGTAATGGATAGGTATTTCGTCTTTTCCTCCGTAAAAATGCGTGGTTTAATTATATAAAGTGAATAGGGTAAAGGAAAGTGATACACGACTGAACTAGGTAGTTATAAGGCGGTTCTTGATGCGGTAGGTACGCTCGTCTTAAAACCTCCGGGTTGTAGGTTTTTGAAAACATTATTGAATTAAACGATTGATTGATTTTGAAATTATCATAAGACTAACAAATGTTGATGCTATTGAACACGTTGGCGGAGAGAACTACTTTTAAACGTAGGTATATTGGGCCGTAACCCACCACGCTGGCTCAATGCGGGTTGGTAGGTTTTAACGACTGTCATATTACGACACCAACCGGGACCAACAGATTGACGTGCCTTCCGAAGCACGGAGGAGCTCGAGATGTTTTTAATTTGGTCACCCATCCAGCGACCCGGCGGCACTGCAAAAGTGGCTTATTAAAAAGTCTTATTATTTCTTACGAATTATTGTCAATTTGTGAGTGAATATTTTTATTTGATGTTTTCTACGATATTTTTATTGCATAACAGTGCGTGTTTAATTTACATTTGATTTTATGTCATTGAATTAAATAAGATTGCGTGCAATTTAAGTGCTACCTATTTCATTCACAACGTATTTTATTTGTTTAAATAAAAAATATGATATTTACAATCACAAAATAGGTACATTCACAAAACTAGATAGAAGCTCAAAGTAGGCAGATGTAATTAAAACACTGTAGGTAAGCAGCCCTATCGCGTGCTTACGTACCGCGCGGCTGTAGGCATTTTTTTCAAAGATAGGGCCGAGATATATTACTCTATATTATTAATATAGTTAAGTTCCACCAGGGTAATCCCTGGTGGAACTTGCTGCGATATTATTTTAAAAGTGCTATATCTCCTAAGACATTCATTGAAATCGAATCAAATTTTAACCGCCTCTGTGGTCTAGTGGCTAAGCCACCGGTCTCAGACCCAGAGATCCCGGGTTCGATTCCCAGCGGGGGGTACATCTTTGTGTGCTCGGTTTGGTTTGTGGTAGGGCTGTTAAGTCCGCCTGGCTAAATACCACCATCTTATCTAAGTCTGTCGCCATAACAACGATGTTTATAGCATTGTTGTGTTCCGATAGTTGAGATAAGATAGCCAGTTCCTCAGTGGTTGAGGATTCCGGGTGCAGCGGCGCTTTCACCTTCGGCCTTATCGTCACTTACCATCAGGTGAGATGAAGGCCAAGCGCTAACCCGTTGGTGAATAAAAAAAAAAGAATGATGGATGAAAAGAGCAATTTTGTTATAAATTAAATACTTGTGATGAATAACGTATTTATAGGGAAAAGGAATAATATCTTTATTATTGAAATGTTGCATTCACAATGCTATATAGATAACGTTTATAATGTTTACTAGAAAAAAATCAACCAGTCTCAGGAAGCTCGAGTGCCGCAGTGGACCACCACCGGCAATCCAAAGGTCGTGGGTTCGAATCCCACTCGAGCTTCCTGAGACTGGTTGATGTTTTCTAGTAAACATTTGAAAGGATTAATATGTTTATAAAAACACCTTCGCAAATAATGCCTTATTTTAGAACAAATTTGGTTGGCATAAAAAAGGTTATGTGAGCCAACCTTAAAAGATAGACGTATGCTGTCGCAGACTTTTTTTTAGAACTTTTAAGGGGGAACAATTCTGTCATACATGATTTTTGCAAAAACTTTAACCGTTTACGCAGCGCACGCATCGGAAGCTCTCAAAAGAAAAAAAACCCCGATTTTGAAACATTCTTAATTGGTGCTCCGCTCTTATTGGTCCTAGCGAGCGTTCTTCGATAAATAAGAAGAATTTTTCAAGTCGGACCAGTAGTTCCTGAGATTAGCGCGTTCAAGCAAACAAACAAACTCTTCAGCTTTATAATATTAGTATAGATTATAGTAAGTCTTTTTCGACCGTTGATGGATCAATAAATGTTGGTGAAATCGAAGACGAGTATGTTGTAACCAGTAAGTGCTGATCCATCGACGTCACACGCGCATCAAGGATGGATCAAAGTACCTATATCAGTTTGCGCGAAGCGGAGCTGAGTAAAAACGTGAAATAGGCATTGAGTTATGAGTTATAATGTACTACGTACTATGTGGTGAAACCACCGTTTTACCTTTTTGTGACTCCACTTCCCAGGTATCTTTTTATTTCATGTAATCATCTCATGATTTAACATTCGTCTTATTTATATATTTGCTTTTATTTTTCCTCGCTTCTGCAACGATACATAATGATTTAGTAACTACACACTACACTACACACATCGCAATTCCTTTATCTAAACACATTTACTTACGTGATCTAAATCACGAAACTTCGAACACTATTTTTCGACACTTTTACGTATCCCACAAGTTTCGGATCACTTCGATAATCTTATTATGCGTTTTTCTTGTAATATTTACATTTATCTCACCTTAATTGTTTTCTATTTACTAAATATTGTGTTTTGGTCACGTTTTAACGTAAATGCAACTTATCAACAAAATTGAATCAAAACTTTTAGACTTTCTCATTTTTACATTTGGCCATCTAGATTTCAGCGTTTTAAAAATATTATTTTGAAATTTATGCAGAACTCAGAAACCGAGGTTTCATTATAAAATTCAATCAAATTCTTTTTTTTTTACAATTGTCCATCTAGATTTCAGCGTTTTAAAAATATTATTTTGAAATTTATGCAAAACTCAGAAACCGAGGTTTCATTATAAAGGTCAGCCGACGACTAATCATTACATCTCTAGCTTTGGATTCAAAAGGATTAGTCTACTGAGACGATCACCAGCTTCCGAATTGGAAGGTCAAGACTCCTTACTTTCCTCTTCCAAATTGGAAGGACTAGTCTTCAAGTACAATCACCAGCTTCCGAATTGGAAGACTACAGCCTCCAGTCATCGCGTGCGCCTACGCCTGCCTGTGCCTGTCTCGCCTGTCAGCCAACACCTTCGCCCGACTGCTGCCTTCGCCTGCCTGCGCCTGGTGGCGCCTGCCTGCCTGCACCTTCGCCAGCCTGCGCCTGCTGGCGCCTGCTGCCTGCGCCTGCCTGCGCCTGCCTGCGCCTACCTGCGCCTGCCTGCGCCTACCGGCGCCTGCCTGTCGGCGCCTGCCTGTCGGTGCCTGCCTGTCGGCGCCTGCCTGCCTTCGCTTGCCTTCGCCTACCGGCGCCTGCCTGCCTGTACTTGGCTGCGCCCTTCGACGACTGCCAAGTTCAGCGCTTGCCTCCACACCTTTGCCTGCCTCCACGTCAGCTGCACCTACCCCTTCACTTTTTATATCATCAACCTTCATTTTAACCATCATCACCTCCATACTCACCATCATCACTCACTTTTTTTTTTACTTTTGTTTGTAATTTTATTTTGTCCTATAAATGATTGTTAATTTCTTATCATCTTTTCTTTTTTAAATGTCGCTTCACGACAACTAGAGAAGACATCTCAACTAGATCGTTTGTAACACCCGTTAGAGCCAGCTCGCTCCAACTGTAGTAGTCTGTGGCAGGCGCTAGACGCAACAATACGTGTGTATTCTGTGTTCTATTTTATTAAAATAAGCCTTTATGTGTGCTAAAGTACTGTTTAAACCACTTAGGAAATACAAATAAAACCAAAGGAATCCCTTTTCACCTGGAAATACGTACTAAATTATCGATGTAACATGCATTTGACTAATTATTTAATCAAATCGCCGAGACATGAAGCGGCGGCCATGTTTCGGTAAAATGCATATAGTAACAATATTTCTGTTTTGTGCAGAAGTGACACTTTTAACGCGTTATGTGAAATAATTGCTAGGCTTGGGATTATGGTGGCAGTTTGATTGGTGATTTTGTTAGAAATAATAAACTTACATAAAATACTTTTTATTAATGAACTTGACCGTTATTTTTATATCATTAAATATATTATTTATATATTAGATATTTACCTCCGGGGTATCACAGGATTCACACGGCGTAAAAAATAACCTTATTCTTTAGCTCCGACGCACCGTTTCTGAGACATTTTTATTTATATTTTAGTACTACTACCTAGGCATAAGAAAACGTACGCATGTATATAAATGTATTTGGTCATAAATAAACGCAAAGAGTTTCTTTCATTTATAACTTTATACATATTAACAAACCATAGTAAGTATTATCCGTGGTTTAATCTGAAATAATAAAATGTAATAAAGATTGAATTCTAATGAAAGGTAGAATTTATTTTTTACCGTTTAGTTATCCATGGACACGTTTTTCATCTGTTCATCTCACTGAATACAAATATTTATGTATACAAAATTTATTCATGTTCACCAAACAGTCACCACTCACCACCCATCAAAAACGGTTCACCCTAATGGGTGGACCATTTTTGACGTCTTAATAGACGAATCAAACTCGACGCGGTTGTGTCGCTTAATTACCGATTTTCTATGGCCACCTTCCAGCTCCATCATCAGACCGTGGTTACTATATCTACCAGCAAAGTACTCTCGTCAAGACGAATCAAACGAGCCCATATTCGATGGGGTTATGTTGTTTAATAACTGAGATCCTATGGCCATCTTCCAACTTCATCATCAGACCATGGTTATCATCTAAAAATAAAGTACTCGTCAAGATGAATGAAACGAGCCAAAACTTCATAGGGTTGCGTCTTTTTATTACAGAGTTTCTATGACCACCTTTCAGCTCCATCACCAGACCCTAGTTACCATTGAAAGACAAACTACTCGTCAAGACGATTCAAACGAGCCCAAACTTGATGACGTTGTGTTGTTTCATTGCAAAGTTCCAATGGCCACCTTCCAGCTCCATCATCAGATCAGCACCATGTCATCATAATATTGCATTATCACGCGATTTACACATGTATGAAAAATTTCAGCTCGATCGGTAACCGGAAAGTGGGTCAAAATTGAGTTCCTAAATTCCCCCCGAACAAGACATAATACATAGGTACATTGCAAGTTAAATAATAGCTTGTAAAAAAAACCTTTTTAAAAAACAAGCTTTTATTTAAATGCGCTAAAAAAAACCCACCGAACTACCCTACCCATTAAGACGAATCAAACTCGACGCGGTTGTGTCGCTTAATTACTGAGTTCCTATGGCCACCTTCCAGCTCCATCATCAAACCCTGGTTACTATCTAGCAACAAAGTACTGGTCAAGACGAATCAATCGAGCCCATACTCGATGGGGTTATGTCATTTAATTACTGAGTTCCTATAGCCATCTTCCAGCTCCAATATCAGACCCTGGTTACCATCTAGCACCAAAGTACTTGTACGAGCTGCTGCTGTACAATGTTTAATTTGATAATGATGAAATGATAAGAAGTCTTGATGAAGGTCTGAATTTTTTATACTTGATATTTGATACAATGTTTGATACGAGTAAACCTCGGGACGATCGAATGAGTACTAAAAAATATTATAATAGTATGAAGTAAATTACTAGAAATGCTGAATCGCCGATGTGACGCAATTGTGCGGTTGTATAGACCGTACATGTTGCGGGCGCGAGAAAAAGACATGATAAGACAAACAAATGTAAATAATATACAATAAATGCTTAATAAAACAAAGACTTAAAAATTTCATGCTTAGAGTCTCTATACTTATAAAATTTTATGTCACATCACAACACTATTCACATTCACTGAAGCGCTTGCATGTTTGTGGTGAAGTTGCCTTATCCAGTGCGTGTGCGCTCGGATTACTCGCTGTCGTGGCCGAGACTACTTTGTTGTGAATTAGATCTTGCGGCTGTGTTAGTTGATAAGCTCGCGATAGTTCCATTCTGGGTTCACTGTTTGTGAAATGAGCGCTCAAACCCAATGACCGCTCGCTCAAGGGTGCTGCAGGTAGCCTTGCTGAACACTTTCGTCGCAGACGCCGTCCCGCATACAGGATGGCCACCAAAATACCGGCTCCCAAAATAGTATACATGACTGCATACTGATGTATATCATGATGTGATATTGAATCTGATAATCCAATAGTGGGATCGCTGTTTTTCATCAGATCGACTTCTTGACCGAGAAGACGTTCTTGATAACGGTCATGCTCAGTTTTCTCCGTTTTCTCAATTATTTTGATAGGGATTGTTATATTGATGACGTCATTGATAGGAGCAATGTTGATTTCTTCACTGTCGGGCTTCACCTTGAGATTAGTCATCTGTTGTTTGTGTGCCAATATAGTAATATTCTCGTCCTTAATAGTACAGCCGTCGCCGAGAGTGATTATTCCGGCCTTGCTGAGTTGCTTAGCTGTAACTTGATTATCGCATATTATTCTTATCGTGCATTGCTCGCATCAGAAATATAAGTAGGTGTTTATCTTGTTCAGTTCAACCCAATTGTTTTTACAAGGTTGAGTGTCCACTTCGCATTCATTTGTGTTTTGGTTTTTGATACACAAATGATCGTCTGATTTTATGTGGAAAATTGGTTTTTGAAGTGGGCAAAGGTGAGTACCCGAGTCATATGATGTACATCTTTGTACTTCACCTTCTGATAAAGGAATATATGAATCCTTGAGTATGCTGATTGCCATGTGATCGGCTGTAGGTTTAATGCTTACCATTTCTCTCTTTACTTGTTGCGGCACAGCGATGAGTCTGTATATCTCGTAACTATCCCTGCTAACTAAAGGGATTTGAATTTCAAAAATAAAATATTTGCTTGTCATTCTTGCCTTGACCTTGAGTAAGTGATATATGCTGGGTAAGTTTGTTTGAATATTGTCTATCGGTAGAGACAACTGTTTTGCTAGCTGGCCAGAAATTATATTTAACTCTTGACGTAATTGATCTGGTGTCAATATGTGAATATTAAATTTTTCGTCCTGTATATTGCTTATCGTATCTAATAATGTTTCTTGTATATTTTTCAGGTTTCTTAAAATGCTGTTTGTGATTAAAGTTGATAACATAAATTCATTGATGATCTCCACATCTCTAACTTCGTTGGCCAGTGTATTGCTTGCTTTTTCTAATTCTGTTATATGCTGAATATATACTTCTTGCTGTTTGGACATCGAATCTTCTACTCTTTTTAACAAGTTGTACTCGGCCTCGATTACGGATGTTTGATTTTTCCATAGGAGGGCGAGGTGCTTTTGATTTTCTCTGATCTGATCGATATCTTTTTCATATTTAAGTGCGAATTCCTCGTCGAGTATTCCAAACAAACTTCGCGCAATATACCCGACCCCGTTGATAAGGCCTCGTCGCTTACGCTCCGCGCGTGTATTTTGCTGACCGAGTAAAATGTTGTTGTAGTATTCGAGTGCGGTAGATTCGTGACGTATTTTATGTAATATTATTTCACACTTTGTTTGTTTTGCTGCTGATGAACATATGGTCTCAAGGTTTTTGTAGTATTTATCTACTAAGGTCATCCCTTGCCAATATGGTTCCATATCGTAGTATACGATTAGTTTCCACTGATCTCTGATAAGGTGCATATTTGATAATTTATCCAAATAGATACTCTGATTGCTTTTCAGGTTCAATATGTTGTAAGCACATTGAACGGGTGATAAGATGGTGAGCAGGAGCATAATGGCTAACGTGATATAATTACATGCTGTCTTGCTTCTTGTTTTTCTTGTTTTGATTCTGTCAGCGGTATCCGTGGTGTCGGTACTTGTACTTGATTGGTTTATCCTTGAGCTTGGTACTAATGTTGATACTTTTGAAATAGGTCTTTTGATAAGCCCGTTTTTTGTTTTAATTGATACCACCCGAACGAATCCATCCTTGCCTGGGTGTAGGTCAATAATTCGTCCGAGAGCCCATTTGCCGGGAGGTAAATTGGCATCATTAATGACAATTATGTCATTGATTTGTGGGTTTTCTTGCTTTTGCTGCCATTTGCTTCTAGTTGATAGCTGACACAAGTATTCAGACTGCCATCTTTTCCATACGTCAGTAAATATTTTTTGAACGAGTTGCCACCTTGTGCGCTCATCCCTTTCTGTTTCTACAATAGTTAAAGTAGGACCGCTTGCTAAAAAGTGTGATGGAGTAAGATAGTTGATATCGTTAATATCTTCACTAAGAGCGCAAAGTGGCCTTGAGTTAAGTACCGCTTCCAATTGTGATAATAATGTTGATAGTTCTTCATACGTGAGTTTTTGCTCTCCTATAACTCTACGTAGATGAAACTTCAGGCTCTTCACCGCTGCCTCCCATAAACCTCCTGCACCAGGCCACGAGGGGGCGTTGAAGTGCCATTCTATCTCAAGGTCTGCTATTGCTGAGAAAAACTCACTTTCCAAAGTGCTTTGTAATCCTCTATATTCATTTTTAAGTAGTTTGCTGGCCCCGACGAAGTTCGTCCCGTTGTCACTATACATGTGTCGTGGGGCGCCTCGCCGGGCTGCTAGTCTACGTACGGCTGCTAGAAATGTGGACGAGCTAAGGTCGGACACCAGCTCCAAATGCACGGCCTTTGTGACCATGCACACAAAGACGGCGACGTAGCCCTTGGTCGTTTTGATGCCACGACCCTTGCTTGATTTTACTTGGATGAAACCCGTGTAATCCACGCCGGCATGATGAAAAGGTCGGGTCGGATTACATCGCGCCGAAGGTAAGTCACCCATTATTTGCGTTTGCTTGATAGGGCTGTGCTTCCGACAAACAACACATTCACGGATACGTTTTTTGACAGCCCTGTTGCCGCCTATGATCCAGTAGCGCTGTCTTAGCTTTGCTAGGGTCACCCTGGCGCCTCCGTGAAAAGTCATCTTGTGAGCGTGATCTATGATGATATCAATGAAGTGTCCGTTATGGGGCAAAATAAGGGGATGCTTCATGTTCTCGTCAATATTGGCATGCTGTATTCTTCCACCGACTCTTAGAAGATCTTCTTCATCTAGAAATGGATTAAGTGATAGAAGTTTGCTGTCATGCTGAACTACTCCCTTTTGCTTGATGGTAAGTATTTCTTTTATATATTCTTTTTGCTGTATATATTTTATGATAATGTTTGTAGCTTTTCTGATTTCAGGTGCTGTCAGGTGCTTTGGTTTGCTTTCGTAACGTGAGACTGCGCGCAATACCCACGTTAGTATACGCGTCACTCGAGTCAGACAGCTGTGTTTGCTTATCAACTCGTCGATTACGTCATGATCGTGACGTCTAACGGTGACGTTTGTCTGAGGCGTTTTTCTGAGCTCTTGATCTGTATTATAGCTAATTATGGTGTCATCTTTCTTGTAAGTAGGTAGCCAGGCTGGCCCTTGCCACCACAGCGAGTGGTTTAATAAATTGCTTGCTGTAATTCCACGACTAGCGCAGTCTGCCGGGTTCTCAGCTGATTTTACATGGCGCCAACTACTAGCCGGAATGATGTCCTTGATTTTTTGCACTCTATTAGCTACGAATGGCTTCCAACGCTGAATGTCACCTTGTATCCAACCAAGCACGGCAGTGGAATCTGACCATCCGAAGATTTTTATGTTATGATCTGATAAGCTGTTTAGAACAATTTTCATTAAACTAGATAGTAAGAGTGCAGCGCAAAGTTCCAGTCTAGGCAGTGATACGCATTTTGATGATGGAACAAGTCTTGATTTGGCTGCTACCATTACTACTGATGCTGATTGCTCTTGTTCTTTGCTTTTGACCTTGCAATAGATGATACAAGCATACGCGCGTTCCGACGAATCACAAAACCCGTGAAGTTCGATGTCATCTTGACCTTCATTTTTCAACCATCTTGGTACTTGTATTTTGTTAATATCTTCAAGGTCAAGTTTCATAGTTGACCACTCTTGAGCGATGTTCTGAGGAAGTTGGTCGTCCCACTTTAGTTCTTGTTGCCATACTGATTGAAATAGCAACTTAAACTTTGTTGTGATAGGACAAAGCCAGCCTAACGGATCGAAAATGCTTGATATCTCTGATAAAAGTGAGCGTTTTGTGGCTGGTTTTGTTGATGAAGTGTTAATTTTCAGATTAAACAAGAAAATATCATTTTCTGCACTCCAGTGTAATCCTTAGGCCTTTGTCGATTCCTTTTGCTTGAATTCGTATCCATTTTGATTGTTGCTATCCGAACTAACATTTTCTATTAGCTCTTTACAATTCGAGTTCCATTTTCGTAAATTAAACCCTCCTGCTTTCAGTAAATTGATAAGATCTTGTTGAATTTTTATTGCTGAGGTAATGCTCTGTGCACCACTTAAAATGTCGTCCATATAAATTTCTTGCTCTAAAATCTTAGCTGCTTCAGGGAATCTGTGACCTTCATCGTGTGCTAACTGCTTCAAAGTTTTCATTGCTAGGAAAGGCGCGGCTTTTGTGCCATACGTAACTGTTGTTACTGATATTCACGCAATGGCTCATTAGTGTTGTCACGCCATATTATTTTTTGATAAATCTGATCCTTTTCATTGCAAAGAATAGCTCTGAAAAACTTCTCAATATCTGCTGAAAAGGCGATTTTGTATTGTCGCCATTTGATTATAAGTGTCATAATGTCAATCTGAAGATTCGGTCCACTGTACATCATATCGTTTAAGCTGTAGCCGGTCGACGTCCTTGCTGACGCATTAAATACGACTCGTAGCTTTGTAGTCGTAGAGTCACTCCGTAGCACACAGTGATGCGGTAGATAATAACCGGGTACCGTATTGCTGTTACGAGTACATTGCTGCATGTGATTTAAACCAATGTATTCTTTCATAAATGCCTTATATGATTCGGAAATATTTTCATTTTGTCGAATTTTCGCTCTAGTTGATATAGTTGAGCGACGGCTTTCTGTCTTGATTCACCCAAATTTTGCTCAATTTCAGGTTTTAGAGGTATCCGCACGACATATCGACCATCACTAAGTCGTTTGGTTTCTGTCTCGTACTGCTGTAGACAATAATAGTCTTCTGATGACATGTTAATAGAATTGTCTGCTATGTCTTCTATGGCCCAAAATCTCGAGATGTCCTCCATATTGTGTAAAACAACATTACATTGATATGATGACTTTAAGTTGCCACATATGATCCAACCAAGGCGAGACTGCTGTGCTATCGCGTGGTTTTCATCTTGTCGTATAATTCCGCTCAGGATGATAGTTGAGTAGATGTCAGCGCCTAACAGTATGTCGATAGGACGGCTTATGTTGAATTCAGGGTCGGCTAATTGAATGCTTTCCAAGTGCTCCCAGATCGGTTTGCTGAAGGTGCGATTCGGTAAGTTGTTCACTAAGTTTTTCATGATTATGACGTCAGTACTAAAAGTATAGTCAGAATTGATCGCTGATGCTGTGATATTGATAGCTCCTTTGCAGTTATTTTCTTTTGTGCCTATCCCGAAAATAACTCCTTTACAACGTTGACAACCCAAGTCTCTGTGCTGCATTTTCTGTGATTAGCGATGTCTGTGACCCTTGATCGATCAAAGCACGCATAGTGATCAGGTTTCCGTCAGCTGCTAGCACCTTGATTTGTGCTGTTGCCAACAGAATTTCTGCGACACATTCTTGTAATACATGTGAAACATGTTTTTGCAAGTTGGATTTTCCATTGCTTGCTTGCTGGCTTGATCGGTGGCTTGATAAGTATGCTTCGTGTAGCAAGGTATTATGATTCCTTTTGCAATGAACATATCTTTTCTCCGAAAAACATTCCTTGCCGTTATGATCATAAAGGCAATTTTCGCATAAACTTAGTTTTAATATTGTCTTGCGTTTTGCTTCTGGTGACTGTTCTAAAAATGTTTTGCAGTGATAAATGCCGTGCGCTTCATTGCACAGAAGGCATGGTGTCTTGTTACGTGACGTAGATGCTTGTTGTTGAAATGTTTTTGCATTTGCGTGATTTATAAATGGTTTATTTGATATTGCTTGATTAGACTTATTATAATTAGATTTTTTAGAATCATAAAACTGGGATTGTTGATTTGTTTTAGGCATATCTTGCTTACGCCTAGATGACTCCAATGCTGTAAATCTCATTTCCAAAAATGTTAAAAAATCTGATAAAGTTGGTAACTCTCTTGGATCTTCAAGATACTCGAAATAGTCATTGTGCGTTTCACTATCTACCTTTTGGATTAGTAGATAGACTATAAGCGGATCCCAGGTTGAAATGTTGACACCTAAGTTTCTAATAGCGTGTAGACATTCCTTCGTCGTGTCGTGCAGTTTTTTGAGCGCAAAAGCTGATTGCTGATGAATGGCTGGTAAACTGAGAAGGACGTTGATGTGTGAACTAAATATCATGCGCTTGTTGTTGTAGCGATGGTTTAGAATATCCCAACACGTTGAATAATTTTCGGAGCTAATTGGTAGGTGTTGGATTAATCTTTCCGCTTCTCCTTTGACCTTGGATTTTAAATATTGCATCTTTTGTGCATCTGATATAGTTCTGCTTTTGTGAATTGATTCTGTGAACAAGTCCTTGAAACACGTCCACTGCTGGTAGCTCCCACTGAACACTGGGATCTCCATTTTTGGTGTTGACTGCTCTTGATGAGAAACAGCCCACATTTTGCTATTGATAGATTTTTTGATTTGATTATATCGATCCTCAAAGGAATAGTATGTGTTTTCGTAATTCACATCTTCCGTGGTGAGTTCACTGTCGATCTCCCAGTGTAAGGTATCCACAGCGTTCCAACGACCTTGAACTGTACGCAAAGCGTCGTCAAATTCCCACTTCTCGGTAAGTGAATCAAGATTGATGGCATTTAATGCTCTTTCAAGGGCTTTGATGTTACTTTTTTGCTTACGGTACATCTCGTCGAGCTTGCTAGGGTTACCTCTGTCGACCTTGATAGATGATGTTGATAAAAGTTTTGATTGATTATCTGATCGAGAAGGTTGTTGCAGTTCCGTGGGGGTGCTGACAACGGTTAAAGGTGATTGACGCCTCTCCGTTTGCTGCCAGTCCATGCCACCTAACGGAGTTGCTGGTCGGAGCAGTCCCTTTGGTTCCTGGTCAAATTGATATACTTGGATGATTCTTCGGCTCTCAGTGTAGAAGTCCGTAGCTTGCTCGTAGTGCTTTTCAGAAAAATACGTATAGTCGCGATTTTCACCTGCACATAATTTGATATGATTTTCTTGGAAATCTCTCCAATATTGATCCAGAGTTTCCAAGCGTCTCTTGATATAAGAAGGGGTTTTTCGTTCTGAACCGTCCTTCTTGAAATTGGTGATGAGTTGCCGCATGGCATCCATGAGCTGATGCTGAACTGATAGTAAATCTTCCATGATTGAAGATTAGTGCTTGATAAAGTTGATAAATAATGCTGTAACCACACGCTTTTGAATCACGCTGGTTACACGTGCCACGTGCCTGATATCCGCGGTGCGGTATGTGCGTGCTCGTCTCAATCTTACCGGTGAGACCCGCTGGTGGGAGGCCGGCTTGACCGATTCGCTACCACACTTTGGACCCAAAACACGAAAACACTGAACTGATTGCTTGATTCTTGATAAAGTTTAATGATGAACGGAAAGTCACAGAAAGTCACGTTGTCGAGTCACGTTGTCAAACCGCGTGGGCGGCGATCCGCGTGGTCCCGCTTTTATGGCCTTTCCGCGCACTAGGTCAAAATGCTCGAAGGACCATAAACATGTACGAGCTGCTGCTGTACAATGTTTAATTTGATAATGATGAAATGATAAGAAGTCTTGATGAAGGTCTGAATTTATTATACTTGATATTTGATACAATGTTTGATACGAGTAAACCTCGGGACGATCGAATGAGTACTAAAAAATATTATAATAGAATGAAGTAAATTAATAGAAATGCTGAATCGCCGATGTGACGCAATTGTGCGGTTGTATAGACCGTACAGTACTCTTCAAGAAGAATCAAACGAGCCGAGATTCGATGGAGTTGCGTCGTTTCATTACAGAGTTCCTAGGACCACCTTCCAGCTCCATCATCAGATCAGACCCTGGAAACCATCTAAAAACGAAGTACTCGTCAAGACGAATAAAACGAGCCGAAACTTGATGGGGTTGCGTCGTTTCATAACAGAGTGCCTATGACCACCTTCCAGCTCCATCATTAGACCCTGGTTACCATTGAAAGACAAACTACTCGTCAAGACAATTCAAACCAGCCCAAACTCGATGAGGTTGTGTTATTTCATTGCGAAGTTCCTATGGCCACCTTCCAGTTCCATCATCAGGTCAGCACCACATCATCATAATATTGCATGGTCAAGCAATTTAAACATCTATGCAAATTTTCAGCTTAATTGGTAACCGGGAAGTGAATCAAAATTGAGTTGCAATATTCCACTAGAACAAAAGATATACATAAATACATACATACGTTCAGGTTAAATAAAAGCTTGTAATAACACAAATTCTACAAAGCTAACGCATCGTTCTTACCTTTTACTCTAACGAAGTAGTGTACTAGGTTCTCTGTCACACGCAAAACGCGACGTTGCCGCTTTGTGTTCAAGTACTTATTCGTCAAATTTAGCTCCAGATCCAATTAGTCTAAGTAAATGTCGCATATAAGTTGAATATACTCTGGATGTAATAAATCATATTCAGAATGATTTTTTCGACTGTTAAAGGATACACAAATGTTGGTCAAATCGCTGACGAGTATGTTGAAAACCACTGATTCACTTCCCGGTTACCAATTAAGCTGAAATTTTGC
The DNA here is from genome assembly GCA_963921215.1 of Scoparia ambigualis. Taxonomy (NCBI): domain Eukaryota; kingdom Metazoa; phylum Arthropoda; class Insecta; order Lepidoptera; family Crambidae; genus Scoparia; species Scoparia ambigualis. The sequence goes on along the minus strand of OY992502.1, from coordinate 58,944,594 downwards.
ATAGATGTTTAAATCGCGTGACATTGCAATATTATGATGATGTGGTGCTGATCTGATGATGGAACTGGAAGGTGGCCATAGGAACTTCGCAATGAAAAAACACAATCTTATCGAGTTTGGGCTCGTTTGAATTGTCTTGACGAGTAGTTTATTTTACAATGGTAACCAGGGTCTAATGATGGAGCTGGAAGGTGGTCATAGGAACTCTGTAATGAAACGACGCAACCCCATCAAGTTTCCGCTCGTTTTATTCGTCTTGACGAGTACTTCGTTTTTAGATGGTTACCAGGGTCTGATCTGATGATGGAGCTGGAAGGTGGCCCTAGGAACTCTGTAATGAAACGACGCAACTCCATCGAATCTCGGCTCGTTTGATTCGTCTTGAAGAGTACTTTGGTGCTAGATGGTAACCAGGGTCTGATGTTGGAGCTGGAAGATGGCTATAGGAACTCAGTAATTAAATGACATAACCCCATCGAGTATGGGCTCGATTGATTCGTCTTGACCAGTACTTTGGTGCTAGATAGTAACCAGGGTTTGATGATGGAGCTGGAAGGTGGCCATAGGAACTCAGTAATTAAGCGACACAACCGCGTCGAGTTTGATTCGTCTTAATGGGTAGGGTAGTTCGGTGAGTTTATTTTTAGCGCATTTAAATGAAAGCTTGTTTTTTAAAAAAGTTTTTTTTACAAGCTATTATTTAACTTGCAATGTACCTATGTATTATGTCTTGTTCGGGGGGAATTTTGGAACTCAATTTTGACCCACTTTCCGGTTACCGATCGAGCTGAAATTTTTCATACATGTGTAAATCGCGTGATAATGCAATATTATGATGACATGGTGCTGATCTGATGATGGAGCTGGAAGGTGGCCATTGGAACTTTGCAATGAAACAACACAACGTCATTAAGTTTGGGCTCGTTTGAATCGCCTTGACAAGTAGTTTGTCTTTCAATGGTAACTAGGGTCTGGTGATGGAGCTGGAAGGTGGTCATAGGAACTCTGTAATTAAAAGACGCAACCCTATGAAGTTTTGGCTCGTTTCATTCATCTTGACGAGTACTTTATTTTTAGATGATAACCATGGTCTGATGATGAAGTTGGAAGATGGCCATAGGAACTCAGTTATTAAACAACATAACCCCATCGAGTATGGGCTCGTTTGATTCGTCTTGACGAGTACTTTGCTGGTAGATATAGTAACCACGGTCTGATGATGGAGCTGGAAGGTGGCCATAGAAAATCGGTAATTAAGCGACACAACCGCGTCGAGTTTGATTCGTCTATTAAGACGTCAAAAATGGTCCACCCATTAGGGTGGACCGTTTTTGATGGGTGGTGAGTGGTGACTGTTTGGTGGACATGAATAAATTTTGTATACATAAATATTTGTATTCAGTGAGATGAACAGATGAAAAACGTGTCCATGGATAACTAAACGGTAAATAATAAATTCTACCTTTCATTAGAATTCAAACTTTATTACATTTTATTATTTCAGATTAAACCACGGATAATACTTACTATGATTTGTTAATATGTATAAAGTTATAAATGAAAGAAACTCTTTGCGTTTATTTATGACCAAATACATTTATATACATGCGTACTTTTTCTTATGCCTAGGTAGTAGTACTAAAATATAAATAAAAATGTCTCAAAAACGGTGCGACGGAGCTAAAGAATAAGGTTATTTTTTACGCCGTGTGAATCCTGTGATACCCCGGAGGTAAATATCTAATATATAAATAATATATTTAATGATATAAAAATAACGGTCAAGTTCATTAATAAAAAGTATTTTAGGTAAGTTTATTATTTCTAACAAAATCACCAATCAAACTGCCACCATAATCCCAAGCCTAGCAATTATTTAACATAACGCGTTAAAAGTGTCACTTCTGCACAAAACAGAAATATTGTTACTATATGCATTTTACCGAAACATGGCCGCCGCTTCATGTCTCGGCGATTTGATTAAATAATTAGTAAAAAAAACCCGTTGGTGAATATAAAAAAAAGAATGATGGATGAAAAGAGCAATTTTGTTATAAATTAAATACTTGTGATGAATAACGTATTTATATGGAAAAAACTAATATCTTTATTATTGAAATTTTGCATTCACAATGCTATATAGATAACGTATAAAATGTTTACTAGAAAAAAATCAACCAGTTTCAGGAAGCTCGAGTGCCGCAGTGGACCACCACCGGCAATCCAAAGGTCGTGGGTTCGAATCCCACTCGAGCTTCCTGAGACTGGTTGATTTTTTTCTAATAAACATTTTATACGTTATCTATATAGCATTGTGAATGCAAAATTTCAATAATAAAGATATTAGTTTTTTTCCATATAAATACGTTATTCATCACAAGTATTTAATTTATAACAAAATTGCTCTTTTCATCATTCTTTTTTTTTTTTTATTCACCAACGGGTTAGCGCTTGGCCTTCATCTCACCTGATGGTAAGTGACGATAAGGCCGAAGGTGGAAGCGCGCTGCATCCGGAATCCTCAACCACTGAGGAACTGGCTATCTTATCTCAACTATCGGAACACAACAATGCTATAAACATCGTTGTTATGGCGACAGACTTAGATAAGATGGTGGTAGCTAGCCAGGCGGACTTAACAGCCCTACCACAAACCAAACCGAGCACACAAAGATGTACCCCCCGCTGGGAATCGAACCCGGGACCTCTGGGTCTGAGACCGGTGGCTTAGCCACTAGACCACAGAGGCGGTTAAAATTCGATTCGATTTCAATGAATGTCTTAGGAGATAGGTATAGCACTTTTAAAATAATATCGCAGAAAAATAATGATCAAGTACTGCGCGCGCATCTATGATGAGCAAGGCCGGCGTATCGTTTTAAAGTTCCACCAGGGTAATATAATATAGAGTAATATAACTCGGCCCTATCTTTGAAAAAAATGCCTACAGCCGCGCGGTACGTAAGCACGCGATAGGGCTGCTTACCTACAGTGTTTTAATTACATCTGCCTACTTTGAGCTTCTATCTAGTTTTGTAAATGTACCTATTTTGTGATTGTAAATATCATATTTTTTATTTAAACAAATAAAATACGTTGTGAATGAAATAGGTAGCACTTAAATTGCACGCAATCTTATTCAATTCAATGTTTAAACACGCACTGTTATGCAATAAAGATATCGTAGAAAACATCAAATAAAAATAATCACTCACGAATTGACGATAATTCGTAAGAAATAATAAGACTTTTTAATAAGCCACTTTTGCAATGCCGCTGGGTCGCTGGATGGGTGACCAAATTAAAAACATCTCGAGCTCCTCCGTGCTTCGGAAGGCACGTCAATCTGTTGGTCCCGGTTGGTGTCGTAATATGACAGTCGTTAAAACCTACCAACCCGCATTGAGCCAGCGTGGTGGGTTACGGCCCAATATACCTACGTTTAAAAGTAGTTCTCTCCGCCAACGTGTTCAATAGCATCAACATTTGTTAGTCTTATGATAATTTCAAAATCAATCAATCGTTTAATTCGGTTATAAGACGAGCGTACCTACCGCATCAAGAACCGCCATATAACTACCTAGTTCAGTCATGTATCACTTTCCTTTACCCTATTCACTTTATTTAATTAATCCACGCATTTTAACGGAGGAAAAGACGAAATACCTATCCATTACTGTTGGATGTATGTGCAGTCTTTAGCCCGTTAGTCGCTTTTACGACACCCAAGGGAAGAGATGGGTTGGTAGTATTATTTTGATGAGCCCATCGCCGCTCTATGCTGTTGGATGTATGTGCAGTCTTTAGTCCGTTAGTCGCCTTTTACGACACCAAAGAGAAGATAGGGGTTCGTAGTATTATTTTGATGAGCCCATCGCCGCTCTATGTTGTAGGATGTATGTGCAATCTTTAGTCCGCTTGGGTCACTTTAGCTCCTTGTATAACAATCTAAGTACTATTGTTTTACTATTGCTTTTTATTGTCCCGTAGATGGTGTGAAAAGTAGAATATTCTCCTCGGGGATAAAGGTGCCTTCGTCTTGGGCGAACTTGAATCCCACGCTGCACTTAGGATTCTTGTCTTATCTCGCTCGCTTTGATCGGGAGTTAACTCTAAACACTCTCGCTACGCTCGGGTTAACACCAGATTCCTTCGTTTTACTCGGGATTCAATACGGGACGCCCGGTACATAAGACACTACTTTATACCCTTGGTGCATAATCTAGGTACTATTACATCAAAGTCGACTCGGCATTCTTAGTTATTTAATTTAATTTGATAAGAGTAAAAACCACCCCGTTTCTGCGGCTTTTTGTGCTCCAAACATTTTAACTTTAATTTTAATTGTTCAATTTCATTACTTAGGATACATCTTAAAATTCTAAATTATATATTAAAATATAGGAAATTTCATCAGCTGCAAGATAGCAGTTCTAGATTTCCTTAACGAGCAATAATTTTCGAGCGCGAGCCCCTCAAAGGCAAGCAGGTCGTGTTTTACGTGAAAGAGTAACAAACATCCATCCATATACGTTCCCGTGGGAATATCGGGATAAAAAGTATTATATGTGTTAATCCAGGTTATAAACTACTTATCTGTATAGCGAATTTCCAGCAATGCGAATTTCATGTAGTTTTTACGTGAAAGAGTAACAAACATCCATCATTATTAGGATAAGTCCTAATGAGCCTATTATCATCAGCCTATAACGTCCTACTACTGGGCACAGGCCTCCCACGTGGACAATAGCACGTGGGGATATTGGGCCATTACCCACCACGCTGGCCCAATGCGGGTGGGTTTTAACCGTTTAGTCCACTCTCGTCCCCTCGACCCCCAATAAATAATATGTCCACTGGACAACCGGGACCAACGGCTTAGCGTGCCTTCCGAAGCAGGGAGGAGCTCGACATGTTTTTAATTTGGTCACCCATCCAGCGACCCGGCATTGCGAAAGTGGCTTAGCGAGCAAGATCGCAAGCCGAACGCGCTAGCCGCTGCGCCATCGAGCTCCTTGGCCATCGAGCTCCTTATAAACGTTCTATATTAGTATCTAGCACAGACAATACATTTGGTTGTATTGTCTGTGGTATCTAGTTTTCTTAGTATACACGGCGTCAGATTAACCTACCCTAAACTGTCATATTTCTCCAATGAATATTGATCCAAACAATAAAGTTCAAAATGGATTGTAGAAATTTGACAGTTTTGGGTAGGTTGATCTGACGCCGTGTGTACATACTTACCTACTTTTTTAAAAGTTTTTATCTACTACTTAATTCTCAATTCTTGCAAATCTATTGATCAGTTTGATGTCTAGGTAGCACATAGTCTGTTGTCTAAAATGCGGGTATGACTTCTCTCGATACCTACCGTCTATATAATACCTAGATAGGTATCGATCAGATGATCGATCTACCTAATATTTACTTGTTAATTATACTTTAGTGGCAAACCGTCGTCGGACACATCAAATATTTCGAAACATGAAGTTGAGTTTAAAGGGTATAGAAGAAGCGGTAAGTATTTTTACTACGTATACATTTAACATACATTGTATCAATTACTTTCATGTTTCAGTGGACATAAATAAAATAAATAATAATAATATTGTCACAATCACACCAATAATGTGGCCCAAAGTAAAAATAGGAAAACAATTAGGTACCTGTTGTTACAGAAGTGAAGTGTTCTTCAAACTTTCGAGAGAACTTCTATCTGTTCTACTGGAAAATTCAGTCAATTTGAATTACAACATTAGGTATTCTTCCAAAGCGGCGAGGCAGTCATATATTTACTGTGGCCACGGTCGCGCACCTACAAGACAGCTTAAAATTTTAGATAATTTTACAATTACGTTCTGTCTTTGAAGGCCCAAAACTCGGAAACGGCTGTTCAGTTTTCGCCTAAACTTTGGGTTTGGGGTCAGGGTGTCCATTAAGTTTTTTTCGGAAGATTTTTCCCGGAAACGTATTTTTCCGGACTTCTTACAGAAAGAACTATAGAGGCGGTAGCCAGGACGCCAACCCCGGAATTTCACTGAAAATAATGCAATAAAACCAGAGATACAACCAGATTAGTGTGTGCGGTTAGTAAAAATTTTCTAAATTAAAAATCTGTACTATCTTTTATAATTAAAAATCTAAATTTTACATCACTAAAAAGTACGTAACATCACCTTTACGGCCATACAAACCAAATTCTTTAAATCACAATACTTTTCGAGCGCCACCTTTTCGAACCCACCAACAAATCGCACATTTATCTTGTAATTTTCGGAAAAAAATTCAAAATTTTAAAAATATGTGCCGCACAGTAACGAACGGACGGTGTGTTGTTTTTTAAACAGTAGTTAGCTTGCGATTTTTTCGATTAAAATAAGATCAAGTAACTACTTACTTATTATAGCAAGGAGCAATTCAAGATGCTGGTTTTGGTTGCATGAATTAAGTACTTACTAGTAGGTACGAGTACAATGGTGGTCTCCGTCGCTTAACTAGTCTAAAGGTCAAAGTCCCTTGCACACCGCGCTGTCTATTTGGTACAGGCACGTACCCGGGCGATCCGGGCGCTTCTTACGAAAATCGCTGCAAACTGGTAAAGCGACGGTCACCCCGACCGTACGTTATTTGTGTCTTTTCTAATGGATAGGTATTTCGCGCAAACTGATATACTTTGATCCGTACTTGATGCGCGTGTGACGTCGGTGGATCAGCACTTACTTGTTACAACATACTGGTCTTCGAATTGACCAACATTTGTTGATCCATCAAGGGTCGAAAAAGATTTACTATAATCTATACTAATATTATAAACTAATCTCAGGAACTACTAGTCCGACTTAAAAAAATATTTTAGTGTTAGATAGCTTATTTATCGAAGAAAGCTATATGCTATATATCATCACGCTAAGACCAATAAGAGCGGAGCACCAATTAAGAATGTGTCAAAATCAGGGTTTTTTTATTGAGAGCTTACGATGCGTGCGCTGCGTAAAAGGTTAAAGTTTTTGCAAAAATCATGTATGACAGAATAATTGTTTCCTCTTAAAAGTTCTAAAAAAAGTCCGTGACAGCATACGTCTATCTTTTATGGTTGGCTCACTATAACCTATTGTTTTCTGAGGTTTAAGCGAGCACTACACATTGAAATGAAACACTTTTTTACGGATTAACTCACGTAGTAAATTAAATTTACTATTTACATAGTTTTTATATTATCCTGACGTTTCGGACCCTTTACAGGGTCCGTGGTCACAGGGAGACTGACACTATAACCTTTTTTATGCCAACCAAATTTGATCTAAAATAAGGCATTATTTGCGAAGGTGTTTTGATAAACATGATATTAATCCTTATCCATATAAATACGTTATTCATCACAAGTATTTAATTTAAAACAAAATTGCCCTATTTATCATTCGATTTCAATGAATATCTTAGAAGATATAGCAGTTTTAAAATAACATCGCAGCAAAATAATGATCAAGTACTGCGCGCTCATCTATGATGAGCAAGGCCGGCGTAACGTTTTAAAGTTCCACTCTTACTGATAAAAGCGTGATGTAGGTAGGTACCTAAAGTAGCTCCTTAACGTACGTATTATTTAAAAATATTTTCACTTTCTACGTAAACAAAGTCGCGGGTTCAATTTAGCGTTAGCCCAAAGCACAGTATTAGAAGCACAAGGCTGTGCCCAAAGTAACTATTCCACCTGGACGAAGTCGTGGGCAGGAGCTAGTATTATATATATGTGTGTAAATAAACAAGTAAATTAAATAATTTGATGTGATTGATTTTAACTATAAAAAAATTCAATCTAAGAAAATACGAGTACCTACTTACTTAAATCTCGCGACAACCTTTATCATATAAATTGTGTAATGACGTTATAAGTTGATAGTAAAAGTTAATTTTTTTCTTTTAAGCAATTTTAAACAAAAGCTTGTTTTTTAAAAAGGTTTTTTGTTAATTTGTCATATGGACCAATCAGAAGATGATGGTGAGTATTTTGTTATCCATATCCTTTTAATTTATTAAGCCGAAAAGAACAAAAAAAAACTATCAGTCGAAATTGACCCTAGGGTCAATCTCAAATGAAAGTCCAATAAACTTTCTAATAATTTTGCCAACTATAATTTACTGTTTAAATTGATGTAAACCTTATTACAAAGCTATATCACCCCCTAAAACACACGAAATCCTAAGAGTCAAAAGTGACCAAGCGGGTCGGTGATAAATTTAATTTCAAATAAATTTTATAATACTGTTCCTACTACTACCTAACCAGCCAGCTAATATTTCAGTGGTCAGAGCTATGGTCGTGGGGTGGTTATGATAAAGCCAGTACCGTCCGGAGTATGATGTTGAAATTAAAATTAAATTACTCCGTCTAAAAAAATATTAAATAAAATGTTTTAATCAGTTTAACCGTATGAAAACCGTCAAACGTTTAAAGCCAATACACTAGAGAACCGTGGGGTTACACCGATATAAAATTAATATTAAAGGGCGCCAGGGTCTAAAAGTAGACCCGAACCTGCCGACGACGTCCTTGTTCAACTTCACACAGGTCGAACTCGCAGATCCTCAAATGTTTCACAACTTCACCAACGCTGGGTGTAGTTGGATGTAAAAAGATAATACATGTTAAGGTTTCGAAACCTTAATGTAAAAAGATGTTCCAGAATATAGAACAATTAACCCAGAGTATGGGGTAAAAAAAACCGTCAACGCCTGCTCATCCGCTAGGCGGCGACAGCTCGACTGGCAGCAGGTGGCCGCTGGTACCCCGAAGAAGCAGGTCTTGTGTCCAGGCTTTAGGGCCCAGCTCTAAATCCTGGCGGCGAAACGGGCCTCTCGAAGCACCTGAAATTATCAACACGGGGCCTCTTTAGAACACTACACGCCTAGTTCAGATCTGTTACATAAATTGGGGTCCCGCAGTCTGCTATCTGTATATCTGGGGCTGCAACCTATCATAATCAGGGACTCGCAGCGCCAAGGGTTTACAAAAGCTTCCCAGCGCTGTTGTACAACTATAAACTAACACTATATCAATACTATTCAACACCATGTTTTAACTTTTGTGTTGCTTCACATTTAACTAGTACACAAGGCACAACACTACAACACGGCTACGATATTCCACTAAACAAAACTAAGCAATGCTAGACTATTGTTGGATGATGCAATATCCACTTTCCAATGAGGTCTGACACGTCCGCCACATGGCTAAGAGCCCTGCGTCGCCTGGCGACAAGGCATGATTCGGACACCATGAAAAATCGATTTGCATTCCTAGGATGACGGTTTATTTGTTAATAGCGCTTCAGGAAAACATTTAAGAACAATGATATTGTAATACTTACGCGCCGGGATATCTTTTCTTTGCGCGTGGCTGCCGGCGATAGGAACTTCGTTGGCACGGACTCCCTGTAAATAAACCACACACTTGTTGACTATATTCTCATAAGCTAATGACGCCTCAAATTCACTTACATTATTACGACCTCAGATTAAAACAAAAGGTGACCGCGACTAATACCTACCTCAGTAAATCGATCTCAACACATAGCACCACACCACGTCACGCCAGAGAATCAATCATTTCGCCGTCGGGTCTCTGTAACTTACAATTCGCCGGAAGTGTCACAGATCGAAGGCCAGCTTATGAAATCTACTAAACTATCTTGGAAATAATGAACAGGGTTGCTCCTTGAGCATTTTTCCTTCAAACTATCAAAACGTCAAATATGACGTTTTCACCTCTCGTTCTGACACTGAAAGAATCTGTCAACAATAAAACTACATGAACTAGAGACGAGTTAACGTTTTGCAATTTGAATTTCGTCCTTTTTAAATTTGGAAATCAATTCCACTCGAGTTAATACCCTGTCTAAATATTAGGGAGTATTAGTTTCCTCTCTGGTAACCCCTACGGGCAGAGACAATATCCATATAAAAAATAATTCTCCCGTCCGAATGTTCTAGATAAAAGTTCTTAAAGAAAAAATAGTTCTATTTCCGGATTTGCTTGAATTTAATTTAATTACTTATAGTAAATATTATACATATTAATTTATTATGTAATTTATTATCGAAACTGCATCGGCTACTATTTAAAATTGAATTGATAGCTCAAAATCTTTTTTTTCTATAGCAATATTGCCCCTCCCTCCACCATGTGTCTATGGGCGGCCAGACTCTTCCGACAAATGTCTAAATCAAAACGTAAACAAATTACGTAGATCTCTTTAGATTTAAGTTTAAGTCTTACTAAAACTGATTTAGAAAGGTGTATTAATTGAAAATGCAAGAAAAGTGCGTCCTGCAATGTGTCAGCTAAGGCTCCTTGTCTTTAATGTGGAGAAAAAATGGATTATAGTCTAACAAGCCACAATGACTATACCAACAGTCTACAGGTAATTGTTGATTTTAACTTCTGCGAATCTTTTTCTAAACGTAGACAGGGACCTGAATTTACAACGTTACACATGGCATAAAAATTCCTTGCCGAAGCTGGCTGGATTTGAAGCCTAGGATCAAGTATAACATGGATTTGCCAAGCAAATAATAATACCGTACATAAAAGAGATCACAACATACAAAAACTGTTAAGTATACAAACAATATAAACAATATTTTTTGTCCGTGTCAGAATATCACTTTTGTGACATTGTGTCCAAAATGGGCACAACATTGCAGACCATTCACTAGCGACTTGCGACCAACTTGTCAGTTGACCTCAGCTGTTATTTTTATCTTAAACAATTATGATTAAATAGTGATATAAGTAGTAAAGTGTAGTGTATATAGTATTCATTCATTTTAAAAACATGGTGATATTAGGCTGCAAAAGCCTTACCAAGCGTAGCGTTTATATACGTCAGTACGATTTAGGGATACCAGCTTAGCTTTAGTAAATTACCTTTACTGTGGGGTATTCTAAGGTGTTATAATACTAAGTTTTAGAGTATGTCTGAAAATACAGAAATACATGTGTAGGAGTTAAACTTCTTGTATTTGAGTATCCATGTGTCTGATGAGAATTTATTTGCCTTTGAATAGGATAGGGATAGGAAGTTTTAAAATACATCACTTTCATGTGGATGGGATTTCCATTGGTGATTTGTTAGATGTGGACGCGATATGCATTAGTATTAGGTTAGATGTGGACGAGATTTTCTTCGGTGCCTGTGTGTAAAACATAATTTATGTAAATAAGTATAACAATTTATAAACATCAGTGGATCGAATTTTTAGGCTATGAAGTGGAGTGTGGATGAAACTTGTATTTTGAGCAACTTGTTTTATTTTTCCAAATGCCCATTGTGCCAGATAATTAAATAGGATGCCTCGAGCTACAGCTAGTTTTTAATAATTTTCAATTAATCATGTTAACCGTCAATTATATAATATCGGATTTTAATATTTTTGGGGTAAATTTTGGTAGAGGTTGGCAGCACAGGTATATACTTAAAAGCTCAGGACTTCTTGGCGGGAAAGTGAAGCGTCATGTCTGTAGTTTTGTCTTATTTTCTAAAATTTCTGTTTTGTCGAATATTAATGTGAAATAACGGTAGATTATTAACCGTTAAGTGTTCGTGAACGTGCATGAGTGTTGGCAAATAAAACAAAACAGTGCAACATCACTCTTCAAATTCTCTTAAGAAGTCCTTGTGAGATTTCAGTAAAGTCCCACATCTTTACTGGAACTCAAGAGATTTGGGGCGAATATCATTCATCACTCATTATCATCATAAAAGCTTTTAAATGAACTCTATTATTTCGACTGAAGGATTAATATCCATGGTCAAGAAAAAAATTATCAAAAAAAAAATTAAAAGCTCAAAATAATATCTAAACCATAAAAGGAGTGAGTGCTGTGACATTTGAGTGAACACTCCGTTTGGACACCTTTCGAATTACATTTATATAGGTCGCTTTTGAATTCTGTGTCATAAATGGTGACCGGTTTTTTTTTGCTAGACATTTCAAATCCATGTTATACTTGATTGATCCTATTTTGAAGCGCATCTTTCTAATCGTATGCTGAAAATATAGTGCGTGTGACGTTCACCATAAAACCATATAAATCTTCTTCTAAAGTAACGCGTGTGACGTTCACTGCAAAACTATAATACTTTTGTATAAAACAAACCATGAACTGCAGCACGACCCACAGATCGCGTCTTCTCAAAAAGCTGGTCAAGGTAAGTGGTTTTTGCCATATTATGGGTAGTTGTTAAGACAGATATGAATTCTGAAGGCATCGAGTAATTTTAATAGTTTAATTCCAAAACCTAGGTATTATACAGTCCACTCTCTAAAATCTTCCCGTAGCGACTTTGCTGCCACAATTGCTTATTAGATAAAGCTGTTAGTTTTTTTAATGTAACATTCTAACACATTTTGGACGCTGATTAAAAACTAAAGAATCCTTCATCAGAATATACTCGTGCAGTGTCCATGAAACCGCAGAAGATTAAATACGGTACGGTGCGCTCTTCCTGAAACGATGTAATGAAATCTGTTCAAGAAGGGACCACCCGTAAGTTTTATTAGATTAGCGTTGGTAACAAAATTGTGTTTGGTTTTCACCAACTAGTTTATTTCAACTGGCAGGGTGTTGAAAGATTCATTATCAGATTTAGTTTTATAGATAAGTGCGGTAGGTTAATATCTCCTCAAGTGCTGTCATCCATGTGGCCAACAGTTGGACGTTTATAGGCTGATGGTGTGCTGTGGTAAGTAAAAAAAAGTTGTAAATTACAGGTACTTGGCCATTAGTATCGTAATAGTAATTTTCGACAAATGACATATTTTAAACGTGTCGGGTCGGACTAAAGACTGCATATACATCCAACAGCATAAAGCGGCGATGGGCTCACCACCTATCACGATAAGCACATGTGCAGTCGTTATTTGGTAAAAAGCGGACTATGGTAGAGGACTGCTATTTGCTGTCCTCATTGCATAGTCTCTGACTAACCCTAATGGGATGATAGTCGTGATTATAATATGTATTAATGTACAAATAAAAAAAAAATAAGTGCAGACATGACGTTTCTTACCTGTAATATATTGCAGTCATCGTTTGACACTACCTGGGGCTAATTGTCTAACTTCGACACCCATATACCTTTATACACATATACCATAACCGGGATCGCAATACCTTTTAAGTACACGTAGGTACATTAATTTGGGAGTTTTCGTATTCAAAACTAGTTTTAAAATAATCAAACTAGCGAAGCAAAGTACTTTAACTTGAAAGGTATTGCGATAGGAGTTGAAGTTATACAATTAGTCCACGGATTCTGCAATCGCTAAGGTCTTGTTGAAAGTCGGAATTGGAGCTTCGCCGACTAGATGTCTTAGTAAATTGCAATCTGCGGCTTGGGTTGGCACGTGCCGGAAAATAGGGCCCAATGGCGTAAGAACGATTTAGGTGGGCCCATTTACGAAGGCAATGCACGTATCACGCAGAAACTAACGTTTTTATGAATTATGAATATGGTTTTTTAAATAAAATGTATTAAGAAAAAAAACTTATTACACACTTATTAACTTTCGAGTTCTATTAAAGACAATATTTTTTATGACAATTAAGTAGGTCGAAACGTCGGGTATGAAAGGTATTCCTAGGATGCCTTTACTATATAGTTTTGCGTAAAACCCCGACTTTGTGTGAAATACCCGTTATTTAAAAACATACTAATCCACGTAAAAAGTTACATACCCAAAAAGTAAAGTACACCCTGTATACAGTCCCACTGCAGGGCAAAGGCCTCCATCATTGAAATCAAGTCATCGCTACAATTGATGGGTATTGGCTTAATCACTACGCTTGCCAAATGCGGGTTTTTTTCCCTCTTAAATAATGGCTTCGTGCGATCAGCACATTTAGCCAGTGTCAAGTAAGATTTAATAGTAATTATTATTTTCTTTACAATATGTGGATGATAATGAGTGATAATAAACGTTTTATGGTAAATGATTTTTCCCCAAACCCCTCGAGGCTCAATAAAGCTGTGAGACTTTATTGAGCTCTCACACGGACTTCTTGAGAGAATTTGAAAAGTGATGTTGCACTGTTTTGTTTCATTTGCCAACACCCATGCACGTTCACAAACACTTAACGGTTAATAATCCACTAATATTTCACATCAATGTACGAAAAAACACAAATTTTAGAAATTAAAATATAACTTTAGACATGACGCTTCACTTTCCCGCCAAGAAGTCCTAAATGCGGGTTGTTGATTACAAACCTGGGCTGCGTTCCGTGGCTTCACTCGAGTGCACTCGAGCGCACTCCGGCGCGCGCTCTACCCGTTCCGTGGCTTGGTGAAATTTTACTCTGACGGCTGTCAGAGCGTAGTTTCATCCGTTCTGTGGCTCAGAGCGCAGCAACCAAACAACTATCAAATCGGATGGTTGTTTTTCACTCTGACAGCTATTTGACGTTTATATCATTGTTATAGTGTCAAATTTTGCAATTTATGTCAAATCTTCTCGAAAAATTGGGCCTGTTTGTTTCGTATTGTTTTACTTTTTAATAATTAGGTTTAAATATTGTATAAAAGTGGAAAAAATGTAGACAAAAGAAGAGTTATCTCTCGTTTTGGATAGGAATACTTCAGAAGAGGTTATAAAAACAACTCGATCGTTCCGTGGCTCAGTTGCAACTCAAACGAGTTAAACTTTAACCAAACAACTACACCCAGAACGACGGAACGCACTCCTGGGCTGTGAACATTGAGTTATAATGTACTACGTACTAGAGAAGACATCACAACTAGATTGTTTGCTACACGCGTTAGAGCCAGCTCCTTTCAACTATGTATATTAGTCTGTGGCAGGCGCTAGACGCAACAATACGTGTGTATTGTGTTCTATTTTATAAAAATATGCCTTCATGTGTGCTAAGGTACTGTTTAAAGAATTCAGGAAATACAAATAAAACTAAACGATTCACTTTTCACCTGTAAATACGCACTAAATTATCGATATAACATGCATTTGACTAATTATTTTATCAAACCGCCGAGACATGAGCGGCGGCCATGTTTCGGCGCTTTAGACTTTTTGGTCGCGAGAAAATAAGCGTTCTAGCGCTGTATGTTTCGATTGTTCAGAAAGACGATAAATTAATGTTTTTGCACGCACTTTTGTTTTAACTTTAAAAAAAACTCTCTAGCACGTAGTACATTATAACTCAATGGCTGTGAATTGAAAAATCCGAATACACAATTTGTCCGACCTGCCCCCTGAGCACGGATCTTTTTATCGACCGATAAAGTGACATTAGACGATAAAATTTGACAGTTCAAGTACTGCCGATGTCAATTTGTCGACATCTAATGTGACTTTATCGGTCGATAAAATATCCGTGCTCGCACTGCTGGGAATTAAACCCGGGACAGTACTGTCATAAGGGAATATATAAGAGTAGGTAATATCGCTACAACAAAGAGAATTTATATAAAAACATACCTCTCTGCGATCTTTTCGTGTCTGCGTAGGTGTAGAACATTTATGTTAAGAAAAAATACTGTCTATTTTAACAAGAACATCATATTTGAAATACATGACATTCTGCAATGTCTACCATTATTTCTTATTTACGTATCTCGTTTTCTTTTGTAAATTTTGTCTGTTTCTGAAAATAACCTTTCCTGTTTATGTTAAACTAACTTTAAAGGAAGGAATTTTAACTATAATGTTTTATATTTTATAACACATTTGCTCGTAAAGAAGCTCTTATTACACCGATTTCAGTATCGTAATGTAATAAGTTTCGCACTAGGGCGGTAATGTAATTTAAAAATTAGTAATGATTTGAATCTATGGACAACATAGGCCTTTAGCCCGTTAGTAGCTTTTACGACACCCAAGGGAAGAGAGGGGTTGGTAGTATTATTTTGATGAGCCCATCGCCGCTCTATGCTGTTGGATGTATGTGCAGTCTTTAGTCCGTTAGTCGCCTTTTACGACACCGAAGGGAGGAAAGGAGTCGGTAGTATTATTTTGATGAGCTCATCGCCGCTCTATGTTGTTGGAAGTATGTGCAGTCTTTAGTCCGTTAGTCGCCTTTTACGACACCCAAGGGAAGAGAGGGGTTGGTGGTATTATTTTGATGAGCCTATCTACGCTCTATGCTGTTGGATGTATATGCAGTCTTTAGTCCGTTAGTCGCCTTTTACGACAACCAAGGGAAGTAAGGGGTTGGTAGTATTATTTTGATGAGCCCATCGCCGCCCTATGCTGTTGGATGTATGTGCAATCTTTATTCCGTTAGTCGCCTTTTACGACTTCCAAGAGAAGAGAGGGGTTGGTAGTATTATTTTGATGAGCCCATAGCCGCTCTATGCTGTTGGATGTATGTGCAGTCTTTAGTCCGTTAGTCGCCTTTTACGACACCCAAGGAAAGACAGGGGTTGGTAATATTATTTTGATGAGCCCATCGCCGCTCTATGCTGTTGGATGTATGTGCAGTCTTTAGTCCGTTAGTCGCCTTTTACGACACCCAAGGGAAGAGAGGGGTTGGTGGTATTAGTTTAATGAGCCCATCCACGCTCTATGCTGTTGGACAAAGAAAAATATATGTTGGCTTACCAAAGATTCATGCACTAGAAAAACAACAAAAAAAATGCAGTCATTTTCTGAAAATGTGTTTTCCTCGCAAATATGTTATAAAACGTCGTATGGCATACGTGCGCTTTGATAATTACAGCCTCTGCTGTCTTGTAGCCCTTGCCTACGGCTCGGGCTAGCAATATCGCCTCGGCTGTAATTTTCATCTTACCGCACTTATATCATAATGTACTATTATTACTAGTGGTCTGCCCGCAACTTCGTCTACGTGAATACACGTTTGTGAGGATGTTCCAAAAATTTCCCATCTTCATTACTGATAATTGCAAACACAACATAAAAGAATTATCCAAATAGGTGCAGTCGTTTTGAAGTGATGCGCGCATAAACATTTATGGCAATTGATTTTTATTTATATAGATAGATAGATGACAGAATTTAGTTGCCTATTCACGCATGTCTCACAGTCATATAACACGTATCATTTTAGCACGAGTGTAAGTTTATCAAAATAATGCGTAGGCATAACTACTTTTGGGTGACACTGAACCTCCAAACGAAATCCAACTTACTCTCATTTATATGATGACAAAATTTAGTTGCTTATTTACGCATGTCTCACAGTCATATAACACTGATAATTATGACACGAGCGTAAGTTTAAACGAAATTAAAGTTACTCTCATTTATATTTACATTGTTACATAATCTATATTAATAAAAATCAACTGCCTAAAAGGACATAATTTTTGTACTATGGGGCTTGGTACTAAATTCCAAAGTCTTTTAACTTGACGCCAATGTATAAATACTTGAAGAATACATTATTATCAACATATTTATGACCGTTTTATTAATTTAAAGACCTCCGTGTTTTTATATAAATTAAAAACCAACATTGATTTCTACTCGAAACTGGCAACATTATAGTAGGATTGCGACACTTTATGTTATTAAAAATGAAAAAGTGACGCTTGTGTGACGTTTTATGTCAATACGCATCGTAGACAGAATATGTCAGACTGTCAGCCGCCAGACGATTTCCGGCCGCGCTTTCGTTGTGATAATTGTGTGTATCGTTGCTTAATACTTTATGTGCGAAAAAGATAACTGTGTTAGCGATATTGTTTCTACATTACCATAAACCTCATAGACTTACCTACTTAATAACCCTGCGTTCGATAACATTAAAAAAACCGGAACTTTCGTTCAGAAACGTACAAAACTTATCAAAATACAGTATTCTTTAACGGAGGTAATTAAAAATCTAAAAATATACAGAATGATAGCATTTAGTCTCTTGGACAAGGAAGTAGGTATATAAATTGTTGCAGTTAATTTTTCTTTTTTTTTAGGTACCAAAAAAATGATGTCCTTTGGGTAATTCTTTTTTGTTGTGTTTGTATTTGTCAGGACAAGGTTTGTGCCAAATAATTTTTTTGTAAATTTATCACGGGGTCACGAGGACGCGAGCGGACCGCTAGTTTATATATGTATTTTTTTATTATATTTGTTCCGTGAAGAAATAGGCTAAGGTCAGAGACCATACTGCCTAGTCATTAGTATTTTATTTCTTTTTTTTCCCGTAGGTAGAAGATAATGAGTGGTGATTAAGATGATGAATGATAAATGATATTCCCTAAACCCCTTGAGTCCTCAGTAAAAATGTGGAACTTTACTGAGATATCACGCGAACTTCTTGAGAGAATTTGAAAAGTGATGTTGCACTGTTTTGTTTCATTTGCCAACACTCATGCACATTCACAAACACTTAACGGTTAATAATCCACTATTATTTTACATTAATGTTCGAAAACACACAAAATTTAGAAAATAAAACAAAACTGCAGACATGGCGCTTGACTTTCCCGCCAAGCAAACCGCTAGTTTATAATAAATAACTGCAACTCGCGCGTGTTGCCGTGTTCACCACGAATCTGAACATGTTTGAAATAAGGAGTTTATTTAAAAACTCCTTGGTCTGACACCAGAACGACTTCTTATTTTTTATACTAAACATAATTGTTCTTTAGTTTTGTGGTGTCATGTAAGTAATTATTCACATCGAAGTTGTACTATTTCTAATTTCTCTTTACCTAAATTCCCCAACACACTGGATGTCGAGGGCGCCTATGGGTTGCCCTTGCAGTTTTCCATCAGACCATTCTTGGTTGATTGCGACACATCTCTACTCTTTACCAATCAGAATCTCTATTTGAATAGATATCAGGTAATAAAATGATAATATGCGTTCCCAAACAGCTTGAAAATTTTATTTCTTAAATTTACTAATGCTTTGCTTTGCTTTAAAAGTTGTGCAAAAACTTCGTTATCTCTTTGATTGTAGATTAATTGACCACGATTCGTCCCAAACCTTGCAATAGCTAAATAATAAGTAGAATCATTCGTGCAATCGAGAAAATAGAGTAAAGAAACTGTATGCTCCTTTTATAATCTGGAAGAATAAAAAAATATATTAGAATGTATAAATGTTCGTAATGTTTGAATGTTTAAATTAAAAAGTTATTGATCATTAAGCTATTTACACAACAAACGTGCAATTACAGGTATGGTATGCGATTTTCGAAGCAGAGTAACTTTCACATTAAAGCAAATACTGAGTAGGCTAGTATTATGAACACAGTATGAACAATACGTTAGTTATTTGCTATTGCACTTGCAAAATATTAAAACAAAAAAGACAGTCACAATCTAAGTAGGTTTGGATTCACAGTATATCACTTGTTTTATTATAGTAAGCCCAAGCAAATGACTCCACTTTATGTTACGTGGAAATGGACTCCAGGTGCGAGGTAATGATTTTATTATCAATCAGTATATAATATTATTTATTGTATATTTATTTATTTGAATAAACTCTTTGCTTGAAAAAATTTCTATTAGTCTGTTAGTCTGGCTTGGCTGGTTTAAACGACTAAAGTTAAGCGGCATACGTCATTTTACGCAAAGCTACAGCAGACCGCTCAAGTCATCAATGACGGGATTCATGATCAATCATGAATCCTTTTTTTACTTTTTTTTAATGGGACACGTCATAGTGACTACATCCTGCCTGATGGTAAGCAGCCGATGCAGTTCAAAATAACGAGAGCGTTCCTCACCGTAGAACAAGCACGGTAACAAGCGCACCCATTCATGACGGCCTGCGTAAATGCCGTTTCACGCCTCGCTTAAAAGACCAGGCACAATAGGAGCTGGGAAACACATGCTCCGGCAGAGAATTCCAAAGCCGAATGGTCTTACAGAGGAACAACTTGCCAACTTTTTTGGTACGAGTGCTGATAATCTGCACAGTATGGTGGTGGTTCCAAAGACCAGCACGTGTAGTCCGGGACAGGAAAGGAGACCTCTACTCAAATGTAGTAAAGATTTGTGGGTCCACCATTTCTCGCTGAACCGATGTTTAAAAGGAGTTTTTTACTTCCAGCACGCCATGTTACTTTTTTATTTATTTAATGTGACACGTCATAGTGACTACATCCTGCCTGATGGTAAGCAGCCGATGTAGTCCAAAATAATGAGAGCGCTCCCCACCGTGGAACAAGCACGGTTACAAGCGCACCCATTCATGACGGCCTGCATAAATGCCGTTTCACGCCCCGTTTAAAAGACCCAGGATTATAGGTACTGGGAAACACATGCGCCGGCAGAGAATTCCAAAGCCGAATGGTCTTACAGAGGAACGACTTGCCAAATTTTTTGGTACGAGTGCTGATATTTTGCACAGTATGAAGGTGGTGCCTAAGACCAGCACGTGTAGTCCGGGACAGGAAAGGAGAGGGCCGGATTAGATCAAAAAGTTCTTCAGAACGTCCGTAGTAATTTCAGTCAAAAATACGTCAATACGACAGGAAATTTTACAACTATTAAATAATGAATGTGTCTTCTTTTGCTTACATTCTGGAACGTAAGTACGGAGAGGCTTGAGAAAGGACCTGCGTTCATCAGTAAGGGGCAGTCCAGCTTACACGCCAACAACAGGACTTGCTTGCGCACACGCACGTCTGCCTTCCATCAGTCACTGGCATACACGCCTCGGTCTAAGTCAACACTCTGTAAAATATAATATTACGGTCTTCCTTAATAGTAGAGCTAATATTTAATGAAAAAAAAGCACCTCAAAAGATACAAGGTCTAATGCTTTAGAGAGATAAAAAAAACAACCATATTATACACTAGCAATAAACCGTTATCCCTTCATCGCGGAAAGGTAATTTTATAAACTTTCAATCTGTATTACACCCCCCCGCACGCCATATCTCATTGACCGAATGAGTGGAATTGCCTGTCACAAAAGCACTTTTCAGATTTTCTATCGTCGCGGTCGCGGTCGCCGGAGCTGGATATCTTCCTCGTACCTGTCTTTTTAGCTCGTTCCACACATCATCAAAAGGGTTCAACTCAGGACTGAGGGCTGGTCAGTCTAAGGTGGAAATCCCGATTTATTCCAGGTACTGTCTAGTTATTGGAGCGGAGTGGCAGCGGGCGTTATCGTGCATTAGCAGGAAATGTTCGCCAATTAACCCGGCGGGCGTACGGGAGCACGTGACCTACCAGAATGTCGTTAATGTATCTTTCCGCAGATAGGCCCCCTCTCCGACCACCACCAGGTACAAACACCAGCTCCGTTTTTGCTTCTTTAGAAATCCCCACCAATATCATACAGGACCAGCTCCCATAAGCCACTGTTTCCGAAAAACAGCATTGTGCAAATCGCTCACCCGGGCTTCTATAGACTCTCTGTCGACGGTTGCTACCATGCAGGCACATCCTTGTTTCGTCCGAGAACAGGACACGAATCCATTGCTCTATATCGCAATCTAAGTAATCGCGAGCAAACTGAAGCCGGGCTTCTCGGTGGGCTGTAGACAATTTGGGCCCAGTAGCTGGCCCTGAGCTGCCGTTGAACTTCCATGCCGATTAGGTGTCGATTTCGGAGAGAAGTGGTGACAGTAAATCGGTCATCTATCACCGAAATGCAACGCTGTCTTCCAGATCCTGGTCTCCGGACAAAGTTTCCAGTACACCTTCCAGACACAAGACTGGTTAAGATGAAGCTGTCAAGCAATATTACGCTGAGATAACCCTTGCTGGATTAAGATGAAGATTTTAGCGGCTTCGGCAGGTGTGGTTTCCATTTTCTTTCAGATTCAGTGTTCCCAGTGACGTGAAATACTGGACTGATGACCAGTTTTCAAGAAAGCTCGTTTTTTATAGTGCTTCAGGACTCCAAAACAAAACAGTATTTTGTTGTATAAATATTACCTTTGAAATCATATACCACAACGTATAGTTCATTGCTTAAAAACCGTAAAAATAAGTCTAGAACATCCCTCGGTAAAGCGATTCCGGTTTATTGCTCGCGAGTGTAGGTTTAAGCAATCGTTGTTACGCTGTTTTCATAAAATATATCACTATTGTTTAATGCGTAAAAAAAATGGTTTAAAGTTTATATCAAAAATCTCATGGAAAAATGGGGTAAAGGTTTTCTTTCCGCAAGAAACAAATTTTTATTCTCAAGTGATGCACTTACCAAAGAAAAGCGTTTTATTTTTATAGATTGTACTACTCACCTCACCTTCCGGGAAATCGAGGTCCGGTACGTCAGAGACAAATGGTTGGACGATATCGAACAGTGGACTGAACTTGGCTATCGTCAGTTAAAAGCTACTTCATGGGACAGCAAAAATTCTGTCAACTGACCTCTAAAATGAAACAACTTCAATATGATGATGGCACCCAGTGACGATGACTTACCTCAACGTATATTTCATTGGCATGCCAACAAAACAGAAACAGTTGAAATATTTGTATGCTAGTATATTCGATGACCCAGAGCTTCTGAGATGGAGTCGTTTTAAGCTGAAAGTTTTTTCAATAAGACATTTATTGCCCCTTGCACTTAAAGCTTAAATATGATGAATTAATTTGTTTACTGTTTCAAGTCAATAATTAAACGCAAACGTCTTTCACAAAGGTTGTGACAAAAAATTTATAGGTACCTATTGTTTACTACATTTTTTGACACTGTCAAGTATCAGAGTAAAGACTTTTCGATGTATCAGTTGAGGGCATTTTTATATAAAGGACCTAAGTGGAAATGTATTTTCGCCATGACCTACCCGTATGAATAAAAAAATCAAAAGATTGCTCCAAGATCGCACAAGTACATATGATCACGCCCATTTAGCAGTCTAACACTGCTAAATATAATTTAAAAAATTAACGATATTTATACTTACTACACTTAATTGTACGACATTGCAACAAATTGTGACAGAACATGTTAGCACGTACAAAAACATGACAGGCGATAACAAGGAATTAAACAGTGTGTATTGTCTGGAAAGGACACAAAGATAAATTAATTAAATCGTACTTGTATAAGAAAGAGTAGTATAAAATGCGTCACAGTTAAATCATTTTATTTTGTAAGTTCAATGAGGGGGGTGGGTGCTTTAGCAAAGTAGAAAAATGTATTTAGGTAATCACTATCAGAATCATCTTCAATTAATCATAACGTCGAACGTCCCTGATTTCTTTAGCCAGATTTTTGTCTCTTCATCAATAACCCGTGATAACTTCAGGATTGATCATTGTTTGAAATACTGTTGAGTGGACTGTAGTAAAAATGAAACGCTGGTAACCTGAGAATGATGTGGGTTTATTGGCTTGTTGCATAGGTACACGTACAGCACACTGTTTTACACTTGCACTTAATTAGAAAGGGCTTATTTAATAAAATAAATGGGAGCACGACCGATATTGACGGTAGCCGGAAACGGAGAGAGAGGGAAGCCCCCAGAGCACTAGTGACGTACAGTAAAAGTAGTGTTGGGTAACGTGCCAACATGCTGCGGCCTCACAAAATTTATCTATAAGCTAATTATCAAACAATTATTTACTTTCAATGCACTGCATACAAGTTAACATCAAATTAGAATTTAAGCTACAACAAAACATTGTGGTTTTCAAATAAGTAGGTACTACTTTCGGACAAAACAATTTAGAAATTTCTTACAATGACAAAGTTGTCACTCAGTGCTAAAACATTTTAACTAATTTGTTATAGTTGTGATATAATAATATATGACTCATTATCTAATATTTGTTTTATTTACTACGTTACACATAGAAATGTAAACTTGCTTAATCATCTAGAGGTAGCACACAAATTTTTAAGATAGAGCGAACATGACACCTGCCACTGGCAGCCCTAACTTCCACAGCTCTTACTAGGCCATCATGACCTGGAAATATTTTCGTAATTCTAGCCATGGGCCATGACAATGGTGGTGTATTGTCCTCTCTTAGAATTACAAGGGTACCAATTTTTACATTAGGTGACATACTTAACCATTTAGGTCGATTTTGCAAAATATTTAAATAATTCTTGTACCTCATTTGACTGTTTTTTCAAAATGACTGTTTGATCCGAGTACATAATTGCCAAAACTTTAATCTATTTTGTGGTATATTAGTTACATCTTTTTCTGGGTACATAGTAATATAAATTCCAATTAAAAAATGACCAGGAGTTAAATAACTGAAATCGTTTACATCAGCCGTTGACAAGGGTAAAAGTGGTCTAGAATTTAAGATGCATTCAATTTCTATCAAAATTGTATTAATTTGTTCGTAAGTTATTAATTGACTTTGTAAAACTCTTTTCAAATGATATTTGGTACTTTTTACTCCAGCCTCCCACAGTCCGCCAAATGTAGGAGAACAAGATGGTATAAAATGGAAGTTTATACCATGTTGTGCTGCATATTGACAAACTTTGCTTTGGTGACTGTGTGAGGACATCAAATTATAAAGTTCAGTTAATTGGTTCCTTGCGCCTTTAAAGGTGCTGGCGTTGTCAGAGTAGATTTCACTTGGCAACCCTCTTCTGGAGGCAAATCTCCTAAGACACGCGAGGTAAGCTTCTGTAGTGAGGTAAGACGTTAGCTCAAGGTGAATAGCCTTGGTGGCGAAACAGACAAACACGCAAATGTACCCCTTTCCCTCTAGGGAGCGTCTTACGCGCGAGAGTTTAACTTTGACGGGGCCAGCGAAATCCACTCCAACTTTCTGGAAGGGACGGCTCATGGCAGTCACCCTATCGGCTGGCAGGGAACTCATTAACTGTTTGGCGGCTTGTGCCTTATTTCTGAAACATATTATAACACTTATTTGTTATTTATCCTGTTATTTATCCTCTACTAAAAGTAGGTAGTTAAGTTCTAATGAATATTGTATTGTAATTTATTTAGCAACTAAGAATCCTACAACTGTATTTTGCATAGAATTATGTTAATGTTTCTCTTTGCCTGGAAAACAGGAAGATCCTAGTCCAGGCACATGTATATTTTGATTCTATATTAGTATATGTTTAGCATTAAGTTAATATTTGTAAAATTAGTTTTTCAATATAGATTTTTTTTTCTTAACATACAGTAATCCATTAGTGATCCAAAATTTCTGATTTAAATTAGACAACAATAGCTTTGGACCAGCATGTAAGAGCCTTTCATGCTCTGCTCTTACAATACGAAGAGTGATAGGTGACTCTTTAGGTAAAATAGCTTGATGTTTTTGCGCATAAGGAATATTAGAGTGGTGCAAGCGTCCACCCACACGTAACACTCCAGAACCATCAATAAATGGACATAAGCTTTGTAAATTGCCCTTAACACTTTTGTTATTTCTTAAGCTGCAAATTTCATCTTTAAAGTATATTTCTTACTCATTTTTAACAATCAACATTAAAGCTTTATTCATTTCAGAGCTAGACAAATATTTATGGGAAGGTTTATTACCTTTCAAACTATTAATAAATAATTAATAGTTAGTACATAAGTTAATACATAAGCTAAGATACGAACCATTTTGTGGGTGCTAGAATGATTAT
Source organism: Scoparia ambigualis (assembly GCA_963921215.1). Classification (NCBI taxonomy): domain Eukaryota; kingdom Metazoa; phylum Arthropoda; class Insecta; order Lepidoptera; family Crambidae; genus Scoparia; species Scoparia ambigualis. The sequence goes on along the minus strand of OY992502.1, from coordinate 58,919,075 downwards.
GCATACTATCGAAGACCTCATTGGGTACCCGGCAGCTTGAGAATGCAGATGCGGGCACAGATTTCATCTCAGGTAAGTCCTGCGGTAAGCCTACAGGTACGTCAAATTTATAATAACCATCATACAAAACCCTGGGTCCACACCACCACATAGCACATGCAGCGAGCTCATTGGGCGCGACGCCTCTGCTGACCTTGTCCGCAGGGTTTTGGTCGGTGCTGACATAAAGCCAGTGGCAATCAGGAACATTGTTGGTAATTACTCTGTTAGCCACGTAAGCGTTGAGACACATCGGCTCTGAGTGCAACCATGCAAGTACTATCTTTGAATCCGTAAATAAATAGGTATGCATTATATTAAATTTTAGCTTTAGCATGCTTCGAACTTTTTTGATTAATATGGAAAGAAGTAAAGCGGCATTGAGCTTTAGACGCGGCACGGTAGCATTCTTGTTGTTAAGCGGATTAATGCGTGATTTAGAACAAAGCAAGTGCATATTTATGTTTCCTTTGATATCTGTGATGCGCAGGTATAAACAGCATCCATAGGCCGTTGAAGTGGAGGCATCTGAGAAACCTATGAGTTCAACAGTGTCTAAGTCATGCATGCAGGTATATTTCTGTTTATTAAAATTGGCTCCATTATAGCCAGACTTGAACAAAACTGCCGCCATTCATGTTTGACATCATCATCAGGTTGTTTGTTTTTGAGGACCATAATTTTTGCATGATGGCTTTAGCCTGCACTATAATGGGGGATACAAGACCCATGGGATCATATAATTTCCCTATGTAAGAGAGAATATCTCTTTAGGTAAAATTTTTGATATTAAACGGCTCAGGGCAGGCAATCTTAAACTGATCGTCCTTTACTAACAACGTCAAACCTAGGGCCTTTAGAGCACAATCATGTTTTTGAAGTTCAACGCTATCAAAGTTCTGTTCAGCTGAAGGAATGTCCACCAGTATACTGTTTTCATTGGAAGACCATTTGTGAGTATAAAAGGAACCCAATTGAAGTGACTGTTGAAGTTGAGACTTGGCATTCAAAATCATGTGCAAGTCATTATTACTATATAACACATCGTCTACATATGTAGAGTTATCTAAGATGTGTGATGCTAAAGGAAACGTTTGCTCGTGCAATGTTGCCAACTCTTTAAGACATCTAGTTGCAAGGTAAGTAGAACTTTTTAGGCCATAAGTAACTGTGCCCAGTCTGATGCATTTATTTCATCAGGACTGTCTCTCCATAGGATATTTTGCAAAGATGTATGTTCTGGAATTATATTTATGTTTCTGAACATCTGCTTAATATCAGTTGTGAATGTAAAGTTACCAAATCTGAACAGTAGCAATATCTCAAATAGATCCCTCTGAACAACCGGTCCGTTTAACAACAGATCATTCAGTGAAATCTTTTTGTTGGTTTTCATAGACCCATCGAACACTGTGCGCAGCTTAGTTGTTTTGCTATCAGGTTTTAAAACTGCATGATGAGGCAAAAAATAGACAGCATTCTTATTTAATTGATATAGTTCAATGTCTACATAATGACCATGCTTTAGATTTATATAGTCATTAATGAATTTACTATATTCAACAAAGAGATCAGGATTTTTATGCAATTTTTTTTCCAAGTTAAGAAATCTTTTTAAAGCGAAATTAAAATAATCACCTAAAGCATCATTCACATCATTTAAAGGTATTTTTAAAGGTAAAGCAACTTCAAAACGATTTTTCTTCAACAGTACAGAACTTTTAAAGGTGTATTCACATAGTTCTTGCTCTGAAGATTTTTCATTGAAAACTTCAGGGACGCTTTCAGCTTTCCAAAAGTTAGTTAAAGTGTTATTGATATCATTATCACATCTAAGACATTTTAACGCTACCTTATTGCAGACCTTTGATGATGTCAAGTTGGGCAGTGTACCTCCAATAATATGACCGAATTGTGTATTAATGAGACGTGGAAGCTGTGCACCGCATGGCGATGCAGGTTGCTGGGAATTAAGCGGCGCCACAGACATACAGTCCGGAGACTCAGATGGAAGCAGCACCTGGAAGAACACATTAGCTCCCATTAGTAAATCAATCTCGGCTGGCACATAAAACTTGTCATCTGTTAATCTGACATTATCGGGAATTAAAATATTTTTGCAATCAAATTTAGTCTGAGGTAGATTACATGTAATCTGTTGTACTACATGGCAGTCGACAGTTACTTTATAAGGATTAGTTTAAGAATAAATTGTTAAAGGTAAGCAATGCTTCAACCTAGTTTTAGCATTTGTAATGCCAACTATGTTAACGCTAGTCTGTATGGGCTTCATATCAAGCAGCTGCATTGCCTTTTCTGACACAAAAGACAGCTGGGACCCACTGTCAAGCAGGGCTCTCAAATGAATTTCAGTGCCGTCTCGAGCTATAACTTTGACCTTTGCTGTAGGTAAAAGAACATCATTAGAAAATTTAAAATTATTTTTATTTGCTGCCATTGAGACAGAGGATGAAGAGGCAACACTGTCGGAATGATCATGCGAAAGTGGTGCACTGTTGTGGTTATTAATATTATGCAACGGTGAAGCACCATCGTTGTTGTTATGCAACAGTGTATTATGTGCCTTTTTGCACTCCACACAACGGAAGTGATATTTGCATCTGTTTTAATGCTTACCTAAACATATGCTGCAAAGTCCATTATCTTTAACAAATTGCACTCGTTTATAGACTGGCCATAATTTAAATTTGTTACAAAGATATAATCTGTGTTTAGACTTACAAAGTGAGCATGTTGGCTGCTTGGTGGCAGCGTAGTCTACTAGCCCCTGCTCCTTGGTGTGCTGGCGATGCTGCTCGGTGATGAACTTGTGGCCCGGATCTGCATTTTCAAGCGCCAGAGCTCGCTTCTCCACATAGGCGAGGAAGGCATGAATAGTGGGCTCCTCCTCCGTGTCCCGCTTCAGTTGATAAGCCCTCGAGGTGTACATATCTAATTTGCGAGAGAGTTGCATAATATAATAGCATCCCAGTACTTTACGTTTGATTCAAGGTTTGCTAGCGCTGCAATAATTTGCTTAATACTACATACAAATTCACGCAGATTTATTGCTGTAGATTTGACAATTGGTTTGAGGTCAATTAATAAGCTAATATGTTCATTTATTAATCTAAATTTGTTATTGTACCTATTGTCCAAAATGTCAAGGGATTTTACATAACTTTCTACAGTCAATCGCAAATTCTTGATTAGATTGAGTGGCTCATCTCTTAAATAACTACGCAAATAGTACAGCTTCTGAATGTTGTTTAAGTTGTCATTTTGATCTATTAAAGATTTGAATAAGTTAATGAATGGAATGTACTCAGAACACTTACCATTGAAAGTGTTTAAAACAATATTTGGCAGATTGATCCTAGATGATATTGGGGTCACTGGCTGAACTGAGGTCACTGGAGTTGAGAGAGGCTTGTTTGCTTATCAACCTTCGTTAAGATAGCAAAATATATTTCTTCCACCTTTTCGACATTTTCAGAATCGTTAGTATCCAACAATGCAATTTTGATATTTAGATTTTCGTACCTTTGAAATGCTTTAATAAGCCTGGCTTTTTTAGCAAGTAATAACTCGTTTGGCGCAACTGACAAGGTCTCCTCGCTCACAAAATTCAAAAGTCTAGATATGGCACATTTCGCTTGGCCACGCGTGGCAACAAGCTCTTTTAACTCCATTGCCACAGATTGACTTTGTTCTACTTTTTGTTCAGCTTTGTCAGGCATTACTTGTACCAACCTTAAAAAATTTATATACCACTATTAAGACAAACAAATTTATACTAAAAGACACCAGCCATCACAAAATGGCGATGATGACGCGACTTGACTTGGGGAGACGAAAATGGACGCGCTCGCGCAGTCAGTCAGCGACACACGGGAACTCGATGTTGGGGTTCGCAAGACAGCAACGCGCCGGCCAATCCGGTGCGAGCCTCGCGACTTCCTCTTGCGATGTCCTCCAATCGTAGCGCAATCACTCGCTTTTTCGGTCTCTTGAAGTAAGTGAGTGAGACTGCCACGCACGACTTGAAATGTTTAGCGCGATAGTGTTGCACGACGAAAAATATGGCGGTTTGTTGCTTACGTACTTTTTCGTTCGGCGTGATGCTGTTTGTCTTGAATGTGGTTTGGTAATATTATGCACCGTGTACCTTATCGAACCCTTTTTCTTCTCAGTCCTTTGGTCGGCGTAGGAGGACCATGTTTGAAATACTCTTGAGTGGACTGTAGTAAAAATGAAACGCTGGTAACCTGAGAATGATGTGGGTTTATTGGCTTGTTGCATAGGTACACGTACAGCACACTGTTTTACACTTGCACTTAATTAGAAAGGGCTTATTTAATAAAATAAATAGGAGCACGACCGATATTGACGGTGGCCGGAAACGGAGAGAGAGGGAAGCCCCTAGAGCACTAGTGACGTACAGTAAAAGTAGTGTTGGGTAACGTGCCAACAATCATTCATACGAGTTCAATTGAGATTAATAATCCTGGACACCACGCAAAATTAATCTTATCGTTGGCGATGACCACGCAAAAATAAAATTACACTAATATGAAAAATAAAAAGCTTACTTTAACAAGAAATTATGATGTCTATGACACTCTTTTATTCTGGCCAGAAAAAGTGACTGATCATTATTTGTTTCATTTTCAAAAATTTCAGCACATTGAATTCTCAGCATAATCAATTGACCTTTCAAAAAAGTCATTATGGTCACAGCGGTCGTATCATATAGAGACAGAACAAACGATGCCTGAATACACATTGCAACGTGAACAACACAAGCGTAAAAATAGCCTGGCATCTTGTGCTTGTCAAAAGGAAACCATGAACTTACAAGTTCCGGATAAGATTTAACTGTACTTGAATTGTTCTTAATTGCAATGGTTCCATAAATTATCAGAGGCGCTATTATAAGCAGTATGTTCGTCACAAATGTCGCCATCCAAAAGGAGTAAGTTAACAATCTTGCGTATTTCTTACACTTTTCCATCACGATCAACCTCTTCTGGTTATGGTTTTTGTTTCTTGTTATTTCTTCCTGTGATATGTTACTTATCAGTTCAAACCAGCGCGGCTGAAATATTATAAAGGACAAAGATTTTGCGCAGGTAATTGCGTTTATCGTCATAGTAGAGTAATTTTGAAGCGCTTTGTTAAGATCATGCCTGATCGTGTAGAGTTCGAGAATTTGACTTAATAGAAAAATCACTTCAACGGTATAAAAAATACTGTTGATAATAATCCGAACTCTACTTCTGCCTGCTTGCAAAAGACCAAACAAATATAGGCCCTTTACATTTGGACCCAAAAACGGATACTTGGAATCCTCCAATCCCTTAGCAAATGAAGTTAACCAGTTGAAAAGCATAGTGCCGTCTTAGTTGTAGCAGATTGAATGTGTTTCAATTTAATAATGCTTGCTTTCATAATATCTTCATAAATAGCTGGATGGACTTATGCGAAACAGAGCCGTAACTATAAATACAATAAAAACAAAAATACTACTGATTGAATGATTGACTAATAACGAAATCTTGGGAATTAGATAGAACGCCCACTTGGAATTTAACTAGTAGGTTTTCTTTAAGGTTTAGATGCATGCATGCACTATCGTTTTCTGGGGGAACTACGTGTAGACACAAACCTGCTAGTAACAAAGAAGATCGTTGGGATCTATGAATATTTAACACAATATTGAAAGATACTGTTCAAATGTATGTGCAATGATAAAAACTATATCAAATTATTATTAGCATGGATCATAATGACTGTTATTTTCAAAGATTTATTCAAGTAGGTCCAATACCCAATTCGTCCATTTCGCATTTTGTGTTCGCCACCCATGCAAAAGTGAAGAAAACCTAATTGATAAATAGTACTTAATAAAGTTAAGTTAAGTTTTCGGCAATAAATAAGCTACTTCGGGAATAAAGTAGCTTATTTATTCCCGAGACGGGGTTTGGCACCCGAGCGTAGCGAGGGCGCCAATAGTTCGATGGATAAGTCTTTCACCTGAGTTAACACTGTGGTTTTCATTACGAATACAAGGAAAGTTACTAAAAATAAAAACATGAATAAACTAAAGAAAATTGAGTATAATCCGTTAGTCGCCTTTTACTATACCCAAGGGAAGAAAAGGGTTGGTAGTAGGTATTATTTTGATGAGCCCATCGCCCTCCATGCTGTTGAATGTATGTGCAGTCTTTAGTCCGTTAGTCGCCTTTTAGGACACCGACGAAAAGAGAGGGGTTGGTAGTATAATTTTGATGAGCCCATTGCTGCTTTATGCTATTGTTTGTATGTGCGGGCTGTAGTCCGTTAGTCACCTTTTATGACACCGAAGGGAAGAGAGGGATTGGTAGTATTATTTTGATGAGCCCATCGCCGTTCTATGTTGTTAGATGTACGTGCAGTATTTAGTCCGTTAGTCGCATTTTACGATACCTAAGGGAAGAAGGGGTTGGTAGTATTATATTGATGAGCCCATCGCCGCTCTATGCTGTAGGATGTATGTGCAGTCTTTAGTCCGTTAGTCGCCTTTTACGACACCCAAGGAAAGAGATAGGTTGTAAGTATTATTTTAATAAAAAGTCACAACTGCACATGACATTACCTGTCAGAAAAACGATTCTCGCTAGGACGGAAAAGAACTACTTTCCACTCACTCCTCAGGCAACTTCAGACCCACTTTCCGAGTATGAGGAATGAAAAGTTATATCCTATCCACTTGTTCTGTAATCATATAAAAGTTTTGAAACGTCAGACTACAATGCGACGGCTGCATCATAGAAACGTGCAAGTAAAAATAATGAACTTTACAGTAGAAAAAACGTGTACCTAAAGGAAAATCTATAACAAGTTATAAAAATTGAAATGTAGGACGAATTTAATGATAAAAATTTTACTTTAAATATAAGTAATAAAATTATGGAAAACATTGATTCTTTTTAGGAAATTTACGAAAAACCATTTTATATTTATATTTAAGTACAAATCAGTTTATCATGTTCGTGCTTTGCACCTTAATTCGTATAATAAATCAAAACTAGATAAATGTAAGTCCACATTACACTGTTTATGAAAGTGAATAAACTATTCTATATACACTTAAGAGCAAGAATCCGGGTCACTAAAAGAAATCTATAAATCTCGGAAACTATAATAATGCTAGCTTAATTAAATAAATTGTGTTAATAGACAATTAAATACTTCTTAAATAAAAGTAATAAAATTTAAGCGTCGCTACATTTTATTTACAAACAATTACATAAAGAGAAAAACTGCTTATCTCGCCTTGAAACAAAAATAGGAAACATGACATTTTTCAACAACATTAATTTTTTTTTTAATTTTAATACTTTTATTGGCTTCTCGTGCTTCCATTACTGCGTTTACACGGTTTGGCATGCTGTACACCAAGTTCCATAACAGACAGGATCTTATGTATGTATTTATTACATAGATACACGCTTGTGCTGTACTCACGGCGTCAGATCAACCTACCCAAAACTGTCAAATTTCTGCAATCAGTTTTGAACTTTATAGTTGTGTTCTAAGGACCAATATTAATTGTAGAAATTTGACAATTTAGGGTAGGTTGATCTGACGCCGTGTGTACATGGGGAGCGTCGATGACAAGAGATCAAAAACGTGGCGTGGCTGGCGACCAAAGAGAATAGAGAGGTGTTGCCATATGTAACATCTTCCCTTTTTAAAATAAGATTCTACGGCCAAGATTGACAAGGTAAGTAAAGAAACAATTTTTATTTATGTGGCAAAATGACTTATGTCCAAGGCCGTAAAGTCCTTAACAATTATATCATTGCTGAACGCAACTTATTTGTCAAAATGGCAGATGACGTTAACAGATGACGTTTGACACTGACAGCTGATGACAAATAATGTTTATAAAAAAATCAAACAAACAATTTTGTTTTTACAATGAAACATTAAAAGGCTTAAAATAGATACCTACTAATTTAACTGCAATAACGCTTTATAGGTTTTACAAAACGTCCGTATAGCGTGTTACTTTTAGACAATTCGGATTAGGAATAAACGTGTTTACATTGCTAGTACTAGGAACTAGGTTTTGATTTGACAACATGTAACTTATATTTTGTTTATTTACTGGTTTATCAGCATCATCCAAGGAAGCAGATGGTTTCAAGATGTGTTCGCGGTTTCTACGGAATTTACCTTGAGGAGATTGGACTATGAAACTACGAGGTTCACTGCTGGCTTGTTTAATGGTACCCGGGATCCATACACTGTTAGGCTTGTGTTTAAAATACAATTTATCACCCTGTTTGATTTTAGGTAAAGACTTAGAATTCTTATCATAATAAAGCTTTGTTCAAGAATTTTGTTTTTTAATATTAGCTTTGTATGTATGAACATTTACAAGTGTTGGCGACAACTGTGCATTGGTAACAGGAATCTTAGAACGTAAGTATCTAGACATGCATAGTTGTGCAGGAGAATAACCTGTCTTTTTAGGTGTGTTACGTTAAGTAAGTAATGCTAAGTAAGGATCGGTATTATCTGTTTTGCATTTCTTTAAAATGTTTTTAATTGTGCCTTTGGTTCTTTCTACCATACCATTAGATCGGTTTAAGTACGGATTAGAAGTATTTAATTGGATGTTCCAATCTTTGACAAAGTCTTTAAACTCTGTACTTGAAAACGGAGGGCCATTGTCAGTAACCATGTATTCAGGTATGCCGTGTCTAGAAAATATAGATTTCAAATGATTAATCACAGTGTTAGCTTTGTAGTCTGAATTTAAGAATGCTTATTCTACATATTTTGAAAAATAGTTTACCACAACTAAATATTTTATTACCATCTATTTCAAACATGTCAATACCTACTTTGTTCCATGGTAACAGTTTATACTTATGAAAAATAATAGGCTCTTTAGAGTTGCTTCTATGGTAAGTTAGACAGACATGACATTGGTTAATATATTTTTCAATATCATCATTAATATTTGGCCAGTAAACAGTAGCTTTTGCAGAGCGAATTGTACTGTTCATTCCTTGATGTCCTTCATGAACTAGTTTTATTACATAGGCTCTCATGGGCTCAGGAATGTCTATTTTGTCTGACATGAATATTATGCTATTCATGACATGTAATTTATTTTTTAGTGAAAAATAAGACTTAATGTGTTGACCACAAGACCTTTTGTGTTCAGGCCAACCATTCTGACAATATTCAATGATTTGATTAAGGATGGGATCCTGATTAGTTAACTGTTTAATTTCTTTTAGTTTTTCCTGACTGGCTGACAGATTTGACATCACTAAATTAACATGTAAATCTATATCTTTTTTAAGATCTTACAATGTTTTTTCATCTAGTGCTGCTCTAGACAATGTATCTGCTATAAAGAATATCGACCCGGCTTATATATTATATTAATATCATAAGGCTGTAAACGTAACATAATTCTTTGTAATCTTGCAGGTAGGTAAATAATGGAATGAGTGGTTTATGGTCTGTTTCTACTGTTATTGTTTTACCATAAATGTGTTGATGGAATTTAGTACAACCAAACAATACTGACATGAGCTCCTTTTCAATTAGGGAATCTTTTTTTTGACAACTACACACATCAAAAGTGTCTAGGGATCAACATATATTTTTGCAATAACTTTTCTCCTGATTGATATTAATTAAAATTTTCTTTAAGGATTCATCAAATAAAGTGTTTTCGTTTGTCTACAGTAACGATAAACCAAGTCACCTTTGCATTAATAAAGAAATTTGCCATTTTCCTAATAAAGGGATTTTTGACATTTGAACCACTAACATTAAAGTTCGAAAAAAAGACTGAAATAACAGTTTTCTTTAAAATTTTATTGGGTAACTTAAACAATTAATAATCCGTGTTTCTACCGCGAACACTAACAACACAAGAACATCGGTTTGGCATACTCAAAATGAGTTCATCCAAATCACGCTGTGGAATGGCCGCCCATGTTCGTTGCAACAACAAAAAAAGGTCTTCTTGCGACTGGATACCCTCCATATTCGACAGAGCTCTTCTCTGTAGCATATCCCATGCATGCTCAATCGAGTTCAAGTCTGGCGACTGAGCAGGCCAGGGCATGACATTGATGTTAGCTGCGGCGAGAGTCTGTCTTACAACTCTTGCGGTGTGCGGTCGTGCATTATCATGCATTAACTGAAATAAGGGACCGATTTGCACTTGTAGAGGAACGATGACGTCTGATACAATCGTCTCAGCATAAGGTTGCCTCTGATCCAAATCAACTCAGTTCTTCCGCCGATCCAAATACCCGCCCATACCATGATGGTTCCACCACTATAAGGATGGACTTCCTGGCAGGATTTTAATCGCTGTTGGCGTCCAGGGGTTCTCCAGTGTCGTATACGTCTTGTATCCGGTCTCATACCAAAACGAGACTCATCAGAAAAGCACACGAAACGCCATTGTTCTTCTGCCCAATTTCTGTGTTCAAGAGCCCATTGATATCGAATCCTACAATTGTGCATTGCTATAGGTGGTACCCTTAGCGGTCTTCGGCAATGAAGGTTCACTTCATGCAAGCGGTTTCTGACTGTTTGGTCGCTAATTAAGTTCCCTGAAGAGTGATGAAGCCTCACGGCTAACATCATGGCGGTTATTGTTGGAGCTCTTCGAGTTGTGATTTGAATGTATCGGTCTTGTCTCCGTGTGGTGCAGCGATACCGTCCTCCATGGCGCTCAGCCACGGTACCAGTGCTTCGGTAACGTGTCCAAAGTCGACTGATAACACTCTGACTTGTATTCAGAGCTAAAGCCACAGTACGTTGCCGGGAACCAGCTTCTATCATTCCCACGGCTCTGAGCATTTCTTCCCTGCTTAAATGACGTCGCCGCTCCATAATAACGTTGGTTTTAATCAGTAGTAGGGAAACAGTAGCACTAATAATGTCTTCAATGCGTTGTATGTTTTTATAGGGAAAATATTGACAGCTGATTTTCATCTTTTACTAGAAATTGATTGAAAGTTCCTGTTTCAAATTATGAAATGCACCAAAAAGGATCCATATAAATTTATAAAATCATAAATTTATTACAAAGCCACATCTCAATCTCAAGAAATCCGCATAAAAATGCTTGATCCCTAGACACTTTTGATGTGTGTAGTTAATGAAGCAGATGCATAGGCTATTGGTTGTTTTTCTTGTAACAACACTGCTGCAAGGGCATCTTTTGAGGCATCAACTGACATGACTGTTTCTTTATTTTGGTCAAAATAAGTGAGTACAGGGGCACAGCTAATAAGCTTTTTCATTTTATTAAACTCTGTCTCATGTTGTTTTGACCAAGACCATTCTCTTTTCTTAGACAAAAGTGTTCTTATTTGACTATTATCTTTAGACAAATTAGGTATGAAAGGGCTAAGATAATTGACCATACTCATGATGAACCTTTGAAGGTCATTGATACAAGTTGGTCTAGGCATTTCACAAATTGCTTTTACTTTAGACTGATCAACTTGGACACCATTATGACTAAAAATATGACTTAGTTATTTAACTTCAGAAGCGCATATTACCGACTTTTCATTGTTAAATTTTAAGTTTATTTAACGAGCTCTGTCAAAGACTTTTTGAAGGGTCTAATCATGCTGACTACGAGTGTTACTATAAATTAAGAAATCATCCATCATTACTTTAACGTTTTCTATGTCACTAAATCTTTTTACCATCTCTCTATGAAACATTTCAGGTGCTGCATTGATACCAAATGGTAGGCGAGTAAATCTATAGCGTCCAAATGGGGTTATAAAAGTACAAAGCCTAGATGAGCTTTCGGAAAGTCTTAGCATCCAAAAATCTTTATTGGCGTCTAGTGTTGTGAACAATTTTGCACCAGCGAGGTCTGATTTTATCTCGTCTAAAGTTGGTAATTGATAGTGAGGTCTCATGATAGCTTTATTAAGTTTTCGAGGGTCTATACATAACCTTAACTTCCCATTCTTCTTAATGATAAGAACAATAGAACTTACCCATTCTGTTGGTTCTTCAACGCGACAAATAACATTACTTTTCTCATTTCAGCTAATTCTGACTTGAGTTTGTTTCTCAGACTAAATGGTACTCTGCGACAAGCATCAACAGTAGGTATTGCAACAGGTTTGATTTTGACAGTTAGGTCACAACAAAAATCTGTTAAACAACCTATACCTTGAAATAAATCACTGTTAGTAGACATAATGTTATCAGAGTTAAATTTTACAGTATACATCCTTTTTATTAACTTCAACGACTTGCAAGTTTCCTTACCAATCATATTTTGACTGTTCATGTCGACAATATGAAACATGACACTATAAGACTGACTATTATGCTGTACGACTAAAGTACATTGACCAATGGTGGTTATTGCTTCGCAACTGTAGACAGACTATTTTTTTAAACATTAGAAGAAATCTTGTGTTTGTTAAATGTGTTTATCGACATGACATTAGTGTCTGCACCAGTATCTAATAAGAAATTTATATTTATATTATTGATATTTAATTCAGTGTTCCAGGAGTCTGTCTTTATGTTATTAATATGAACTGAGCTTACATAAACAGGATCACTATCATATACATCTGTAATGAGTTTTACCGTATGTTGTGACATGCTACACCAACATTTTTTTTTTAAATAATAATAATCTTTATTCATTTCTCTACAAGCATAGTATCTTAACATATTTAATGTGACATTTTATGGGAATAAACATAGCAAGATACGGTTGAACGATAACGCCTGTGCTAGTTTATTAAAAAACTGTATGACAGACGCTAACGCCTTCCCTCAGGATTAATGGACACTGATATAAAAATGCCAAACAACTGTTTCCAAGATGCATGACAAGAAAAGGAAGAGGCAGCAATTCATGTACTTAAAAATAACCAATTAAAATACAATTTAAAAAATAATTCAATTCAATTCAATTATTTTTATTTCAGATCTCATAATTCATAAAATATTAATATGTACACTTAAAAACTATATTAGTAAGGGCGCAATTACAACATTAATTTATTTTAATTTAATTAAAATATTTATTGGATCCACGCATATGTTGCTAGATCCACTGCCAAAATATTGGACAGTCAGGCCTATCCTTTATAACCGCCAGGATGCTGTTGGTACTCCCCCGCACTCTTCTTAAAATCGCTGTCCGCTTTCTTAGGATACTGTGAAAGTCATCCACCCCTGCTTCCGCGAACATGGCGGATGCACTGCAGTGTCTAGGGACCCTCATCAGCATCCTGAAGGCATTATTGTATTGAACTCGGAGCGCATTGACAGTCCTTTGCGTATAGTCACACCACAGGCTGCAAGTATAAAAAGTCTGACAATATGCTTTAAATAAAGTTATTTTAACTGTTCTCGTACACTTAGCAAACCTGCGGGCAAGCATGTTGCTTCGGACTGCCAATGCTCTCCGTTCTCGCTCTATATCAGCGTTATCTGACATGGTCTCAGTCACAACGTGCCCTAAGTATTTGAATTGCGCTACTCTATTTAGCGCGGTACCCAGAAGCCTGATTGGTGGTACAGTGGAAGGTGTTTTCCTTCCCGCTTTAAAAATCAACAAATGGCTTTTGGCAACATTGTAACGAAGGCCATGCCCAGTGGCATACTTTTCACAAACTGCCAACAATTTACGCAATGCGCCTACTGACGGACTCAGGAGGACCATATCATCGGCGTAGCTAATCGAGTTAACCATATGACCGTCAATCGAGCAGCCGAGTTCGGCACCCCTAAGTCCCTCAATGAGCTCATTCACATATATATTGAAAAGTGCAGGAGATGTTAGTCCTCCCTGCCTTACCCCGCAATTAAGTACATACTCGTCAGATAATACGCCTGACCATCTGACCTGGTTAATCTGATGACCGTACCAGTACTGAAAGATTGAAACCAGCTCAGCAGGTAGTGATGCGGCTCGTAATTTCGACCATAGCAGTTCGTAATTAACCATGTCAAACGCCTTAGAGAGATCTAAGAATACTGCGTATACCGGCGTTTTCCGTTGTGTATAGTACTTCACAGTATGCTTCAGCGACAGTATAGCGCTCTCAGTTGATAGGCCAGGTCTAAAGCCAAACTGTGCATCGTCTATTTTTATGCACTGACTAAACTGTCTCTCAAGCAAGCCGTCAAGCACTTTTGCAAGTACAGTAGCTAATGAAATCGGCCTATAGTTTCCTTTGTCCGATATATCTCCTGTTTTATTTTTGACAATCGGAACGACGACAGTTCTCATTAGCTCAAGCGGTAGGTACGAATGCCTAATACATAGTGTGTACAGCAATGACAAAACTTTTGGAAGATGATATCCAGCATAATGGAGGTGCTCTATACTGAGATAATAAAATTTCCAACTAGGTAAACTTAAAAATTAAAAATATAAAGGTGTGTTTGTGTGTGTGTATGTGTGTGTGTGTGTGTGTGTGGGTGAGTGTGTGTGTGGGTTTGTGTTAGGGTGGGTGTGTGTGTGTGTGTGTGCGTGTGTGTGTGTAGCTAGGTCACATTGGACAGGGATAATATTAGGGTTTCATTAAAAATTCCTCAGTTTCATCATAAGACAGTTTTTGCAACCAATCTTTTATTTTTAGTTTACTATAGACATCCAATATTTTGTTAATTTTGCTGTACAGAAAAGAACTACGAATATAGAAATGCCGACTAGCAAGAGCCATTCTATGTGGAACGGACTTACACACCCGGTACCTTAAGCGCTTGTTTGCATTGTATATGTTTTCTTCTAGTGGCAGTGTCTTATGTCTACGTAATATCAAATGAAGCATATAAAGTTGCCTGACTGTTAGAACCTCGCAGTCAATGTATAGTTGATTAGTTGGATATCTAAATGGCTTTTTTGTCATCACTTTTAAAACAGCTCTTTGCGCTCTCTCAAGCCTCAGAAAGTTAGTGGTACCAGCACCACCCCAAATTGGAATACAGTAGGCTAAAATAGATTGCACTAGAGCATAATATACCATTTTCAGTATGTGTAGGTTAGCAGAGTATCTGAGCTTCCTAAAAATAGGCATGATTTTTCGAGTACGTGATATTACGGAACCTAGTTGAGTATTCCAACTTAGAGTGCTGTCCAAATAAACTCCTAAGTATTTTATGTTATCGGTACGGGATATAGGTAGGCAGGAACAAGTTTGATTAGATATGTGGCAGCAATGAATTTTTATATGAAAGGAGTCAGATTTTGGTTGCGCTGATTGAGATGCCGAGAAGGTTATGAACTTAGTTTTAGCAACATTCAAAGTAAGCAAGTTGACACTGAGCCAGCCAGATACGACACGCAAAGCTTCTTTCGTACGCTGACGGGCACCCTCCCATGTCTTCTCCTTAACTAGAAGGACAGTGTCGTCAGCATAGGTGATTATTTTACAATTAGGCAGAGCAATTTGACACAGACTATTTATGTAAATGAGAAAAAGGGTTGGGCCAAGGACGCTACCTTGAGGAACACTACAACCAATAAACCCATCACCACTAACATAAGAGTCTATTTTGACACATTGACTACGTCCCGAAAGATAGTCACGGAAAATATTTAGGACTTCACCACGTATACCAATATCATCCAATTTTTGTATTAGAATGGGAACAGACACAGTGTCAAAAGCTTTTGACAGGTCAAGAAAAGTACCTATGACTTTAGATTTTTTGTCAATATTTTTAACTATATAGTCTGTCAGCTCCATTACAGCATCTTCAGTGGATAAACCACTTCTGAAGCCATACTGGTTAACAGACAAGACATTATATTTATTTAAGTAACTGAGCAGCCTACTGTTAAGAATTTTTTCAAGGATTTTTGAAAGACAAGTAAGAACTGAAATAGGTCTGTAATTACTGACATTGCTTCTATTCCCACTCTTATACACTGGATGAACTAAAGCCTTTTTAAAGACATTGGGAAAAACACCCGACGATAGGCAGAGGTTGAATACATGAGTAAAAATCGGAATAAGGGAAGTTTTGGCATCTTTTAAGATGCTGGAGGGAATACCATCATAACCGGCAGCACTACTGGTACGAAGATTCATAAGTATTTGTCCAATTTCATCTTCATCAGTTTCCAGCAGAACCATGGAATTACCTGAAGGATTATATACGGGTAAGGGTCTTAATAGTAGCATGCAAAGGCTATGGCCTTTTTAAAACAATCTTTGTATTATTTTTATGTTAAAAGTTTTTGATGCCAAAGCAATCATTGCAAATTCAAATCGATTGCGATTTTGTCCAAAACAAGAATCTAAATAAAATGATATACGAGTATTTTTTAACCCTAGTTGCACTTGATCTTGAATAAATGACAAAAAGCAACTAGAAATTTCAACGGCAAAACTTTTTGCGGTTTCATAATGCCTTACAAACCAGTATCCTTTATTTGTAAGAGTATTATAAATGGTAAAGTTATAAATAGGATATTTACATTTGTAATAAAATATTCCCGCTTCATTTTGGGGAATACCTGTAACTTTTTCTAAAATGAAAACAAGCTACAATACTACCCTTTTTTTTCTTGTTCTTTTAATTGTCTTACTAGTTTTTTTTCTTTAATATCTTTTACATAATCAGTTCTTAATTTTTCTTTTTGAATGATATCGGCGGTTTTATACATACAAACATTTATCACCTTGTTCTTTCTTTGGTTTGTGAAACAAAAGATTAAATTTAGTAATAAATTTTTGTAGCGTTCGGTACCTCCTGTAAGTGCCGCCATCGAATTATGTTTATGTCCATACAAATTATTTGAACTCAATGTGAGATATTTTCATAACCTTTAGACGTGAACAATCTTAAGACTTATTTCATATTAAAAATAGACATTATTACATATATAATATATTATCTCTATTACACCATTCCTAAAAATTCTAAATATTAAAAATTAATTGGGTAAAAATAGACTGGTTAGCATTTTATCGTTTATTGAAAGCTAAGCGCTGCTGGTAGAACGACTTGTAGTAATTTACTTAATTGCGTAATATGCATGAAATATGATGCGCTTTAATTACATTCCTGAATGACTAAGCAAATGTGAGCAACAATTAAAAATGTAAGGCTACCTTTGCAGTAACAAAATTATAATAAGTTGTGTACATTTACTTTTACCATGTTTATGTGCGCGTCCTTGAGCGCTATCGTGCGGATGTAAACCCTATGCGAACGTTGCGAGTAGTGAGCCACGATGTCATCTACGCTTAAGTGTTCATCGTGTAATATAGTCATTTGTGAACTTCTTGCTTTCATACAAAACAAGCAAGATGTTTTGGACGAAATGTCCTTAGCTTATCTAGTTTTTCGGAAGAGGACATTGATGCTGCCAAGAGTTAGTTGTTTTCTGTGGTATCACAACGAAAAATAACAAGTAAAAAGGCGAAGAAAGCGTTTTAAGATCTACATGATGCCATACCTATCTTTAAAGAATCGAATCCCGTCGAGGTGTTGACTGCCTAAGCGACCGTCATTCTCTGTCTTGTTTACGTTTTTATGTACAAGCAATAAGGTGCACTTATCTACGCCGGGCTCTACGACTAAATTTAAAACACTAGCGGATATTGTGCGTGGAAGAAGTGAACAATCGAAAGGAGGCCCTTCGGATGACTGGATTTGTATTCAACGAAAAAGACATAGAAATCGGTTTGAGACAGTCCAAGGCAAAGCTTCAACAAATCCTCAGGAGAAGTTTAAGGCAGCGGAAATAAAAGTCCCCTTGCTTATAAATAATGTGGATAAAAATATAAAAGAGGCCGATATTATAGAATATATTAGTAGTAAAACGCAGGTCAACGTAAACTTAAGAAAAGTTAATCCCAAGTAACAAAGACAGTACAGCGCCTAAATTGTTTATGTGCCAAGGAATAAATTGTCGTTATTCTTAAATTACAGTCTGTAGCTTGAAGGAGTTTCTTTTAGGCGTTTCGTAGATTTTAAGAGAAATCCTAGACAACCGAGTGTTAATCTTGAACACAACAATATTTTAATAGAAAACAACAACGGACAACAATAACAAAGCAAAGTTTGTCACTGTCAACTGTAAATCGTTGGCAAGATCTTTGGATTGTATGAGAACTCTGTGTCAATCATCACATCTGATTGTTGATTGATTGATTACAGTTATATTCTTGGTGATTTAAATGCCCACCCGGGTAGGCGTTTCGGTCTTGAACTACAGGGTTTCTGCGCAGACCAGAAATGGTCTTGTGTAGACATGGAGTAGTGATGGGCGATTGTGAATGACATTATTCGAATTATTCAATTGTAGAAGTCATTCGAATTATTCGAATAACTTTACAAATCATTCGATTTTGAATATAAGCGAGAAGCGAATAAGAATGTATAGCGTCGTCTCATTCCTTCCGATTCAAATTTCATTACTACTAGTTTATCCAGTCGAATATTCAAACCATCGAACTAACTTGTACGAGGGAATAAAAAGATAAACGAAATAAGTGTGTGTAAGAGAGAAAGAAAGAAGTATAAACAATCATGGCGTTTGCTCTTTTTGCATTCCCGCCAATCGCGCCATTGCATTATTCGATTGTTCCTTCGAATATCAAATAAAAGTAGACTTTATGTTACGATTGATAAAGACCAATTTTGAATGGCATAGTGAATGAGTAAACTAGCGGTTTCATTCGAATTTGCAAACTAGTGATCGATTGTTTTTGTATTCGATTGTTAATATTAGTTGTATCAAACCATTCGATTGTACGAATCAGTAACAATCGCCCATCTTTGACATGGAGTTACTTGGAATGAACTCGGGATCCTACACCTATGTAAGTGACAGTCATGGAACAAGTAGTTGGCTGGATCATTGTGTAGTGACCCAAGCAGCTAGACATACAATAGATAAGGTGTCAGTTAATCATAGCTTGTTTTGGTCAGATCATTTTCCCATAGAAATACAGTGTAACCTCAATATTTTAATACCGAAAAGAGTGTCATGCAGTAATAACATTAATCATATTTTACGGGGAGAACGGGTTGAAACTCAGATCTCAGAATATACTAATTATTGTACTGAAAAACTGAAACAGATGGATTTTCCGTTCGTACTAGCACATTGTGCAGGGCGCTGTGTAATGACCCCAATCATAACATTGTACCATGTAATTTATGTGGGAATGAATGTTTTTGAACGTTAGTAAGATGCATGACTGACTGATGTTGAACGAGTGAGAGAGGTGTACGTGAGAGAAGGAAAAAAGATAGATGGACGACGTAATTGAACGGTGTGCGCGTGCTCCGCTTTTTAATAGACTATAATAACGTGTACTGTCTCAAAACGAAATACAAGCCTCCGACAACATTTCTGCTTATCTCTTCTCGATCCCCAACGCTACAAATTGGGGGCTCGTCCGGGATCAGGAAGAAAAAAAGAAACACCGGAAAGACAACGCGACGCGGCCATCGGCGGGTGTACCTACATACCGCACCTATTTAACGACGACGAACGAAGCCTGGATTACCTGGAAAGGAAAAAGACGAACGAAGAGACAAGACGATGGCTTAACGACGAACGAGCAAGCATCAGAGCTTGGATGACGACGATTTCGATGCACATGCATGCAGTAATGGCGGCGCGGCGTGGTTTGCATGCCCGAAGACGTAATTCCGAAATTCAGCGGAAACAAAGTATTTCCTGTAACGCGATGGATACAGGAGATCGAGGACAATGCTGAAATATTCGGCTGGACGCCAACTCAACAACTCCTTGTGGCGCGAAGATCCCTTGAAGGTACGGCGGCGCTGCGGCTACGCGCCGAAAGAACCTATAAAATATGGGACGAGTTAAAGCAAGCTATTTCAAGAGAATTTCCTGATGTCATGGATGCGAAAACCTTACACGAAATGATGGGCGCTCGCAAAAAGCAATCGCATGAATCGTGCATTGATTATATGCTTATCATGAAAGAGTTGCGGCGTACGCATAAGCATACATCACGACGGCTGGAGAGGGCAGCACCGTACAAGAGGTGGACCAATCACATGACGTGAAGGACGGCGGCCATTTTTATGATGTTGGTAGCCATGACGACGGCACGGCTCTCATTGGGTGTAGCTGCAAGATGGCGCGTGACGACGAGGGATTTGACGTTTATGCAGCAACTGTCAACGAAAACGTAAACAAAACACCCGACATAATGAACAAACCCGTGAAAAAGGTGAAAATTGGAGAAAACTGCATGAGTGCACTAATCGATTCGGGTAGTGTCGTGAATTTAATGTCGACATCTGTTTATGAAGAACTAGGATACCCGGTATGTGACAAAAACAATAACATTACGTTGTCCGGGTTAGGTTTATCGCGAGTGAAAACGATTGGACTTATTGAGTGCGATATCCAAATCGACGCCGGTGTTTACGCTGCGGTTCCGTTCTACATTATATCTAGAGACTGTATGCCAGTTCAACTGGTGTTAGGCAATGTTTTTTTAAAACGTGTTGTTGTTGTTATGAATCTGAAGCTGCAAATATCGGTATAGTTGCAGTCAAAGAATGAAGCGTGGTTGAGTTAAGTGAATTGTTTTCTATGTTTTGTTGACATTGTAGATCATGTTGGCGACCAGTCAGTTAAGCAAGAGGTACTGCAGATGGTGAGTGCTTACCAGCCGTTACAAGTCAATGAGGCTCCAATCCAACTTAAGATTTTCGTGAGAGATGATATACCTGTAGCCCAACGACCAAGACGAATATCCCTGAAAGAACAGGATTTTGTGGAGAAGCAAGTAGCAGAATGGCTCAATGACGGAATTGTTCGCGTAAGTTACTCAGAGTATGCTAGTCCCTTAGTATTAGTCAGAAAAAAATATGGCACAATTCGAGTTTGTGTTGATTATAGACAAATCAATAAAAAGATAATAAGAGACGAGTTTCCCTTACCCATTATCGAAGATTTTATAGATAGGTTATCTCATGCTAAAGTATTCAGTGTTTTACATTTAAAAAATGTTTTTTTTCATCTAAAGGTCAGCGAAAACTCGATTAAGTATACAGCTTTTGTCACCCATCACGGCCAGTTTGAATTCACAAGAGCCCCGTTTGGTTTGTCAATATGTCCTCAATATTTTATGAGATTTGTGTCTATTATCTTCCGTAAAATGATTGCCAAGGGTATTGTTATGATTTTTATCAACGATATTCTGATTCCAGCAAAAGAAGAGAACGAAGCAGTAGAACGGCTAAGATTCGTACTCAAAACTGCATCTGAGTACTGTCTCCAGATCAATTGGAAGAAAGCTAGCTTAATACAGAGAAGCATTACTTATCTTGGACACGTGGTGGAGGACGGCAGAGTAAGACCATCTCCGGAGAAGACGGAAGCAGTGATGAAGTTCCCAGAGCCGAAATCAGTTAAGCAATTGCATAGTTTTATTGGTTTAGCCTCATATTTCAGAAAATATATTCCAAATTTTGCACAAGCCCTTTAACAGATTTACTAAAAAAAAATAAAGATTTTGAATGTGATATTACTGAAAGAAATGCTTTTAATACTTTGAAAGAAAAATTGGCAAGCGACCCAGTATTAAAGATATTCAATCCCAAGTCCCATACAGAGCTGCACACAGATGCATCAATGCTGGCTTATTCCGCTATACTTATGCAAAAATGTGCCGAAGATGACCGATCACACCCAGTATACTATATGAGCCGGAAAACCACTGAAGCAGAGAAGAAGTAAACAAGCTATGAATTAGAAGCTCTTGCTATCATCGAAGGAGTCAAGAAATTTAGGCATTACCTATATGGAATTCATTTCAAAATTGTTACCGACTGTCAGGCTTTTCAGCTAACTTTGCAAAAAAAAGATTTATGTACGAGAGTTACACGATGGTCTCATCTGTTGCAGGAATTTGATTATATCATTCTACATCGGCCGGGCAATAGAATGGCTCACACCGATGCTTAGGTTTAGGTTTAAAGAATTTATTCTCATAAGAAATTTACATTTCACTTAAAATGAGATAAAATGTAGTAGTTTATACAATACTTATTCGTTAGTCGTCGGAGCTCGGTGCTATATACATCTTTAACTTGCTCTTAAAGCTTTCTACGCTTTTACATTCTTTAATGCTTTCTGGTAAGTTGTTGTATAGCTGTACTCCTTCAAACAATATGGTCTTTTTACCGTAATTCGTTCTCGGAGTAATTAGTTTTAATTTATTTTGTTTTCGCAAATTATGTTTATTGGATTTTACATTGAAATCTAAATTTGATTTAATAGTTTTAGATAAGATCTTTTTAATTAAAATACATGTGTTATATTTGTAAATTTGATTAAGATTAAATAATTTAGTTCTATTATATAATTGTTTTGTGGCGGTACGGAACGGATAATGGTATAATACTTTTATTATTTTATTTTGAGTTCTCTGTAAAGAGTTTAAGTTGGATGGTGCAGCAGATCCCCAAACTTCAATAAGGTACTCTAAGTGTGATTTGACTAGGGTGTTGTAAATGATTGGTTTAACCGTTTTTGGGATACAATGGGCTACCTTCCGTAGTGCTCCTAGTAAGGATGTTAGTTTGGATTGGACACGCTCAATGTGCGGTCTCCACGTTAATTTATCGTCAATAAGTAATCCTAGGTACTTTTCCTGATAAGATCTATTTATTAATTCATTATTTATTCTTAAGGGTTCAAATTCAGGAATCACTTTATTTTTAGCCGCTAGGATCATGTATGATGTCTTTGACGTGTTGATAGTTAGCAAATTCATTAACAACCATTCATTGAGCAGGTCCAACTCCTTTTGAGCGTCAGCGATAATTTTGTGAATTGACTGGCCGAAGTAGAATAAGCACGTATCGTCAGCGTATAATGTGAGACGTCCAGTCAATCCAATTGTTTTTATGTTATTCACATACACTAAAAAAAGCAGGGGGCCCAGTATGGATCCTTGAGGTATACCAAATGTAATATCTTGAGAGTTACTTATAAAATTTTCAATTTTAACAATTTGATGTCTGTTGCGCAGATATGACTTAAATACGTTCAGAGCTGAGCCATTCACTCCTGTGTCATTCAGCTTTAGAAGCAACTTTTGGTGACTGACGGTATCAAAGGCTTTTTTCAAGTCAATGAATATACCCAAAGCAATGTCCTTTTTGTCTACTTGAGTTTTAATTTTGGTGACAAGATCTATGGCAGATGTAAGAGTACTAGATTTAGGACGAAAGCCGTATTGTTCGTCAATTAGAAATTGTTTTTGAGTAAGATGATCGCTTAGTTGATTATACAAAAGTCTTTCAAATATTTTCGATATAACGGGCAACACCGATATCGGTCTATAATTACTCGGATCACTTCTAGAACCAGCTTTATAAATAGGACTGACTTTAGCCACCTTAAGTGAGTCCGGGAAAACACCGGCTTTAAAACATTGATTAATTGAATTAACCAATTTTCCAATAATAAGTTCTTTTACGCATTTAATTGCTTTAGTGGATATTCCATCTATTCCAGTACTCGCATTGGTATCTAAGTTATCAATAATAATTTTTACTTCGTCTGCACTGCAAGGTTTAAGTTCATTTAAAGTTACGTTATGAGAGTAGTTATGACCATACATTAAAATATTTTCTGTGTTTGTGTGATAATCACGCGGTATTTTATTAGCTAGGTCCGCGCCGATTGACGAGAAAAAAGAGTTAAATAACTTGCAAATTTCATTTCCATCAGTTACCAAATCAGAATTCCATATTAAATTTGGGGGAGCACAGCTATTTTTAACTTTATTCACTGCAAGGCTATTAATAAGTTCCCACATTTTTTTGGGATTGTTATATGTTTCGTGGAATAATCCGTGGTAGTAATTTTTCTTTGTATTCTTGATCATATTTTGTGCTCTGTTTCGCTCATTTTCAAATAACTTTTTAGTATTTTCGTCCGTAGGATTTCTTTTAGTTTCCTCCCATAGGTGATTCCTTATGTTAATTTTATTAAGAATATCCTTGTTGATCCAGTCTTTTTGTGGTGGATTCAGTACTTTAGTCTTCATTACTTTGGCAAGTTTGATGTTTTCTAATATATGTTTTTCTAAACTACTATAGCCATCTTTAACACTATCTAGTGATTTTAATGAATTTTCGTACAGCTTTTCATAATCCAGAGCTGCATATTGAACTCTTTTATTTAGTACGGGGGTCAACTTGCCAATTTCAAGGAACAGTTGTTTGTGGTCTGATATGGATGACTCTATGATCGACAGACTGAAAGAATGGTTGTCTATGTTTGTACTCACATGGTCTATTATTGTCTTAGTTGTGCTAGTTTCACGCGTGCAGTACATGGGGTCAATTTTATTCAGAATGTCGTATCCACTTTCCTTTACCCTATCTAGGTATTCAAGAACGTATCTATCACTTCTCAGCAGATCAATATTAAAATCGCCACAGACTATAGCTCTCTTCCGCTGTTCTAATTGGGCTGAGTAGATATCTAGGAATTTGTTGATTTCAGAATCTCCATCAGGCTTGTATATAACTCCAATGTTAAGTGACAATTTTCTTATATTTATCCATAAATAGTGATTCCCGCTATCGATGAGATCTTCTGTTATATTGAATTGTATCGTGTTATGAATATAAATAGAAACGCCACCTCCTTTAATATTCTTCCTGTAGTTATATATATGTGTATAGTTCGAAATTTGGTACAGCTTAGCATCTTCTTCAGAGACGATCCACGTTTCTGTAAATACTAAGAGGTGAATAGTCTTTGGTATCGCCTTCAATATACACTTTATTTCATCGATTTTGTCCTTATTTCGAATACTACGTAGATTTGTATAAAAAATTCGGAGTGACGAAGATACGAGCGGCAGATCCTCATATTTTTTAATTAAATGATGACATAACTTAGGTGTATTTAAGTGGCCTTGTGCGGCCGCAAGATTCAGTTTTTTTTATTGATTTTGTCCTTAACGATTCGGGGTATTCCTTTTATATATTTAATACTCAAATCTGTTTCACCGTTTTCAAGGCGTTTTTTTAACTCGCTTTTGATGGTTTGAAGATGGTTTTTTTGCGCTAGAGTTTGATCATAGTAAATTCTAATATTCTCTGGGAATTTCACCTTGTTTTTGAGTAAAAGTTTGGGAGTGACGTCATCATCAAAACAGATTTTCAAGGGCCGGTCCTTTCCCGGAATATATTTGCCCAGACGCATCGATTTGCTCGGCTTTGGACAATCTGGAAGTACCAACGTGACTAGTTTCATAAACTCTTCAATGTCGTGATTACTCCGAGTATTGTAGTTTTTGTCGTTTATTTCGGAAATGCCTGTAACTACAAGGTTCTTCGCGCGTTCAGAACGTTCTTGGAGTTCTAGGATGAGATGTTCTTGGCAAGGGAGTGTCGATTTACTGGTTGAGCTGTCGGAACAATCCGTAGATTTTATTTGAGATATCTCTTTTTCTAAAGTTTTCATTTTTTCCTGTGTCATTGTGCAATCGCTTTTAATATTTTTAATATCCTCCTTTACCTGTTCTAATTGTTGAGCATAGTTTTCTGTCATTGATTTGATAGTCTTCATTTCGTCTCTTATTTCAGCTATTTCCTCTCTGATAATAGATAAGTTTGAGTTTTGAGTTGCGGCAAATTCTTTAAAAAATAGCATAATCTCAGACCGAAAACTTTCAAAATCGTTCTTATATTCTTCCTGTTCCAAGCGGTCTTTACGTTTTCTCGTATTAATATTAACGGTTGAGTCATAATCGAAAGTTGTTAAGTTCGGTGTTGATCCGCCGCCGCTTCCGCTTTCTCCCGTCAACGTTGTCTGTGGCGGTGTTCTTTGTAAGCTCATTATTAGGTGAAATGTATCACTCACGTTCGGCACGATCGTGTCCTTCCGCAAAAGTTCGGCTCGACTCGGGCGCAGCGGCGATATCGGCACGGTGCACGTTTGTAGCTATCTAATGTGAGGTAGGTCAGGGCTGCAATTGGTAAATTAGCTTCCTCGTGGTATATTATTCCTTATATCTCCGGAGCCCGTAAGAATATAACGAAACTTTTTGTAGCACTATTTAGGTGTTGAGTTACTTAATGAACCAATACTACTTTTAACGCATAAAACGCACTTTAAATATTTTTCGGATGTGATAATACGGAGCGCGATTCGAAGTGCAGCTATACCGTAGGCGAGCGCGCGACGACCCCTTGCTTTGACCAGGAACCCATATGTAGCAGTAGTATCAATTCATGATAACATCCAAAAAGCCCAGCAGACTGATGAAGGTTTAAAGGCAATTATAAAAATTCTCGAAGATGGGTCATATGATGATTATTTTTTGCATAATGGTTTATTGTATAAAGGACATGAAAGACTCCTGGTGATTCCGAGAAGTATGGAAACTGAAATAGTACGAAAAGCACATTCAAATGGCCACTTTTCCAAGAAAAAGACAACTGAGCTCATAAATAAAGATTACTTTATAAAAAACGTAACTAAGAAAATTGAAGATTTCATACTAAGTTGAATACCATGTCTTTTGGCTTGCAGGAAAGAGGGAAGGCAAGAAGGATTTTTGCATGTGATAGACAAAGCAGAGGTGCCACTGCATACTATTCATTTGGACCACATCGGCCCCATGATGGAGATTAAGAAGCATTACAACTACATACCCACCATAGTAGACGCTTTTACGAAGTTTGTCTGGATATTCCCTACAAGAAGTACCACGAGCAAAGAGGTAATAGATAAGCTGAATATTCACCAACAGAATTCTGGTAACCCCAGTCGCATAATAACAGACAGATGCACGGCTTTCACAAGCACAGATTTTAAAGAGTACTGTAAAGAGGAAGGAATCCAGCATGTTGCTATAACCACTGGTATTGAAAGAAGCAACGGTCAGGTGGAAAGGATACATAGAACCATAATCTCTGTTTTAACTAAGTTGTGCATTGAAAATCCCGCACTGTGGTATAGGCACGTGAGTAGACTGCAAAGATCCTTAAATAGTACATATCAGAGAAGCACCAGCACGACGCTATTCGAACTTATGGTGGGCGTAAAGATAAGGTGTAAAGAAGATGTGGAAATTTATAAATTGCTGTTGCAGGAGGAAAGAGATAGCTTTATGGAAGAGCGAGACTAGCTCAGACAGAAAGCTAAGGAAAGCATTAAAAAGTACAAGAAGAAAACAGTAGGAATTACAACAAAAAGAGAAAGGAGGCTATAGAGTACAAAGAAGGTGACGTTGTAGCTATCAAACGCACTCAGTTTGGTTCAGGTTTAAAGTTAAAACCCAAGTTTTTAGGTCCCTATCGGGTGAAAGAGAAAACACAGGTATGAAGTGGAGAAAATTGACTCATCTACTGAAGGCTCTAATAAGACCTCAACCTCTGCAGATCTCATGAAACCATGGCCGAATAACCTTCATGAAGAATAACTTGGTAAGTATGAATAAGAATGTATGCTTTATATGTGATTGTGTGATGAATGCTAGAATTATAGGTTTAATATATATCATTGTTTTAAGTTTTGAGTTTGAGGTGTCTTATGTTTTCATTGATTGTATTCTATCAAGATACATGTGTATTGTTATTTTATTTTGTTTTAGATTGTTTTCAAAATGGTTTTGGGTCAAACTGTTAATAATTAAGTGATTTTTTTTGGTTTAATTTAGTGTATGATCTGAGGGCAGACATACATCAGGATGGCCGAATGTGGGAATGAATGTTTTTGAACGTTAGTAAGATGCATGACTGACTGATGTTGAACGAGTGTGTGCGAGAGAGAGGGGTGTACGTGAGAGAAGGAAAAAAGATAGATGGACGACGTAATTGAACGGTGTGCGCGTGCTCCGCATTTTAATAGACTATAATAACGTGTATTATAATAAGCTGAGTCCGAAACCAAGTTCTCCAGTATGATGTGTAGAAGGGTTAAATGAACCCTCGCAGATAGCTGAAATGTTCAAAGAACATTTTAGGATCCAACCTTCTGCAGGCTCATCTTAGAATGACAATCTTTCTTGTAATATTAATAATAATAGTTCTAGTAGTAGTAGTAGCTGTCTCCGGAAGGAGTCTGTTGTGATTGGGGCAAAGGACATAAGATCTGTATTGAGAAAAATGAGTAGGGGTAAATCACCCGGACATGACCACCTAAGTGTTGAGCACCTGCAGTATGCAGATGTGCATTTACCGCGAGTTTTAGCGATGTTCTTCTCTCTTTGCTTAAATCACAGCTACTTACCAGACGATATGTTAAAAACTATGGTTGTACCTTTTTCTAAAAATAAAACTAGTAGTGCTAGTGACAAGTCTAACTACAGGCCAATATCGTTGGCGATTGTTGTGGCTAAGGTACTAGACAGGCTGCTTGACCAAGAACTAGGTACATGTGTTAAACTCCATGATGCGCAGTTTGGGTTTAGGCCTGGCCTTTCCACTGAAACTGCTGTGTTGTGCCTCAAGCAGACTGTTCAGTATTATACTACAAGAGATACACCGGTATATGCGGTATTCTTGGACTTGTCAAAAGCATTCGAACTGGTTCAATATGAGGTTCTATGAAAAAAAATTTCTTAAAGTTTATGACTACCTCATGAATATATCTCAATCTTGCGGTACTGGTACTCTCGCCAGCAAAACTATGTAAAGTGGTCTGGCGAGCTTTCAAGTGTGTACAGGTTGGAAAGTGGAGTGAGGCAAGGTGGCATAAGTCCACCGGCGCTTTTCAACCTGTACATGAACAAAATGATCGTCGAGCTCAGCGGCACCGGTGTTGGTTGTTCTGTTGACGGCACCTTTGTCAATAACATTAGCTACGCAGACGACATGGTGCAGCTGTACCTTTCGATTGGAGCTCTCAATAAGCTGATTAGCATCTGTGAGCAGTATGCGGTGGCCCATGGTCTCAGGTATATAACACAGTCATGAGTGAGTTGCTAGTTTTTAAAGCTATAAACAAGTCGTATAAAGTTCCGTCTGTGAGACTAAATGGCACTCCTCTCAAGCAAGTACAGACTTTAAAGTGGGAGCCCTTTCGGTCGCATAATCTCTTTCTTCATAATGGAGTTTGGCATAACAGTTTCAGCATAAAGTTTTTTCGCATAAATCATGATAAGCAGAGTGTTATAAACCCATAATGGTTTCATTGGCATAATTTTAACTTACTATAATTGTCTTTATCATAATTTTAATCAGCATAAATGTAAATAACATAATTGCTTTTCGTCTAAACTAATTTTTTTATAAAATACGAAACGCATAACTTTTTTTTTGGGCGGTAGGCGTAAAACAGACAACAATCACTTCTAAAGTTAATTTATTATTTAAATTAAAATATTCTGTTTTAAATTGTTATTTTTAGCAGTAACTATTCCTTTTGGTTTATATTTCATCATATATTGTGGAAAACACTGTGTGATGAACATTTAAGAAATTGGCCTACACTAACCTGCCATCACATCATTCACCACTACACTTTCTAAAGTTGACACACTTCACTTGCTCCAATTATCAACAATGACTAGTGTTGCGGCAGTCCTCGAAACACAGAAGTCTTTGGAGTCCACCTTGATGCAGAGAATGAAGGAATTTGAAGTGCAGCTCAAGGCATCATCATCCTCATCAGATGGGACAAATATGGCGCAATTGCATGGTGAGTTCAAATCCTTTAAAGACCTTGTTTGGAACATACTCTCACTCCTGAGGCAGCAGATTGGTGTTGTCATTAAGACACTTGACAAAAACGAGGGGCACGGTTTCGAAGTAAACATCTTCTGCTCTGTGGCGTCCCGGAGAAACCCGGTGAGTGTTTGTTGTCTATTGCTGCAACACTACTTCAGAAGCACCTAGGCACCATGGATGCAACATCATCTTCCATCAAATCATGTTACCGGCTGGGAACCTCAAGAGAGGGACGTTCTCGTCCTGTAGTAGTGCGCTTTGCTGACCGTGCTTTGCGTTCTACCGTATGGAAGAGCAAGACCAAGCTAAAGGGCACTTCTTTAGTTTTGAGATAATTCCTAACCAAGACACGTGAAGCTTTGTTCTACGCTGCCCGGGCTCACTTTGGAATATCTAATGTATGGACAAGTGATGGAAATATTTCCATTAAAACTCCGGATGTAAACCGACTTCGAGTCTGTTGCGAGGAAGAGCTGGCTGCAACTGTGAACCTGCAAAGGCATCCACCAGCGAAGGAATGGCTGCGGGCGGTCCGTCGGCGTCCATCTCCAGGCCGATTCAAACTAGATCCAAGCGCAATGTTAAGGCCGCGAAATAGTGAGTTACATTGCTTGTTATAAATGCTTTCTTGCTTAGTGCTTAGTATCTTTAATATCCTTTAACATCTAAATAGCTTGCTGTTTGACTGCCTTTTAGATGCTGGCCTTGTATTGTATTGTATCTCTGTTTCGGTTTCGGTCGAGTATGTTTTAGTAACATACCTATTGGCTTACTAGTCACCTATCGCTTATTAATAATTTGCACTAATGTAAGGTAAAACTATATTAATTTATTATTTCACATTAATTTCAGAATAGACAAACTAGGTACCAATGTTTTGATTTAGTCAGCTGTCATGTCAACGTCATTTCGTGATCATTTCACTACAGACAGCGTTGTTCCTGCTATGTTCAATTTACGCTACGATTGTTCACTTTGCAATAATCTGATTTGTTGCTTTGCCCTGTTCCTTGACACAATTATTTTTGATACTTTTGCTAGGCTTGATGATACATAGTAATATTTTTTGATAATGATTTTTTAATGATTTTTTTAAGTCGGATTCTTTTTGTATAACTTAACTGATACTTTATTGTTTTTGCCTATTAAGTTGTAGTGTTTTTATCTTATAACACATGATCTGTTTATTTTCGATTTTTTTTGTGTCAACTGATTGTTAACATTTTAACCGGCAGAATGTGCAGGTATTTATAAATTGTAAATTACTGTTATAAATTCGATATTATTCGATATTTTAAATAGAATTTGTGTGTGTGTATTAAATATTATTTATTTTATTATTTTATATTAAATATATAGGTATATTTTTATGTCTGATTGTAGCAATTATGATTCTGCGGACGATGCAAACTCTTCGTACTACTCTCTTGACGCCTCCTCTGTGGATTTGGATGATCTTGGCACTCTCCTTGCGCGCGAACTTAGCTCCTTCTTTGACAGCCTAAAGATTTGCCACATCAACGCCCAGAGTATTCCATGCCATTACACAGACCTTCTGAACACCTTTTCTACGAACACAGCTCAGGCTGTTCTGGTTTCCGATAGCTGGCTCAAACCCTGCCTAAATTCAGTGTCCTACCATTTTACGCAACGACCGTGTGGGCAAGGGTGGCGGTGGGGTTGCCATTTACCTATCAAATGGCATCCCCTACAAGCTGTTGGCTTCTTCCTCATCCAGGTATGGCTGTATGGAATACTTAGTTCTTGAACTGAACATCAAAGGTACGAAAGTGCTTCTAGGTGTCGTTTACTGCCCCCCCCACTATTTCTTATCTCTCCGAATTGGAATCTCTCTTGGAAACATATTCTACGGCTTACGAACATCGCATAATCATGGGGGATTTTAATACGGACCTATTAAAAAAGGATAGCCACTCGCGTCAGTTCCAATCCTTGGTCGCGTCTGTGAATCTTTCCATTTTACCCCTTGGTCCTACACATCACAACCTCAACACAGACGATTCATGGATTGACCATTTAATCACTTCATCTACTGATCGCGTCCTTAAGCATGGTCAACTGCTGGCTCCAGGCTTTTCCAAGCATGATCTAATTTTTATGGCGTATAAAGTCAAACCCCCTAAGAATAGGCCCACGTACGTGCGCATGCGTAATTTCTCAAAGTTAAACGTTGAGAAACTTGAAGAGGACGCGAATGCCATCGATTGGTCGCCGATTTTTAGTGCGGATTCTGTGAATGACATCTTAACCTCCTTTAACGCCACGGTTCTGGGGTTGTTTGACGCTCACGCTCCCATTAGGAGTGTCAGGCTTAGGCGGCCACCCGCTCCTTGGATTACTCCCCTAGTGCGTATCGCGATGAAGAGACGCAACAGAGCTTTTCGTATCTACAAGCGATGCCGAACTGATTTTAACTGGGAGTCTTTCAAACATGCCAGAAACAGATGCAACCAGATGATAACAGGAGCCAAGCGCCGTTACATTCACCAAAATCTATCTATTTCTAATCCTGCTGACATGTGGAAATTTCTTAATTCCCTTGGTATTGGCAAGACCCCTGTACGTCATTCACCTTCCTTTCCTTTAGATGATCTCAATCGCCATTTCTCATCTTCCAAATCCCTTTCTGATACTGTAAAATTTCTAACTATATCTAGAATTACTTCCTCTGCTCCGTTATCAACTCATCTTTTCTCTTTCACTCCTCTGACAGAGGACGAACTACGCAAAATAATAGTGTCTATCAATCAAGGCGATGGGATTTAACAACATAAGTAGGGCGATGATCACTCCAGTACTTTCCTGTTTCCTTCCTATACTTACCTTTATTTTCAAGCATTCCCTTTCCACCGGTGTTTTTCCTGCCGTTTGGCGCAGTGCCTTCACCATTCCACTTCTTAAAGTATCCAACCCCAGCTCTCTCAGTCAATTTAGACCCATCTCTATTTTATCATTCTTCTCTAAGGTTCTTGAAGCTGCTGTCCACAAACAACTTTCCTCTTTTGTCTTTCGTAACAATATTCTCTCTTCTTTTCAATCTGGGTTCCGGCCTGGTCACAGTACAACTACTGCTCTTCTCAAAGTTATCGAAGACATACGCGATGGGATGGAGAATTCACGTCTTACTGTGTTAGTTTTAATTGATTTCTCTAACGCATTCAACGCAGTGGACCATAATATTCTCCTCTCTCTCCTCTTTCTTTATGGCTGCTCCTCCACCGCACTTCTATGGTTTACCTCTTATCTTCGGGGGCGCCAACAAGCGGTGCGAGTCAACCAGTTGGTCTCCAACTGGTTGACTTGTTGGTGTACCCCAGGGCGGCGTGCTCTCACCTCTTCTCTTCTCCTTGTTTATTAATTCTCTAACATCTATTATTTCCTCCTCTTATCATCTGTACGCTGACGACCTGCAGTTATATGCACAGAGTGATCTGCGCAACCTCGACAACGCTATAGCACTCCGTAACCAAAATCTGAATAGGATACGTGGATGGTCAGATAGTTTTGGGATATCTGTTAACCCAGACAAGTGTCAGGCCATAATTATTGGCAGTTTTCGCCAGCTCTCACGACTCAATTTGAGTTCTACTCCGGCTCTGACATATAATGGCGTTGCAATCCCATATGCTACATCTGTGAGGAACCTTGGGCTTGTCCTCGACTGCAGCTTGGGTCAAATCCAAAATATTAGTCGTAAAGTACATGGGACTCTCGGCGCACTTTACAAACTACGAAACTTCATACCACCCAGCACTAGAGTTATGCTCGTACGAGCTCTTGTTCATCCGCTTCGTGATTATGCTGATGTTTGTTTGTCCGATATTAATCAAATCTTTCTCAACAAATTGGATCGTCTTCTTAACAGTACTATACGCTTTGTCTTCGGTCTACGTAAATACGACCACATCTCTGACTTCCGAAACCAACTTGAGTGGCTACCTATTCGTGAGCGTAGGAACTTAAGGTTGGTTTGCCTTCTTTTTAATATCCTTTTTGATCCACGCGTCCCGGTTTATCTTAAATCTCGTTTCAATTCTTGGGTGCTTCACACCAACGCCTTCTTCGCTTCAGCACTAATCTGGTACTCCAAAGTCCTTCTCATAGCTCTAATTTTGTCTATCTCATTTTCTAACTCTTTCACTCTCACGGCTATTTGACTCTGGAATGCACTGCCTTTTAACGTGAGAGATGCTTCTAACAAGGTTGCCTTCAAGAGTTTAGCGCGTGAGTACTTTCTCAAATCCGTCCAACAGTTTTAAACTGATTTACAGCATAAGTTACTAGTGTTTATATTTATCTTATATAGTATAATATGTATTTGTATAGTTAAATATATTTTGTGTATAATGTATGTATATATGTATATTTAGGCTAGTTAAGTTAAGTGTTTCTTTTTTTTTTCCTTATTTAAATTGTTATTCTCGGAATTTTAATGTCACCGCCTACAAAAATTTATGTACATCTTCTCTGGTTGACTGTTAGAGAATGCCTTATGGCATTAAGTCCGCCGTTTGTTGTATTTTTGGCAATAAAGTTTAAATAAATAAATAAAAATATAAATAATTGATGAAGCGCAGCGTAGCGATTGTATTGAATTTCGAGGTTATTATTTTTTTATTAGAGAACAGAAATACTAGCTGCCCTACTCCTGTAGGTCACGTGATAGGTTACAAATTTAAGACAATCGTGAAGAGCAGCGCTGTATTAAAATTTGAAGTAACTTTTTCTCTAAAATATCATACCCAGATTTTCGTTTTTTTTTGTTTTTTTCAATAATTAGGTAAATAAAGTAAAATGTTTTAACAAGTGAATACTTTGTGTTTTCGGTAAGGTTGTGCTACAAAAGTTAGTGACAGAAACGAATCGCGGCAAAACCGACTCCACGTAGTCTTGTCTGCCCTACGCTAGAGTGTAATTTAAGCCGTGACAGAAACCATGCCTGCCGCATGCTTGCTGCATGATTGCTTGCATACTGCATGATTTGTTGGTTGCTGCATGCTTGCTTGCAAGCTGCATGCTTGCTTGCATGCCGCATACTTGCTTGCATGCTGCAGCTTGCTTGCATGCTCCGTGCTTGTTTGCATGCTCCATGCTTACTTGTTCTCTACGTTGCTCTACATGTTTGCTTACATTTTGTATGCTTGCCTGCATGCTTGGTTGCATGCTGCACGCTTGCTGCATGCTTGCTGCACACTTGCTTGCATGTTGCAGCATGCTTGCATGTTGCAGCATGCTTGCATGCTCCATGCTTGCTTGCTTGCTTACATGCTCCATGTTTGGTTGCATTCTGCATGCTTCCTTAAATTCTGCATACTTGCTTACATGCTGCAGCTTCCTTGAATGCTTCATGTTAGCTTGCTTACATGCTTGCATGCTGCATGCTTGTTAAAATGCTGCATGCTTGCTTACATGCTGCATGTTTGCTTGCATGCTGCATGCTTTCTTGCATGCTGCATGTTCGCTTGCATGCTGCGTGCTTGCTTGCTGGCTTAAACGTTGCTACGATTAAAAGTTGTTGGATGATGTTATGAATTTCAAATATTTGAATTGTTGTATTTTTATATATTAAAAACGTGTTCCTGGAAAATTAATTATCTAGCATTAATAGTGTTTGATTAAGAGAGGTCAATCAATGTCCCTGCGCTCTGCTAACCTCAAACTGTGTGGTCCAGAGAGGTCATTGACCGACCTCCCTAAATATAGTTGCTCTGCTACCTTTTTACTTAAAACTAACGTCTAATTATAAGAAATATAAACTAACTTACATACTATTCTTCCCTTGAGACACGCCGCTCAGCCCGGTGCAGTCCGCCGCGCCCAGGCCGCTGCTGTGTTGGTGGTCAATCTTCTGGCTGGTGTGTGGAAGGGCCCTAAGCGTCCCGGCTAACCCCAGAGCTCTGTACCCAAGAAAAATACGTACCGCCGTGCACAATACCACATAGCACCGTTCACGCCACCAAACAACTCACTGAGTTTAAACATTAAAGTTCACAATGTTTAACGCGAGATACGCCGCATGCGTCTCATAACCAAAAAGGCCAAAATGCCTCGTGCTTAACGACCGCCGTCGAAGCTCCAATCAATTAACGGTTTGTAACTAGCCCGCCCTGGTACTAATTCAACTTATGTTCTACACTATTTATTAGTCATTACGGCCCCTCCCCCCGGAATCAAACAATGTGCCCCACATTACAAACTATCAATTAAATCTTCACACGACCGCGCGAATAAAACTTAACCTAACCAAAGTTCCAACGTGAGTCTGTGTCACTTTGACATTGACAGCCGTCTGTCACTATATTTTTAAAACCACAGCGGGGGCGCACGAGTTGGCCGTTTTGTTCGATACAAATAGCTTCGGCCAAACGTTTAGTGGGATTTCAAAACATAAAGATTAAAAAAAAAATAACAATTGATTTATTTATTTATTTATTTACTTAAGATACAAAAGCCGCTTACAAACTAAAAAAATACATATTATTACAGTTGAACAGAAAGTTTAGTGTAAATCTGAAAGCCTTATATTGTATACAACTTACAATAAAAAATTATTATATTAAAAAGAAAAACAAAAAATAAAAAGAACATGTAATAAGAATGTAATACTGTTTGAGTTATACCTAAGAATTTCGCGAAAGAGCATATTTAAATTGGTTTATGTTTTGATGGAAAATATCAAAAGACAAGTCAAGATCATTGTACAATTTACACATTCTATTGATGGGACCATTCCGAGTTACATTGTTGTTTGTCAGAGGAATGCTGAAAAGCCGGGAGTTCCTTTGGGATCGTATGGGTGTATTAATAAACAACATGCTTAACAGACGCTCACTTAACAGTCCATTGGCCAGTTTATGTAATAGGCACAGGTCAGAAACTTTTCTTCTACTCTCGAGGCTTTTTACACCAAAGTAACACGTTCTGTTATTGTATTCGGGAAGAGTACGCCTTTTTCCTGTTCTTATTGCGAGGGATCGCAAGAAACAAGCTTACACTGATTCTATCCTATTGATGTCGACATTATACATAGGCACCCATACTGACGAACAGTACTCAAGTTGAGATCGCACAAGAGTATTGTACAACAACAAAAAGGTTGAAATTCGTTTAAATGGTTTGGAAATTCGAGAGATAAACGCAAGCATCCTCTTTGCTTTGCCTATTATATGATCATAATGGGTTTTAAATGTCAGCTTAGTATCGAACCAGACACCAAGATCTATTACAACAGACACTCGTTGCAATGCCAATCCATCGACGCGATAATCAAATAGAAAGACATTCTGCCTTTTAGTGAAAGTAATAAATTGACACTTATTAGCATTAAGATGTAACATATTTATTTTGCACCAGTCGCTTAAAATGTCTATATTTTTTTTAATACGATTACAATCATCCAGCGAGGAAACAACCCTAAAGAGTTTAATGTCATCAGCATACGCTAGGCAATTGCAAGTGACATTCTCTAATAGGTCATTGACAAAAATCAAAAAGAGCAAAGGTCCCAGGTTTGACCCCTGAGGCACACCAGAAGGTAGTTGTAATTAGGTGGTAGGTAAGTAGGTGGTAATTTATGATAACTCTTTCAACCGCCTCTGTGGTCTAGTGGCTAAGCTACCTGTTTCAGACCCAGAGGTCCCGGGTTCGATTCCCAGCGGGGGGTACATCTTTGTGTGCTCGGTTTGGTTGGTGGTAGGGCTGTTAAGTCCGCCTGGCTAACTACCACCATCTTATCTAAGTCTGTCGCCATAACAACGATGTTTATAGCATTGTTGTGTTCCGGCAGTTTGAGATAAGATAGCCAGTTCCTCAGTGGTTGAGGATTCCGGGTGAAGCACGCTTCCACCTTCGGCCTTATCGTCACTTACCATCAGGTGAGATGAAGGCCAAGCGCTTACCCGTTGCCAATAAAAAAAAAAAAAAAAAAAAAAAACTATAACACCCTAAATGTTAACATTATGGTATTCTATAAGACTGCCAATAAATGTTATGATTAGTAATCGGTATTGTTAAAACATTTATGCATAAACATTTGATGCTGTTATATCATTATTATAAAAGTAGGTATGGGGAAATAAAGTATGCCTAATTATTTATTCTGAATGAACGTTATTCGAAACGAAGATAATGCCAAAAAACGTTATGCAACCTTAAAATATGCCTCTTTAATTTGTGCAACCCAATATGGACCCCTTTTAAGTACCAGGGACATTGGGTCACCGAGTCACACAAGGATAAGGTAGACTTGGAACAGGAGCGCAGAGCTTTGTGCGTCAGGGCTAATATGATTGCCTGCAGGTTTCAGGCTGTACTAAACAGGCAAAGATTACACTTTTTAAAGTCTTTTGTAACTCTCTGTACACGTGCATTACACCCAGGGGGCATACAGGGCTCTGCGCACTCAATACAATAATGCATTCAGGATGCTGATGGGGCTTCGTCGTCACTGTAGTGCTTCAGAGATGCTGGCAGAAGCTGGAGTAGATAGCTTTGCAGCCATTATTAGAAAACGCATAGCGTCCCTGATCCGTCGTGTGCGGGGCAGCTCCAACAGCCTACTGATGAGTGTCGCGGCAAGGTTGGACGTGGACAGGACAGTGCTATTATGCAGCATTAAACGCGCGTTCAACTAACCAAGGACACAAAAATATCTTATTATTTATTTTACTGTTTCAAAATTATATATTAATTTACTATCATAGTTTGTAAAATCTTTGTTACCAAGACTTTATGGGCAATGCCCGAAATAAATGTTTTTTTTTATGTTGTTGATTGATGATCACGGAGTAACTGAAGTTAATGCGGGTGGATGTTAGGAGCAGACAAAACGGTCTTCCCTCTTTCTCGTTCGTTTACTGCGCTCGACACCAGTACCACTTTATTCGATCGCACTATCAATTTGAACTTGAACAGACATAACTCTCAGTATCACTTCGGGAAACGCTACCGTTTTGATTGTTGCGGTTTTTACATAACTGAATCACTGGATTCCAGACATTCGACAATTTAAACCCGTCTTCATGATTGAAATTATTTTTGTGCTTTTTTATATTAATAGCTTGTCTGACCAGTCTTTGTTCATAGTGGCGGGCGTTCTGTCAAAATAATCTAATGTGTTTAAGATGTAATATCTTATTCTTTAAATTTAGTTGATTACTCGAGCTGTAAACGCTGTAGTACGTTGTGGTAAACGATACCTACCATAGTCTTCCTTTTTAGTTTTTGATAGACTTTTTGTGTTCAAGAATGAATTAATTGACTTGAGCAGCACAAATCACACGCCAACCATACTCTAAGCGCCACCCTTCATGGACCTTTAATGACAACCTCATTATGCATCATTTTTGTGTCTATGGTTTTTACCGCGCTTTTTTGTACGTAATTCTGAACAGTTTAAAGATAAAGATAAAGATACTTTGTTTATTCGAGCAATGTGTACATAGGTGTTAGGTTAATTACATAGTTTCAACATGTCGTATCTTTGCAGTGTACAAATTAAAAAAAAACGAATGAACATGAATAAGATAAAAATTAAACAAACACAAATAAAATCAGTATTAATTAGGCACTTATTACAATTGAAATTATATAACATTATATGATGTCAAACAGTTATTTATTTAATAATTTAAGTCAGTCAGTATTTTAAAAAAAATCAAAATTTATCATTTAAAAAGTCCGTCAGTGTATAATAGCATTTTTTAATTAACATATTCTTAACCTTAATTTTAAATTGATTGCAATTTAATCTTTTAAATGTCAAAGGATCTTATTGTAGATTCTTGGTGCCATACATAAAATGCTTTTGTTCATAAGAGCTGTATTTGAGAGAGGCATGCATAATCTTGTGTTGTCTCGTCGATTTCTACTAACAACATCTTCTAAACGAGGGAACCGTTGTGGATTGGCTCTTATAAATAATACCACTTCTAAAATGTATATGGACGGAACTGTAAGAAGATTATGTTTCTCAAAGTAGGGCTTGCAACTTGAAGGGGTTGGTTTCAGTCCAAACATTG
Source organism: Scoparia ambigualis (assembly GCA_963921215.1). Taxonomy (NCBI): domain Eukaryota; kingdom Metazoa; phylum Arthropoda; class Insecta; order Lepidoptera; family Crambidae; genus Scoparia; species Scoparia ambigualis. The sequence continues at coordinate 58,879,266 of OY992502.1, read as the reverse complement.
CTCTGATGCATCGTTTTTGCATTTTGAAAATAATTTCTTTGTCAGTTGAGTTTCCCTAGAAAATAACGCCATATCTCAAATTCGACGCAACAAAGCCATGGTAGGCCAAGAGCAGAGAATCGGTGTTAATTAATGGGGCCAACCTATATAATGCGTAAGAGGAGCAGCTCACTTTTTTGCTTAGATACTCTATGTGTCTTTTCCAATTCAGCTGTCTATTTATAAATATTCCAAGAAATTTAGCACTGTCGACTTCAGATATTTTTTAGTTTCCATAAACTACATGAACTTCAGGTATATTTACAGTTCTTTGTCGGAATTCAACCAATTGTGTTTTAGAAAAAATAATTCTTAAATTATTGTTATACAACCATGAAATTATTGATGTCAAGCCAATATTAATGTCATCTTTATAAATCTCCCCCTGTTTATGTGCTATTGTCAGAGTACTATCATCCGCGAAGAGGGTTATAGGGTGGTTTGTTGATTTTGGTATATCATTTATGTAAATTATGAACAGTAGCGGGCCTAACACACTCCCTTGCGGTACTCCATATTCAATAAGCTTTTTATTTGAGGTATATTCTTCTTCCAATTTAGATTTTACGTTAATGCGTGCTTTTGAGGTATATTGCTTTCTATTACTTAGATAGGATTTTATCAATTGTGCTATATTACCTCGAATGCCATATTTATTTAGTTTGTCAATTAAAATATCATGTTTCACGTGGTCAAATGCTTGAGTCATGTCACAAAATATAGTACAAATGTGATTTTTTTTGTCAATATTAGGAATTACGTTATTCAAGAATTCAAATATGGCCATATTGATGTTTTTATTTTGTCTAAAGCCGTTTTGTTCCTTGCAGAGCATATAATGTTTTTCTAAATATGCGTAGATTTCTTTGGATATAAACTTCTAAAAGATTTTAGACATGATAGGTATTAGTAAAATAGGCCTACAATTTCCCATTAGCGGTTTACTTTCTTTTTTATGTAAAGGTTTAACTACTGACATTTTAGGATATTCAGGGTAACTTCCTTCACTAATGCATAGGTTAAGTACATGACTCAAATGTTTGCTTATTATGTCACCTACTTTTTTATTATCTTAGTCGATATACCGTCGTATCCTTCGCTATTGGTATTCTTCAGTTTTATTATTATGTTATAAATGTCACATGGTAGGCTTGGTGCCATAAACTTGGAATTTTGTGGACTGTACACGTTGGAGGTAGCCTTTATGCCAGACCCAGGCACTGACTCAATTTTATCTATAAAATAATGAATAAATATTTCCGCTATGCTTGTTGGATCTGTTACCAATTCCTCACCTATCATTATTTCCTGAATATAGTCTTTCGGTTTATTTAGTTTTGTATTATTTATAATGGTCCAAGAGGTTTTGACTTTATTGGTAGAATTTTTTAAAGAGAAATCGTTTTGAGCTCTTTGTGTCAATCTTATAATTTTTTTGAGTATTTTTGTGTATCTACTGTACATTTTTTTATTGCCACTAGTCGGTTTGAGTCTTGATTTCCATAAAAGATGTATTTTTCTCTTACTACATATTTTAATCCCATGAGATATCCATTTAGGCTTTTTATAACAGGTATGGTAATCAACCTAAACGGAAAGCATAATTCATAGAAAAGTCTGAAGTCTTCCATGAAACAAGTAAATGCTTTATTTGGATCTTTAGTATTATAAATATCTATAACCGACAACCGATTTAGATAGTCTCTGAATTTCGCAATGTTCTCAACACAGAAATCTCTCCTCCTCACTCGCCAATATTTGAAAGATGGCAAAATATTAATAGGGACTTGAAGTAGTTACGCACTATGGTCTGATAGAGCCAATTCTATCACTTCCTGTCTTATATGGTTTTTGAAATTATGTGCAAAATTGTCTATAAAAGTCCTTAGTCTAATTGGCTCTTTAATTGCTAGTTTCAAATTAAAATTTAAAAGTACGCACTCCAACTCCAAAGTTACATTATTCCTTTTCATAATATCACCAGCTAATACAATTTTAATATTTTTTTTCTTATTTTTAAAAGTATATCACAAATCCACTGATTTTAATTTGCCTTATATGCCTGCCGCCTACAATTTGTTTGCTTAGTATTTTTTACAGATTTCGTAACGAATATATAAAAGTTTCTCTCTCCTTTTTTAAATGTCCTATTTAGAAGTCCGTCCATTGAAACGAACAACACAAGCAAATTTCGTTAGGTATGTATTCAAAGTTAACGAAACTTATATCTACCATAGGCTGAATCGAACCCGCGTCCTCCGCAATCCAGGCGGCTGCGTGACTACTCCGCCATCGAGGGTTTGGTTAGACCTGACGATATTTTTTAACGCTTTTGTCTTTATGGTTTTATAGCAACAGTGTCATCAAATCAGGTATTTATGCTGCTGCTTTATGCGGTTGGTATTTATGCTCATTTTGTTTAATTTCTATAATCAAATAATAAATACCTATATAATGTACCTAATAAAGTTTATGTCGTTAAAGTACGCGACAAGGTGACCGCAGCCTTAGCAATTTTATTTTAATGCTACGGTGAGATCGACCACATGTAAGCATTATGCTTAATTAAAAATACATGTATTAATAAATGAAAGAGCTCGATTGTGCAGCGGTTAGCGCGTTCGGTTTGCGATCTTGTCTGTTAAGGAACTTTCGCATTGCCGGGTCGCTAGATGGGTGACCAAATTAAAAACATCTCGAGCTCCTCCGTGCTTAGGAAGGCAAGTTAAGCCGTTGGTCCCGGTTGTTGTCGTAAGATGGCAGTCGTTTTAACCCACCAACCGCATTGGGCTAGCGTGGTAGGTTATGGCCTAATATCCCCACATGCTAATGTCCACGTGGGAGGCCTGTGCCCAGCAGTGGGACGTTTATAGGCTGAATTTGATGTATTGATTAATAAGTTTCATACAGTGCATATGATATGGTTGTTGAAGCTTAGCTGTGGCAAAGAAAGCAGATCCTGCATCATCTAAGATAGATATGCCAGTATGAGGGCATAATAAGGACTATTTTTTTGGACTCTGGTAAAACCTACAGGCATAATGTCTAACTTACTCTCAATGAAGCATGCACTGAAAATATATTTATGTATTGTAAAATAATTGTTTTTTTATTTGGTTTCTTTATTAGTGGGTAGGTCGACATTCAATTTGCGTCATTGTCCATAGATAATGTAAACAAAAATTGTGATTCTATACTGCCTATGCTAAAACATTTTATGATACCTTCCGAATTAGAAGCCCACTTTGCTCTTGTCTTGGCATCATATGACGCCTCCCGTACAGAAAAGGTAGACAACCGGTTACAATATTATATACCTGATTGGCTACCTACTGACGTGAACTCAATTCTAATAATCGTTTCAAAATAAAACTTATTGTAACCTAAAAAGCTACAAAGCATATAATTATGTTTGAATTGAATAAAAAATCTAATTTTAATCATCTTTATTGCTCAACAAGGTGTAATAACTGTAGGACCCTTTTAGTATCTGTAAAAAATAAATAATTATTGAAATTTTTATCATTTACTTTGTAACATTAAAATCAAGTGGTAGGGTTTCTGATCAGAATCTGCTTGAGCAACTTGGTAGTTGACAAAACTTAACTTGTCATCCCTATCGCTTTTCTGCTTTGCTGTACAATATGAAAGTGGATCTAGAAGGAATAAAGGCGAACTTTTTTCAAAAGTGTATCTACGAGGAAAGTGTACCTACGAGGAATAATTCGTTATTCAGACTGGTGGTAGTAATCCTGCTCACCTTGATAAGTGGCAAATGCTCTTTGTCTATTAAATAGCGTTTGTTATAGTAAATTGGTGAACAAGTTTACAAATCCTAGGTGAATGCTATCACTAGTTGATCGCTACCACGGTTTATATAATTAAATAAAAAATAAATGAAGGGTGAACTCCGAGCAACCCTCTCCATTGCTCTTTGCGTGACTTGGAGCCTGCCTATTAGGCTCATAGTAAGCGACCACGTTTCGGTACCGTTTGTCATCACTGGCAACACACACTGGTCGAAGACTTTCGTCTTGAGACACTGCTGTATTTTGGACGAGAAGATATTTTGTAGCTTACCGAACGCTGCTCAGCCGAGTTAGATTCGACGGTTGAACTCTTTCTTAAAGTTGGACCTACCTAACTGGCCTGTTTGTCCCAGGTATACATATATTTTTGGGAGTTAACAATGCTCGCATCCGTAGGTGTGTACCCTCGTGACCCTACATGTGACCCCTGGGTGGTGCTAATTGAGCATTTGGTGGTAGAACCCAGCTCGTTCGGTTATCGACCACCGTGCGGCAGTGTTCGCCCGCCAAGTGATCTGTGCTCGTCGCAGGTCGCGTTCCGGGAATAGCGCCGCACTTCCAAAGTCAGGGGAGCAGCTTTTGTTGCAAACAGTGAACCACAGAGTTCTGCCGTGGATCCATTGAGCGGAAAACAGAGACCCGTAGCCCCGTAGAAGCGTTGGTGCGGCTGGCCGCCCGCGGCATAGTACGGAGGCTCAACCGGGGCTAACCACCCCGAGAGGCTGCCTAACCAGGTCGCGCATAATCTCGGAGTGGATCGTCGTGCCGGTTGGTGACCGGCGAACACTTCCGGGAGGGTATGGGGGCCCTTTCGTTCGGCGTGTCGGCTGTGGTTGTAACGCTCTTCCAATGCTGAAGTGGAAGACTCTCGCTTTGTTCATCTGTTTGCAACAGTAGTGGCTCCTTGTTCACGTCCCTTCCTTCCCCTTTTCCAATGACAATGCCTTAAAAGAATGCAGGTAATACAGCGGCTTCCTCCTCTCCCACCACCAATTCGCTGTTTAAGGTGGAGTTCACTAACATCCGTGGGCTCCATTCTAACCTCAACGCCGTCCACCAACTCCTCGAGACGGCGCGGCCGGCATTGCTTTTTCTCACAGAGACTCAAATTTGTCGCCCTACTGACACGTCTTACTTAAGGTACCCCGGCTATCAGCTTGAGGAGCAATTCCTCGCGAAAGCCGGAGTGTGTCTGTACGTGAGGGCTGACATTTGTTGTCGTCGTCTGCACTGCTTGGAAGATCCCTCCTTTCCCATCATATGGGTTTGCACTGAATTCGGCTCCCGTTGCCGTGTCTATGCGTGCCTATATCGGTCTCACACGGGAGATGCTAATACAAGCAACCTTTTTGACCACCTTGGCCGAGCGACTAATGTCGCGCAAGAGCGATTCCCAAACGACGAGGTGGTGATTTTGGGGGACTTCAACGCCCACCATGAAACATGGTTGGGCTCCTCTAAAACTGATCACGCTGATAGAGTCGCTCATGCCTTCGCTCTGACACAAGACCTTACACAACCTGTTGACCAGCCCACCAGGATACCAGATAACGTAGATCACGCGCCCTCCTTAGTGGACTTAATGCTGACGAGTCGCCCTGCAGGGTATAGAGTGTCGGTGCTTGCACCTCTAGGCTCGTCAGAACACTGCTTGGTCATTGCCATAGCACCGCATAGCGCTGGTCCACCGAAAAGGGTGGAGACCAAGCGTCGTCTGTTGCACTACTCGTCGGCAGATTGGGACGGATTGCGTGATTACTTTGCGTTCGTCTCATGGGGCCAGAGCTGCTTTCTTGGAAAGGACCCGTCGGAGTGCGCTTCTGCCATCGCTGATGAGATCTTGTTGGGTATGGAATAGTATATTCCAAACACAGATCTTGCCAGCGTTGGTAGAAAACGGCCTTGGTTCAATCGCGAATGCGCCAAAGCTGCTGAATGCAAGCAGGCGGCGTATCGTGATTGGAAGCTCTCGCTTACGCACTAAATAACCCGAGTACCGGCTCCTTGAAGGCGGCTTACAACAAGGCCTCTAGGTTTAATAAGAGGGCTCCCGCAAGAGCGGATGCACAAAGAGTCGCGCGGGTAGGGCAGGAGTTGATCTCGCACCCTACGGGTAGCCGTAGCTATTGGCAGCTCACTAAGGCCGTGCAGGCCAACTTCTGTACCCCAAGCACGAACCATTATGTTACTAGTTAAGGTAATCGTAATCGTATTATTTTGTATGAAAACCATAAAGTTACTATACCTTTTTTATACAAAATAATAAGATTACGATCACCTTAACTAGTACCATAATGGTTCGTGCTTGGGGTACTGCTCTCCCTCGATTGTGGCGCCGCTCCACCTATCATAGCACATTGTGGGGCCACCATGCCTGATATTCGTATCAGGCAGTGTGAATTCGTTGATAGTACGTGCCGTGCTGCGGTCGCTCGACGTGCGGAAGGCTAGCGGGCTGTATGGTGTTCCGGCGATTGTACTGCTCAGATGCGCGGCTGAGTTGTCTCCTGTGTTGACACGATTGTTTAGGATGTCTTACGATACCGGTATTGTGCCGGTGTCTTGGAAGAAATCGAACATACAACCCATCCCCAAAAAAGGGGATCGCTCGGATCCAGCCAACTATTGACCCATCGCTGTAACTTCTGTGCTGTGCAAGGTGTTTGAGCGAATAATTAACTCACAGCTTATTTACTACCTAGAGGATCACTCGCTGCTTCATGATCGCCAGTATGGGTTCAGACCCAAGCAATCAACGGGTGATCTTCTAGCGTACTGTTATAAGGCTTGGGGAAGTAGGCTTTTAAAAAAAGAAAATAATTAAGTTTAACGACACAACCGTCGGATATGGAAGCTGGATGGAGACTAATTGGAAATGAGTAGGCAGTTAGGGTTCACTGTAGCTTGTGGATACGTCAGCGGTTAAGGATTAGGGATTAGCACAATAGGGAACATGGAACAGGTATAACACCTCCCCGGGCTAGACTAAACTTAGGGGTTTAGAGTACTAAGTTTAGGGAAGCGTTATATTGGAAACTATACATTGGTTTTTATACTTGGTGATGGGGCTTTTTTCATGTGAAGCTGCTTGATGATGACAGGATTAGGATTCGGTGCAGACTCAAGAGTTGAGCTTACGGGTAACTTTATAGGGAAGTCGAAGAAGTAGAAGAAGAAGAAGAAAAAGAAGAAGTAGAAGAAGAAGTAGGTTTACAGGCGAGGTTGTAGGTAAATTGACAGGTGAAGCTGCAGGAGTTTGGCAGGAAAATACAATAAGGAACTGGTAAGTAAAACGGTTGCGCGATTTAATACATAAAAATAATTTTAAAAGAATAAAAATACAGATTACAATTATAATTAAAATAAAAGTTATTGTATAATGATTTTCGTATCTTAATATTGGGTGCTGGTTAATTATTTCATTAGAATTATCTGATAAAGATTGCAATTTTAATTTTGTCTCCGGGGTGAAAACATCTAAATCAAAATTTTTAAATTTTATACGAGAATCGTTATTTATGACATCCTTGAACTTATCTAAAGTGCAGCACGAGTCATTTATAATATTAAAATTCGGGTGAGTTACTGTTACATTAATTTTTACATGATGATATCTTGGAACTAGTTTCGTACTTTTACAATAGGCTAAATAAACAGTTTAACGGGACAGACACAATACCCGTTCCAATAATATTAAATTCTAAACTGTAATGATTCGGACATTCAATATTGCGGTTTGAAGGTGACCTATGATTTTGATGTTAAGGATGCGCCTAAAACTGTAACATGTAAACCTGTTACAAAAAAGCGAATGGAGTGTTTCAAAACCAATGTAGCTTGTAAAATCGATACTTTGCCCTTTATACATGATGATCCGGATGTACTATACAGTAATCTCTTTGATTTAATAAAGACAGAATACAATCAAGTGTTTACATCTAAAACAATTAAGTTTTCACAAAAACTTAAGTTCTGTGACTGGGCCACGACTGGTATTTATAAAAGTAGAAATAAACTGTATGAGTTATATAATTTAACACCAATATAATCAAAATTTAAATTTTACAGAATATGTAAAAAATTACTCTAAATTGTTTAAAAAAGTGTGCACACTAGCAAAATCTAACTTCATTAAAGATAAAATTAAAAAATCTAATAATAAAATAAAAGCCACTTGGGATATCATCAACCGTGAAACTGGTAAATTAAAACCACGGGACAACACTTTTACTCTAAAAGTTAAAGATAACCTTATCAATTCAGATGCACAAATTGCTAACATTTTTGATGATTTCTTTATAAATATACCTTTGGTAACAACCTCAAATTTAAATTCATCACCAGTGGCGGCACAAGCCTTTCTCGAAGAACATGTACCCAAATGTAATGTTTCTTTTAATTTTCAATATATTGACTCTAAAAATATTATTAAAACTTTTAAATTACTAAAAATGAAAAACACAGGTGATTTGTGGGGCATGTCTATAAAGATAATTAAAAATATTATATATTCTATTGCACCCCATCTTGCTGACATATTTAATAAGTGTGTTGATAAGGGAATCTTTCCTGATCTTATGAAGTTTAGTAAGGTTATACCTATATTTAAATCGGGAAATAAAGAAGACCCCAGTAACTATCGACCAATTTCAATACTACCAGCACTTAGTAAAATTTATGAAAAAATTATTCTCGAACAGTTAGTAAAATACTTTAACTTAAATAATATTTTACATAGTAAGCAATTCGGTTTTACTAAGGGTCGTTCCACTACTGACGCAGGTGTAGCTCTAATAAAACATATATTTGATGCCTGGGAGAAGTCTCAGAACGCTCTTGGAGTTTTTTGCGACTTGTCCAAGGCTTTTGATTGCGTTGAGCACCGGACACTGGTGATGAAGTTAAATCACTATGGTCTCAAAGGTCTTGCGCGTAATTTGATACAGTCGTATCTTAGTTCTAGAACACAAACTGTCGACATTAATGAAACTAAGTCATCCGGTTCTCATGTAAAAATGGGAGTTCCACAAGGGTCAATTCTTGGCCCTTTTTTATTTTTGATATATATCAATGACTTGCCATTCTTTGTAGAAAACTTCTGTGATATTGTATTGTTTGCAGATGATACTTCACTCATTTTTAATGTGACTAGATATAAGAAAAATTATGACGATGTTAACAATGCTCTCTCAGATGTTCTCAGTTGGTTTAGTGCGAATAATTTACAGCTAAACGCTAAAAAAACGAAATGTATTAAATTTATACTACCAAATGTCAAGACCGAACAAACCGATGTTAGAATGAATGGTGTTAAATTAGATTTGGTAGACTCTACAGTTTTCCTAGGGATAACCCTTGACTCAAAACTCCAATGGAATCCGCATATATCGAATTTGGCCGGCAAACTCAGTTCAGCAGCATATGCGATTAGAAAGATTAGACAACTAACAGATGTAGAAACTGCTAGGACTGTTTACTTTAGTTATTTTCATAGTGTCATGTCGTATGGCGTCCTTCTGTGGGGAACAGCGGCTGATGTTAAAACTATATTTATTTTACAGAAACGAGCAATAAGAACCATTTATAGACTGGGATCGCGAACTTCTTTGAGAAATATTTTTAAGGAAGTTGGTGTTCTTACTGTTGCATCGCAGTATATTTATAATTGTATAGTTTTTGTGCGTTGCAATATTAACACTTTTTCTAAACACGGTGATGTACACAATTTCAATACTAGAAATAAGTCAAAACTAGTAATGCCACTGTTTAGGTTACAAAAGGTTCTCGGCTCTTTCTTGGGGCAAGGTATACACTATTATAATAAAATACCAAGTACTATACTAGATTTACCTTTAGATAAGTTTAAGAATCATGTAAAATCTTGTTTACTTAGGAAAGGTTATTACACAGTCAAGGAATATTTAGAAGACAAAACAGCCTGGTTATAATAATATATTTACATTGTTTTTTTTCTTAATCCATTGTCTTTTATGACATTACATAACTGATTGTATAATTTGGTAACGACATGTTGTTTTGTAAATGTCGTTACTTCTATATTATTTTAAAGCTGTGGAGTTTCTTGTGCCCGTTCTTCTCCACAGCTAAAAGACTTCCTGAATGGGTGGGGTGGGTGGGTGGGTTCCTATGCCTATCCATCCATCCATAAAAAAATAAATTTAGACGATTCAAAATACTTAATTTAAGCTTACTGAATAAAGATATATTGATTTTGATTTTGATTTTGATTTTTAATATACAACTTATTACTATGGGATTGAACATAAATCCAGTCATTAATACTAAGTGGTTTCCATAAATCCAAATTTTCGTAAATGAAGTCAGTATGGCATTGTATCGGTAAAACACTTATCACTGATGAAATTAGTTCACTTTCGCAACTGGGATTCGCGCTGGTCGGGAATACGGTGATGACGTCACACAAATACTCGCGGGATCTTATCACTCTACATTGTCTTAGGGAGTCGAGATTACAGTACTCCGACATATCCTTGGTTATTGCGATATATTTACTACTAGGAAATATAAAACTATACGTAATAGGTTTGACAACATTATGTGTTGTAAGTAGAGCTAAGTTATGGTATAGACTATAATCTTTGATAGACACAAGTGGGATCATATTACCATGTTCGATAGCTAAAACCATAACGATTGTTTTGATGTGCACATTATTAGGAAGAAGGATGATTACGAAGAGTAATAACAACAGTTTTAGCACCAAAAAAATTCTATGCAAAAAAAATGGCGAACCGTCAAAATTGTCAACAATTTCATTTTTTTACTAAAGGTTCTCGTACACTATGCCATAGTTTCAATTGCTCTACGGATCAATTGATATCCATACAGCCACCTCAAATTTTCTTGCGGAACTACGAACTAGGTGCAGTGGGCAACAACCTTATCAAAGAACGTTGCCGTGTTTATGGCGCTTGGTCAGAAAAAAAATTTTGTTGCAATGTCACTGTCTACGAATGTAAACAAACTTATCCAATCTTTAACGATAATTAGTTTGCGATTGTTTTGATGTGCACTTATTTAGGAAATATGGTGAGTAGAAGAGTATTTCGACATTTTTAAAGACGCTTACGCTGCAAAATTCCGTTTTGGCGAACTGTCAATTTCGTCAATTTCATTATTTTTTTCTGTGAAATTTTCTGTGGCAATATATAGATTTCTTTTACTTGTATGATGAATTAGTAACCACAGAACCACCTCAAATTTTTTCACGGACCCACGTACTACGTGCTTTGACCTATTAAAACGGGTAGGTTTAGTTACCATGGACGGTTCGAGGTTTTAATGCTCGGTGAGTAAACCTACCGTGGACGGTGATAGGGCTTTCCGCAGGCGGACATGATTTTTTAGTAGAACATAGTCGCCTATTTTATATTTGACTGCACGAGTACGTATGTCATAATATTGTTTTGAATTTTCTTTTGATTTTTGTATATATTCTAAAGCTTTATCACGCGCATGTTCATGCGGTGTTGTAGGAGTCGTACATATTCGGGATACGTTGCATTGGACTTATCGTCGTATACTGAGTCGGGGATATTAGGCTTATGACCAAACAATAACTCGTACGGGGAGTAATGTGTGGTTGAGTGTACGGCCGTGTAATAAGCTAGCATAGATGTGTACACGTATTGGGGCCAATTGTCCAGACTTTCATTTACATAGGATGTAAGATACTTCTTAAGAGTAGAATGAGATCTTTCCAAGGCACCTTGAGTCTGCGGGTGATAAGGTGACGACCATAACTGTTTTATTTTTAAGAAATCTGCGTTGGAGTTTACTGCTTGGGTCTTTATGGTTAAAGAGCCACTTTAACGGTCTATGATGATCAGTCACGATTTGGAATTTGTTTTCATAAAGGTAAAGGCGAAATGTTATGCAGCCGTAGAAAATAGCAAGTAATTCCTTCTCAGTCGTGCTATAATTGGATTCGCTCTTGTTCAGTGTTCGTGACGCAAAAGATACAGGCTGATCCTTGCCTACGATACCTTGGGAAAGTATCGCACCTACGGCGTAGTTTGAAGCGTCACAGGTAAGGATGAATTGTTTGGTGAAGTCAGGATAAATTAATAATGGAGCTGTTGTTAATTTATGTTTTAATACAACGAAGGCAAGCTGTTGTGGATTTTCCCATTTAAAGGGGACATCCTTTTTTAGGAGATTGGTAAGGGCTTTCGCGGTTTTTGAGAAGTCGGGAATAAAACGACGATAATATGAGACTGGTCCTAGGAACGACTTTACGTCTTTCGGATTTTTGGGAGTAGGAAATTCGGTGACGGATTTGATTTTGTCTGGATTCGGTTTGACACCTTGTTCAGTAATTATGTGTCCGAGATAACAAACCTCCCGCCGGAGAAACTCACACTTTTTGGGTTGTAATTTGAGGTTGAATTCACGTAATCTTTCGAAAATGGAACTGAGATTGAGGATATGAGTACGGATATCATGGGAATAACAGAATATATCGTCCAAATACAAGAAGCAACAGAGTCATAGAAGTCCAGATAGAGCTGTGTTCATCAGTCTTTGAAATGTAGAAGGGGCATTTTTGAGTCCGAACGGCATTCTGATAAATTGGAAATGCCCTTCGGGAACATTAAAAGCTGTTTTAGGTTTATCGGTCTCATTTAATAAAATTTAATGGAGGCCTGAAGATAGGTAGAGTGTTGAAAAGTATTTACTGCTACCCAGTTGGTCAAGGATTTCTGCGATTTAAGGCAAAGGGTAAGTGTCACCGATTGTGACATCGTTAAGCTTCCGGTAGTCGATCACGACTCGCCATTTTCGAATATTATAAGCGTCTAGCTTTTTAGGAACAACCCATATGGGCGACGACTAAGGTGAGTTTGGCGGTTCTATAATATTTTGTTCCAGCATTTTTTCAACTTGAGTTCGAACTTCGGTTTTATGGACTTCGGGGAAACGGTACGTTTTAGTATGGATAGGTAAATCAGTTGTAGTCTTTATTTGATGGCTCGGGGCATTAGTATGGGATAGGCTTTTGCTAGGAAAATGGAATATATCGAAATATTCGGAACACAACTGGATAAGGGCTTCGGTTTCTTCTCTATTGAGATGGGAAATACGCAACTGACTCAACACTTGATCGGTTCTTGTAGCACTGTTGTTTGAGGCATGTTTATGGTTAACTAGATTAATAGGATATTCTATAGATTTAAGAGGAATTGGAATAATTTTTAAGTTAACCCTTCGAACGACAAAACCCCTAGTAGTAACAAGTCATAGTACGATATTGTTTTATTTTATTCAAAAATATTTTACGACTTCACTAGGAAATTGTCGAAACTTGTCCAATTCCGTAAATATAAAGAGACAGTGTCATATATCGTTAGATTGGCAAAAGAATAAGCTTTGCGACAAAAATATCATTTATACATAATTATTTTCATAAAATATTACAAAATAAATCAAATTTTTAATGTTGTTATTTTTTCTTATGCCTACACTCACCCAAGAAACTACGCACATTTCACATCGCCACTATCACTAAAAACCACTATTGTCACTTCATCTTTCATTTAAAAAACTCACATCATCACAAAACACTCTAGTTACTTCACAATCACAATTTTACTGCGCACGTAAAAAAAACAAATGACGGCTGCCATGTTTGACTCCCGCTCGCACGCGAACTTACCTAGCGAAATTCAGAGTACTGTTTCACTGCAAAAGTCATTCACACGTTCTGTTCAAATTTGGAAGTAAATATCATTATGTTTTTTTAGTTAACTTTTTATATTGTTTTCATTATTTTACGATTGTAGTTGCAAAAACAAATTATTACAAGCAATGTAGTAATATTCGATTTCATAGATTTAAAAAAAAAAATTGATAATGGTCGATAAATTACTTACTAATTTGAACGTATGGATATTTGATATTCTATTATGAAGGGACAGATGAAAGAATATTGTCAATACGCTACTATTCCAACGCTATTGGCATTCAATTTAGTACACAAGATTTTATAAAATAATGTACCTCCATGTGGCGTCACACTACATTTTCAATATTAGTGATTCATATAAAACAAATTTGGTTTTATATTTTTTGTTTTTAGCATAAGATTACACAATGTACTTACAGGGGGTCGAACGCCTAGTACGTGCTTAGTAGCGAGATTCGAACCCACACTACGTCTTCAAGATTAGTTGATTGTTACGAAACAAATTTGGTTGTACCTAGTAGTAGAAAATTTTCATAGCAAAAGATTACACAATGTACTTACGGGGGTGTCGAACGCCCAGTACGTGTCTAAGATTAGTACGTGCTTAGTAGCGGGATTCGAACCCACATAACGTTTCAAGATTAGAAGATATATACTTACGAGATACTTACGAAACAGTCAGTAGAACCAGTAGAACATATTTCTGCCGCTGTCTGCTGCATATCATAAAGAAAGAAAAGGTACTTGTGTAAGAAAAACGAAAAAAAGAGTAAAATATTAATATAATAAAAAACAAAACAACTCAAACAATCTGATATACAGCTTTATACGTATAACATGTTTTCAAGTAGGTACTTTATGACATTATTATCCTGCAGTTTTGTGCATACCGCAATACGGTAAACAATGGTATGACAAATAAGAAACAATCTAATATACAGCTTTACACGTACAGACAAACTCAATAACTAGAGGTGATCATAACATAAAACATGTTTTCAAGTAGGTACTTTATGACATTATTATCCTGCAGTTTTGTACATGCTGCAATACGGCAAAAATTGGTATGACAAGCAAGAAACAATCTAATATACAGCTTTGTATGTACAGACAAACTCAATAACTAGAGGTGATCATAACATAATACATGTTTTCAAGTAGGTACTTTATGACATTATTATCCTGCAGTTTTGTACATACTGCAATACGGCAAACAATGGTATGACAAATAAGAAACAATCTAATATACAGCTTTATACGTACAGACAAACACAATAACTAGAGGTGATCATAACATAATACATGTTTTCAAGTAGATACTTTATGACATTATTATCCTGAAGTTTTGTACATACTGCAATACGGCAAACAATGGTATGACAAATAAGAAAATATCTAATATACAGCTTTATACGTACAGACAAAGACAATAACACAAAAAACAATATAACATTCGATTAGAAGTCCTGTTCATCAAATTACAATACTGATATGTCGGAAATAGAATGCTATGTATGACCGGCAACAGACACAGAGGCAGTTTTTATATTTATTATACAATTACGAATAATTAATTTGCCAAGTACCTAAGCAGCCCCCAAGAATTCTTCTTAGTACCGCCTGATGCCATAATGTAAATATATCTGGATGTTACATTACAGCATATTAGTGGACAATTGTCCAATCATTGAAAGACTGATTGTCAAAGACAATTGGGATTTCAACAAACACAACCAAGGAACCATGCATTTAGATCTCGCAAACATAAAAATCACACATCCAAAAATGGTACAACTAGGCACAACATTATCGACGCGCGCAGCTTTCCGAACCTGGACATCGTTGCCTGGAAGTTCTAGGGTAGTGTGCCAAGCAACCCAACAATCACCGAAGCACAATGACTCGTCGCACTCCACGCATTTCAAATGTGTAGCCTTCCTTGTACCATTCCGACGACAGATGTGGCAATACATGCGTTGTGTATTTGTGTTGTATTGAGGAGTATGCCTGATATCCATCCTGAGCCTCGTGCTTTGGTGAACAATCGTCAAATTTGCTTGTGGACGAGTGCAGTGGCCATGCTTCTCCACAGGAGAATTTGCAAGAGTTTCGCGAAATGCACGATGCGTTAACGAACGGATATCACGACGCTTCATTGACGACACCGACATAACCCATGAATTGTGGGCACTGACGTTCAGCAACCTTTTAAAAATCTTCATATACCATTTCAAACATCTCTTTCTCTCCATCAAAAACATGGAGAGTTTTTGATCTTTGAGATCAACACCCCCCATGGTTTGATTGTAATCTTTCACAACGAGCGGTTTGACCAGCTCGCGTCCTGCCTTTCTACCAACGTAGGTTTCGTTGACGTGGTATGTTGAAATCATATTCACCATTTTGGAGTCCTTCCATGAAATGCATGAAATGTCTCCAGAATGACGAACTATGATTTCACCCTTACGCACGTTCTTCGGAGCCTTCGCGATCTCCACTGGTACGTGCTTGCGATTGGCCCGCAATGTTCCAAGACAATCAAATCCCAAACTCTTGAGGTACCGTGCGAACGCTGGACAATTATAATAATTTTCCATTGTAAGACAGTGCCCCCTCCGTTTGAGACCTTTCAATAAATCGAGCACCACTTGGGCGCTCTTGCCAGCTAAGGCAGTACTAGGGGCCTCGGTGTTACCACGGGTAGAATTCTTCGTACCCGATGTTGATGGGACGGCATCCAGGTATTCGGCAACACTATGTGACGGTCCCTGGACACCACTAGTCCCAGGTTGTGGATCCTGATGACTAATGGTACCTACCTCATCACATCCTGCTTCCGAAACTGGCGCGCTGTGTATTGGGGATATGCCTGAGAGATGACCTGGCGACGGCAACTCACCCACCCACTGACGGACGTGGTCGACGCCTCCCGCGGTCTCGAACACTGCATTCACCTCTTCTTCATCCATGTGTACTGTTTCGGATAGCTCCAATGCAGAGACACTGAAAAGAAAAAAAACAATATTAGTACAGGGCTACAACTGTGGGAGCGATCCGGCCCGTCCTGGAGCGATGGGTCGGTCGCAAGGGGGGCTCACTCTCCTTCCGCTTGGTACAGGTCCTCTCGGGGCATGGCTGCTTCGGGAGGTATCTGTGCCGAATAGCGGGGAGAGAGCCGACGACGGCGTGCCACCAGTGCAGCATGTCGAACGATACTGCTCTGCACACGCTGGAGGCATGCCCAGCCTGGTCGGCTGAGCGCGCGCAGCTATGCGCGGTCGTAAGTCCCGACCTGTCTTTGCCAGTATTGGTCTCGGCCATGCTGGCCGCTAAAAGGTCGTGGGACGCGGTACTCTCCTTCTGCGAATCCATCTTAACGCAGAAGGAGGCGGCGGAGAGGGCTAGGGAAGTGGATCCACTTTCCGACGCAATCCGCCGCAGGCGCGCTGGGAGAAGGAGGCGAGGGTTTGCCCAGCTTCTTCCCCTCCCTTAGCGAACCGCGGGTGTACGGGCAGGGGGAGCCCTACATCCGCGCGTGTGGTTCGCAAATGTATCGGAGGGCAACCTGATATGCTCCAGGTTGCCCTCTGGTGAGGCTAGGCCTCAAGGCGTCCGTCCGTGGTGACGGCCCGCTGACTCGAGCCGCGGTTGAGTCACCAGATGAATTCCCGTGGCTCTTGAGTCTCTTTGGTGGAAGTTCTGAGCATCCCTAAGTTTTAGTGGGTAGGGCCCTTCAGGCGAGTCCCACATAACCCATCGGGCGCCCCAGTCCGATGGGTATGCGTAAGGGCATTTCTTAGGGTTAAAAAAAAAAGGCTATAACTGTGAACACAGTGATCCTGACAGGATCACAGGAGAGTGAAAAGGATTCGGAGGCGTGGTTCTGACCCGGCTCTGGTCCCCTCTGCAGCGAACCCGCAAGCGTACGGGCATAGAGAGCCCTACGTTCGCAGATGGATTGAAGGGGGTTTCCATGATCCGGGCCCACCTACACTCGACCGTGGAGTCGAGTTGGTGAGCGAATGACGAGGCGTCCGCCTCATCGAGGCGCGGCTGGGGTAGAGTCCCATCTTCATCCACCGAGTCCCACATATCCCCCGTGCTGTGTATGTCCAGTGCCGGGGGAATGCGTAATAGCATTTCTTCGCGTAAAAAAAGAAAAAAAGGGCGTGAGCGTATCTAATAGTAAATACTTACTGGATGGACTGCTCCAGCACGCGTTTACGCTTGATGGAACCTCTGGGGGTCTTTGTGATTTCGACGGCCTTGTCGGTGCTTAAAGTCCCAGAGGCTGCGCGTTTCACGCTGAAAGCAGTCAACGGAAGGGGTGGAGGCGGCGGAGACGGCGAGACGAGACGACGCGCCCTAAAACAAACAATAAAAATAAATGCAATGCAAACCAATTCAAAGATCAGCGCGCGAAACACACGGTAATATATACTCACCGTGGTGGTGGTGGTTGTGGTGGCACCCACAAAATTGGCGCCGGCTCATCAACTACGTCCCTAACCTGGACGTTTTGGGCAGCAGCTAAAATTAGCTGCCGCCGAGCCGCCAGGATCGGCCGGGGAGCCTCAATTGCCCCCGGAGTTACAGACCTTGACCGTGATCTAAAAAAAACATAATAAAAAATTATAAATAAAAAAAATGTTACGTCAAATAAATAATATCAAATAGTAATAGAAAAAAAAAAACATTGTGCACAAATCGTTTTTTACTTTTTACACACACAAACTGACTTTATCTTATGCCAAATAACTATCAAATAAATTTTTGTCATAACACTTTAGTAACACTTTTTCGTCCAATTGTACCGTATTGTAATGACTTTTGGGACCGCGTTTCATTGAAAACACAATTGTGTTACATTCATAATATATATCACAAAACTGATGCTACATTCTGATTCCTGGATAAATTTACAACAATCTTATCTATATCTGAAAACACAATGTGTAAAATAAATATTGTTTTCAAAGACATGACGCAATTACTGACGACATGGCAAAACCGCAACTAAAAAGTTGCAGACATTTTTACTGGACTAAAATCTCGAAACGAATCAAACTAATAACTAAAACACATTCTACGTTAAATTTCCAATAGATTGATATACAATTCACTTACCGTTTAAGAAAGGAAATCATATTTCTCATTAAAACACAGAACTGGTCAAGCGAAATTAGTAATGGCGTCTCACACAAGTTGGCCAACACAGCAAGTTTTGTTTTATTTTTTTCCGGTAATTTTATTTGGCAAAACACTATGATTATTATATTATTACCGAATACAGAAACAAAATAAATTTACAAACACGCCATAGATAAACACAAACCGTTAGGCACCACGGTGGTGCCTAATCGCGTCCGGTGTCAAAAAGTTAGGCACCAACGAGGTGCCTAATCGCGCAAGGGGTTAAGGTCGGATTTTAGTGTAACTGAGTTTTCGGATGTATTTACAACTGATATATTAATTCTGTTGTTTGGTTTTACGCGTACTACGCAGTTAGCGATTAGTAATGTTTCCGACAGGTTTTGGTCTAAAATCAATCCTTCTTTCTGTTCAGGGTTCTGAACAGAACATTCGATAATAGTTTCAGTTCTAGCTGGAATTAAATATGAAAGTTCATGGATACTTCCATGTACTACATAACTGTACTCAGTTTGAGAGAAGATTTTTCGATGTGGAGAGAGACGTTAGTGTAGTCTATGTTACACCTGTGCGCATTAAGCGTATCGGATCCTATTATTCCATCATATGGTAGCTCTATATTATCTACTACATGGAATTGATGTGATATTATAGACTTAGGTAATCGTAATTCAAGTTGCAGGTGACCTCGAGTGAGTATAGGTCCTTCAGACGAGTCAATGCCTTTTAAATTAATTTGTTCTTATACTAGTTTAGTTCGAAGGATTATTGGTAATTTCAAACACCTTGGATACAGAGGATTTAAGATTCAACGAGGATTTGGTAGGATTGGTGTTGTGAGATTAGGGCTGGTTACCTAGTTTGTCAACACCAGTGTATAAAGCGACATTTCGCAAAGCATTATTTAATGATATTTGCCGTATTTTTTTTGAATTTTTGGATTGACTTCCATGTAGCGGAGTCTCATTGGTTGTAGGAACAGATTTTTGTGTACCGATTTTAGAAAGGTTGTGTCCCGCACGACACGGAATGGGATCACTTACTCGTTTTTTACATTATCGTCAACGGTATCATCATTTTGGATGGGATATTCGTTATATTCGTCCTCAATTTGATTTTCGTTTTCATTGGAGACGAAATTAACGGGTCTGGGTTTGTTTTGCTCGAAACGGAAACGGTTATTATTGTATTCACGTTTACGGCACTGTTCTAATACATGTCCACGAGACTTACAAAATCTGCACACGGGACTTGCGGAACTAGTAGGAAGTTTTGACGATTTTGTCAGCCCCATTTGAAAGTGATGGAGTGCTAATTCCTCCATGGGTGCGGTGCGTCCCATCATCTCTCTATTTTTGTGCCCGTGAGAGATACTGATTTCAGTTACAAGCTGCGATAGACAAGTCTCTATTCTTAGAGCATACTGGCTAATGGGTTCATTGGCTTGTTGCTTACTTTCTTGTAAATCGGTTAGTAAGTGTGCGCATTGATGTTTTGAGTTGTGGTGCTGGAGAAAGATGCTCCGTATTCCTTCGACAGCATTTCGGACTAACGACTCTATATTGCGAAAACTCAAAATCTTCTCGCGGCTGCCATCCGAGTGTTTACGCAGAATTCTAGAATACTTCGGTCACATTGCAAGGAAAGACGGTGACTACCTCGAAAAGCTCATCGTGACCGGCAAAGTAGCCGGGAAACGGCCTCGAGTACGCAGCCCAATACGTTGGTCTGAACAGATCCGCACCACTCTTAACTCTTCAGTTCACAATGCCGTTCACACCGCCAGGGACAGAAACAGATGGAGAAAAACCATAAGAGAGAAAGTGATGCAGGAGGAGGAGGAGGAAGTGAGGTTAAGACGATGCCCTCAGGGTTGTTATGAGTTGGATACAGAGCCGTTGTTACGCTCCATAAAAAACAGAACTGATCCTTATTTTGAATGTTTACACAGGCTTTCTTATTTTGTATACATTTACGGTAGTTTTAAATAAAACGAAAAACCTAATGGCTGGTTTTTATTTACGTTCATTTCTAAATGAAGGGTACAGGAGAAAAAGGATTATTGTCAAATGTGACTCATTGTAAGAAAAAAGAAAAACCTTTATTTACTTTGTAACCATATTTATTTAACACTTTCATACAGTGCCACTTAAAACTATGTTATGTAGTATTGTATTATATTTGGGGTTTGTATTCTTCATTAATTCTTTATGTAAAATTACTTTTAGGAATAAATAATGTAATCACAACATTATTTCTAACAAATATCATAGTCAATTGACAATTATCTTTTTTACAAATTTTAGTATTTATGTATTTTCAATTCTAACTCAATTTAATGAATTAAAGTTTTTTATTACTCAAGTATACTTTATGAAATTTATGCAAAATATCGCAGGAAGTAAAAAGCGCGAAAACAACTCAGATTAATAACTAAAGCATAGAAGTAGCGCTATATGGCATGAACAAGCTAAATATAGCTACGCTTTGTACTCTTATAGGAAAATTGTTAATGTTAGAACAAGATAGATATACTTTGGACAGGACGGCGAATTACAAGGTTGTACCAGTTTCCTGATTTACTAGACATGGAGGAGATATAATATCTATCGATATCGATTATATCAAACGAGTCGGATTGGGCGGGAACTTTGATTTTTTCTTGTTTTTGTTATTATATTTTCCCATAATAGAATAATGTTTATAAAATTTTAACTGTTTCGATAGGCCAGGGGCTCAATACCCTTATCTATCAAAAAAACCCCAATTGATAGCCTGAACTTAATGTAATCGAAATTAGCTAAAAAATCAGGATAAGTAGATGTGATGCTGTCTGTAAAGTCAAAAGCAGTGAGACTATACAGTTTGAACTTTGTACCGCCCTTATGACGGAGGTCAAGTGCTATTATCGAACTGCAAGTGTTTACCGTGTTGTACTGTTGAACGTACAATGGTAGCGCCCCAAGGGTAATTCCGTTACTTAAGGCTTTTCAAATTCGTTTATGACACCATTAAAATGTATATCAATCTACTATTATCAAATCGATATTTAATTTAGTCTATACAAATTCACGGCCTTTTTTAAATTTTCTTACGCAACATTAGAGAAGCGCCTGGGAAAATGGCTATAGCGAAGTCGTCTTTAGGAGCGTATTCTATCGAGCGTAGTCTATCAGAGCGTTGGCTTGATATGTTACAATTTATTAAGTTAATGAGAATATTCAACTGGACTATTTATTTTCTCGCTGGCGAGTATGCTCTCCAGCGCGCCCACTTTGTTTTAAATATTACAACGAAACAATCGATATACATGTAAGGGTCCTAAGACTTAAATAAAAGGCGGACTGTATAACATAGGGTTGGTTTAATGCCAATAATTACAAAAGGATAGGTCCCGGACAAACAGATGGTAAATTTAAGAGGGTCGCGAATGTCGTTGGAGCTGTCCGAAAGCAGTGTCGTATTCGGTAGTCGATGCCGCGCCGGTCGGGCGCAGGCAGCGGGGGGCGCCCGCGGCAACCGGTTCGATGCTCGCCGCGATGATGTCACGCCCTCCTCCCTCGCGTCTCCTCCCGTGCGTATGTCGGCATTAACATGCTCCCGGGTTGAAGTCTATCGAGGGCTTCAAACATCTGGAAGAGGACATATATTATTAAAGGCCCTCCGAATAGTGCCTTTCTTGGTCTTCAGCTCAGCCACCCTAACGACACCGTCGCTGCCAGGATAAACGTTGGTCACGCGTCCTAGCGACCAAAGAAGGGGCGGTAGAGCTTTGTCCTTTATGATCACAAGTGATCCCAGTTTAAGTTCTTCGCTCGTGCTATGCCACTTCAGTTTTTGTTGCAGCTGGTTGATGTACTCCAGCGAAAATCGACTCCAAAAGTGCTGCTTTATGTATTCTATCCTCACGAAGCGGTTAAGGCGAGTGATGTTCATGTCAGCCACCTGTGGATGTGGAATGGATATCAGCGGTTGTCCAATCAAAAAGTGCGCAGGAGTCAGAGCGGAAAAATCAAGTGGATCAGAGGATAGCTGGGTAAGGGGGCGAGAGTTCAAGATGGCCTCAATTTGAGTGAGACAAGTGGCCATCTCCTCGTAGGTAAAGTGCGTTGTATCTAGGAGCCGTTTAAGGTGGTGCTTTGTGGAGCGAACGGCTGCCTCCGCTAAGCCATTGAAGTGTGGAGTGTAAGCAGGAACAAACTTAAATTCTATCCCTTCTTGAGCTACTAAACCTTCAAGATTAGATTGTGCTATAAATTTGGAAAACTCGTTATTAGTGCCAAAAAAATTGGTTCCGTTGTCGGACGTGATGCTTTTAGGCTTTCCACGACGGGACACAAAACGATTTAATGCGGCTATGTATGCTTCAGTAGATAGCGCCGTGACGAGCTCGATATGCACTGCCTTTATCGAATTGCATACAAAAATTGCTAAAAATGACTTAAGGAGCCTACAGCCTATACCTTTTCTGTCTGCTATTAACACTGGCCCGGCGTAGTCAACGCTACAATGTAAAAAGGGAACTTTAGTTCAGTTCGAGATGCTGGCAACTGACTCATGATAGGCTGAGTAGTTTCAGCTTTATATCTGCAACATCGAACATATTTTTTCACCGTTTTCTTTGACAAGTTGCGGCCACCTAAAGGCCAATAAGATTATTTATTATATATAAGATAAAAATCTTGAAAAATGATGTTTGTAAGATGATGTTTACTGCATAGAAGAACAGGATGTTTCGCATCATAACTATAAGGAGAGTAATTGAGTCTGCCTCCGACTCTAATAATATCATTGGAATCTCAAAAAGGGGATAAAGCTATTAGGCGGTTTTACTTAAGCACTGATTTTCCCGCTTTAAGCAACGCAAATTCACCTGGAAACATTTCCAACTGCGCTTTTCGAAAAATTAAATTTGTTGCATTCTGAAGTTCTTGAACCGAAAGATGACTAGACAATTTGTTATTTTTGTTTTTGCAGTTGTGAATGAATCTCAATAAATATGCGATTAAACGTTGGATAAATGTAAATTTAGATTTTTTGTTAATAAATTCACAAACTAAATCAGCATTGGTATTTTCATTTGCAAGCGCTACCGAACATGAAACCATTTCTGGTAGATCGTGCTTCACGCTCTCGTTGGGCATTGTTGGCCAAAAAACCTATTTTTTTAATAAGAAGGTGGGACCTGACCACCACAAAGAAGAACTGCTGATGAAGTCAGCCTTCAGCCCGCGAGAAACAAGATCCGCCGGATTGTCTTTCGACGTAACTCCATGTGTGACCCTCTGTTCTCTCCTGAATTTCGTGAACACGGTTGCGAACGAAGCTTTTAAGCTCATTAGGTGGAATAGTTAACCACCCTAGTACAATTGTAGAATCGCACCAAAATCTACAAATCCGAACCGGTACAGTTAAAGACGTCAATACTTTAGTACACAATCTTGCTGCCAATAAAGCTCCGCAAAGCTCCAGTCGGGGAATTGTCATGGGCTTAATAGGCGCGATTCGACTTTTGGATGTACGAAGATGTACTGACACTATACCCGATTTGTCCATAGAACGTATGTACACACAAGCTCCGTACGCTTTTTCTGAGGCGTCTCTAAAGACGTGAACTTCGTGGGTTAGTGAGTTGTCGCTAAGAACCCATCGAGGAATGTTTAGTTTGTTCAGAAAAGGAAATGTATTTGAAAATTCAAACTATAACTGTTTTATTTCTTCTGATACATTGTCGTCCCATGAGCATTGATCGATCCACAATCTTTGCATGATGATCTTTGCTTTTACTATACATGGGCCAATTAAACCCAATGGATCGAATATCTGACTTATCACTGAAAGTATATGACGCTTGGTTACTTTTTTATATAAATCAATCAAATATCAGACATTATTATTTATGTTTGACATTTCTAAAATATTATTTGAGTTAGAGGAAACCTGGGGCGATTTAATCTAAAATAAATTGACTATTTGATTTAAATTTTCTTAAGTGAAATTGAGCTGAATTTAATGTAGATATGACCCCTTGAATAATTCTGATTGCATCATCAATAGAAGATGCGCCTCCTAAAAAATCGTCAACGTAAAAGTCTCTTTGTATGGACTCTTTTACGTCATTATCCACCGCACTCGATGCCAAGCTAACTAAACATTTTGTAGCTAAATACGGGGCACAGGCGGTGCCATAAGTCACAGTATTAAGGGTGTAAGTTTTGAGGGGTTCTTTGGGACTGTAGCGAAAAATAATTTGCTGAAGAGAGCGTTGAGAAGGGTTAAGCTCAATCGATCTGTAAAAATTTTCCACATCTCCGGTTACTACGTATTTAAATTGCCGAAACCTTAATAATATGGAATAAAGATCCTCCTATACAGTGCGGCCAACCATTAGAATGTTATTAAGTGACAGCCCTTTGCTGGTCTTGGCGGATGCGTCAAAGACTGTACGGAGCTTTGTGGTGCCGCTCGACTCACGCAGTACATCATGGTGAGGCAAAAAATAATAAGGCTGTTGCTCATTGTTAGCCGAAGGCTCCCTGTTTTCGTTTATGTGACCTAAGCGCTCATACTCCAGCATGAATTCCATATACATATCTTTAAAGACTGGTTCTCTCATGAATCCACGTTCTAAAGACAAAAAGCGGCACTTAGCTTGTAGAAACGAGTCGCCTAAAACTAAGGCATCCTCCTTCAGTGGCATTGTTACAAAAAACCGACCATCGTCTTTGCGTGTAGTATTTTAAAAAAACACTGCTCACAGGCATGTTCTTCAGGGGACAGGGAGTGCTTTGACGCAACAGTGTCTAGTTCCCAGAACCGGGTTAAGTCTGGGTTGGGTTCCTCACAAGAAAGGTTACAAATAGGGGAAGAAGAGTGCTTAAGACGGGAAACATGCCCAGACACCAACCAACCCAGCTTGGTTTCATTTAATTTGGGTTGATTTTTACCCAAGTCGATGTGGTTATTACCTAAAATAGACCAAAATGCGTCGGCCCCTACTAATATGTCTATGGCGGACGGGACATTAAGAGTAGGCAAGACATATTCCCTTAGGAAGAGGAATATGTTCGACATCTATGTATGAAGTTGGTAAATATTTAGTCAAATGAGGAAGAATAAGACAGTCCACAATAAGTCTATAATCGTCATGTATGGATGTAAGTAAGGCTGCAAGACTGTGTACTTTGAGAAGTATGATTGTTAATACCTGTCACCGTGGAGTACGCCTCGCGTCGCGACAAATCCAGCTTACCGCATAGCGAGTTCGTTATGAAGTTCGCCGTGCTCCCGTTGTCGAGCAGAACTCGGGCGGAGTGCACGTCTCCCTTGCTATCGATGACTTTCACAAGCGCTGTGGAAAGCAAAACATGCGGAGGAGTAGTATGTTATGTTATTGTTGAAAATCATTTGAATTTGCAAAGTTTGTGATATATTTTACCGGCAAGACAGGTATTGGTATTTTTTCGGGCTCATGCAAATGCAAAAGTGTGTTATGCCTCTTTTTACAATATTTACAAGACGCAAGACTACATTTGCTTTCAAAATGTCCTGAGCGAAGACAATTAAGACACACTTTGATTCTTTGGCCTTTTGAATTCTATTTTCAATAGGAAGGGACCTGAATGTTTCACAGTTAAATAAAAAGTGACTTTCATTGCATAAGGAACATTTTACCATTTTTGTATTATAGTTATGTTTTATTTTTGAATTTTTATTATTGTAAATATTGGAATTATTGTAATTAGGAGTATCTGTATGTAAATTAGAATGATTATATTTATGAGTTTCGAATTTTTGAATTTTATTACCTTTACTTTCTTGTATAGTCTCCAATAAGTCTGCCATGTTGTTAGGAAATCAATAAAAATGTCTAAGGTAGGGGGTTTAGTTTAAAGTATTTCTATGTTCTTCCCAGACTCGATGGGTGACGCTATCTATTTTTTCAGCCATCATATATATAATTAGAGTATCCCAATGTTCAGTGGGCGGATCTAACGTAGATAAGGCTCGTAAGTTTTTATTTGTAACATCTATCAGATGACGAATGGACGCACAAGACTCCATTTGCATGCGCTCAAGACTAAACAATGCTTGAACGTGATTATTAACGAGCAATCTTTTGTTGTCATACCTACTGCACACTAACTTCCAAGCAGCCTCGTAATTTTCCTCTTTAAAATCTAAATTATCGATTATAAGCAAAGCTTTGCCTTTAAGAGAAGCGCGAAGATAATGCAGCTTATTAATGCTATCTATATCATGTCTAGTGTGAATTAACGAAATAAAGGTATCCCTAAACTCAAGCCAGTGTTGATAGTGGCCATGAAACACCGGTAAGTCAATCTTAGGCAATCTTACGCAATTAGATTTAAAGGAACTGGCCTGTACATACGGCGTCAGATCAACCTACCCAAAACTGTCAAATTTCTACAATTCTAGTGTCCTGGAAAGTAAAGAATATCTGTGTCGTTTAACTTCAAACTCTATCTGAGCTCTATCCACTTTATTATTTCCATGATTTTTGGCCAATTTTTATTTTATCATGGCAACAGTGTTAAAAAAAACCATCCTGCATAGCAAATTTTTCCCCAATCACCCCATTCGATTTGGCACACGATGCACCAAACACCCTGTATAACGCGTATATAAAAAAGTAAGCAAAAGTGCAAAACATAATCCAAACGACAACTCCACCAGGCACTTATACTTTAAAACTTAAAGAAAAATGGCCACTGTCCATACATTTGAAAACCTGTCAATGAGTTAATTTGTATAAATCCTCTTCATAGCAAAATGTGATCGTTATTTGTCATTGTTTATGGATCTGAAGTCAGATTTATTAATAAAGGTCTAGGAAGTCTAAAAATAAAACTTAAAGGTTTGAGGTTAGAAATCTTTTTTTATCGTATTTTGACATTATGATATGCTAAATAAGTATAAAAGGTACCATTTTTATTTAAATCAATTCTCTAGAACACAGTCATTACATTGATAGACCAATAATAACATGTATTGTCATGACTATTCATGACCGCTAAAGAATACTTCCGTGTACTTTTATGTACTTAAACCATTAGATATACCTTTCTATACTTAATTTAAGATGTAAACATGTGGATATTACTTACTAAAAAGTGCTTACTTTTGTGTAAGGCAGCCAGTGCTAGTCATTCTCAAAAACGGATGTCTAGTAGAAAGCCCGTAATCGGTTGGAATAAATATGTAAGAGTCTCGCACAGGGAGGCGAAACTTAAATTTGAACTCTGGGTGCTATATGGGAGGCCGAGGATAGGTCATGTTTGGAATGAGATGCACACAAGCCGTAAAATTTTTAAGTCCCGTTTGCGGTGGTGATTCCGTGGCTTTTGGAAATCAACGAACAGGCTTAATAGTAAACCGGGCACACCTGTAAGTGTCAATGGAGTGTGTGAATCTTCGAACATAGCAGAGATGTTTAGACAACATTTCACAGTTAAATCACCGTTAGGACCATCAATGCATGAGTGCGGTGCTGGTGCTGGTTGTAGTGGCCAGAAGATAAATGCTCGTTTTGTGGCAAAAGATGTCAATATCGTAATTAATTCAATGTCACGGGGCAAGTCTCCTGGTCACGACAACCTGAGCATCGAACACCTTAAGAATGCAGGTTGTCACCTACCAAGAGTATTGGCAATGCTTTTCTCATTGTACGTAGGACATTCTTACTTACCGGCTCAAATGATAAAAACTGTTGTGATACCGATTGTTAAAAACAAAACCGGTGATACTAAAAACAAAACCGGTGATACTAGTGACATTAATAATTATAGACCGATATCGTTGGCTAGTATTGTCGCGAAGGTATTTGATAGTCTGCTTAATAAACAGCTTGAACAACATCTTCAGTTTCACGATAACCAATTTGGTTTCAAACCTGGCCTCTCCACTGAGACAGCGGTGCTGTGCCTTAAGCAGACTGTCAGGTACTATACCGACAGAAATACGCCCATTTTTGCCTGCTTTCTTGACTTGTCAAAGGCGTTTGATCTGTGTTTTGCTATGGCAAAAACTTCGCAAGATGTCTGTACCAGATGAACTAACACGCATACTCGAACATTGGTACCAAAACCAGATCAACGTCGTGCGATGGACGGGAACTTTTTCACAGCCTTACGGATTGGAGTGTGGGATGAGGCAGGGGGGTCTGACCTCCCCCAAACTCTTTAATCTGTATGTGAATGCGTTAGTTGAGGAGCTCAGTAGCACGCATATCGGCTGCCATATTGGTGGGGTATGCACGAATAATATTAGCTATGCAGACGATATGGTGCTGCTGAGTGCCTCTGTGTGTGGCTTGTCTAAACTACTTGACATCTGTGAAAAATATGCTGGTGAACATGGCTTGTTTTACAATATCAGTAAAAGCGAAGTTATGGTTTTTCAGGCTAGATGAAGGTGTGTCGATTTAATACCCCCTATCAAACTTAGCGGATGCGTTCTAAAGAGAGTAGATCAGTTTAAGACCTCAAAGACAACGCTGACATTGAAAGAGAGCGAAGGGCATTATCTGTTCGGGCCAATATGTTAGCGCGACGATTTAGTCGATGCTCGAAGAATGTAAAAGTCACCTTATTTCGGGCCTTTTGCACTTCGTTTTTTACTTATAGCCTGTGGTTGGATTACACACAGAAACAATGTAATGCCCTTCGCATACAATACAATAATGCATTCAGGGTGCTGTTGGGGCAGCCCCGTTTTTGCAGCGCATCAGGAATGTTCGCCGCAGAGCGCGTGGATTGCTTTTACACAGTGATGCGGAAGCGGTGCACATCTCTGGTGCGTAGGGTGCGGGCCAGTGCCAATAGTATCCTGAGAGAATTGGCCGAACGTTTTGACTGTCAGTATGTGAATCACTGTAATATGATTCACCTACTGACTAAAGTAAAAATAAATAATTAATACACCTATTGTAATTTTCATTAATGTTTATTGTTTTTGACGACCTCCTTGGTCGAGTGGTTTGTACACCGGTTTTCATGGTGTCACCATCTCTGAGGTCCCGGGTTCGAACCCCGGTCGAGTCAATTTAGAAATTATTGTTTTCTAAATTGTCTCGGGTCTGGGTGTTTTCTATGTATAATAAGTATGTATTTAAGTATTTTAAGTATGTTTATCCGTTATCTAGTAACCATTTAACGAGTTTCTTCGAAGCTTCTCTTGGGCTAGATAATTGGTGTGATTGTAGGAAAGATTTATTTATTTATTTATTTATTTATGTTGTATGTAAAGATAATTATTTATTTATATTTTTATTCATTTAAATTTTTATTTTAATGTGTAATCAATTACATAACTAATTTTATTTTTATTTGATTGTATAATATAATGTGATTTTATTTTATAATTGTAATGTAATGATCCATGTTGGTCGAATAAATAAATTTTATTATTATTATTTTATTATTATTACTGACAAGTAACTGCGCGGTACTGTGACTTCACTGATATGTGTGAAGCAACCATAAATAACAAATGAGTTTGTGCCTGTATTATTAATTTTCTATTTGGTTTGTACTTGACTAGTTATGCACAATTTCTTTATAGATGTCTAATAAATAAAACACCTGTTCGGTACATAATATTTTTTATTCATTATCACTAAATAATTTTACAGCTACCTCATCCATAAACTCCACTGGTGCTGATATTTTAGATTGATATTTAGCCCAACCAAGGTACCAGACTAACATAACGTCATTACGTGGGCTACGTACTAAACAGCCTATTGTTCAACTCCCCGCCAAACAATTGCAACAATATTCTTGTTTCTTTATTAGTTATTATCATTCTTTCCATGGGTGATGGATTATCAATACAAATAAGATGACTCTGTTGTCTTATTAATGAGAAATCTCACTATAGGCAGACTTGTGTATGTCTTACTTGACGAGATGAGCTTGCACTCTGTCATAAACTAT
This sequence comes from Scoparia ambigualis, assembly GCA_963921215.1. Classification (NCBI taxonomy): domain Eukaryota; kingdom Metazoa; phylum Arthropoda; class Insecta; order Lepidoptera; family Crambidae; genus Scoparia; species Scoparia ambigualis. The sequence goes on along the minus strand of OY992502.1, from coordinate 58,848,583 downwards.
CTGTCTGTCTGTCACTAAAGTGACCATTCTTTCATTCACTTCCCTCATAGCAATGTCATAGCATGTTTCACAATAATCCTTTTTAGTAATCTTAAACAAAATACAAAAAGAAACTGTTAATACACATACCTACATATATTAAGCACATTATTGTCACAGACAACAGAATATTAGTTTAATTGTATTATATTTGAACCAATTTGAATAGACTGATTATAATGTAGCAGTATTTTCACACAATAAAGATATTTGTAAAGGTAAATTCAAATGTGACAATCAATGACAATCGCAACAGAATTGAGGCACTTCTGCCACAATAAATAAGTAAGCTTTATCATCATAATCATCATCATCATCAGCCTATACTCGTCCACTGCTGGACATAGGCCTCTCCAAGAACACGCCACTGAGCACGATCCGCAGCCACTCTCATCCAGCTCTTGCCAGCCACCTTGCAAAGATCGTCGCTCCACCTTGTCTGAGGGCGTCCTACGTTTTAACTGACAATTGAAAAATCGACCCTTAGTGAAGTAATTTAACTATTTATTCCAATATAATATAATGAATAGTAACTGGTAATACTTAGTCGAACGAAGATATAACTATAAAAACAAAACAACGGTAAATAAACATAGAAATATCACTTACCAGTGGAAGCCGACTATTTCACCGTTATTTTCTGTATTTCCTATGAGAGATTAACACTTCTAAACGATGCACGCCATAGTTCATTGCTTTATCACTCACTTATAACAGTATTTTGCACCAAATTTTAGTATTCACACAATTATCACTTTTCCAATCTAAACAGAAACGCACGTCAATGATCCATGTATTATACGACAAAACTATTTGTGTCATTGTTGGCTGACAAAGGCGATGGTTAGAGCGAGTAACTTAAGGCGATTAGATCCCTCAATTTCCAAAAATTGTGCATATTGTAAAGCCTACTCCTCATTAATGGCTAGCCAGAAAAAGTTGAAAAAAATATATGTGAAACATCTGTTCAATGACTATATGTGGTACATGGTTTTTTCTTTATGTCTTTGTATTGTATATTTAAAAAAAAACTACGAGACAGCGATTTTTTACTTAAATTCCCTACTTCTCCTAAACTACTTTGATATATGTAACTTTTCTTATACTGACAAATTAATAATCCTTTATTCTTTAAATACAACATTAATTTTGTAAATCGAACAACATTTTAATTCAAAAGTTACGAATAACAGGAATTCCGAACGTTTAGTTGCAGAAGGTGGTTTGCGCCGGTGCGGGCCGCAGTCCCGCAGTCGTCCGCTGGGATTCAGACGGGAAGGCTGTGTCACTCGCTACTAGATTTTTACGGACGATAAAGCGTGTTTTCTATTTGTCTGTGTGCGTTGAGACTGTATATTTTTGGATTAGTGTGCTTAGAGAGTAGTGCGGTCAGACGAGACGATTGTGTTTTGGTGTGTGCCTCGCGCGTGGACACTAATTATGAACCATAATCTTATAAATCATAATTTAAAGTTTATGTCGTTTGTAGACGTTTGACGAAATTTAATTGTAAGAATATCTAGATCAAAATGCCTTGAAAAAGTCAATCGAAGAAAAAAGCACCTTAATACAGATTAATTATGATAATGACAAAAATTATAATGTAAGAGAATTAAAGTTTACTGAATTTGGGTTGGCTTTTGAATCAAGTCGCCTTTTTTTGAAGAAACTAACACTGTGGGGGGTCTAAGGGGTTCTTAAATAAAGGTTTATTAACATTTTAGCTGCCGCTGTTGCGTTAAAATATTAAAAAAAAAACACTTGAAACTTTTCACAAAATCGGCTATAAATACGAAAAATTACACGTTTTTAGGTTATATACACACATCAAAAGTGTCTAGGGATCAACATATATTTTTGCAATAACTTTTCTCCTGATTGATATTAATTAAAATTTTCTTTAAGGATTTCGTTTCGTTTGTCTACAGTAACGATAAACCAAGTCACCTTTGCATTAATAAAGAAATTTGCCATTTTCCTAATAAAGTGATTTTTGACATTTGAACCACTAACATTAAAGTTCGAAAAAAATACTGAAATAACAGTTTTCTTTAAAATTTTATTGGGTAACTTAAACAATTAATAATCCGTGTTTCTACCGCGAACACTAACAACACAAGAACATCGGTTTGGCATACTCAAAATGAGTTCATCCAAATCACGCTGTGGAATGGCCGCCCATGTTCGTTGCAACAACAAAAAAAGGTCTTCTTGCGACTGGATACCCTCCATATTCGGCAGAGCTCTTCTCTGTAGCATATCCCATGCATGCTCAATCGGGTTCAAGTCTGGCGACTGAGCAGGCCAGTTCATGACATTGATGTTAGCTGCGGCGAGAGTCTGTCTTACAACTCTTGCGGTGTGCGGTCGTGCATTATCATGCATTAACTGAAATAAGGGACCGATTTGCACTTGTAGAGGAGCGATGACGTCTGATACAATCGTCTCAGCATAAATTTGAGCGTTGAGGTTGACTCTGATCCAAATCAACTCAGTTCTTCCGCCGATCCAAATACCCGCCCATACCATGATGGTTCCACCACTATAAGGATGGACTTCCTGGCAGGATTTTAATCGCTGTTGGCGTCCAGGGGTTCTCCAGTGTCGTATACGTCTTGTATCCGGTCTCATACCAAAACGAGACTCATCAGAAAAGCACACGAAACGCCATTGTTCTTCTGCCCAATTTCTGTGTTCAAGAGCCCATTGATATCGAATCCTACGATTGTGCATTGCTATAGGTGGTACCCTTAGCGGTCTTCGGGAATGAAGGTTTACTTCATGCAAGCGGTTTCTGACTGTTTGGTCGCTAATTAAGTTCCCTGAAGAGTGATGAAGCCTCACGGCTAACATCATGGCGGTTATTGTTGGAGCTCTTCGAGTTGTGATTTGAATGTATCGGTCTTGTCTGCGTGTGGTGCAGCGATACCGTCCTCCATGGCGCTCAGCCACGGTACCAGTGCTTCGGTAACGTGTCCAAAGTCGACTGATAACACTCTGACTTGTATTCAGAGCTAAGGCCACAGTACGTTGCCGGGAACCAGCTTCTATCATTCCCACGGCTCTGAGCATTTCTTCCCTGCTTAAATGACGTCGCCGCTCCATAATAACGTTGGTTTTAATCAGTAGTAGGGAAACAGTAGCACTAATAATGTCTTCAATGCGTTGTATGTTTTTATAGGGAAAATATTGACAGCTGATTTTCATCTTTTACTAGAAATTGATTGAAAGTTCCTGTTTCAAATTATGAAATGCACCAAAAAGGATCCATATAAATTTATAAAATCATAAATTTATTACAAAGCCACATCTCAATCTCATGAAATCCGCATAAAAATGCTTGATCCCTAGACACTTTTGATGTGTGTAGTACCATAGTAACACAACCGAAGCGGGGGGACGGAGAGGCACGTTTCAAAGAGTTAATTAGGTTAGGTTAATGAAATGTAAAAAGTCTAAAGAGTTAATTAGGTCAGGTTAGACCATTATGTATTGACCAAAAACGCGCGAGCCGAGCGAGCGAAGCGAGCGTGCCGCGGGAGCGGCCGGCAAAGCGCCAGAAACGACGTTTTTGTAAATTTCCATATTTTAAAAAATTAACATAACTTAAAAAACTACTTGTTTGCGGCAGGAGTGGTAAGTGGGGGGGTACTCCTCCCTTCTCCCATCCCCTACCCCCTCCAATATAGACGACTCGATTCAAAAGTTTTACCACAAAACATAACCTCAAAATACAAAAATTAACATAACTTAAAAACTACTTGTTTGCGGCAGGGGGGGTAAGTGGGGGAATACTTATCCCCTCCGCCCTACGCCACCCCCAATTCAGGCGACTCGATTCAATATTTTTACCCTGAATTTTAATTTACGTGTTTCACCTATGACATGAATATCATACATAAATTTTTCCCTTTTCCCGTAGGGGGATGGGCAGAGACCACAGACTTCCATTTGCTACGATCCAGACATACACATTCTGCCTAACGTACTCTCATCAGACCTTTCATACACGCTCGTCGGTTAATGGTGATTTGACCTGGCCTTCCTTTAGGACTTCTCCGACTTGGTCCTTATATGTTTGCCTAGGTCTGCCTTTGCAGATTTGCCCAATTTGCTCATTCACACTTTTTTTTTATTGGAGACTGATTGCGTGTTTGTCCTCGATTTCACCTGTTGGAAAGTGATAATGAGGACGAAGATGGAGCACGCGCTGTCAGTAAATGCCTGTTTACTCTGGCCTTAAAGACGCCCAAGTTGTAGCGTTCAGGGAAAACAGCCGCAGGGAGATCATTCCACATCCTAGTTGTCCTAATAAGGAAACTAGAAGCAAATTGCTTCGCCCGGGCGGGTGGAATATCTACAACATAGGGATGAAAGCCCTCCCTCCGTCTAGTAGTCCGATGATGGAACGGGGAAGGAGGTATGAGGATATGTAACTCCTGAGCACACTCTCCAAAATATAACCTGTAGAAGACCGATAAGCAGGCCACTTTGCGCCGGTGTTCCAGACTTAAAAGTCTGTTATCGACCAGCTCATCGTCACCGATTGATTAGCCTCCTTGCTCGGCGCTCTATAGAATCCAGGGCAGCCAGCTGGTGCTTTGCAGATCCATCCCAAAGATGAGGGCAGTACTCCATGCACGATCGGATCTGAGCTTGGTAAAGAGTAAGAAGCTGTCCAGGGGTAAAGTACCGTCTCACCTTTGAGAGAATACCCAGCTGTTTTGCGGTGGTTTTGTCTTTTTTTTCTAAAGAGCGGCCGAAATTGAGGTCTGGTGACAATTCTAAGCCAAGATGATTTAAATGGTCGCTAATATCCACAGTATATAGACAAAAAAGATCACTGTTCATAGACAATGACCTTTTTTTTCTGCAAAAAGGTTGACATTGATCTTTCTTTGATGCAGCCATACAATTGTTTTTTGAGTTCCTTGTATGCTATGATCTTTTTTTAGAGTTTTTCATTTATAGAGCCAAGAAGCTTTTATATTTTGCAATAGTAGGCATTGTTAACTCAATTTGAGTGAAAGTTGACTATGACCACTTTTCCCTTGTAGGTACCCTTTAAATGTGAATTACCGTGTGTGTATGTGAACAAAAATGCGAGCCGCTGTCGCTCTCCCGAAACTCTTCTATTTTCTTTTTCAATCTATTAACTACTTTTGAAAATATTATTATCGAAATCATAGTAGCTATAAATTATATTTTTTTTGTATTAAAGGATTTAATTTTCTGCACACCATTTTTAAATAGCACGAAAATGGCAAAAAGTTCAAAATTTACTTTTAAACATCTATATTTCTTTAAAGCTTCATCTAAAAGGGGCATTATTTTAATACTAATAAAATTTAAAGAAGCATCTAAAGACACTTGATTATTAGGTACGCAAGAATAAGAATAAGAATAAGATTTTTTTTATTGACGCTCACACACAGATTCACACAATATACATACAGCACATTAAAACAGAAAATTATAAACAAAATAACACAGTACAAATTATAAAATAACAAAAAATATAGTTATGATAAAAGAAAAAAAATGGTGGTTAGTGTGTGTGAGGCCAACAATGACCCTGTCTCAGCAATATGCTGCCACGTCCCTCAAAGTTGGGCAGAGTGACGAAGCAGCGCTGATATTCTGACAGAGCCTTAGGGAGTTGACATAAAAGAACATAAAATATAGATATAATATATAGATAAACATACGTACAAAATTGTGTAAAAATAAACAAGTAAAAGAAGGATGGATAAATGTAGCTAAATATTGCTAAACTACACAAAAAATAGTTGTGGCTGTATGCACCAAATTCTTTGCATTGTGAAAAAAACTAAATAAAAACGATACCTATGTTAAAAGAAAAAATAAAATAGACAACAAACAAATTAAGTACCTGACCTCACAAACAAACAAAACATTTGTGCAGTAAACCTAAAATGAAAGATGCTGCTTTATTTTGGTGAGCAATAGCGGATGCGCAGGTACTTACTACGAGATGGTATGTCAACCTGTTATCTGAGGTGGCTTGGAGGTCATGCGCAGAAGATTGATGGAAGATGAATACGGAGGACACAGGAGGAAGAATGAAAAACACGCTTGCCTCATCGGCGCCGGCATAGGGGCGATAACTCCAGCCTGCAACGTGCATGTCGTGCATAACTTACAGGTGATCTATTAATAATTATACGTCAGTCAACTGCAATGTCAGAAGAAGCTTTTTGTGGCCTCTGCTGAAAGCGTTTTTCGTTTTCAGGTCACGCAACGGCGGAGGGAGGCCGTTCCAGCACCGAGAGGCAGCAAATCTAAACGATCCACGGTGCATGTATATACTGGAAATCTGTAAATTTGTGAGAAGAAATATACAGGATTTTCCGCGAATATCTTACAAAAGGGTTAGATCGGCTCCAATGAGACAAGTAGACTTATTGCATTTACCACGGATAAGTTCATTGATCTTCGAACGTAGTTCCTATATATCTGCCATACGAACATACAACAATTTACCGCAACAACTGTATTCTTTACCGGACTTTAAGTTTGTAAGCTCATTAAAAGAGTGGTTAATACGTAATGCATTTTATAGTTTGAATGAATATTTTAATAACAATTAATTTGATTACTTTCGTAACTGTTGTTCTCATCCATGCAATAATATCTAGCATTATAAATTATGTAACAGATGTGCAATAAAGATTTATTCTATTCACGGAAGGCCATAGTGCGATGCTTAGGAGTGGAAAAGATGTGAGTATACAATCTCTTTGGATACCTACTGTGGTTCTGGGCCCATTCCAGTTTGTAGAAAAGATAACTTGGCTTCCCTGTAGTAACCACGCCAAACAACAATGTAGACAAATGAAGCTTTCTCCGTGCCTCCATCTTCAGTAATTTTGTGGCATTAAGTCGAAAGGCGTAACATGAGTGCGTGGTGGTATGCAAAGCAGAATCAAGCACAAGCGTTCTGCACTCGCTGGATGAGCTAGATTGACCTGGTTAGGAGATATGGTCCATACACTGTGTCACAGTAATTGAACTTTGATAGGATCAATGCTTCGCACAATCTAACTCTGAGCTCTTCACAGATGTAGGGTCTAATCTTATAAAGCAATTTAAGGCGATAGAAGCAACTCTGAGTGCATTCAATGACATGATTCTCGAAGTTAAAGCGGCCGTCAATAGTCAACCCCAGATTCCTGACTTTATCCACATGCTCAATCACCTCCCCGTTTATTGTAATTTTAGTGAAAGTACCAGTATTGTTGAAATTATATAGTTTCGCTATTATTTCGTTATTATTTAGTTTGGATTTCGTGGGGTTCAAGACTAACAGTTCAGTTTGACTTGCACCAAGCAGATAAGCGTGACAGATCCTTATTAATCTGACAAACAGCCTTGACGTGGTCACAAGGTGGAAAAGTTAATACAGCTGCAGATCATCAGCATACAAATGGTGATGACAATGTGTGATGCTTCCTATGATGTCTGCGCTGTACAAGTTATAGAGGATGGGACCAAGGATAGACCCTTGTGGAACACCTCGAGATACAGGAAGAGGTTCCGAGTAAGATTTGCTCCCGTCCATCTTCACCAATTCAACATACTGTTGCCTATGTGACAGGTAGCTGTGAAACCATTTTAGGGCCCTGGGATCGACTCCATAATAGGAAAGCTTTGAAAGAAGAAGATTAGAATTTATGGAATTGAAAGCGCGTGAGAAGTCAAGTAGCAGAATTATGCTGATCATCCCCTGGTCCTGAGCAGCAAGTAGATTGTCCACCACATCAGACAGGGCAGTCGCAGTACCAAACCCCTTGCGAAAGCCAGATTGGTGTTGGGGCAGGATGTTGTTCTCCTCAAGATATCGTGTAAGCTGATTACAGACCACTCTCTCCAAGACATTAGAAATACACGGGAGCAGACTGATGGGACAAAGGTCCTTCATAGGGGTAGGCTGGCTGGTTTTTGGAAGAGGCTTAACAACAGCTATCTTCCAGCTCTCTGGAAAGGCACATTCCTGTATTATAGACCTATTAATGATATAGGTGATAGTGGATAATGACTGTGGTTGTTGTGTTTGGAATGATATACCATCGTCCCCCTGGGCATTAGAGTTAAGCATTTAAAAAATTTTTAGTACTGTATTCTCACAGACAGGTAGTATTGAGAAAGAAGCAGTGCCGTGCCTGTGGTGTTCATAATACACTCGGCGTCAAAAAAATCGCACCTCTTAGAAAATCACTTTCAAATGTCATTTACTCTTGATATGCACATGCAGTCGCATTAATTATGATTTTATTTACAAGGTTACTTAATTAACTTAATAAAAAACATTACTTTTCATTATCAAATAAAACCTAATGCAACAAATAAAGTGTCACAAAAATTCGATGCAAATTTTGCTACCCGTGAGAGTTGCTAGTTGCGCTTCCTTTGTGGGTATAAAACGGTCAACACGGGTTCAATGTGGGTCATTCGCTATTCAACCGTTGAAGAGGACACACGCACAGATTTTGATGGATACCACAGCTGATAAAGCCGCTCAAGTGGTTGCACTACTGCAATCAGGGGTGCGGCAGTGTGATGTCGCCCGGCAACTGAACCTGAGCCGTTATTCCGTTCGAAGAGTGTACCAGCGCTTCATAGAGACCGGTGGCTATATCCGCAGACACGGTTCGGGTAGATGTCGCTGCACTTCGGAAAGAGACGACCGGTTCGTTGTGTCGAACTCTTTGAGAAATCGTTTCTCCAACGCTGTTGAGTTGCAACAGCAGCTCCAGGCAGTTCGCAGACGCACCGTAAGCGTATCTACGGTTAGAAGAAGATTGAAGGAGAAGAAGATAGCGGCCCACAGAGCTGCTACGGGTCCAAAATTGACTGCAGCGCATCGGCGAGCCCGCTTGCAGTTTGCTCGTGACCACGTCGATTGGACCCTTGAGCAGTGGAGAGCTGTTCTCTTCTCAGACGAGACGCGAGTGTGTCTTTTCTGCAACGACCGACGGAGAAGAGTATACCGGAGGCAGGGTGAACGTTTCGCCCAAGCCTGCATCCAGGAGACGGTGGAATATGGTGGCGGATCCTGCATGTTCTGGGGCGGTATGTCTGCTGCCGGCAAAACCGACCTTGTCTGCGTCTCCCGGACTGGAGGTGCTCGCGGACAAGGGTCGCTGACTGCTCGCCGCTATGTCACTGAGGTCCTGGAAGTGCATGTGGTCCCCTTTGCCGAATCTTTTGGCGAGGGGTTCACATTAATGCACGACAACGCTCGCGCTCACACTGCAGGCATCGTGAGCGACTTCTTGCAGAGGTCCCAAATCTCTGTGATGCAGTGGCCAGCGCGAAGTCCGGATCTGAATCCTATAGAGCACCTCTGGGACCATCTTAAACGTAAGGTTCGATCTCGGGATCCAGCTCCTTCGACTCTACAGGAGCTCCAAGACGCGGTGATTGAAGAATGGGGGCTTATCCCTCAAGAAGAGCTCCTGAAGTTGGTGAGGTCCATGAGGGACCGTATGGAAGCCGTGATCAGGGCAAGGGGGGGTAACACTAGATTTTAAGTTAATTTTAAGACACTTTTTGTACATTTTTCTTTGTAAATTATCTGTTGTTAATTAGGACTTAATTAAGGATTTTTATTATTTTATTAATTTTAATGTTGTTTGTATAATTATAATTAAACAGAAAGTTAAATTTAATTGTTTTTTGATACTCCTTTTTGTTACCTTTCTAATGATACCCAACACTATCCTCTACATAAGGTTTAAGAATTTTTAAAGATGATTTTTAAAAGGTGCGATTTTTTTGACGCCGAGTGTATGATAATTGGGAGATGGTCACACTGTCAGCACCAGGCACATTGAGAAAGTGTGCGTTTATTTTATTGGGGTCGTCAAATAGTGTTGGGAGTTCTGATGTACCCTTGTTGTTTGGTAGTACTGTGCTCTTAAAGCTCTGCCATAACTTCTTAGAGTTTTTTATATGCATATTTATGCTTTTATCGAAAAAACATCTCTTTTCGCTTTCAATGGCAGCAACTACAATCTGCTTCATTGTTATATAGCATTCTTTAGAAGTTACAGAGTTGTGTAGTTTATGCTTTTTATGGTACCTATCCCTTATGTGTATCATAGATTTTATGGTGTCAGTTATCCACGGATGGAGGGCGTGTTTAAACTTATGTATTTTTAAGGGGGCATGCAGGTCGAATAACGTTTTGTCACAGGTTGTGAAAGACGTGACTAGAGTGTCTATATTAACAGACTCACTGAAGCAATTCCATTGGATGTTGTTAAGGTCTGCGTTTGACTGATCGTGGATAATAATTTCAATTTTTTTTTATTTTTATGCTAAGCCTGGCAAATGACCCCACTCCACCTGATGTTAAGTGGAAATGAAGTCCAGGCGCGAGGACAACTGGTGCAGCGTAAGAGACGTAGCATCAGTCACCCTCACTCTGCCGGCCCACAAAGTGCTTCTTCACGCCTCGTTTGAAGGACCCTATGTCATAGGTAGGAGGGAATACGTGTGCTGGTAGACTATTCCATCTTTTGGAAGTGCGGCAAAGAAACGAGTCACCAAATTTCTTTGTGCGTGATGGAATGTTAGAGACTGTAAATTGGTGACTCCGGAGAGCAGCACGCGTACTCCTATGGAGGAAGGGAGAAGGAGGGATGAGGTCAAAGAGTTCTTCAGAGCACTCGCCATGGTATAAACGGTAAAAGACGCTGAGTGACGCAATATCTCTACGCAATTGCAAAGGCTCGAGAGTTTTAGTGACCTCCGCATTGCCGATATTGTGCACAGCGCGGCGCTGCAATCAGTCCAAGGCATCGAGAAGGTATTTTGCGGAGCCGTCCCAAAGGTGAGAGCAATACTCCACGCAAGACCGCACCTGTCTTGTATAATAGACACAACTGATCAGGCGTGAAGAATCGCCGTACCTTGTTCAGGACACCGAGTTTACGTGAGGCATTTTTAATCACGGTTTCGATGTAGTCCTTTTGGTTCAGATCGCAGCGGATATTCATACCGAGCATGTTAATACTGCTCTGCAGGCCTAGAGATGTACCCTGAAGAGAGAGAAGGAAACACCTATGTTTTCTTGGCATTGAACTCCACCAGATTATCGGAGCCCCATTTAGAAATGAGGTCCAACACCCGATTGAGCTCAATGACAAGATTTGCTCGCTTCATTTCGGTGTCTACCCGCCCAGTTGTTGGGTGCCCGTTATATCCCCCATGCACTGTGCTATCATCTGCATAGCAATGAATGTTTCCAAGAGGAAGCATGTCATTGATATGCAGAAGGAACAGCGTGGGGAATAGAACGGAGCCTTGAGGAACACCAGCGTTCACTGACATGAACCGCGAAGCGCATCCATCCGAAAGGACACGGATTCTACGCTCATGCAGGAAGCTAGCAATCCAGGTACAGAACTGAGCGGGCAAACCGTATGCCGGGAGCTTGGAGAGAAGAGCTTTGTGCCAGACCCGATCAAAAGCCTTGGCTATGTCAAGGCTAACTGCCAGTGACTCGCCACGTTTGTCAATAGCCTCACCCCAGAGATGTGTGACGTACGCTAGAAGATCACCCGTTGACCGTTTTGGCCGAAACCCATATTGACGATCGTGAATTAGGGAGTGATCTTCTAGGTATCGAATAAGCTGTTTGTTCAATATTCGTTCTAGGATCTTACACAACACTGAAGTTACGGCTATAGGACGGTAATTAGTCGGATCTGACCGATCTCCTTTTTTAGGGATCGGTTGCACATTAGCTTCTCTCCAAGATTCCGGCACACAACCCGAAGAGAGCGAGAGACGGTACAGACGCGTTAACACAGGGGACAACTTCGCTGCACACATTTTCAGGACTATTGCTGGGATGCCATCAGGACCGTTAACTTTCCGGACATCGATTGACTGCAGCTCCGCACGGACATCACACTGCCTGATTTTAATATCAGACATTGTGTGGCCACAGTGAGGAATTGAGGGTGGCTGTGCATTACAGTCATCGATCCGGGAGTTAGCCGCAAAGAGTTTGGCCAGGAGATCGACCTTTTCCTGCGGCTTGTGAGCTAAAGTTCCGTCAGGACATCTCAGTGGTGGCAGCGAGGGTTGGCAGAAGTTGGATTGCACGGCTTTGGCCAGACGCCAGTAGCTACGGCTGCCCGTAGGATGCGTCAGGAGTTCTTGGCCTACTTGTGCAACGCGCTGGGCATCCGCTCTAATGTAGGCCCTCTTACACGACTTGGTGGCATTATTATAGGCTGCTTTTAGCGAGCGAGTTTCGGGATCCCCATGAGCTTTACCTCTGATCCAAGCGCGGTATGCCGTCTGTTTGCTCTCAACAGCGCTGGCACACTCGCGATTGAACCAGCGGTTGCGTCTGCCTTTGCTGATGACATAGGAGTGTGGAATATAGTATTCCATTCCTAATACTATCTCATCAGCAACGGCAGTGGCGCTAGCGGTCGGGTCCTTCCCACTAAAGCAGCGCTGCCTCCAAGGGACGGATGCAAAATACTCCCGCATACCGTCCCAGTCTGCCGACGCGTAGTGCCAAATCTGGCGTTTCGAAACCGCTGTTGGCGGGCGCGATGCCAAGGGCACTGTGCTGGATATTAAGCAGTGATCCGAGGAACCTAAAGGAGCTCGAATCTCCACCCGGTATCCAGCAGGGCGACTCGTCAGCAGAAGGTCGAGTAAGGAGGGCGCATGGCCAACTATGTCTGGGATCCTGGTGGGCTGGTTCACCAGTTGCGTCAGGTCATGCGTGAGAGCGAATGCGAGGGCAGTTCTACCAGCATGGTCTGTTTTTGAGGAACCTAACCACAACTCATGGTAGGCGTTGAAGTCCCCCAAAAACACCAATTCCGCCGATGGAAACCGCTCCTGCGCATCATCTGCTACCCGACTAAGATGTTCAATTAGTCGAGTTGTCTCCATGTCGCCGTTATGGGATCGGTAGACGCAGACGTAGACACGGCAATGAGAGCCCAAGTCGACGTGTACCACTAGGAGGGAGAAGGAAGGGTCCTCCAGACAGCGCAGACGGCGACAGCAAACATCCGCCCGAACGAATAAGCAAACTCCGGCTTTGGCTTTGAAGGATTCTTCAAGCACAAAGCCGGGATAGTTCAGGTAGGTGGTGTCAGCAGGGCGGATTATTTGCGTCTCCGTCAGGAACAACATTGCTGGCCGTGCCGTCTCAAGATGGTGGTGGACGGCATTGAGGTTTGCATGGAGTCCGCGGATGTTAGCGAACTCCACCTCAAACGGTAAGGTTGTGGTGGGGGTGTGCACCGCTGTAGTACCAGTTTTGTTGTTAGGCGCTGTCATTTTAGGAGTGGAAAGAGAGAGGCGTGAATCGAGAAAATGATGCCGCGATGCGAATGGTCAAAGTGTGGTGGCCTGTTTCCCCAGGAATTTGCCCACAGACGAGTATTATTAACCTGCCGAACGGAAGGGTCCCCGAACCCCCCCGGGAATGGCCGCCGGGACCCCACCTTCCGGTCACCAATCGGCACGACGGACCACCCCGAGATTATGCGTGGCATGGTGAGGCAGCCTCACGAGCTGGTTAGGCTCGCTTGGGCCCCTGTACTGTGCCACGGGCGGCCAGCGGGACAACCGTTTCTACATGTCTCCCTGGTCGGCAGGTTAACGAAGTCCTCCTGGCACTGGTTTGACGGAAGCCTCCACAGACCAAATACATCGCAGCATCATCCTCTCGAGCTCTGGTTATACGCTGGCTGATCCCGAAACGCGACCGACAAGCAGTCACTTGACGGGTTTTACACCATGGGTACGGTGGTCACCAACCAGACGGGTCAAGCTCTACCACCAGTGGAGCAGATCATCGCTCGAAAGAGTCCGTTAGTCGCTTCTTACGACACCCACCGGACGGAGAGAGGGGCGGCGATTGGTATTCTTTCTCCGTCACTGCACGGAAATGGTCTGTAGGTGACTAAGCGGGAGGGCGACTTTTCTTTTTTAATTTTAAATACAGCTGCTAACATAACATGGCCTCCCAGGTCTGGGGAATGTTTGATGTTAACACGAAGAGCTTGTGTGTCAGAACAAATTGCATCTATCAGACTATTGCTATGATCAGTGAAGTGAGTTGGCTCCTCAACAATGTGCTTAAAATTTAGACTGTTCAGAAACTGAGCAAACAGCAACAGCAGTATGCCGTCCAAGACATCATTCTCAAAACCGGTAATTCGGTACGAAGTGATAGGAGAGCAAAACGCAGATCCTACAATTTCCACACCATCGCTAATTATCTGGCTGGAGTTATTTTGTTTATGCACGCAACTGTGTAAGTGGCCTACCCAAAAGGTTGAACCAACAGATGTATTACAAATCGCGCAAAATGGTTTACTGCTAAACCAACAATTTGAAAATGAAATAGGTAATATAAAATTTATCAAACTAATAAGTTATATATATAATTTATAAAAATATATAGAACGAATACTTATCAATATATTCGTAAAAACATTTAGTGTTCCAAATTTATTTAAAGTTAATCTTATTACTATAATACGTAGGCTCAATATCTTCGAAAATTGCGTAGACCCGACCTAGGAAGTCCTGCAGAGCTTCCCACTGATGCGATTGTACGCAGCACTGTAATTTTACAGATGGCAGTGCTTTCTTGTACTGCTCTTCTGCCGGAGTGCTCCTAGCATCGTCGGTGTTGTAGATCTTCAGATCCACGTAAAACTCGCCGGCAGTGGTTGCGGTACGACGACACTGGTCCGAAGACACCCGCGATGTGAAACTAGAGACTATGCCGCTAGTGGATTGCTTGTTGCTTGATGCGTGCTCGTCCTTATTTATTATAGGAAAAGAAAATTGTTTTTTTTTGCCCTGTTAACATCTTTACTAATTTACATTACTAAGCATTTAAAAATCCTTTGTACTTTTATTTTGTCTATTTCAAGTCACTTTGATGGCTTTTAAAACTAAAAGGTGTTGTTCTAGCCAAACCCTACCTCATACGCGGTACATCAACCAGGCTCATAGCGGGCCCATAGACTAACTAATACCTGGAAGTGAATCGAGCTGGAGTTTGCTGTGAACATGGGGCGATGCACCCCGTAATAATTATCTAATTAATTATCAACCAACCCTATGTGGGGCTCACAAAACTGGCACAATTAGACTAGATGGAACTCGCTATTCGATCAGCTCGCCGGACCTGCCCCCTTACTCTCGAAACCGATCGCTATTGGATCGGATTGGTATTGTGAATTTTCGTTTTTTTTAAGTAACGACACCAGCGCTAATTTGGATTGATATTGGGTGAACTAAATAGCATTGAGTTTTGTATTTTTTTCACTCAATATCCACGCAATATGAATCCATATTAGCTCTGGTGTTGTAACTTAGGAGTACGAAAATTCACAATACCAATCCGATCCAATAGCGATCGGTTTCGAGAGTAAGGGGGCTGTTCTCATGACTTCTCCATACGGCAGTCGCAGTCCGAATTCGTTATTCGATGAAGTGAAGGTCACGATTACAATGCACGTAAAATACCCGTGTTTGTTTTTAGCTAGTCTATGGCGTCTGGCGCTGTCCGTTAATAAAACGATGGGAATACATATTTCAGCGTACCGAAATCAGACAGCCATATTTTTCCGACAAAAGACAAAAAAAAAACTTCGACCATAGATTATTTAGGTAAAATTTTGTTTAAGTATATTTAAGCGTTAATAAAACGGTAAAATATATAAAAACATTAATCTATAAACGCAGCTTCATCTTAACCGAATGTTCAAATATTTGTAAAAATATCTCAGAGGTGAAAATTTCTAAGATTTGATGAAGCAATGTTGACTAAAAAACATAAGCATCAAGCACTGACAAATTTCGACGGGTGAAAACCAGACATCGGTAGCCAAGTGGTTAAGGCAGCCGCCCGGAATGCGGAAGGTGCGTCGTTCGATTTCCGCCTGAGGATGTCGTCTTTTTTCAGTGTTAAAATTTTACCTAAGTATATTTAAGCGTTAATAAAACGCTAAAATATATAAAAACATTAATCCATAGATTATTTTTTAAGATTCTTTTATTTACTAAGATGGGCAAAGGAACAACTCCCATGGAACCTAATGTTAAATATCTGTTCAAAATCGAATAATCGCCCGCCCGGACAGGTTCGTACCTGTCCCCTAATCCACGGGCAGGCGAGAAAACGTTGCTACTGCTCTTATGAACTGACTCCCCAACTAGAACCTCTGCGGACTGGGGGTCCCGTCCTTACCAGGGAACAAGTTAACAATGCGCCCCCGGCGCCAACGCAGTGGGGGTAGGTTAGCATCCTTAACCAGCACGAGGTCACCAATACTAGGGGGACTAGTTTTGTCAGTCCACTTAAAGGCGTTGCTGCAGAATGTGCAGATACTCGAGCGACCCTCGCTTCCAGAAATCCTGGTTAAATTGCTGCAACATCTGATACCGTGACAACCGATGCAATTTCACTCCCGCATAGGGGTTTTCGGGCAGCGCGTTAAGTGGCTGTCCTATCAAGAAATGACTTGAAGTTAACGCCTCCAAGTCATTTGGATCCGAGTTGAGTGGACACAACGGTCGCGAGTTGACAACGGCTTCGACCTTACAAAACAGCGTCACGAGCTCCTCAAAAGTTAGCGCGGTCTGACCTACTACGCCATAAATGCGACTTAGCTGACTTAACTACGGCTTCAAAAATCCCACCCCAGTAGAGGCAACCTGAAGGACTTAAGGTTCATTGTATACCCCTACGGGAGAGGGCTGTTCCAATATCCACCTTATTTATGTTAAAAAACTAATAACTTCTCGTAAGTTTTGCTCTGCACCTACGAAATTCGTTCCGTTATCTGAAAAGATCAGTGCTTCCTCTTCGGGAATCAAATCTTTAATAAATAAATTCTGAGCAAATCTTCTTATCCAACAGGTTACATTGAACAGTTTGTCCAAAGAGCTATACCGGTCCAAAAGGAAACTAGCGTCAGTCTCCTGGTCCCTTTGGGTCACATACACGGCTGATCGTATGCCACGGTCCGCAGACAGAATCTCACCATGGGTCTGGAGTTGAATGTGTTAGGAGGAATATTTGGTGAGAGAATCTTACCACGGGTCTATCTGAAGATACTTACCACGGGTCTTTAGCCGAATGTGTTAGGCAAAACATTCAGTGAAATAATCTTATCATGGGTCTGGGGCTGAAAGTGTTAGGAAGAACGGAACGGAAGTAACCAACCAGAGTGAGCGCAGCGAATGATCGGAAGCGAAGCGGACGACCGGGGGACAGAATGCCCAATAATACACTACTATAACGAAATTATTGCAAAGGGTTTACCCACTTTTACCGTCTTATTACAGAACGAGATCTAAATATAGTACTAGACTTAGTTCTAGACTTAAGCCATGGACCAACGTAACGTACAAGATCAAGTTTATCTCTTAGTCGAGGACTATCTATGGTTCTAAGATAAACTGACGTGACCCCTAGTTTATCTGTAGACCAACTTCAGTACTAACCTCAAAAGCTCTCTCACAATTATTGTCACAAACGTCTCTTTTAAATTTAAGCTAATGTTGTATTTGCAAAAATGGAAAATATAATTAATGATCTAATCGATTCGGAAGGCTTAGAGATATGCTGGAAACATCCCGACGACCTGTTCGGCGTCGGCAACGTATTATTCCCTTCGAATTAAGTGATGACGTCTTCAAATATGAGTACAGATTTACTAAGCGATTTGGTGCTAAAATCGTGGATATATTACGCCAGGAATTGACTCACGATTCTCGTGGATGCCCATTGACTACTGAACTACAGTTAGTTTGCGCATAATGCAACTGGGATCGCCATGAAGTAAGTAAATATAATCTTAATTGACGCTAATAACACTACCAAAAACACACTAACATAAGTTATTATTGTTTTATTTGTAGATACAAGACGATACAGCAGACTTACATGGTGTGTCGCAACCTGTTATCAACTAAACGTGTAAAAAAAGTAGCTGAAATTATAGCAGGGATGTCCCGAAGGTTTATTAAAATGCCATCAACCTTAGAAAAACAAGAGGTGGGAATGAGGAAATTTCGCAATATTGCCAATTTCTCTACAGTTATAGGCGCAATTGATTGCACTCACATAAGAGTGAAAAAATATGTGCAGATGGGGGTCAGTTATACATCAACAGGACCGCCCCCTATCTTCACTTGGGTGTCGTATAAAGCGACTAACGGACTAAGAACTGCACATACATCCAATAGCATAGAGCGTCGATGGGCTCACAGCCTGTCACGCTGAGCACATGTGCAGTCGCTATTTGGTAAAAAGTGGACTATGGTAGAGGACTGCCATTGCTGTCCTCAGTGCCTAGTTTTTGACTAACCCTTAGGGGATAATAGTCGTGATTATAATATGTATGTGGGAGATTAAGAAAAGAGAGTAATGATTTTGATCAATTTATATTCATAAAAACCAGATTAATTGGCAGACAGTAACAATATACACACATTTAGTATTAATTATAATAACAGTAATATCAACTTATTCAAATAATTAGCCATTTCGCATTTTACATAATGAAAATTGGTACTTACTACTATTTCTTGTAAGATACACAGTTATGTACTACAATACATAATTTAGTTACACCATCATAGCATACCTCAATGCTATGTCGACGATCAGAGCTCCGTCATGCTCCGCAGTTGAGTACAGAATGCCCGGAAGGCGCTAGCGCATGACCTTTTTATACTGAAGCACAAACAAGTCGCTAATGACGCATGGCGTGGGGAGCGTGGCAATGGGCAAGCATCTTTCTTTTTCGTATTAATTACTGCGGTGAATTTGCTTTCTTCAAACATTTGTTTTTAATGCTAACATTAATAGTAATCTACATTTAAATGCCAATCTCCCACACGGCCATTCTGACGAGCAGCAGGTCACCGGCTCGCGAATAATGTAAATAATAAACATCAGATTTTGTTTAGACAGCAACAAAAACAAAATAAAAACTATCTTATAGGCCCTCAGTCTTAAATATGAGACAAAAACATTTATATTCCATACAATATTATACTTATAACGTAAGTCGTAAACATACATTTTTTAAATGTTTACATTATTTTTCTCTTTATTATCTGTACATCTTAAGAAAATAAGTCTTGCTTGAAAAAAATTTGAAAAAAGCGAAAAGCATAATCGCATACTACTAAAGGAAATGCGCAACTAAACAATTCGCATTTTTAGTAAAATATAAACCAAACTCAAAATCTTGATATCAGAAATATCGACTTTAAAATGAAAAGTTTACAGCTTACTTTAAAAACGTGAATAAAAAAACTTTGTGTCTTATCAAACCTCTTACAATTTACATCCTTACAGATCTGAATGAAAATATTTAACAATATTTAAAGATTTAGGTAAGATAAGGCTAGAGGTAAACACATTTTTAAGACCTGAGGTAAACACATTTTTTTTCAACGCCTCGATTAACGCAAATAATAAAATATTGCGAATCGGGGCCCAAGCTATCGGTAGCTATAATAATTATTTAAATATGTGTGTTTGTGTCTGCGCGCGCGAGTTAAGGTTGACAAACCGAGCTCATTACGCTTTGTAAGCAACACATATTGACCCGAATAATATAAGTTAGACCAAGCATTATATAAGTTAGAATAAGCATTTATTATTATATAAATACTAGTGTTAAACCAGAAAATAAGCAATATTGTATTAGCCTTCACGCTGTTCGTATTAAATAAAGTTATTTTTATAAACAAATCCGCTGTCGACTACTTAATTGGCGCAGCCGGTAGGATCTCGGTCGTCGGAAACTTAGTAATTCGATTAGAAGTCTCGATATTTTATATACTCCACGTTCGTTTTTACGATTAAACCGGGATCTCCGAACAAACAAATTTATTAAGTAAAGACAGTGGAAGCAGCTGGCGTACATATTCCATATCATGGGAATAACTGCGGGACTGTGAGTAAAACTTTTCGCTATCCTTTCGTTTATCCTTTATGTTCCTCTTATAACAGTCTACATAAGTGTCATCAAAGATAAAAATAAAATAAATAAATATTAAAATTACTTTAAGAAACAGTTTTAATTGCAAGTACTTAAATAATTTATATAAAGTAAATTCACCTATCGTATTACGGTCTGTAGCAAGAGTCTAGACCGGTAATTCGAGATTCACTATCACATTTTTAGTAAATTTGTGCAGTATTTTTTTTACTTAATAAAATACATTATTTAAATCATTATAAAGTAGGGCCGCTTTGCTTTATTTTTCTTCTTATTGTATTGTAGTTGTTGTGTAATTTCTATTTTGTGTGTCTTGTGTATTTTTCGTCATGGAAAGTATCGTACGTGTTCCCGCTGAACTTATTAAAATCATTCCGGTGTTTGAAGGGGACTCTAGGCAATTGTCACTGTTCACAAAGAAATGCGAATACATTTTGAAAACGTTTGGGGGTAGTGCGTCTCAAAATGAATACCTCTTCCACGTAGTCACAAGCAGATTAGGCGGGGAAGCCGCAGCTCTGATAGGAGAACGAGATCAGATCACGAACTGGACAGAGTTGAGAGAACTTTTAAACCAGCATTTCGGGGACCCTCGTTCGGTCGAATGTTTAGTACTACAATTAGAAGCATTAAAAATATATAGAGGCGAAAGTTATTTAGAATTCTGCCATAGAATACAAAACTTAAGAAGCGTACTCATTGCAAAAATAAATGAAACTGTAATAGACCCTACGGTAAGACATAGCCAAATAGAGATATATACTCATAATTCAATGAACGTATTTTTGTATAATCTACCAGAGAACCTAGTTAGGTTAGTAAGATGGCGAAATGCTTCCACTCTGGAAGATGCATTAAGAATAGTGCTGGAAGAACAAAACTTCCATACAGTTTACGAACATAAGAAAGGGCAACGTTATAATAATAATAATTTTAGTAATCAGTTTAGACCAACGCCGAAGCCAAACTTTGTACCAAATAGAGTACCTAATAATAATTTCACTAACAATTCTAATAATAATTTTAATAGCAGTAATCCTAACAATAATTTTTATAACAATAATTTCAATAACAGTAATTATAATAGCAATCCGAATTTCACCTCTCCTAGCAACTCGCATCAATCACGTAATTCCAGATATGGCTCTAATAACGGGCGACAACAGCCGTTCCGGTCAACGCCCGTGCAAAGTCAGCGTTTGTCGGACACTGCACCACGTAATCCGAGCAGCTCACCATATGTTGGGTCGAATACAAACACTGACGTAACAATGCGAACGGCTAGTTCAAGACGAATTAATTACACAAATCATAACGAGCAGGCGGGAGTAAATACTATGGATAACGAATTCTTACCGGGCCCATCAGGTTCAATGGATAGAGTTGAAAATTTTTACATAATGGCCTCGCCGACAGGGAACGTGTAGTCATAAATTACAATAAAATATTAAACCTGCCGCATATTCGCATACCGGAGCTACAAGCAGTGTTTATGATTGACACGGGAAGCACTAGGTCGTTTATAAGTCCGGAAAAAGTAACTAAGTATTATAATGAGTACAGGCAACACGAGCCATTCGAAGTAGTTAGCACCCATGCATCGAGCAGGCATAGCGAAGTAGTTAATATCATATTACCTAATATTTTTAATAGTCGCGAGAAACATAAATTCTATGTTTATAGTATTGATAGTAGGTACGATGGGTTAATAGGGAGCGATTTACTTAAGCAATTAGACGCTAAAATAGATATGAAAAACCAGACGTTACAAACAAATAACTCTGTAATCCCCATAATATATTCGCCCCCTATGAAACTAACCTACGAGTTACCAGCACGTAGTGAGTTGCGCGTTAAACTTCCCGTCAACTTATTAGATGGTAACGGTATTTTAGGACAGGTACAGTTCAGCGCGGGAGTTAGGATGCCCGACGCATTAGTTAGTTGTAGTAAAGGGTTCGCGACTACTGTTATTCAAAATTGTAACGCTGAAAGCATGACGTTGACAGTGACGTCACCGTTTTATGTAGAACCATATAGCTATAGGAACGAGTGTCTAGTAAATTATACTAAAAAAAATAGTAACATAGATAGTTTATTGACAGAAAATCTTTCTAAATTAAGATTAGACCATACGAATGAGGAAGAAAGGAAGATGATTGAGAGTGTATGCAAGGAATACAAGGATATTTTTTACTGCGAACACATACCCTTATCATTTACGAATCAAGTGAAACACGAAATTCGCACAACAAATGAAGATCCCGGCTTCATTAGGGCTCATAGATTACCACCTTCCCAGACGGCGGAAATAAAAAATCAAGTAGACAAAATGCTGAGGGACAATGTGATCCAGGAATCTCACTCTCCCTGGAGTGCACCCGTGCATTTAGTACCAAAAAAAGTAGATGCGTCCGGAAAACAGAAGTGGAGAATGGTCGTCGACTATAGACGATTAAATGAGATTACGGTAGACGATAAATATCCTTTACCAAATATTAGTGACTTGTTTGACATGTTAGGAAAGAGCATGTATTTCACGACCCTGGATTTAGCCAGTGGCTACCATCAGCTCGAAGTAAAAGAGACTGATAGATCGAAAACAGCCTTTAGTACACCGTTCGGTCATTATGAATTCAATAGAATGCCGTTTGGTTTAAAGACAGCGCCTGCTACTTTTCAAAGAGCAATGGACAATGTACTTAGAGGCCTTCAAGGTATACACTGTTTAATATATCTTGATGACGTCATAATATTTTCAAAGAGCCTGACTGAACATATACAAAAATTAAGAGCGGTTTTCGATAGATTTCGTCAAACAAATCTAAAAGTTCAATTAGATAAGTCTCATTTCCTTCGTAAAGAGGCTCTTTATTTAGGGCACACAATTACTAGTGAGGGCCTTAAGCCTAACAATGATAAAATAGATGCAGTGCTTAACTATCCATTGCCCGAAACAGTCACACAAATTAAAAGTTTCTTGGGACTGGTGGGATACTATCGCAAATTCATTAGGGATTTCGCGAAAATAACTAGGCCTTTAACAGCTTGTTTGAAGAAAGGACGAAAGATAGTGTTAGACGAGGAATACAAGAATAGCTTTGAAACATGTAAGAAACTTTTAACAAACGCGCCGTTATTACAATTTCCAGATTTTAAAAAACCTTTCGTGCTAACTACAGACGCCTCAAACTTCGCGTTAGGAGCTGTGTTATCGCAGGGGTCAATAGGTTCAGACAAACCGATAGCGTATGCCAGCAGAACGTTAAGTGAAACGGAAACAAGGTATAGCACTATCGAGAAGGAACTTCTAGCTGTTATCTGGGCGGTAAAACATTTTAGACCGTATTTATATGGCAGCAAGTTTACAATTTACACAGACCATAGACCTCTAGCATGGCTGTATTCGTTAAAAGAGCCTAATAGTAAACTCACGCGGTGGCGTTTAAGGTTAGAGGAGTATAACTTTGACATCAGATATAAAAAGGGACCTCAGAACACTAACGCGGATGCTTTGTCCAGGATTAGAGTAAACGCTATAGATGACGACTTAGACTCTATACTGGTGAACGTAGACCCAGAAGACGAAAAGTTACAGGAAGTAGTAGGAGAATTAGAACAAGAGGTAGCTAAGTATAGCACTAGGGATCCACAGCTAGATATAATAGATATCTCAGACTCTGATGATGGAGCTACAGCCCATTCGATTTCAAATAGAGAACACGAAGGTATACCTATATTAAATGATGCCATTGACACAAAACCAAAACAAATTATAGTGTATAAATGGTTTATGGATAAATTTTCGGCTAAAGATATTTCTAATAATAAACAGAGGATTCTAGAAGTTCATATGCCTTTGAACAAAGAAAACCTTGTCAAAGATTTTTTTAAAGAATATGTAGATTTTAAACATAAATATTTTATTTATTTTGAAGACATTTTATTTAGACCTATTTTTAACGGAAGCCAAAGTTAAAATAAGAAAATGGTTGATGATCCTTAGCTATGATCAAACTGAGTCTCTAAATATAACTAAATACACACACACAATCACTCACACGCGCACACACACTCATACACATATACACAAAAACACACACACACGCACACTTCTTTCTGGTAATTAATTTGTATACTTTAATTATTCTAAAGTCGGATTTCAATATGCTTATTTGTTAATTTAATTTGTCATTTGAAGTACCTTTGTTAACGAAGAGGGCACTGGCCTCTGTCACTCAGGTGATAAACCTAAAATAGAGGTCAGGGACTTCACCACAAATATGTAACAATTACGTGACAATAAATATTTATTATTTCTTTTAATCTTTTAATTTTACTTTTACGTTCTCCTATAATCCTACGGTATGTTATTGGAGTTAGGCATAGGAAGGACGCTAGCGACACCGTTAACAGCTATTTTAGATTCCAATGACGAAATAAGGTGTTTCATATTTTTCAAGGTTTTCCCCGGGTTTGTGATTGCCAACCCGCATTTTGCAAGCGTGGTGATTAAACTAATACCCATCAAGTTTTAACGATGACTTGATTTCAATGAGTCTTTACCCAGCAGTGAGCTTATGTGAGTGACGTGAGATTTTAATTTAATTTAATTGTGCAAGTGTTTGTAAAAATGCTATCCTCTGTATTTCGAAAGGTAAGAAAGAGGTCATTCCATGATATTTTAGATGCCCAAAGCTTTTGTCAAATTATTTTACCCTGGAGTATACATGGATTTACGAGGCCCAAAGGATCAAACACTTGTTTTATGGACAAGATTGTTCGCTTGTTCATTTTATTTAGTGACTCTAACGCAACATTAACTGAAATTGTCCAATGATATTGTATGCATCGCTTATTTAGGACCTCTATCAACACCACCTTAATTTTTAAGAATCTGAAACTGGTATCTTCATAGAATATCAGCCAATGTGACCCATGAATCTAAAGTACGCTCTACGGTACTGTTATAAGGGAATATTTTATAACAGTAGGTAATATCGCTACAACAAAGAGAACATTTCTATAAAAACATACCTCGTTGCGAACTTTTGGTATCTGCGTAGGCGTAGAACATTTATGTTAAGAAAAAATGACTGTCTTTTTTAACAAGAACATCATATTTTGAAAACATGACATTCTGCAATGTTTACCATTAATAATTAAAATTAGCTTTCCTGTTTATGTTAGACTTATAAATTGAAGGAATTTCAACTATGTTGTTTTACATTTTATTACTAGCGGTCTATCCGCGACTTCGTCTATATATCGAAATAGGTGCAGTCGTTTTGAAGTGATGCGCGCACAAACATTCGTGCAATTGAATTTTATTTATATAGATAGATAGATGACAGAATTTAGTTGCCTATTTACGCATGTCTCTCAGTCATATTACACGGATAATTTTGACACGAGCGTAAGTTTATCAAAATGATCCGTAGGCAGAATTACTTTTGGGTGACACTGAACCTCCAGACGATATCAAACTTACTCTCATTTATATTAACATATTTCTATTGTAATATTAATAAAAAAGAACTGCCGAAAATTTGGCTAATTCTTTTTTTGTTGTATTTGTAATTTCCAGGAGAAAGTTCGTGAAAAAAAAATTTTTAGAAATTCATCATAGCCGCGAGCGGACCGCTAGTTTATAATAAAAACCGGCCAAGTGCGAGTCGGACTCGCCCATGAAGGGTTCCGTAGCAGCAAGTAACATCATATAAAAGTTCTTGTAGTTCGTTCTAACTTTGATCGATGTTTTAATATTAGTGTATTTTTTAAAAATTAATTAATTTATGACGTATTAAAAAAATCTACTTACTAGATCTCGTTAAAACCAATTTTCAGTGGAAGTTTGCATGGTAATGTACATCTCATATTTTTTTTTAGTTTTATCATTCTCTTATTTTAGAAGTTAAAGGGGGGGGGGGCACACATTTTACCATTTTGGAAGTGTCTCTCGCGCAAACTATTGAAAAAAATGATATTAAATACTTCAATATCATTTTTGAAGACCTATCCATAGATACCCCACACGGATGAATAAGATAAAAAAAAATGTTGAGTTTCAGTTCTAAGTATGGGAACCCACAAAATTTATTGATTTTTGTCTATTTTTGTGTAAAAATCTTAATGCGGTTCACAGAATACATCTACTTGCCAAGTTTCAACAGTATAGTTTTTATAGATTTGGAAAAAAGTGGCTGTGACATACGGACGGACAGACAGAGATGACGAATCTATAAGGGTTCCGTTTTTTGCCATTTGACTACGGAACCCTAAAAAACTGCAATTCGCGCGTGTTGCCGTGTTCACAACAAATCTGAACATGTCTGAAATAAGGAGTTTATTTAAATACTCCTTGGCCTGACACCAGAACGGCTCTTCGCTTTTTATGCTAAACATGATTGTTGTTTTGTTTTGAGTTGCCATTTAATTATATTTTCACGAACGCGCCTTATGGATTGTAGTAGCAGTTTTCCAACAGACCATGATTGCGACACATCTTCTCTACTCCTTGCCCATCAGAATCTCTACTTGAATGGATATCAGGTAATAAAATAATATAATGCGTTTCCAACACAATGAAAATTTTATTAATTAAATTCACTGATGCTTTGTTGTGCTTTAAAAGATGTGCATAATACTTCGTTATCGCTTTGCTTGTACATTAATTGACCACGATTCGTCCCAAATCTTGCAATAGAATAATGCAAGTATTATCATTGCAATTGGTTATTGCAAGTAGTATCATTCGTGCAATTGAGGAAATAGAGTAAAGAAATTGTATGCTCCTTTTATAATCTAGAAGATTAAAAAAAATATATTAGAATGTTTAAATGTTCGTAATGTTTTAATTAAAAAATTATTGAGCATCAAGCTATTCACACAACAAACGTGCAACAGGTATGGTATGCGATTTTGGAAGTTGAGCAACTTTCACAAAGCAAATACTGAGTGGGCTTGTTATGAACAAAGTATGAACAATACGTTAGATCTTTGCTATTACATTTACAAAATATTGGATCTAACAAAGTCAGTATGCGAACATTTAAGATAAACATTTATACATCACACTGAGCATGATCACAAATGTTGTCCAAAACTAGAGGCTCGTTACCGAGATAATCAACAAAACATTATCATAATTCACCAAAAAATAGACCCATTCCAAATCCTTACGTACAGCTGGTACTGTACTACACGCACACATAAATAGCCGAACATGCACAATACACTCGGAGCACACTGAGCTGACTAACATAAACAAAAGACAATTGACGCTTACTTGCGTGTTAGTAAAGATACAGCATGTTTCATGATGTGCATTATTTTTGTTGATTTAGTTTATTAGAAAACATAACTTGAAAATTCACTATAAAACTGGAGCCCATTTTTTGTCATTGTATTCAGAATGATGTATAAATACCGCCCTTAAAAGATTTTTTATTGATTTTGTTAGACACTGTTTAAATAGTGCGTTCCCAAACACATTGAACATTTTATTTCATAAACTCACTAATGCTTTGCTTTGCTTTATAAGTTATGCATAAAACTTCGTTATCGCTTTACTTGTAGATTAATTGATCACGATTCGTCCCAAACCTTGCAATAGATGAATAAGTAGAATCATTCGTGCAATTGAGAAAATAGAGTAAAGAAACTGTACTATGCTCCTTTTTTTTAATCTGAAAGAATAATAAGAAAATATTAGAATGTATAAATATTCGTAATATTTGAATCTTTAAATTAAAAAGATATTGAGCTTTAAGCTATTCACACAACAAACGTGCAACAGGTATGGTGTGCGATTTTGGAAGTTAAGCAACCTACACATTAAAGCAAATACTGAGTAGGCTTGTATTATGAACAAAGTATGAACAAAACGTTAGTTCTTAGCTATTACATTTGCAAAACAGATATAGTGCGTTCCCAAACACATTGAAAATTTTGTTTCTTTAATTCACTAATGCTTTGCTTTAAAAGTTGTGCATAAAACTTCGTTATCGCTTTGCTTGTAGATTAATTGACTAGGATTCGTCCCAAACCTTGCAATAGATGAATAAGTAGAATCATTCGTGCAATTGAGAAAATAGTGTATAGAAACTGTATGCCCCTTTTATAATCTGAAATAATAATAAAAAATTTAAAATGTATACATTTTTCGTAATGTTGGGATGTATTAATTAAAAAGTTATTGAGCATTAAGCTATCCACACAACAAACGTGCAACAGGTATGGTGTGCGATTTTGGAAGTTAAGCAACTTTCACATTAAAGCATGTATTTAGTGGGTTTGTAAACAATACGTTAGTTCTTTGCTATTACATTTACAAAATATTAAAACAAAAAGGACAGTCACAATCAAAGTAGGTTTGGATTCACAGTAATAGATAACACTTGTTTTTATATAGTTAGCCCAGCAGACTCCACTCCACTTTATGTTAAGTGGAAATGGACTTCAGGTGCGAGGTAATGATTTTAAAATCCGTCAGTATACAATATTAATTATTTCATATTTATTTATTTGAATAAACTCTTTGCTTCAAGAAGTTTCTATTTGTCTGTTAGTCTGACTCAGCCGGTTAAACGGCTATAGTTAGGCGTCATGTTACGCAAAGCCACAGCAGAGCTTTCATGTCGTTGATCATGAGTCCTTTTTTACTCGAAAGTAGTAAAGAATTCTGGGACCACCCTCTCACGCTGGATCGTTGTTTAAAAAGTGCTTTTTACTTCTAGCACGACATGTTACGTCAATACGACAGGGAATTTTACAACTATTAAATAATGAATGTGTCTTCTTTTGCTTACATTCTGGAAAGTAAGTATGGAGAGGCTTGAGAAAGGCCCTGCGTTCATCAGTAAGGGGCAGTCCAGCTTACACGCCAACAACAGGACTTGCTTGCGCACAAGCACGTCTGCCTTCCACCAGTCACTGGCATACACGCCTCGGTCTAAGTCAATACTCTGTAAAATATAATATTACGGTCTTCCTTAATAGCAGAGCTAATATTTAATTTAAAAAAGCACCTCAAAAGATACAAGGGTTAATGCCTTAGAGAGATCAAGGAAATAGCCGTATACACTCGCAAACAATAAACCGAGATCACTTCATCGCGGATTGCAAGAAGACAAGTTTTTACCATTTTTATGCAAAGAATTATAGATTGTGGTATATCATTTAAAAAGTAATTTTATAAACTTTCAAATGATTTCAAGAAGATTTAAATAGGGAATCGTTGCAAAAGGTTGAAGTTGTGTAGGTCTAAATAAATACGAAGTAATATGAAAAGATATGTTTTTAATACACATGACGTGACATTGAAAGAGGTTGAAAGCTTATTAAATTACCTTTGAAATCGTATAGGTACCACAAAGAATAGTTCAAGAATAGAATGGAATAGAATAATTTATTAACCATGTAACTCAGAACGTGATACAAGGCAAGTCCATGATACATCATCATTACAATACATACATTTTATAAAAAACACATTTAAATAAAATTAAAAATAATACTATGAAACTAATTAAGTAATGATTTTTTAAAATTAGTAAGTAAAAATGTCAAATTTAAAGTATTAAAAATATAACATAAACCAATATGGATTATTGATCAGTCATGAAATAAATTTTATATTTACAGTACAATATTATATACTCAATAAATAAAAAAAAATTGGTGGTTTCTATTGCAATTTTAAAAATAATTTAATAAACTAAAACGATAATTATGTAAATCTATATCTTATCTTAGTGGGGCCTGCAGAGGTTTCCCTCTCGGAGCGGCACGTCGACCCATTGCGATCTTTTGTGTAACCCCGTCTGTTTAAAACCAGCAATGAACAGGGTAGGATTATAAAAGTGCCATGGCGGTTGACATTGACATTCGTATGTCAGTTCACTTCAATATCAGTTCGGTTCGGTTCGGTGTTCGGAATAACACGCAATGGCGGAGGTCTGTAAAGTTTCGGTGCTGGTTTTTGATTTTCCCCCGGTACGGGACGGTTTAGATCTCATTATATGGTGTAAAAACAACCGCGGGTTGTACGCGTTTGTAGTTCTGACGGCAGAATTCGCGTCGCGTTGTTGTGACTTCGGTTTCGGTGTTCCGTACATGGCCACATGCCTTAGTTGTGAAATAACGGTAAATCGGATAATATCTTACTAATCGCCTTACGGACAGCCAGCGGAGGCTTCTATGTGTAATTGGCCGGGGTGCAACGGATGTGTGCGTGTGTGATTTGGACTGGCCTACGAGGATTCGGCAGGCGAGGTACGCGACCACGAGGCAGGCGTCACACCTCATCACGGCAGCTGAGCAGCGACCATCCTTTCCTACTGTTACGTTGTAAATTCAGGGCCCTGTCTGCCTTTACTAATCTACAAAAGGGGTTTGCAATGGTTGAATAGTACTTACCTGAAATCATTGTTTTTGAATGATCGGGTTTCCAAAAATAGTAATCATTGTGGCTTGTTAGACTATAATCCATTTTTTCTTTACATTAAAGACATGGAGCCTTGGCTGACACATTACAAGACACACTTTTCTTGCATTTTAAATTAATACATATTTCTAAATCAGTTTTAGCAAGACTTTGCGTTAGATTTGAAAGAAAATAAAGATTGTTTACGTTTTGTATTTGACATAACACCATAGACAAAATGACAGCCACCGTAGCGACGCCTAGCGGTAGCGGGGCGAAGTGGCTGTCAGCTTTTAAGTTTCACATAAAAGATGCAATTCTAAAAATAGCCGAAACAGTTCAATAATAAATTACATAATAAATTAATATGTATAATAATTAATTTGAGTAATTAAATGTAATTCAAGCAAATCCGGAAATAGAACTATTTTTTTTATAAGGACTTTTATCTAGAACATTCGAACGGGAGAAATATTTTTTATATGGATATTGTCTCTGCCATTAGGGGTTACCAGAGAGGAAACTAATACTCCCTAATATTAAGATAGGGTAATTAGTGAGTTAAATATCACAAAACTTAATTTTAAATTAAAGAAAAACGCATTTCACATTGCTAAACGTTAATTTTTTTTCTAGGTCTTGTGTTGTAATTGTTGGCAAATTCTGTTAGCAGAGGGCGAGTTGTGACAGACGTCATATTTGACGTTTTGATAGTTTGAAGGAAAAATTCTAAAGGAACTGCGTTGTTAGAGATTACCCCACTTTACGAGTTGAAGTCATAAGCTGGCCTTCGATTTATAAGACTTCCGGCGAAGGAAAGCAGCCGGGTCTGATGACGTCGAAACGATTTCAATCTCTGGCGTGACGTGGTGTGATGTGTTGAGATTAATTCACTAAGGTAGGCATGAGTCCTGGCTGGTAACCTTTTGTTCTAATCTGAGGTCGTAAAATGTAGTAGATTTGAGGCGTCATTAGCTTGAGAATATAGTCAACAAGTGTGTGGTTTATTTACAGGGATCCATGCCCGAAACGAAGGTCCGGTCGCTGGCAGCCACGCGCACAGTTAAAATCTCCCAGCGCGTAAGTATCCCAAATGTAACATTGTTAAGTGTAATAAGCCGTCATCCTAGGAATTCAAATCGATTTTTCATGGTGTCCGAATCATGCCTTGTCGCCAGGCGACGCAAGGCTCTTGGCCATGTGGCAGACGTGTCAAATCCCTTTAGGAGTGGATATTGCATTATCCCACAATATTCTAGCATTGTTTGGTTTTGTTTATTGGAATATCGTAGCCGTGTAGTGCCTTGTGTACTAGTTAAATGTGAAACTACACTAAAATCAAAACATGGTGTTAAATATTAGTGATATGGGGTTAGTTTATGGTTGTGCAACAGCGTTGGGAAGCTTTTGATAACCCTTAGCGCTGCGAGTCCCTGATTATGTTAGGTTGCAGCCCCAGATACACAGATAGCAGACTGTGGGACCCCAATTTATGTAACAGATCTGAACTAGGCGTGTAGTGTTATAAATAGGCCCCATGTTGATAATTTCAGATGCTTCGAGAGGCCCGTCTCGCCGCCAGGATTTAGAGCTGGGCCCTAAAGCCTAGACGCGAGACCTGCTTCCTCGGGGTACCAGCGGCCACCTGCTGCCAGTCGAGCTGTCGCCGCCTAGCGGATGAGCCGGCGCTGACGGTTTTTTTTGTTACCCAGCCCACTGGGATACTTGGTTTTATTTAGTAACATTTTTTAAAATTAAGGTTTCGACACCTTAACCATTATTCCTTTTTTTTACATCCAACGACCCCCAGCGTTGGGGAAGTTGTAAAACATTTGAGGATCTGCGAGTTCGACCTGGGTGAAGTTGTATGGTGACATCATCTCCAGATTCGGGTCTACATTTAGATCCTGGCGCCCTTTAATATTAATTTTATATCGGTGTAACCCCACGGTTCTCTAGTATATTGGCTTTAAACGTGTGATAGTTTTGATACGGTTAAACGGATTAAAACATTTAATTTAATATTTTTATAGACGGAGTAATTTAATTTTAATTTCAACTTCATACTCCGAACGGTACTGGTTTTATCCCCCCCCCCCCCCCACGACCATAGCTCGTACCACTGAAATATTAGCTGGCTGGTTAGGTAGTAGTAGGAACGGAATTATAAAATTTATTTGAAATTAAAATTATCACCGCCCCGCTTGGTCACTTTTGACTCTTAGGATTTTAGTGTGTTTTAGGGGGTGATATAGCTTGGTAATAAGATTTAGATTACTTTAAACAGTAAATTATAGTTAGCAAAATTATTAGAAAGTTTGTTGGACTTTCATTTGAGATTGACCCTAGGGTCAATTTCGACTGATAGTTTTTTTTGTTATTTTCGGCCTAGTAAATTAAAAGGAGTAACGTAGATGATTAGTACCTAACATAATATAAGAAAAAATTGTAACTCCCTCCAAATTGTAACCCCCTCTTTTAAATAATAAGAGTAAAATAAAATTTATAATTTTATTTTACTATGTAAAATAAAAAAATTATAATTTATAATTTTATTTTATTGTTGTTGGACAAAATTTTAGTGTGTGTTCTTTTACAATATACTGCCTAGCTGTAAAAACATTTTATGGTTTTATTTGATAACATCCCACTGACGCTTGCGTTTGGGATTTTCTTCCTTTTCCCCAAAAGGGACAAAATTCCAAATGTAACACTTCCTACCCATACTACCTCCACATCCTCAGGTTGCAAGGCGGTTCATCCATCGCCGCACCACCGATGAGTTTAGTATTTAAGTTTAGTATTAAGCAGGCCCTGATCGAGTGACCTGGTGGTCCAGGGTCTGTTTGGATCATTTTGGTAGTAGAGCGTAGTGGAATCAACCACGACACGGCCTGCTGAGTAGGTAGCGAACCAGCAGGTTACTTGAAACTGTTGGGTGCTGTCGGGGAGGCCAGTCCGAGTAACCTGTTTGTTCTACTGTAGTTCGGGTAGGTAGGTAACATAAATATATCCACCTAAATAGCTTATAATTAATTACATTTAATAAGCTTTGTAATTTCAGTTAATTACATGGTATGTAATCATTGATTGTTTTTGGTAGTGCCTGACGGGTTTTGTTTAGGAAATTGTATTGTATTGGTCATTGAAAACGCACTCAATCAATGCTTAATTAATTCCAACATTGAATCGGTTGTTGAGTCAGTTACTTTAAGAATGTTGTAAATTGTTATATTCAATAACCACATTTTAGACTATTTTGTTTAGGTAAGTTAATTTATTAGTAGTACATTTATTGACGGAACAATTTATGGAGTGTGCTTTGTAACAGATAAGGTCTGTCACACTAATTGTATTTTCTTACCTACAGTAAGTGCAACCTTTATTAAGAAGTTAATTAGGACTTTATATAGGTATGACATAACATATGTTGCTAGTTATTTGAATAATACGGTAATAATAATATAGTGTTTACTGCCAAGCAACGGGCTTGATGTACTTGATGTAGGCAGTTATAATTTTATTTCCTGTTATGTGGATAGAAATAACTTTATTCGGTTAATTTGGTATGGCAATACGGTTGTTTGAACATGTGTTATTGTTGTTTGTAGGTTAGTGTACATAACTGGTTTGGACTTAGTGATTTGTTCGCCTCGAGAAGGACTTATAATTTGATAATAAGTTTATTTTTTATTTTTGTTTGGTTATTATTGCTTATAGACTTAATCGGAGTTGGGTATATAGACCTAATCGGAGTTAGGTATTTAGTTAGGCTTATAGCCTAATCGGAGTTAGGTATTTTATTTGTTATTGCGTTGTAACTCGTAAGCAACATGCCGCCAACCACACTTGCTGCGATCAAAGCAAGGATAGGAAGTGAGCTGCGATGGTTTGTGTCAGCTCGTGCCTTGATGGATAGACCGGACAGACAGGAGGCCTTCCTGGCACGCGCTTTGGATGTTGACATACGAATGGAGTTGGTCTATCGGTATGTAACGGATATCGTTGAGCTGGCGGCTGATGACAGTGATGTACTGCTGTCTTCGGAGAAGGACCTTGACCAGTGTCAGCAGTATGCTGATGACATAGTGCAGAGGAAGATGGAGAGTTTGAATGCTCGCTCCACCGGTGTAGGCAAGGCCGAGCAATCATCTTCATCTGGCATTGTGTCACGCCTGCCTAGCATCGAACTTCCGGTGTTCGATGGTGACCTGAACCAGTGGGTCGGGTTCATAAATTTATTTGACAGCCTGGTCCATGATCGAAAGGACCTAACAGCATCGTACAAGATGGCACAGTTGCGGGGGGGCATCACCGGTGAACCTGCGGAGTTGGTGGCTCACCTGCCAATAACGGAGGATAGCTATCTTACGGCTCGGCAGATACTGTTCGATAGGTATCAAAACGAACGGCGGTTGGTAGATACCCAACTGACACGGATTTTCACTATGCCTTATGTGGCTCGGGTCTTTGAAATTCGGTCAGTGATTTTGAACACGATGACGACAGCCACTAAGGCGTTAGCTAATTTGGGCCTGCCTATTGACCAGTGGTCATATATATTATTTTATATTGTTCTCGGTCGGCTCCCAGTGGACATGCAGACCAGATTCGAACAGCAGCGTACCGAGGGCAACGAAGGCCTTTCTACGTTGACTGAGTTGTTGTCGTTTCTGGAGGGAGAATGTAGACGGGCTGACAACGTGTCAGTAGTACCACACCCGTCGGGGCCACGTGACTCTCGGTGGGGTCACAAAATGTCTGGTGCCTCAAGAGAGGGAGGACGCACGGGACCTACTCAGCGCTTGCATGCGCTAGTGACACAGGCGGAGTTAATTCGGTGCTCGTATTGTCGGGAGCCTGGGCATGACGTCACTCGGTGCGACGGGTTCGGTGCACAACGGGTGCAAGGACGGCGGATTATTGTGCGGCAACGGGGCTGGTGCTACATGTGTTTAGGTCCATACATGGCACAGCAGTGCTCACAAGCTGGGGCTTGCGATTTTTGTGGTGGTCGGCATCATGACCTCCTCTGTCTGAATATGCCCGGGATGTCAGACCACCAGCAAGGACTTAGGAGTCCTGTACGGGAACAGCCACAGGCTGACGGAAGTAGATTCCCACCAGGGGGGTCTTGGTTGCGAGCGCCGTCGGATGTGCGCAGGTGTCTGGGACCCAAGCAAGGACGGTTGGAGGAGAGGCCCCATCGGGGGACCCCCTACCATGTTGGGCCTGGGGGGTCGTTCCCAGACGGTTCGGGACCCAACCAACAATATTATGATGAGGGGCCCGATCTGGGGCCAACTCTTGTCTGGTAACGTATGCTCCTGACGGGGAGGAGGTCTAGGAGAGGTAGGGCCAGTAAGGTTGACAATCGGCCTGCAGCGGGCGGGTGCCATTGGGCACCGTCAACATACGCTGGGGTGGTTCGGTAACCACCCCGTACGCGCACATGTTTGTGGCAGGGATCGTGGGTGAATTTCCCACCTTCGTCGCCGGCCCTTCTCTCATCGGCTCGGCTATACCCTCCACATATGGAGCGCCCACGCCTAGAGCCACTTCCTCCAGTGTTCGGAAGATTTGGGCACTCCGCCAGGACCTACATCAGGCGGGATGGTAGACGGTCACCTTTTTGTGGTGCTTGGGACCCGTTAGCGTAAGGGCACCTCCCGCCTCGTGCCAGTAGGAGGGAAAGGGACTCGGGTCCCCAATAGGAAATTGTTGCCTAATCGCGCGTTGCTCCCAAACCAAGAGACTGTTTTGCTTCCACTGCGCACTGGCTTGCGGGTTGGTTAGGCAACATAATTAACAAGTAATATATTAATAAAATATTTTCATTTTATACGCGTTATCGGGACGTCGTACGGTTTGGAGCGTCGTGTTTCGGCGCGTGCCTTGGTATCGGCTCAAGGCCGCCACGACGCAGCTTGCCACCCGTTTGTCTGTCTATCTACCAAGGCGGTTCATCTCGAGGTAGTTTCTGATCTGACTTGTTTCCCGTAGGGGACTGCCGTCGCGGATCCGTTCTGTTAACGGAACCAATTATATGTGGGTGCGGAACGTTACTTACGAGAGGTTTGTTGAGGTTTTAATGTAAAACGGGTGGATATCGGAACCGCCCTCTCCCGTCGGGGCATCAACTGGACCGTCAGTCCTCCGAGATGTCCCCACTGGGGTGGGATTAGGAAGCTGTTGTTAAGTCGGCAAGACATTTAGCTCGCGTGATCGGACAAACCGCTCTTACTTTGAGGCATTAAATACGGTATTTGTAGCGACGGTGTCACCACTGCCTGTTGTTTAGGGGTAGGTCGGGACCTATCCGGGCGGGTGACTGTTTAAAACCAGCAATGAACAGGGTAGGATAATAAAAGTTTATATGGGTTTCGGCCAAAACGGTCAACGGGTGATCTTCTAGCGTACGTCACACATCTCTGGGGTGAGGCTATTGACAAGCGTGGCGAGTCACTGGCAGTTAGCCTTGACATAGCCAAGGCTTTTGATCGGGTCTGGCACAAAGCTCCTCTCTCCAAGCTCCCGGCATACGGTTTGCCCGCTCAGTTCTGTACCTGGATTGCCAGCTTCCTGCATGAGCGTAGAATCCGTGTCCTTTTGGATGGATCCGCTTCGCGGTTCATGTCAGTGAACGCTGGTGTTCCTCAAGGCTCCGTTCTATCCCCCACGCTGTTCCTTCTGCATATCAATGACATGCTTCCTCTTGGAAACATTCATTGCTATGCAGATGATAGCACAGTGCATGGGGGATATAACGGGCACCCAACGGCTGGGCGGGTAGACACCGAAATGAAGCGAGCAAATTTTGTCATTGAGCTCGATCGGGTGTTGGACCTCATTTCTAGATGGGGCTCCGATAATCTGGTGGAGTTCAATGCCAAGAAAACACAGGTGTGCGCGTTCACAGCGAAAAAGTCGCCATTCCTTCCCCTTCCCTCTCTTCAGGGTACATCTCTAGGCCTGCAGAGCAGTATTAACATGCTCGGTATGGATATCCGCTGCGATCTGAACCAAAAGGACTACATCGAAACCGTGATTAAAAATGCCTCACGTAAACTCGGTGTCCTGAACAAGGTACGGCGATTCTTCACGCCTGATCAGTTGTGTCTATTATACAAGACACAGGTGCGCTCTTGCGTGGAGTATTGCTCTCACCTTTGGGACGGCTCCGCAAAGTACCTTCTCGATGCCTTGGACAGATTGCAGCGCCGCGCTGTGCGCATTATCGGCAATGCAGAGGTCACTAAAACTCTCGAGCCTTTGCAATTGCGTAGAGATATTGCGTCACTCAGCGTCTTTTACCGTTTATACCATGGCGAGTGCTCTGAAGAACTCTTTGACTTCATCCCTCCTTCTCCCTTCCTCCATAGGAGTACGCGTGCTGCTCTCCGGAGTCACCAATTTACAGTCTCTAACATTCCATCTCGCACAAAGAAATTTGGTGACTCGTTTCTTTGCCGCACTTCCAAAAGATGGAATAGTCTACCAGCACACATATTCCCTCCTACCTATGACATAGGGTCCTTCAAACGAGGCGTGAAGAAGCACTTTGTGAGCCGGCAGAGTGAGGATGACTGATGCTACGTCTCTTACGCTGCACCAGTTGTCCTCGCACCTGGACCTCATTTCCACTTAACATCAGGTGGAGTGGGGTCATTTGCCGGGCTTAGTATAAAAAAAAAAAAAAAGTGCCATGGCGATTAACATTGACATTCGTATGTCAGTTCACTTCATTATCTGTACGGTTCCGTTCGGTGTTCGGAATAACACGCAATGGCGGAGGTCTGTTAAGTTTCAGTGCTGATTTTTGATTTTCCCCCGGTACGGGACAGCTCAGACCTCATTATATGGTATAAAAACAACCGCGGGTTGTACGCGTTTGTAGTTCTGACGGCAGAATTCGCGTCGCGTTGTTGTGACTTCGGTTTCGGTGTTCGGTACATGGCCACATGCCTTAGTTGTGAAATAACGGTAAATCGGATAATATCTTACTAATCGCCTTGCGAACAGCCAGCGGAGGCTCCTATGTGTAATTGTCCGGGGTGCAACGGATGTGTGCGTGTGTGATTTGGACTGGCCTACGAGGATTTGGCAGGCGAGGTACGCGACCACGAGGCAGGCGTCACACCTCATCACGGCAGCTGAGCAGCGACCATCCTTTCCTTCCTACCCATACTACCTCCACATCCTCAGGTTGAAAGGCGGTTCATCCATCGCCGCACCACCGGTGAGTTTAGTATTTAAGTTTAGTATTAGGTTAGTTATAAGATTAACGCTGCGAAGCGCAGCTAATTCCAAGCAGGCCCTGATCGAGTGACCTGGTGGTCCAGAGTCTGTTTGGATCACCGTCCTATCACTCTGTTTCTTTAGTGAAAACGACTGCCATAAGTTTGGCAATGTCTTTGAGGGCGAAGAGCCTAAAATCTTCTTGTTTCGGGTAGGCGAATCCCAAGAGACTCATTCTTTTCCAAGCAAGGAAGTCACAGTCACACAGTAAGTGTTGCATGGACTCCATTTTCTCCCCACATGCCCTACACAAGCTGTCTGTTGCTAGTTGCATTCTATGGAGCATTTGTTTTGTGGCATAGTGCCCGGTCAGGGCTCCGATGATTGTTCGTGCCTGCCTTTTGCTACCTCCGCATATGATTTTACTCCGTCTTAGGACGTCTTCACCTATGAAGGATTTTGTGTGTTTCATACAGGGTAGCTTTTCCTATTCGGTTTTATGCCTGTTTTGGATTTGGTCCTTAAAGGCCTTGTTGATGGTGCTCGGTGCCAGTGCAACAAACGGCTCAGGACCAATAAATGGGGTCTCTGAGCCCTCCCTGGCAAGTGCATCAGCCATCTCATTGCCATGGATTCCCATGTGGCCTAGTACCCAGATTAATCTCACCCGGTTGTGTCCACCTAGCTTGTTTAAAGCTTTTGTGGTTTCAAGTACAAGGTTGGAGTCGATACAAGGCGATATAAGTGACTTGAGTGCTGCTTGGCTGTCACTCAGGATGAATATGTTTCGCTTTCTAGGGGCGAGTTCTAAATTCTTTTTTTCGCATTGGAGAATTGCAAAAATTTCGGAATGGTATACAGTTGCAAATTTTCCCATGCTTTGACTATGTTCGAAGTCATTGCTAAAGATACCTAGGTACTCCAGTACCCGACTCCATTTTGGATCCATCGATGTACCAGATAAGGCTGTTCTTCTCTGGAGACGGTGGTCCTTGTCTCCATTCATCCCTAGTTGGGACATATATACTGAATTTCTTTTCCAACATGTACTGGGGGTGGGGGGGGGATTTTGTCACACCCCATTTCCGTAATCCTATCAAGGGAATCATTAGGTTCC
The DNA here is from genome assembly GCA_963921215.1 of Scoparia ambigualis. Taxonomy (NCBI): domain Eukaryota; kingdom Metazoa; phylum Arthropoda; class Insecta; order Lepidoptera; family Crambidae; genus Scoparia; species Scoparia ambigualis. The sequence continues at coordinate 58,808,718 of OY992502.1, read as the reverse complement.
CATTTAGTATGTTTGGTCAGAGGCTTAGATGCGTCCCACAGCCCGGCCACCTTAAGTCTATGTAGCGCTATCTTTGCCTCTGTTGCTATGACACTGTGCAGGGGTGGAAGGTCCGTAAGGACCTCCAGAGCTGCCGTCGGTGTGGTTCTGAATGCCCCAGTAATCGCCATCCATGCTGTCTTCTGAAGTTTGCTTGAAGCATTCTTACAGATTTTCAGCCTGGTCCTGGGCCACCAGAGGATGTTGCCATATGTAAGGATCGGCCGCACCATCATCATGTAGATCCACCTTATGATATTGGGGTTAAGCTTCCACGTTTTGCCATAGGTGGACCGACACATACCAAAGACCCTATAGGCCTTGGTAACGGTCGTGTCCATGTGCTGTTTCCAGGTATGTTCCTTATCCAGTGTTATGCCTAGATATTTAACTTCTCTTGACCAGGGAAGCTGGGTGCCGTAAAGTTGTAGGCTTCCCAGTTTTGTGAGCTTTTTCATCCTCGTGAAGGAGATAGCGGTTGTTTTCTCCGGGTTTACGGATAGATGATTGGTATTACACCAATCCTCCAGCAAACATAGGGCACGTTGCATTAGCTCCGATACCATGGAGAGAAACTTTCCACTGACTGTGATGACCAGGTCATCCGCATAACCAACCGTATACAGTGTGTCCAGGATAGGGTTAGCGATATTTTAAGGGCATATTATACATTCAAATTTATCGATATTAACACCCTAATATAGGGTCCTACTAGTACCCCCTTAAAATGGCCGCCATTTTTAAATTTGACGATTTTTTTTCGGCATCATCCTAAAAAAAATACGTCAAATTTAAAAATGGCGGCCATTCAAACAGGGTGCTACTAGGACCCTATATTAGGGTGCTAATATCGATAAATTTGAATATATAATATGCCCTTAAATTATCGCTAACCCCATCCCGGATACACTGTATAGTGGTCCTTGGTTCAGTTTTGCTATGATTGAATCAACTACAAGGCTCCTTAGCAGAGAAGAGAGGACCCACCCTTGCGGGCACCCTCTAGTTGTTTGTGCAAGTAAACTGTCCCCAAGCAGTTCTGAGTAGATTATTCTACCCTTTACATTCATTCAATCCATTTGCAGATCGGTTGTGGCACGCCATGATCTCTAGCTGCCACATTGATGGAGTCAAAGGTTGTGCGATCAAATGCACCTTCAATGTCTACGAATGTGCAGACGCAGATCTCTTTGTTCTCCAGGGCTGATATAAATAAATATAAACTTTCCTAATATATGAACGAGAATGCATTAAGACGCATAGCCGTGAACTCGTCAATTGAATAAAATAGGTTTGTAACAAAAAAAATTTGATCTTATTTTTGAACTGATTTTGGCTTAGTTCAGTAATTGCTAATGGCAATTGATTGTACATAACTATCTTGTTGCATATTTCTTGTTTCCTTACCTTTACCAGTCTCATCCTAGGTTGGTTTAATCTCTCCTTATTACGTAGGATATAGCTGTGTATGTCCATTTTTCTTGACAGTGACTGTTTATCTTTGTGTATTTTTTCATTGTATAATATTTAGATACAATGATATAATCGTCATAATTTTATTAACTACGAAATATTCTCTAGCCGACGCACGCTTACGAAGTCCATTTATGATTCTGATTGATCTTTTCTGGAATTTAAGGACTCGATTTATGTCTGAAGCATTTCCCCAAACTGTCACAGCATAATTTATGAGGGAATGAATGTATTCAAAGTAAACTGAGACTAATGCTTTCTTGTCTATTACAGGTTTAAGTTTAAATAGTGCGTAGTTTGCACTGGCTAATTTTTTACACAGTTTAACTATGTGAACTGAATGACTGATAGTATGATCAATATTATAGCCCAAAAATACGTTATCTGTTACGGTCAAGTTCCGTTTCAATCCTTTCTTGGCTAGGTAGTGCATAACTATACTTTTATTAGCGTTGTATAATGCTGTTTACATGGAACCAATCCTTTAGACTATTTATTGCTTCTTTAGTCTTTTGCTCGAGAATAATTCTACATTTGTCTTTAATACCTACGTGGGTGACATCCGCAAACAAACTAACAATTCACCAAGTCATTGACATAGATTCAGAAAAGCACAGGATCGAGAATAGAACCTTGAGGTACCCTTATATTAGTAGCTCCTAGAACTGAACTATCACCGTTGACAGCAACAATCTGCGTTCTATTACGCAGGTATGACCTCATCATCTTTAATTCAACTCCCAGAAAACCATAATATACCAGTTTCAAAATAAAGAGTCATGGCGGAGGCAGTCAAATGCCTTGGATAAATCACAAAAAATGCTTGCGCATTTCTGTGACTAATAAGACAAAGGTTCTAAAATGAAATAGACCACTTTTCTAATCGCCATTTCCGTTAAGAATAGATCTTTCGGAAACCAAACTGTTCTGCCGCAAAATGTTTATTTTCTTCGAAATACTTAACTATATTATTTTTAATAATTGTCTCTATAATTTTAGACAACGTTGGTAGTATACAAACTGGTCTGTAATTACTAAGCTCAAAGAATTCTTATTCTTTAAAAAGTTGGGAAATACTCTCTTCTCCCAACAACTATTAACAACAATCGGTAACAGCTCCATCAAGTTCTAATCCTTAAGTTAATACTCTTTCATAGTTTTAGTATTCTTGTTGTAAATATCAACGGTCAATTTAGATTATAGGTTATTTACTATTGACCATAACTTTTTGTAATCAATAAAAGGAAAGATAATAGATGTTGAGGGTCTATCAATATTTTTATTATTGAAATTTTTGTATTCACAATGCTATATACCCACGACCTTTGGATTGCCGGTCCACTGCTCTCGGTTCAGAGCAGTGGACCGGCAATCCAAAGGTCGTGGGTTCGAATCCCATTCGAGCTTCCTGAGACTGATTGATTATTTTCTAGTAAACATTTTGTCCTATATCCATTAATATTATTTAGATATTCTAAACATCGTTGAGTGTTTGCACCTACATTACTTGTTAATGAATATGCAATTTTGCGAAAGAATGTGTTAAACAGGTTTGCTATGCCTTGGTGATTCTCTCTTCCTTATCATTCTTGATGTACGGGATAATAATCTTAGAACTTTGTTTATTACCCTTTCTCTAACCTGTTCCCCCACAGTTTCTCTTATTTTATTACTTGAAACTCTGTGCGCGTATTGATATTTTTTTGCTACAGTCATAACTTTCCTTAAAACGTATTTATACCTTCTTATTTTTATTCTCGTTTGCTCATTCAGTGCATGGTTCTGTAAAATTTCTAATTTTGCTTAATTATTTTTCCATATCTGTATCCCTTTTTGTGGATCACTTCTTGACAATTTTATTTGAGTTATGTCGTACTGTTGGAAATGAAACATCATAGTAATGCCTAATAGCGTCCAACAAAATACTCATTCCTTTATTCGGGTCCTTAGCATCCATGATTTGTGGATCTTAGGATAATACAATCTCTGTTAACTAAGTAATAAAAGTAGTTAAAGTTATTTCTAGTCATTTTTCTTGAATAAGAAGTTGTTTTAGATATTGTATGTTTGTTATTATAGAGAATTAGTTTTATAACATTATGATCAGATAGTTTACAGTCTGTTACATATCCTTTAGAAATTTTTAAAGTTAACTAAAAAGTTGTCAATGCATGTCGCACTTGTACCATGTGTTCGAGTAGGCGTATTGAGTAGCCAATTACAGTGAAGTTTTCAAATATATAAGCAAGTTTATGTATCCTCTTTTCAAGTTTTAGTACATTTAAATTAAAATCCCCAGCTAAGATAGTAAGTTTACCCTCTCGATATATGATTATGTAATAGTTTACTCAGAACATCAAAAAATAGAGAAAGATCTTTATCAGGCCAATACAAAGAAACAACAGCTAATCTTAAGGCTCTCAGTTCAAAAGCTACAATTCACAATTCATTTCAAAAGATAATTTATTGAGGTCTTTGCGAACCTTGTATTGTAATCCATTTTTAACAAATAAAGATGCACCACCATGATCAAAATATTTTATGTTAAAATACGTGGCGAGTTCATAGTTATCTAATTTCTTAGCTGATACTTGATGATCTTTGGCCCATGTCTGTAAGACATAATACATCACATTTATATAGTACATGCTCAATTTCTAAGTACTTGTTATGGATACTTTGAACATAAGCATGAAGTATTATTTAATAGTTGGTATACGTTTCACCTCTGGAAAATTTTCGTTATTGATTTGTAGCTTCCTTATTTCCGGAAAACATTTTATAAATTGCAGAGCTGAGGACGATTGGTACTCATTATTTATACATATTATTACCGCTTCTGTTACAAAAATAGTTTTATTTAAATTTGTTTTGTTTAAGTCCTTGCTTGTCATGTATATATCCAAATATTTAACTTCTTCTGATATGCTGGCTATATGTGCGATTTTAGTATTTATTTTGTGAATTTCGTTATCCTGAATACCATTATAGCAAATACCACTAATTATCAATTTACATTTCTTTTGGGGATTTCGTATTATACCATCTAACATTTTTATATAATTTCTGTTTTCGCTATCGGTTCCTTTAATATTGACCTTGCTGATTAGTATTACCAATATGTCGTTCCTGTCTAATGTTAGCAGTATAGTGTGCTCCTGGTCTGCAAAAGTTTATAAATTTGGAGTTTTCGGTTATATTTATTATTGCTGTCGCTAGCCCTCTTCCGATTTCGTCAGAAAATACTACAGTGTGTTCATAATTTCTTTTTGTAGTATTTATATTAGTCTTATGAGTAACTCCGTTATCTACCAATCGAATTCAAGAATTTTAAATTTAAGCTTTTTCTCTTCGTTAAGTAGTTTATTTGTTTTGTTTTGCAACACTTTTACTCTTTTTAAAAGTTTTTTTTTATTTTTGGTCTGCCACGCTTGTTATTATTGGTAAATAATCCTGCTCTAAGTCTATTTGCATGTCGTGTACATTTTTGACTACCATTTCCTTTATCTTTTTCCTCCTTGCTCGCCGTCGCATTCTTTTTCTTCTCTTCATCCAGCCATAATGTAAATTGATCAATTTTCTTATTAAGTTTGGATATTATCTCTACTTGTGTCTTAAGTAGAACTATATTTTCAGACGTCGAACAAGTGTTATTTCTATTTTCAGGTGTCATTGTTCTTGGTATTTTTCTTTTTATTTGAAGCAGGACTGGCATACTCAATTTTTTTGTAAAGTGCGGTCAATTCATTGCATAAAATCTGTAAAAAATTGTCTAGAACATCCCACAGTTTATTGTTTGCGAGTGTACATTATGCAATCGTTGTTCCGCTGTTTTTTTTAAAATATATCACATATTGTTTAATGCGTAAAAAGATAATGATTTTAAGTTTATAGGTATCAAAAATCTCGTAGAAAAATGGGTCAAAATTTTTCTTTCCGCAAGAAACTAATTTGTATTCTCAAGTGATGCACTAACCAAAGAAAAGCGTTTTATTTTTATAAATTGTGCTACTTATCTCACCTTCCGGGAAAGCGACGTCCGGTACGTCAGAGACATAAATGGTTGGACGATATCGAACCATTTATGTCAGTGGACTGAACTTGAATATCGTCAGTTACAAGCGCTACGTCATGGGACAGCAAACATTTTGTCAACTGACCTCCAAAATGAAACAACTTTATTATGAAGATAGCACCCAGTGATGATGACTTACCTCAACGTATACTTCATTGGCATGCCAACAAAACATAAACAGTTGAAATATTTGTATACTAGTATATTCAATGACCCATAGCTTCTGAGATGGAGTCGTTTTAAGCTGAAAGTTTTTTCAATATGACATTTAAAGTTTAAATATTATGATTAATTTGTTTACCGTTTCAAGTCAATAAATCGCACAAGCCGTGTCGTCTAGTATCAAAATCCGCCAGATCCAAAAAGGTAAACTTTACAATAAATGGCTTTTTTCTTTGTTGCGGTTACAAATACAATATCATTCTAAATAATTTAAAGTAAAATTACTTCAAATGATTCTGGGACTTATCAAGATAAATTGTTTTTAGATTTTGAATTATTAAACTAAATAGAGATAAAAAAAATTGATGTAGTGGATATTGATATTAAGGATGTAGCGGATTATGACATTCACTTTCTTAATATACAGGATGTTATAAAGAGTGGCTTGAAACTAAAATAAAAACGCAAAATACAAAACTAATGATTGTCGTTAGGAAATAGTTCATAAAGAATTATAAATAAAACTATTTGTGTAAAACAGACACTTTAGTAACAGTCTGAATGTCATTGTATACCAATTTCAACGAAATTGTGACTCGCATTTCTCGATGTTTCATTTCTCTTTTCCATTTTTTTTTCTTTACGCCTCGCTTCTTCGCCTATTTTTATTCTTTGGTACTTATAAATATAGATTTCAATCTCAATTTGCTAGTGATCTAGCAGAGATTGATATGAAATTACTAATAGGAAGCAAAGATTTCAAAAAAAATAAGCCATAGAGCATTATAACTTTTTTTTAAATAAAAGTGGATCTGGCGGTTTTTGATACTAGACGACACCTATCACGCCCATTTAGCAGTCTAACACTTCTAAATATAAAAAAAATGTTAACGATATTTTATACTTACTACACTTAATTGTACGACATTGAAACAAATTGTGACAGAACATGTTAGCACGTACAAAAACATGACAGGCGATAACAAGGAATTAAACAATGTGTATTGTCTGGAAAGGACACAAAGTTAAATTAAATAAATTGTACTTGTCTAAGAAAGAAGTAGTATAAAATGCGTCATAGTTTTTAATGTTTTTATCAATAATGTTATTTTCTAAGGTCAATCCCCATTGAGGAGGATGATGAGAGGGGGGGGGGGGTGGTCGCAAAGTAGAAAAATATATTGAAAAAAAAATCTAATGTGTGTTATGTTTGATATAAAAACTTATGGTCTAATTTTAGATTCTATAATTTCATTTGATATAATGTACTTTTGATATAATAAACATTTCATGTAATAATCTAACGGTTTAAAAAAAATCACAAAAGAGTCCGTATCTTGTCTGTAAAAAAAAATTACCACTATTTATAATTGTCGTTGTTGTTGTCAGCCTATTTATTCTGTGCCACTGCAGGGCAAAAGCCTCCCCTCCTTCTTTCCACTTTTTTCTTTATTTATAATTACTAAATTGTAATTCGCACAAAGTTAAAACGGGTCCGCGCCCACTCGACCCGCTTAGACTCGACCCGAAAAATAATAGTAGATGTTTTACTACTAATTCAGTTTCATTTGTACAGAGGGCCATCCATAGATTACGTCACACATAAGAAACATGTTTAAAATGAATAAAAAGAGTGATTTAGGAAATCTTTACCGTAAACTATATGAAGCATGAAGTGCAGCTTATGCTAATAAAAATAAACAAAATGTACAAGAAGAAGTTAGCATTTTATGAAAAAGTTTGAAAAGTAGTGACAATGTTGAAGGTTTAGTGGAATCTAAAATCAAAGAATTGTAAATAAAAATTACGAAAAAGAATGCGACACTTATGATTTTTTTTCGCAAATTCCTTCGTCGTCAACATTACGAATGCAACTAAAGTCCGAGAACGTAAAAGTTAGTTCAAATTTTGTAATTACAACCAAACTAAACTGACTAGTTATTGCATGGTCGATCCGCGGAACATTAAATAGGTACACAGGGTGGAAATGCTAAGTGAACTTATTCGATTATTTCATAATTACATAAAATATTTTTTATTGATTTTAGATAAAATAAAATTATACCTATCTTAATTGGGACTAGTATTTCTGTTGTCTAAAAAAAATAACCTCGAAATCGCTTCGCGATTGTCTTAAATATCACACCTATCACGTGACCTACAGGAGGAGTAAGGCAGCTAGTTTTTCTACTATTAAATAAAAAAAAAATAACATCGAAATTCTTATTTTGTTTTTGTTTATTGTTTTTACATCATATTTATTAAAAATAATTATTAATAATAATATATAAATACAAAAATACTAATTTGATAAATAATATTAAAAATCAATTTGGGGTTGAAATGTTAATTTTATTTTTGTAAAAATGATATCAAATGAAGTTATAGAATATGTCTATTATACCAATATAGCTTTATTGAAAAACTAATATTAAAAATCCATTTGGGGTTAAAATGGTAATTTTAATTTTGTAAAAATTATATCAAATGAAGTTATAGAATATGATTACTGTAACAATATACCTTTATTGAAAAATATGTTATAAAATATGGGTATTAAATATCAAATGACTAATACGAGGGCTGCCTTTTTAAATTGTGTCGTTTGCAAACCTCCCGCGATTATTGAAAAAGAAACAAGTATTTTTTATCTTTTTGAATTTAGTATTCGAAAACAAAAGAATGTTTTATTGCTTTTTTGCTTAGCGACGACCAAAAACAGTCCGTGTTAGATGGTGTCGCAAAACTCTGCAGTGATTCAACCCAGGAGAGTCAAAACACGTTTATACGATCCAGATTCCAAGCAGCAGTCAACTGTCTGGGTCTTCCAAGATGATCCAAAACCGGCCAAAGTCATACGCTCACAAAGCACTTCAAAAAAAAAATGGTTGGCTCGTTTGTGGCAAATGGTGGTCACGTCGCCATTATTATACTAGAAGGCCGCAAGACGGTTAACGCTGACTGGTATACCACTGTTTGTGTGCCACAAGTCCTTACAGAGTTTCGAAAAAACAACTGAAGACGTCGTGTGATATTACACCATGACAATGCAAGTTCGCACACCGCCCACCAAACAAAGATGTTTTAGAGCACCCAAAATGTCGAAATTTTAGATCATCCGCCTTACAGCCCTAACTTGAGCCCTAACGATTTTTTTACGTTCCCTAAAATTAAGCTAATTCTTGGTGGTCAACGTTTCAGTTTACCCGAAAAAGCTCTACTCTAAGCTCTACTCCCACTTCGGAGTGGAATAAATGTTTTAAAAACTGGTTCGAACGAGCCTACCCCGGTTTATAGAATTACTCTTGAGCGATATAACTGTAAATAGAAATCACTGTTCGTCGTTCATCGGTACTAGTAGTACAAAGATAATATTTTTATTTACCAACAGCTCGGTTCGCCGAAAGAATGTTAAAAATGTCAATGTTTCACCGATACCACCATTTGCAGATAAGGCCATTCGCTGAAAGCTCCACTGAACAAATTAGCTTTTTTTCGATAGAAAGCATTGCAGAAAGCGTTTTGAATAAAATTTTGCTGTGATTTGTTCATTTTATTGTATTACTTAAAGAAAAATTTGGACCTGGAAACTTTCATAGGTGGCTTAGCTCACATTTCATACATTCAGAAAAAATAAATTAAAAGTACCTAATAAGAGTATATTATTATTATGTTAAATCGTTTACTTTAATATTTAAATTAATTTTTATAAAGAATTTCTTTTTTTAATTATGTTACAATTGCTTAAATACTGTATAGTATTAGGGCTCAAAATGATAATCAGGAATTAGAATAATGATTATGAAAAATACTTGTATCTTTATTTACTTTTTAGTAAATTAATAAGAATTTTCTTTTTTTCAATCCAAATAAAGGTAAATAAATTATTGCAAATTGTGTTCTTTTATTTATGTTTCCTAGTATTTTATTTTTATGACTTATTTAGTAAGTTATATACCTACAGCAAAATATTAAGTTAATGAATTTAAAACGCGAGAATCACAGTCAATTAGGATGTTCACTGTTATCGTGATACAGCCGCCTATAGAGCGGGTCTTGTGTCATTTTCGGTATGTAACTATCTATATTATAGTGCTTTCTGCAATGCTTTCTATCGAAGAAAAGGCTATTCGCCCAGTGGAGCTTTCAGCGAATGGCCTTATCTGCAAATGGTGGTATCGGTGTAACATTGCTATTTTTAACATTCTTTCGGCGAACCGAACTGTCGGTAAATAAGGGTAGGTAGCGGCTGAAAATATTTTCTTTGTACCGATGAACGGCGAACAGTGATTTCTATATACCTACAGTTATATCGCTCAAGAATAATTCTATAAACTGGGGTAGGCTCGGTTCGAACGCATGCAAAAGTGTAATAAATATTGCGGAGAATTCTTTGAAAAACAATAAATGTTAATAATCTATTAGATTGTCTATATTGATTTTAAACGACACAACTTAAAAGGCAGTCCTCGTATACGTAATGTTGTTATAGGAAGTGTATTTAGATCAAGAAAAAATTATATCCAATTAACGTTATGTCCTTTAAAATTAGTTCATATGTCATTATATGAATTGATACGCACCAAAAATTAATCTTATCGTTGGCGTTAATCACACAAAAAAAATAAAAAAGACACTAGTAAAAAAAATATAAAGCTCACTTTATCAAGAAATTATGATGTCTATGACACTCTTTTATTCTGGCCAGAAAAAGTGACTGATCATTATTTGTTTCATTTTCAAAAATTTCAGCACATTTAATTCTCAGTATGATCAATTGACCTTTCAAAAAAGTCATAATGGTCACAGCGGTCGTATCATATAGACACAGAACAGACGATGCCTGAATAGACATTGCGGCGTGAACAACACAAGCGTAAAAATAGCCTGGCATCTTGTGCTTGTCAAAAGGAAACCATGAACTTATAAGTTCTGGATAAGATTTGACTACACTTGAATTATTATTGCTTGTAATAGTTTCATACACTATCAGAGGCGCTACTATAAGCAGTATGTTCGTCACAAATGTCGCCATCCAAAAGGAGTAAGTTAACATTCTTGCGTATTTCTTACACTTTTCAATCTCGATCAACCTCTTCTGGTTATGGTTCCTGTTTCGTGTTATTTCTTCCTGTGATATGTTACTTATCAGTTCAAACCAGCGCCGTTGAAATATTATAAAGGAAAAAGATTTTGTGCAGTTAATTGCGTTTATCGTCACCGTAGAGAAGTTTTGAAGCGCTTTGTTGAGATCGTGCCTGATCATGTAGAGTTCGAGGATTTGACTTAAAAGCAAAATCACTTCAACGATATAAAAAATATTGTAGATAATAATCCGAACTCTACTTCTACCTGCTTGCAAGAGACCAAACAAATAGAGGCCCTTTACATTTGGACCCAAAAATGGATGCTTTGGATCCTCCAATCCCTTAGCAAATGAATTTAACCAGTTTAAAAGCATAGTGCCGTTTCAGTTGTAGCAGATTGAATGTGTTTCAATTTAATAATGCTTGCTACTATATACTTTATAAATAGGTGGATGAACTTATGCGAAACAGAGCCGTAACTATTAAAAATAAAGAAATACTACTGATTGAATAACTAATCACGAAATCTTGGGAACTAGGTAGAACGCCTATTTGGAATTTGACTGGTAGGTTTTCTTTAAGCTTTAGATGCATGCATGCACTATCGTTTTTTTGGGAAACTATATGTATATACGAAAACCTGCTAATAACAAAGAAGATCGTTTGAATCTATGAATATTTAAGACATTATTAAAAGATTCTGTGCAAAGCCAGGCAATTATGTGCAATGATAAAAATTATATCAAATTATTATTATCATTGGATCATAATGACTGTTATTTTCAAACATAGAACTACCCAACCCATGCAATAGTGAAGAAAACCTAATTGATAAAAGTTATATCTACTTGTTATCCACTTGCCCTGTAATCATGTAAAAATTTTGAAACGTCAGACTACAATTTTATTATGTTTATGTCCATACAAAGTATTTCAATTCAATGTAAGCTATTTTCAAAAACTGTAGAATTGAATAATCTTAAGACTTATTTTATATTAATAATCAACATTATTACTGTAGTGTAAAGTAGAGTGTAGGTGTTGGCAACACTGGGAGCAAACGTCAGTTTTTATAACGTACAAAATAAAAGTGGATCATTAAAAAGAAAATATAGTTTTTATTACATAAAAACTCATTACTACATGGCGCAGCCGTAATAAAAAGAACAATGCAGTGTTATTTACCAGAGAAATTAAACCTGTCCGGTAATTTGTCGGAAAACTGGCGTGTTTTCAAGCAAGCCTTGGAGATATACTTAGTGGCCGCCGGTTTGGAAGAAAAGGACGCTAAGAGAAAATTAGCAATATTACTTAATTTAGTTGGAGAAGAAGGGTTGAAAATATATAATAACTTTAATTTAAAAGAAGAGGAGAATACCTACGAAAGGGTTTTAAAAGAATTTCACAATTATTGTAACCCAAAAAGAAATTTATTGTACGCGAGATTTTTGTTTTATGAACGAAAACAAAAACCTGGTGAGCCATTCGATAGTTTTTTTTCTGATGTGAAGAAGTTGTTAAGAGATTGTTGTTTTCAAAGCGAGGAAGAAGCTTTAAGAGATAAATTAGTGCTCGGAACAAATGACAAAAAATGCCAGAGTTCACTCCTGGTTGAAGAAGAAATTACCTTATCTGATGTCATAAAAAAGTTAAGGATATCAGAGTATGATAAGGAGCAAATTAAAAATGTACAGTTAGCTCAAAATAAGAATGAACATTTGGATGAAAGGAACAGCTCTGTCGATGCAATTTCTAAAAAAGGCTCTAACTTTGGTGCACATGCTGGTGATATGAAGAATATCATTTTGTGCAAGTGGTGTGGTTTCAAGCATGTTGCCAAGCTAGATAAATGTCCAGCCCGGGGGAAGGAATGCTCCAAATGTAAGAATCTCAACCATTTTGCAACAGTCTGTCGAACAAAAGTCAAACGAGCTGTAAAGATGGTGGGAAAATCAAACACTTCAGATACGGAGGAGGAGTTCTATTGTGGGTTAGTGTCAAGTACAGATTGGTCACAGAAGCTGTTAATTGAAAATAGTTTGTTTGTTAATTTCAAGTTGGACACAGGTTCGGAAGTAAATTTAATTCCATACAGTGTGTATGAAAGATTGTCAAAATCCAAGAAATTAGAATTGAATAAGTGTCGTATAAAGTTATTTGCCTATAATAAATCACATATTCGAGTTCATGGGACAGTTCTATTAGAAGTCAAATTAAAAACTAAATCTTGCTTTATTGAATTCATCGTAACAGAATCAGATTTCCACCCTACCTTGGGAAAGGATACTTGTGAGTTGTTAGGGTTGATTATCAGGAAACAAATAAATGTGGTAGATAGTGAAAATTTGCAGAAGGAAAAGGATAAAATTGTTAATTAATATACTGATGTTTTTACAGGCTCGGGGAAGTTCCCTAATAAATATGAAATCCAACTTAAACCAGATTCTGTACCTGTATCAAAACCACCTTATAGAGTGCCATTAAAGTTGAAACAAAAACTGAAAACTGAACTAGACAGATTGTGTGAACTGGGAGTAATAACAAAACAGGACACGGCAACAGAATGGGTTAACCGTTTTGTTATTGTTGAAAAAGATGAGAATTCTATCAGAGTATGTTTAGATCCCAAAGCATTGAATAAATGTATATTAAAAAAGTACTATCAAATTCCAACCATTAATGATTTAAAAGCCAAAATTGGTAATGCTAAATATTTCTCAGTTTTAGATCTTAAAGAGTCATTTTGGCAAATTGGGTTATGTGAGACTAGTAGAAATCTGTGTACATTTTCTACAATATTTGGAACTTATTTTTTCAATGTTTTACCCTTTGGTCTTGATGTGTCTGCTGAAGTTTTCCAAGAAAATAGTGAAAAACATTTTAATGATATTGAAAACTTGTTTATATATATCGATGATTTCTTAGTGTTTGGAAACACAAAGGAGGAACATGATATTGCATTACAAAAAGTATTGTTAAGAGCTAGAGAACTAAACATTAGATTTAATATTAAAAAATTTCAATATCTCCCTTCTGTTGTTCGGTATTTTGGACATGAAATTGTTAACGGATGTTTAAGACCAGATACTAAAAAAATAGAAACTATAATTAATTATGACATTCCCAAAGACAGACTAAGTTTGCAAAGGTTTTTAGGAATGGTGAACTATTTAAGGGACTTCATTCCTAATTTATCTGAAATTACTACTCCTTTGCGACAACTTTTAAAGAAAAATACAGTTTTCCAGTGGAACGTTAACGTTCATACTAAATGTATTAATCAAATAAAGCAAATTATCACTAGTCCTCCGGTACTTCAGAATTTTGATCCATCTTTACCAATTGTAATACAAGCTGATAGTTCACAGAGTGCTATAGGTTGTGTCCTTTTACAAAATAGTCATCCAATTGCTTTTGGTTCTAAGAGTCTTACTAAAAATGAATGTGAATATGGACAAATTGATAAAGAATTTCTTGCTATTTCATTTTCGTGTCGTAAATTTCATTACTATATTTATGGCCGGCATGTTACAGTGCAAACTGACCATTTGCCTTTAGTAGCTCTGATGAATAAAGAAATACATGATATCAGCTCTCAAAGACTAAGGAAAATTAGATTAAAATTAGCTATTTATGATATTGAGTTAATGTACATTAAAGGTTCTCAGATGTTGATTGCTGATGCAATTAGTAGAGCTTCAAGTGTCGCTCCTACAACAGAGCTTGAACAGTGTCTTGACAAAGTAGTACATACGGTCAATGTGTCGGACTCTTATTTAAATGAAATAATCTTAGAGACACAAAAAGATAGTTCACTTCAAAACTTAGTATAATTTTGCAAAAATGGTTGGCCAAATAGTATTAACAAGATGCCTGATTGTATAAAATCGTTTTACAAGTTTAGAGACATGATTTATTTTGAAAATGACATATTGTATGTTGACCATAAAATTATTGTACCAGTTACTCTGAGAAAGAAAATTCTGCAGGAGATACACAGTTCTCATTTTGGGGTAAAGAAAACACAATCCAGAGCAAATTCTTTGTTTTATTGGCCTTCATTAAATCAAGATATTTTAAACTTAGTCATAAAGTGTAGTTTGTGTGAAAAATATAGTGTCAAGAAAACTAAAGAACCAATGGTAATAGATGAACCATGTAAACTTCCTTATGAAAAGATAGCGTGTGATTTCTTAACATTTAATGGCAGTAATTATATTATAGTAGCAGATTATTATTCAAAATGGTTTGATCTAGTTAAAGTTACATCTCTGTCAGCACTTACAGTAAAAAAATATTTTACAAAATTTGTTTTCTATTCATGGGATTCCAAAAATAATTAGAGCTGATAACATGCCTTTTAATTCATGGGAATTGAAAGAATTTTCTTGTTTAGTTGTAGTTGGTGTAGTATTAGTTGTGGGGATTTGAGATAATAACCTCTAGTCCTTATTACCCAAAATCAAATGGCTTTATTGAAAGGTTTGTAGGAATTGCCAAAAATATGTTAAAAAAGAGTTGTGAAAGTAAAATAGATTTTGAGTATTTACTATTAGAGTATAGGAACACACCTGTGATGGCATCACCATTCTCACCTGCCCAACTGTTGTATAGTAGAATGCTCAGATCTAAAATACCTGTACATGACAATCTGTTATTACCAAAACTTGTTAAAGAATTTTGTGAATATCAAATAAAAAAGGATTTGAGTAACAAAACCAATTATGATAAAAACTCAAAATTATATAATAAACAATTTTATATTGGCCAAAGTATAGTTTATTTGAAAAATAATGTATGGTTAAAAGGTAAAGTTGTTGCTTTTCACAATACTCCTAGGTCTTTCATTATTGAAGATAACCAGGGAAAACAATTTAGAAGGAATACGTTTCATGTCAAACCATCAACGTCGGAAATAGTGACAAGTAGAGAATCAGATTTAAAACACCACAATTCAAATCACTGTTCAGATTTAAATCAACATGTTAATAAGAAGTTGGTTGTAGGAGTTGATGGTGATTTAGATAATAGGCAAAATTTTTGTAACAAGCATGTTTTGTTAAATAAAGGAAATGATAAAGTAAATGAGGTAGATACTAATACTTTTGTTAAGGAAACTGTGTTAAATGCAAACAATCTTTCAAATTATAATGAAGAATTTGTTGTTATCAGTAAAGTTAATATGGATGAAGGTAATCAAGATTGTGATAACGTTAATGATAAGTTGTTAGAGAGTGATGATGATTATGTTGATGCTGTTGGTAATGACAACCACAGTAATAATATAAATGATAAGTTATTCGATAAAAATTACTGTAATGTTGATGTTACTGTTAATGATGGCAACCAGAATGTAGATTGTAATATTTTTAATAAAAGACCCACCAGGACGGTGAGGCCTCCAAAATATTTAAAGGATTATGTGTGTAATTCTGAAGGGGAAGATGTAGTGTAAAGTAGAGTGTAGGTGTTGGCAACACTTGGAGCAAACGTCAGTTTTTATAACGTACAAAATAAAAGTGGATCATTAAAAAGAAAATATAGTTTTTATTACATAAAAACTCATTACTACAATTACAAATTTATATTATTATGTTTTAAAAAAATATATATTAAAATTAATTGGGTAAAAAAAAGATTGGTTGGCATTTTATCGTTTATTGAAAGCTAAGCGCTGCTGGTAGAACTTGTAGTAATTTACTTAACTGCATAATATGCATAAAACATATTACGCAGCTTTAATTACATTCTTGAATGACTAAGCACATTCGAGGAGCAATTAAAAATGCTAGGCTACCTTAGCAATAATAAAATGATAATAAGTTGTGTACATTTACTTTTACCATGTTTATGTTATTGATTTCCAGTCCCCGATATTTCGGCGTTGCATGCACCATGATCACGGATTAACTTAAGTTAATGAGGGTGGATGTTAGGAACTGAGCAGACGAAACGGTAGACCGAATTTCTTGGTCGTCCATACCACTTTTCTCGATCGCACTATCAACTTGAACTTGAACACACATGTATAACTCACAGTGTCACTCCGGGAAACGCCACCGTTTTGATTGTTGCGGGTTTTACATGAATGTATCACTGAATTCCAGACATTCGACAATTTCAACCCACCTTCACGATTGAAATTATTTTAATGGTTTTTTAATTTAATAGCTTCTCTGACCAGTTTTATTTCATAGTGGTGTTCTGTCGGAATAATCTGATGTGTATATTTGCTGTAATATCTTATACTTTGAATTTAGTCGTTACCCCAAGCTGTAGACGCTGTAGTACGATGTAGTAAACGATACCATATTCTTCCTTTTTAGTTTTTGATAGACGTTTTGTGTTCAAGATTGAATTAATTGACTGGAACAGCACAAATCACACGCCAACCAAACTCTAAGCGCCAACCTTCATGGACCTTTAATACCAACCTCATTACGCATCGATTTTGTGTCTATGGTTTTTACCGCCCTTTTTTGTACCTAATTTTGAACATTTTAAAAGTATTTTACAAATCCACTGATTTTAATTTGCCTTATAAAGCCTGCCCCTTATATGGTCCTGGAACTTGGCCGGATTATATTTTCAGCTGATTAAACATTGAATAAGCCAGTGTGTGCAGTTATTGAACTGGGGATTGCACGCGTTTGCGTCGTATAAGAGTGGTCGTGAGTTCAACGAAGAAAAGTGATTGACATGTGAGCCCAACACTCTAATCAGGTATTTATAAGAATCATTAAGAGGGTCTGCTGCATTGCTTATTAAATCCAGCTCTCATCTCGAATCTACAATGTTGCTTGGAAACTTTTGTGTGACGTTAATGATTAGGTTTCATTTCCGGAAATATGAAAATCTCGATATTTTTAATCGGTCTGTACTTTCCCTGTAAAAATGCCGATATACCCCGTCGTGCTTTTATTAACTTTTATCGCTAAATAAAAAAACAATTCAATGGTAACAAGAATATGTACTTTGTTTAAAACCAGCAATGAACAGGGTAGGATAATAAAAGTGTCATGGCGGTTGACATTGACATTCGTATGTCACTTCACTTGGGTTCGGTTCGGTGTTCGGAATAACACGTAATGGCGGAGGTCTGTTAAGTTTCGGTGCTGATTTTGATTTTCCCACGGTACGGGACAGCTCAGACCTCATTATATGGTGTAAAAACAACCGCGGGTTGTACGCGTTTATATTTCTGACGGCAGAATTTGCGTCGCGTTGTTGTGACTTCAGTTTCGGTGTGTCGGTACATGCCCACGTGCCTTCGTTGTGAATCAACAGTTAATCGGATCATATCTCAATAATCTTCTTCTAAACAGCCACCGAAGGCTGCTGTGTGTAATTACAAAGGCGACGGCAGCGCGTATATAGCGAACATTACCTCGCGTAAGCAGGCACGGTAAGCCTCGCGTGGTGAGCTGGTGGGAACCGGTTCCGGCGATATCGTGGAGAAGGCGGCTGCTCGGCGAGTGGGGCGGGGCCATCTGGACAGCCTCTAGGAGTCGGCCGGCGTGGCAACGCTGCCAGAGTCCAGGAGCCACCACAGCAGCTGATCTACAACCGTCTTATTTCCTTCCTTATCTCTGCCCTCTCCTCAGGTTGCAAGGCGGGTCAACCTTCATCATTCGGTGAGTTTAGTTATTAAGAAGTTAGTTTTCAAGATTCAAGATTCAATATCATTTATTCAGGTTAGGCCATGTTTAGATTACAGCACTTATGAATGTCATTATGCCATCGGTTCGTAAGTCTAACTATGGGGCGGGAGCCTTGTACTGAGAAGAACCGGCAAGAAACTCAGCAAGGGCATTTCTTTTCTCCCTTTCTTTTACAGCGTCAATTAAAGTTGAAAAATGCCCTCCCTATCATAGAAGGGCACTTTCCATTACAATAATAAAAACATAAAACAACTACAAGGACATAAAAATAAAAAATATATTAATAAAAATAAAAAGTTCAGGTGTTCATCAATATAAAATAATCAATGTAATCAATATCTTACATTACAGAAAAATAAAAGTAAGTTTACTACTACTAATATACAATTATAAAATAAGTTAGCAAGAGCAGACCAGCCTCCACAGGCGGCACCCGTTCACGAGTATGACATGTGAATCAGCCATCGCTTCGCTCAACCATGTTTTAGGGAACGTAACGACCCGACTCACATGCCACCACCGCAGAGACACTTTGAGAGAGCATGACACACTCGAGCAACTCCAATGAAGCAAGCAAGAAAACATTTAGGCAACGCAACAAAGTTTTGAGTAGGTACCTATTGTCTGTAAGACACTGCTGATAAAAGGCTATCATACC
Source organism: Scoparia ambigualis (assembly GCA_963921215.1). Taxonomy (NCBI): domain Eukaryota; kingdom Metazoa; phylum Arthropoda; class Insecta; order Lepidoptera; family Crambidae; genus Scoparia; species Scoparia ambigualis. Next base: position 58,789,563 of record OY992502.1, on the reverse strand, counting down.
AGGGTAAAATGAGTTAGTTACAAAGAAAATGGACTTTAAAATATAATATGATTATTTTATCATTACCAGGCTGTTTTGTCTTCTAAATATTCCTTAACTGTATAATAACCTTTCTTAAGTAAACAAGATTTTACATGATTTTTAAACTTATCTAAAGGTAATTCTAGTACAGTACTTGGTATTTTATTATAATAGTGTATACCTTGCCCCAAGAAAGAGCCGAGAACCTTCTGTAACCTGAACAGTGGCATCATAAGTTTTGACTTATTTCTAGTATTGAAAATGTGTACGTCACCGTGTTTAGTGAATGAGTTAATATTGCAACGCACAAAAACTATACAATTATAAATATCTCAATATAAGGTAAAATTTTATCAACTGCAAATCTTTTAAGAATAAATTAAACATCATAAATAAACTATTTTTATGAAAAAACCTTAACTTTTTATACGCTAGTTTTCAAGGAAAACGCCAAAAGACATTTCGATTAAAAAGTAAAATAAAACACCCCTAACGTGCCCTTACGCACGGCACGAGCCGAAACAGAAGATGCCTACACCGCTTACACCTTACACGTGCCGTAGTTTCATTCAAAGGAGCCGACAGAGGCCGACCGCCAATGCCTACACCACCACCGCACCGCTTCTACGTGCGGAGCGAGCGAGAGCGAAAGCCATCCTCCCTTGCCCCCGCCCGCTACACGCCCCGGCCGTGTCGCCCGCCCGCCGATCACCCCACCCGCCGGCGCGTGCGCGTGGCGGGTGGGGTGATCGTCAGTTCGCCAAAAACATACCTATCGCACTAAGCTAATTGCAGTCGCAGGTGTATTCGCGAAAGTTTTTAAAATGCCGTACCGATATTCATCACAGGAGTACATGAATATGGCTATCTGCTACCATGATGCAGGTGAAATTATGTTGCGGGCACAAGTACTGTACGGCGAGAGATACGGACGAATAATTAACATTCGCACCATACTTGGAGCCGTGCAGCGCTTCCGAGAGAGCGGCAGCTTCCAGCCACACCTCGACTCTGGGAGGCCACGATACCCAGTGCGTCTTGAGGAGCACGTGCTGGATTTCTTCCACCGGCACCGAGTGGCGAGCACCGAAGACGCTGCCCGTATGTTTGGCGTAAGCCAGTACTACGTGTGGCGGCTTCTGCGCAGCGAAGGTTACCATCCCTTCCACTTCACTCGAGTCCAGGAGTTGCTGCCAGAGGACTACGCGCCCAGGGTCGAGTTCTGCCGTTGGTTGCTGCGGAACCCTACCTACAACGTGCTGTGGACGGATGAGTGCACGTTTACGCGCGAGGGACTCTTTAATATGCATAATGCGCATTACTGGTGCGAGAACAATCCGCGAGTGTTTCGGCCGGACCACTTCCAACACCGTTTTAATGTTAATGTGTGGGCAGGAGTGTTGAACGGCCATTTACTGGGGCCCGTCTTTATAGACCGTCTGAATACGGACACGTATCTGCAGTTACTACAGCACGACCTACCCGAGCTGCTGTTGGATGTGCCTGTATGGAGCCGCAGGTACCTGTACTACCAGCACGATGGCGCGCCTGCGCACTTCAGTCTGCGGGTACGCGCCTACTTGAATGAGGCGTTCCAAGGGCGTTGGATCGGGCGCGGTAGCATTATCCGCTGGCCGCCGCGTTCACCTGACCTGACGCCGATGGATTTTCATGTGTGGGGTAGGGCTAAATACCTAGTGTATGGGAACGACGGCCATACAATTCGTACCGTGGAACTGTTACGTGCGCGAATTGTGAATGCGTTTGACGTGATGTCCAGTGAGCAGCAAGTGCTCACTGCAGTCCGGAGGCATGGCCTCGATCGTGCAAGACAGTGTTTGCTCACACAAAGCCGTCATGTCCAACATTTAATGTGATTAGGTTTAATTGTAAATGTGTAAATAAGAACCTGTAATTAATAACTTGTAAATATGTAAATCTGTAAATATCAATGAATTTAGACTTTTAAACACGCCAAGTTAATGTAAACTTTACATAGCTACATTACTTATTTCAATCTTGGTAAAAGATAAATCTAACGAATTGTATTAACTTGTCAGTCCAAAGCCTGAAAAAAGTGTGATGGGAAGTCAATTCGTTGTGAATAGTCAAAGCATTTAAATAAAAACAGACAAATTATCTATGAGTTTCATTTATTTACAATACCTATAGGTACCTACCTACTCGCATCACTATCTAGGGTGCATCCCCTGTTTACGTTAATTTTTATTGCGTTCATTTACTTTACTCCGTATCTTTGGAAAAAAAAAAATGTCTCCCGCTCGCTATTAAACTAACCGTGACTAGGTAGGTAATTTGTAATTGTGTAACTATAACAAATAATGACGGCCGGGTGGTCGAGTGGGTCAGCGACCCTGACTGCGAAACCCACGGTTGCGGGTTCGAATCCCGCTAGCAACAAATTTGTGTGATGAGCACGAGCAATTTGTGACTGAGCCATGGATGTTTATTAGTATTTATGTATGTTTATCCGTTATCAGTCATCATAGCACAGGCTACGCTTAGTTTGGGGCTGAATGATTGGTGTGAAAGTTGTAAAAAAATATTTATAAATTTCAAATACGCTAAATTAGCGCATAGGTGATTTGTTTCTCGCAGCGGAGTATTAACATGTGTTACTTAGGTGTGGTGTGATAGTTTTGGGTACCGTTGTTTGTGGTGGAGTCTATCCCGATGTCACAGAATAATGTACCCGATGTACAGCGCTTAGCGGTGCACTGCCGCGGCCACCACATTCAAACTTATGAATCAAATGAGGAAAGAGTGCAGAACGATTAAAATGAGAGAGAGGGGCGGTTAGAAGCAGCCATGTTTTAAAACTATTTATGAATGAAAATTAAAGTGAGGAAAAAGTGCAGAAAGAGCGAAATGAGAGAGAGGGGCGGTAAGAAGAAGCCATGTTATAAAACTATTTATGAATGAAAATTAAAGTCAGAGGGTGCTCTAAAAAATATTACAAATGTTGTGTTAGGAAAAGTAAAAATAAAAACTAGCCTGAATTTTTTTTTTAATGTTAGGGCCTTATTTCTCTGATATAATTAGATGTTTTGTCAAAATATTTGTGGTTGATAAAATTTAACCTTATATATTGCAAGCAGCTGTAAGAACACCAACTTCTTTAGAAATATCTCTTAGAGAAGTTCGTGAGCTTAGTCTATAGATGGTTCTTATTGCCCGTTTCTGTAAAATGAATATAGTTTCAACATCAGCCGCTGTTCCCCACAGTAGGGCGCCATATGACATGACACTATAAAAATAACTAAAGTAAACCGTTTTAGCAGTTTCAACTTCGGTTAATTACCTAATTTTTCTAATGGCGTAAGCAGCAGAACTGAATTTGCCGGCCAATTTCGATATATGAGGATTCCATTGAAGTTTTGAGTCAAGGGTTATCCCTAGAAAAACAGTCGAGTCTACCAAATCTAATTTATCACCGTTTATCCTTACATCAGTTTGTTCGGTCTTAACATTTGGTAGTGTAAAATTAATACATTTGGGTTTTTTAGCATTTAGCTGTAAATTATTAACAGTAAACCAACTGAGTACCTCTGAGAGAGCATTGTTAACATCGTCATAATTTTTCTAAGACCTAGTCACATTAAAAATGAGTGAAGTATCATCTGCAAACAATACAATATCACAGAAGTTTTCAACAAAGAATGGCAGGTCATTAATATATATCAAAAATAAGAAAAGCCCTAGGATTGACCCTTGTGAAACTCCCATTTTTACATGAGAACCAGACGACTTAGTTCCATTGATATCGACAGTTTGTGTTCTAGAACTGAGATAAGACTTTATCAAATCAAGCGCAAAACCTTTGAGACCATAGTAATTTAACTTTATACACCAATGTCTGGTGCTCAACGCAATCGAAAGCCTTGGACAGGTCACAGAAAACTCCAAGAGCGTTATAAGACTCCTCCCAGGCATCAAATATATGTTTTACTAGAGCAACACCTGCATCAGTAGTGGAACGACCCTTAGTAAAACCGAATTGCTTACTATGTAAAAGATTATTTAAATAAAAGTATTCCACTAACTGTTCGAGAATAATTTTTTCATAAATCTTACTAAGTGCTGGTAGTATAGAAATTGGTCGATAGTTACTGGGGTCCTCTTTATTTCCCGATTTAAATAAAGGTATAACTTTACTAAACTTCATACATAACAGTTATTAAATATTTCAGCAAGATGGGGTGCAATTTAATTATCTTTATGGATATGCCCCACAAATCACCTGTGTTTTTCATTTTTAGTGATTTGAAAGTTTTAATAATATTTTTAGAGTCAATATATTGAAAATTAAAAGGAACATTACATTTGGGTTCATGTTGTTCGAGAAAAGATTGTGCCGCCACTGGTGATGAATTTAAATTTGAAGTTGTTACCACAGGTATGTTTATAAAGAAATCATCAAAAATATTAGCAATTTGTGCATCTGAATTGATAAGGTTTTCTTTAACTTTAAGAGTGAAAGTTTTGTCCCGTGGTTTTAATTTAAGTACCATTTTCACGGTTGATGATATCCCAAGTGGCTTTTATTTTATTATTAGATTTTTTAATTTTATCTTTAATGCAATTAGATTTTGCTAGTATGCACACTTTCTTAAACAATTTAGAGTAATTTTTTACATATTCTGTAAAATTTAAATTATGGTTATATGCCCAACTAGCAAAATAAGTACTTAAAACGATCTCAAGACTACTTTTATTGTCACTTATAAGAAACTTGTATCATGCTACAAAGCTGGATTTGGGCGCAGTTATAGGAGCGTTTATTTCTATAACTATCTTATAATCATCTTTTAAAAAGTTACTAAACCCTATAATATACTTGACGAAGCGCAATAGCTTCTATAATGATATGAGATTACACAATTACAAGCACAAACGCTCTTGTTAGTATCTGACATAAGTATCTTACTAAAGCAATCTTGTTTTTAATGCACTAGTAATGTACTTAGTTATTACTAATAAGTATATTTTATTAGAAGTTATCTTTTTTGTTCTTTTGGCTGGTGGTTCCGGTTGTTTTGTGGTAAATACTTAATAAGAACGTAAGTTTCTATTACTATTATTTTGTATTATTGTAAAACATTAATTACTAATAATATATTGTCAATATAGTGTATAAACTCGTGGGGAAGTCATTTTTACTGTAAATGTGTACCGCAATTTAGTTATTTTCACAATCCCCGCCGAAAAATAGCACATTAGTATATTGTTGTAAATAAAATATTTCATCAATTCTTATGAATATTCGCCATGTTTTGAAATTGCTCTCCATTAAGTACTTTATAGTATCATTGTAGGTAAATTAGTACTTGTAGCAGTTTCAGTCCAGATAACTCGCCTCCATTTAAAAACAAATTAGGGTTCCCTTGAAATATGCCTGCTAATGCTAATTATAATTCTTTATACCTATTTGTCACTTTTCTCCTGTAACTACCACTCGTTTCCAATCGCTTAAATTCATGTCCAACTTATTTCCTCAAGACGAAGGGGAACAACTGAATCTCAACAACATGGCTGACGTTTACTAATAAAGTTATTGATCTAGTAGCTTATAAGCTTTTTTGATCAAATAGCGCTCTTATTAAGTACTATTAGATTTAAAAGAGTCTCGAGCAAAACTATACCGGCGCAAACTTAAAGTGATCTCAGCTAACTATATTATTATATCTTGTTTTCTCACAAAATGCTACTATAGGATCAAAATGTCATTCTAGACTATTTAGTTTTACAGTAAACAATTATAGGAGACTTATTCCTAAAAGTGTCCTAAAATAAAATCTTGTAGCTACCTATAAGACTAACTTACAAAGACAAATCCTCTTGAGAATATCTACGTTTCTGAAATGCTATTACTAGTAAAAGTGTCCTATAGATGTTTTGTAGGTCAGTCTTGTAGCGAACTATAAGACCGAGATATAAAAACGAATGCACTGAAATATGTTAAGGCTTGGCAAATGCTATTATAAGTTAAATAGTCTACCGCAATGTCTCTATAAGAACGTTATTAGTAGTGACAGACTTATAAACTTTCTTTATAGGATTACTTTGCTAGTTGGGTGGTCTTAAATTATATAACTCACACAGTTTATTTCTACTTTTATAAATACCAGTCGTGGCCCAATCACAGAACTTAAGTTTTTGTGAAAACTTTATTGTTTTAGAGGTAAACACTCGATTGTATTCTGTCTTTATTAAATCAAAGAGATTACTATATAGTACATCCGGATCATCATGTATAAAGGGCAAAGTATCGATATTACAAGCTACATTGGTTTTCAAACACTCCATTCGCTTTTTTGTAACTGGTTTACATGTTACAGATTTAGGCTCCTCCTTAACATCAAAATCATAGGTCACCTTCAAACCACAATGGTCAGACGTAAGACTACTATTATAATAACTGACTTAGAGACAGGGTTATAGTCTGTAAAAACTTTATCGAGACAAGTAGCCGAATGTGAAGTTATTCTAGTGGGTTCAAGAAATAGATTTCTTAGATTAAAACATTTAAATAAAGCAAGTAGACGAACACTCCCCGGAGTGTTTTCTAGAATATTTATATTAAAATCCCCACATACTAAAATAAATTTATTTTTCAATTTTATTCTCTGAAGTACGTCTTCCATTACTGATTCGAATACACCGAAACTGCCGGATGGGGGTCGGTATACACACACTATAACAAAGCTATTACACTCTATACATGATAGCTCAATGGTACGCTCCACTGAAAGGCCTACAATATCGTTTCGTTCTTTATATCTAATATTATTTCTTACTAGTATTAGAGAACCACCGTGAATAGCTGTACTACGCACGTACGTGCTTCCTAGTTGAAACTTATTAATATGGAATGATGTGTCATGATTTCTTAGCCAATGTTCAGTTATAAAAAATATATGAATATCCTGTCTCTTTGCAAATAATTCCAATTCTAAGTCTTTGCCAGCCAAACCCTGAATGTTTTGATGAACAAAATTAATGTATGTGGTATTGGCTTTTGTCTTAGACCTCAGTTTAAACCAGAGGTTGATACCTTATTACTAGTTGTAAAAATTGCATTAGTAGAATTACTAATGATAACGTTATTATAATATGTAGTCTTAGTTATAGAAATAACTGCATCTTGTATATTATAAGCTAACAAATTAGCTATCTGCGTCTTACATTTCTTTGAAAGATACATGGTATCTGAAGTCAAAATAAAATTATTAATAAATTTATTAATGTCAAAAGTTAAAACATTAACGCTGCGTATCGCAGCTAATTCCAAGCAGGCCATGATCAGTGACCTGGTGGTCCATGGTCTGGTTGGATCATACTTTATTTTTCGAAAATGAAAAATCTATTTTTTTTTATTCAGTAAGCTTAAAATACCGTACGTGACTAGTCACACTGATTGCGGCTATAAACTTACCAAATCGTACACTGCCTTTTTTGGATGTTTTACGACCCAAGTGCATTTAGAGTTAGTGGGAGATTTAACAAGTAATAACTAGTTACTTGCATTACGCAGATTCATCTCACGCAGAGGAATACCATCACACATATTTTCCGACAATGGTACCTCATTCGTTGGCGCATATTATGATATTTTTAAATTTTAAAAGGTAATTGTAACTCGCTGATTTCTGACGCATCGCAGGAAAGTACAGCTTTCTTATACCGTTTTTTTTTTACTTACGGAAATGCATTTACGTATACACACCGGACTGCCCTATCGACTAAAACCGTGGGATGCTCGTACTTCCGCCAAAGGACCCAGCCCAAGACCCAAAAAAATGCATAATTTCCGAAAACTCTAAAAATTAAAAAAAATTATAGCTCGTAATTTTTATAAAATATTGAAGTTTTTGTCATAGTTTTCTAAATATCCTATTTAGAAGTCAGTTCCATTGAAACGAATAACACAAGAAAAATTCTTTAATATGTATTCAAAGATAACGAAACATTAAAAAAATGTCTTCGTCAGGCGGAAATTGAACCCGCGTCTTCCGCAATCTGTTCGTCTGCGTTGACCACTCCACCACTGAGGGTTTGATTAGACCTGACGAAATTTTAAACGCTATTATTTTTATGTTTCTAAAGCAACAGTGTCTTACCAAACCTCTTAAAATTTACATCCTTATACAGGTAATTATGCTGCTGCTTTATGCAGTTGGTAGGTATTTATGCTCATTGCGTTTAAGAGGGATTACGCATTTCACTTTCCCATACAAACTTTTATGTCGAAATTTTTAAAAACCAATAAGCCAATTTTTTTTAAACTTTGCATGCTAGAGTAACACAGTGATCTAAATAGTTTGTTGAAAACATTTTTAGAAAACGTTCATTTAACTGAGTTATTGCGATTTTAAATTCTATCTATAGTGGATGGAATTTCTTTTTATAGTGGACTTTAAATCGCATTATCTGAGCTAAATAAATGTTTTTTAAAAATGTTTTCAACAGACTATTTTGATCCCTGTATTTTACGTTAGCATGCAAAGTTTCATTAAAATTAACTTGTTGGTTTTTAAAAATTTCGACTTGGAAGTTTGTATGGAAAACTGAAATGCGTAAACCCTCTTAATATATAATCAAATAATAAATATAGACAAGGTGGCCACAGCCTAAGCAATTGTGTTTCAATGTTTCCGTGAGATCGACCACATGATAGCATTAAGCTTAATTAAAAATACAATAATTAATAAGTTTCATTCAGTCCGTATGCTATGGTAGTTGAAGCTTAGCTGTGGCAAAGAACGCAGATTCCTGCATAATTAAATGATAGATATGCCAGTATAAAGGCAAAATTAGAACTATTTTTAGGACTCTGGTAAAACCTACAGGCGATATGAAGCATGCACTGAAAATATAATTTATGAGTTGTAAAATAATTATGTTTATTTGGTTTTTTAATAGTGGGTAGCCAATGTCTAAATTACAGTTTTGAGGTTTCTACAAATAACATTGGCAAAAAATTGAATAGACAACCTGTAATTTAAAATATGTTTACGTTATTTCCTCTTCAATCCTTTCCATTCGTTATATTATAGTAGTTATATAGGTACGGGTATATTTAGGAAATTCTAACAAGAACAAAACTCCATATAATTCACAAGATATTTTATTTTTGACTCAACACACTTCATCTTTAGCCACGATTTCTATACTATATTTGACTATACCTAACGACATCTAAATACATCAACTACGCAAAGAAATGAGTGATTGGCTACTACTGACGTGCACTCAATTCTAACAAACGTTTTAAAATATAACTTATTGAAACCTAAGAAAGCCTCAAAGCATAAAATTATGTTTGAATTAAATAAAAAATCAAACTTTAATCATCTTTATTACTCAACAAGGTGTAATAGCTGTAGGATCCTTTTAGTATCTGTAAAAAAAAATATTTTTAACATTATTATGATTCGCTTTGTAACATTAAAATCAAGTGGTAGGGTTTCTGATCAGAATCCGCTTGAACAAACTGGCAGTCGTTCAGACTGGTGGTAGTTATCCTGCTCACCTACTTATTCTACTCATTAGCGTTTGTTATAGTAAATTGGTAGACAAGTTTACAAATATAATCTTTGAGTTTATTTGAGCGTTTTTAACGCAAATAATCAAATATAACAAAGTTTACAAATCCTTGGCGATTGCTAACACTTATTGATCGCTAGCACGGTTTACATACTTAATTCAATAATAAATAAATGATGTTACAAAATTATATAAATGAAATTTTTATTATGTCCTTAATACCTACTTGTAGGCTATTTTATTATTTTATATAAATTGTATTTTATGTAAGTTTAAAAATCTGTAATAATTTCCAATATACCTATTGTTCTCCTCAAACAATTGCGTTGGATTTGCCAGTTATGACGCATATGAGGTCTAAAAAAATTTTCTTTTAGCCTGCAATAAAGTGTGATAATTAGCAGACGTCTAGACGACGACAGATCATAACCCAGCCGAATTATGACCAGAATCCTACTACCAGACTGCTAGCCCCACTCGACTATACCGCAAGAAACGTGGGTAGATTCAGTTTGGTGAACAGCCCCGCGGTGAACTCTATGTCGTTGCGGCGTAGTTGGCCGCCTAGCAACAGCATGCAGCGGCGCACGCGCATACTTTGAGACCACCACGCGCTGGCGTACAGGCCGTCGTCGACAATGTTGCTCTATGCGTAAGGTTCAAAAATAAATTATTAGAACTGTTAAAACTGTGTACAGTCGGCGGCAGATCAACCTACCCAAATATGTCAAATTTCTCCAATGGATATTGATACTTATAACCAAACAGTAAAGTCCACAATTGATTGTAGAAATTTGACAGTTTTGGGTAGGTTGATCTGCCGCCGTGTGTACATACATACATACATTAATGACGACTATTTATCCCCGAAGGATTTATCAGAGGCCAGCAAAAGCAGTCTTCTACCATAGTCTACTTTTCACCAAATAGCGTCTACACATGTGCTCAGCGTGACAGGTGGTGAGCCCATAGAGTAGCTCTATGCTGTTGGATGTACGTGCTGTCTTTAGTCCGTTATTCGGCTTTTATAACACCCAAAGGAATTGAGGGGGTGGTAGTATTCTTCACCGCTACGCGACATGGTTGTTTGTTGGAGCTACGTTATTATTTGTATTTAATATTATTATTATTGCACACTTCTTTAGCTTCACTTACTCTCAAAAAACAGTGACAAAATAAAAACAGTCATGTTATCAATATACGACTCCTGCCATATATCCACCCCTAATACAATTACGTATTTGTCTCCTGCTATGCGATTCTCTAAGCGACACATAGACGCTGCGCGCATGGCTGTGATCTGTTGTCTCTTTCCAACTCTATGAATATGAAAGAGACAGAGTAAATTTTTAGCGCTGGGCAGCCGCTGCCACCAAGGCTTTAAATTGGAGAATCGCACTGCTGTTTTAAAAGCACTAGATTGGTATTACAACAACTTATCGTACGTGTAGAATTTATGATGAAAGTATTGAAAGTAAATGAAGCAAAGGAGGTATCAGGGTCGTAGTAAATGGAATGCGGTGAACTATGCGCCCTATGGGTAAAGGGGTTAAGGCTAGGTAGGCCGCGCTTTGAGTTTTTTCAAACCATCTGAGACATAGAAAATAATGGTTTAAATTCTAGAAAAAAGTATGTATTAGTTAAGGATCTAAGCTAGCCAAAGTCGCATTCAGTTACAAAATCCAATAAACTAAACTCGATAAAAAAATCCCAAAGCTACCCCTTTTTGTAATGTTTTTTAATATTATGACTAAACTACTGATAATTTACATTAAATTTTTGTACTTAACTAAAGACAAATATTTCGCAGATAAATTCGCAGAGTATATTATAAAGTACATATAGGCAAAAAACCTATAAAATATATATATATTATATATATATATATTTGCGCCGCTTCGCTGTTATACCTGTCCCGTACCGTCGTCGTCGGTTGTACCGTCGTCGTCGAGAGAGCGAGAGAGAAGCGCTCGAAATCAGTGATGCAAAAGTTCCCGATTAATCGGGAGATCTACTGATTTTGGCTTTTCCCTCCCGATATCCCGATTTAGCGACCGTGTCTCCCGAATTTTTACATTGTGAACTAAAGTAACGATTCGAATATAGTATTATTTAGTATTCTAAAGATGATAACACCAGAAGTGGCCTGGTAACACTAAGCCCAAGCGCGCACTGGCGGCCAGGTCGCAGCGGCCAGGCCGCGACGGCCAGCGAAATATATGCACTTGGCCGCTCGCCACTTGCGGCCAAGTGCGCGAATTAAGTAGTCGACAGCGGATTTGTTATAAAAAATAACTTTATTAACAACGAACAGCGTTACAGGCTAATACAATAATCATTTTATTCTGATTTAACACTAGTATTTATATAATAATAAATGCTTATTCTAACTTATATAATGCTTGGTCTAACTTATATTATTCGGGTCAATATGTGTTGCTTACAAAGCGTAATGAGCCCGGGTTGTCAACCTTAACGCTGATGATGCAATTCATACATTTCGCTGGTCGCCGCGGCCTGGCCGCTGCGACCTGGCCGCCCCAGTGCGCGCTTGGGCTAAACCAATGCACGGGTAGGTAAAAATTATATTCTCTTTGGCACAGGAATTCCCAAAAAAATTCTTACACGGCCTCTCAAGCTCTCAATATACACAAAACATTACAGCGAAACTATTGCTTGGTGGGGAGTTAAGTTTATTTATTATATAGTTTTGTTCGTCCGCATTGTTGTTGTGACAAAGGAATTGTCCGACTCCAATGATTCTTTTAATAGCCCAAGTACTAGTACTGGAGCTAAGCGAAAAAAATACGCACAAAATTATAAAGAGTAGAAATAACCAAAATTGTTATAATTTTAATATTGACCAAAAAATGTTTACAAAAATGGTAAGCAAGAAGTGGTATGAAAATAAATAATGAGTAATCACTGTATCTGTAAATTTTTTAAAATTACTTTAATTAATAGCATAAGATACTGTTGTTTTATTTTGACAAAAAAAATCTCCCGTTTTCTCCCGATTTTTAAGTGGAAAATTACCCGATTTTTAAATTTTCACTTTTGCAACACTGCTCGAAATACCTCGCCTTAAGGGAGGTTAGGCGGTCAGCGAAAATTCCGGGTCCTCGCGGGTGTTGCGCGGTGCGGGGTCCGCGGTAATTCGTAAGCGCCATTCGATTTTTTATCGAAAAGTTAATAAAATTGTTTAGTTTTATGAAAATACAAAACAGTCAACATATTGAAAACGTAAATAGGTATTTAACTTTTTATGTGTTCATGATTTTATAGGAATTATTATTGTAAAACACGGTCGTAATGTGCATTTAAATTAAATTTTAGAGGTTACTTCAGGATTTTTTTCTATCGAGCAAAATGTGTCTAATCGTGTTTTGGAAACAGTCATCTCTTCACCCATACGTTCTGTAATACATATTGAAAATTTCAGTAGGAAACGCTAATAGAAAACAGCCAATTTTTCCGCTTTCGCCACCTAACCCCCTTAACTATTTACTTGTACATTAAATGCAAAAAGAGCCTTATTCAATGTCAACACTGCTACATCATCCTTTTCTAAAAGTTTTAATGTGTTTGCAAGAAATCATACTTATTATTGTTACCTACATATACATACTATCACGACTATTATCCCTTAAGGGTTAGTCAGAGACTAGGCAATGAGGATCGCAAAAGCAGTCCTCTGCCATAGTCCACTTTTCACCAAATAGCGACTGCACATGTGCTTAGCGTGACAGGTGGTGAACCCATCACCGCTCTATGCTGTTAGATGTTTGTGCAATCTTTAGTCCGTTAGTCGCCTTTTACGACACCCAAGGGAAGAGAGGGGGAGGTAGTATTCTTTCAACACTACTCGACACGGTTAAAAAAACAACAATGTATAAAATAATAGCTCTTTGAATTTAATTTATTTATACCTACGATTTTTCCTCAAAATATGATACTCTTATAAATATGATACAATTGGTCGAATACGTGCTACCTACTGCGAGAGGGGGACATAGGCAAGCCCCAATAAGATAACAAACCATTTGTAACTTACCATGTGAAATACCTCATTGCTATGCCAACAATACAGAAACAGTTGGACTATGAGTGCCATCAGATATTCAGCTATCCAAATTTTTTGCATGTTTGTCGTACCATCCTGTAACACATTTAAGTCATTGACAGAAATAAAACAATAATATTTCACAACAGTTAAAATATTCTCTAAAGTTAATAGTGAAATGTGTTTTGAATATTAAGTTCTCAAATAGAAGGAGATCAGCCTGCAATAAGAATTTAAAGACTGCCATTAGACGACAGTAAAAGACCAACGGCTCAACGTGCCTCCTAAAGCATGGAGAAGGGTACCTCTTTAAACACTAAAAAAATTTTACCATAGTTATCTGTATTGCACTCGCACATATCATTAGAGAGCAAATTATGACGTATAAAAACATCACCGGCGATAGAAGATTGTTCAGGACCTTGGAATATCTACAAAGAAAAAGAAATATATTATCACAGTATAATAAATGCTTAAAAACTGTTATGTTACAAAATATATACTTCATCAGAAGCAAATGATGATCGTGACACTCCTTTATATTTTCAATTTTTTCTTTTTCCGTTTTATTTTTATCATTGAACAATCTCGAGCAGTTATTGCTTAACAGTTTCAACTGGCCAGCAAAAAACGACATCAGCACAACCGCATTTGAGTCATAAGTTGCCACCACACCGCCACCATAGAAACAAATGAGAGAGTCTTCTATAACGGTTATCCAGTAGCCAGTGCCTCGGGTCTTGTCAAAAGGCACCCAAGAACTTATGATTTCTGGGTACGGTTTGAGGCCATCTTCAATACGTTTCCTGTAGTCTTCTGACGACCAGAAAGCTATTGAAGGCGCCACAATAACCGTTACAACAGTAGCTGCTACTAAACTCCAGTAGAAACAAGTGAGTCGCCTAGAGTATTTAGTGTACTCATCAATAACAGCATTAGTAACATAGTCCTTTTTTGAGAGCTGCCTTTTCTCCAAATTCGATACGTACTCTATAATTTCTTTCCAATCATCATGCCAGATTATAAAGGTGCCAGTTTTGACCACGCATACTGTACTCAACATTGTCACCGAAAGGTTTCTCAAAGCCAAACTTAAATTGGGCCATATGAACCACAATTCTACGTATTGGCTAATAACGTATAGCGCTGCGACTGTATGTACTATATAATACATTTTGGACGTTATTGTTCTTTTTGGTAACCACATTCCCCATTTACTTATACCCCACAGAGTGGGACCTAAGAGAGGATGGTCAGCATTTTCAAGAATTTTTATAATTGGGACCGTCATCTCTTTATGGGATCTCTTTTATTTCAGAAAAATGAATGAATGTTATTTTTAAAAAACCTGCGTCGTTACTCGGTTTCAAATATTTAAAGAAAACATAATTTAAAACACTTTAATAGAATTTAATAAAAAAAAAATAAAAAAACTCTTGATTAATACTTTTCAAAGTCCAAAACAAACAAACTTGCAGCTGCAAATTCTATTTCAAAATAACAGAATTATTTTTATTTACAAGAAGATATGGAATACTTTGGCTAAAAAGGTGTCTCCCATAAACATACAAGCGATTGAACCAATACATGGATCTTGAGATATAACAGAGTAACCGATGCCATAAATGATCCCAGTCGATTGTTTTTAATGTAAAATATGTTATTATAAACATTAAAACACTATTTTTAATTATGTTTTTTAAATGACGCTTTCCAGGTGATTGGGGTTTCTGCAGGGATTCGGGGTAGGGGTACCCACTAAAAAACCTTGTACAGCCTATATCTTGCTCTTGGGGCGATATTGAGACCGCCTGTTGAGCAATCGCCAGAATTTACCCCGACCAGCTCGCCTGAGATGTTACATACTTATCCTAAGACAAATACACGTTTTGATTGGGTACGTTTCATTATACTTTTTTGCGTCATTTGATTAGGGGCGGACAAACATCAAAGTGAAATAACACGTTACGTTGTGTAAATAATAAGTACCTAGTTTTGAAACCCTTAATTTTCTATGTTTTGATTGATTGATGTCTCATTTGCAAATAAAGTCTATAAGTACTCTGTTTTGACAATATGATTGCTATTTGTTGGTTAATTTGATGTTTTCTGATAAAGAAAAGGTTTTTTTACACTTACTTGCAAATTCTTAGTGTTGTAGTATTTTCTTAGACATTACATTATCTATTTGAAAGTAAATAAAAAGGGAACACTAAACTATTATACAGTGTAAATAATAAATAGTTTTTTATTATTATTCTTGAAATTGAGAAATTAATGTAAAGAAACTATATGAGCCTTTCATGATCTGAAACAAAGAAAATAAGTGAGGAAGTAGATTAATAAAAAATTTCTTTGGTATGTCTTACTTTTCCTATCTAGTTTAGATGAGGACATGTTTCCTAATTCTGCTGCTTAATTGTAAGTCTGTAATGCCTTGTTATAATTTGAAGTATATATGTATTAATTTTTAAGGCGTAGAGCTATAACACATTTACGCTACAAATTAAACGTATTACAAATTAAAAGGCGACAGTTTGTTTGCGCAGAATTTATAATTTAAATATCTCTGTGCACTTTCGTGGATCAAAAGGCATGCTAATTCGTTGCTTCTTGTTGAAGTCGTAAGCCGGCAGTCGTTGAAACCCAACAACCCATTAACGGCTGAAATTAAAAAGCATTTTATGTTCACTTAAGAGTTCGAATGTGACTTCTAGAGTTTGAAACTTTACTTAAGCTCCATACACCATGTCAAATTTTTAACTCAAGTAGACAAACCAACAGATAGATTGTTTATTAATATCAGTCATAACATAAGTCACCATAGTGGCAATAAGTTCTGACCTCTCTACGTACTATTGCGGGCTTGAGCTCGACAATGGGACGTTTACAGGATTTTTAGGGTTCCGTAGCCTAATGGCAAAAAACGGAACCCTTATGGATTCGTCATGTCTGTCTGTCTGTCTGTCCGTCCGTATGTCACAGCCACTCTTTTCCGAAACTATAAGAACTATTTAACTATTACTGTTTACTTTGCTTTACTTGGTAAGTAGATGTATTCTGCGAACCGCATTAAGATTTTCACACAAAAATAGAAAAAAAAATAATTTGGGATTCCCCATACTAAATTAGAACTGAAACTCAAAAATATACCTAAATCAGAATCAACTTTATTTTTAAACTTCTTTATTTGGCTGAAATTAATTTATTAGCAAACAAAAATACGACTATGAAATGGTCATTTTGTGGCCGCCATCACTTTTTTTTTGCGTAAGAACAAGACGCATTGCATCAGATGACAATGACATTGACAGAAGTTGGCTGGATTGGATTTCTCAGAGAAATAGTTCTAAAGTAAGAGAAATCTAACTTTTAGATTTTTATTGCTAATTTATCATAAGCGAATACTTGAAAATGGGTATCGCTTTGATTTGAATGCCATGCCATTTTCGATCTGTCAGGCAGCCTATCGTCTGTCACTGACATTGTCAATTACTGTCAACTGAAGCGTTTGGTTACAACCACATAATTAAATAAACAGAACAGAATTCCACACGCTCCATCCGTATCGTGTTTGATATTTAAAACCTTTGTGTACAACAAGAAAACATAATAAATAATTTTAACTTGAATTCGTACGCCCACTTTTAGTCATTTTTTTCAAAAACACTATGTTCATTTAGCACATAACGAAACGTTTCGTTTGAGTTACAAGTGTTGCTATACTAGTGTCAGTGTTACCAAAGAAAAATATTACAAACGTGATAGAAAAATATCTCTCTAATAAAATCTTTATTAAACTCTGAGTAGTTTACACGATTTACTATTTACATACCTTGTGGTACAAACAGAAATGCTATACATTTTGGGTCTATTGTCAAAGGAATTTGCCTAATGTCCTTTCATTGCTTATTTTTTTACACGTTGTATAAATTATAAACATAAATAATGTTAAAAATGACAGGGCTTACATTCACGAATGTAGGAACGGAAAGGCTTGAAAAAGGTCCTGCGTTCAACAGTAAGGGGCAGTCCAGCTTACACGCCAACAATAGGACTTGCTTGCGCACACGCACGTCTGCCTTCCACCAGTCACTGGCATACACACCGCGGTCTATTTCTTTACTCTGTATAAAATATCATAAAACATTTTTGTAGAAAGAATATTATTAACGAATAGTCACGGATGTTTTAAAGTTTTAACAAGTACGAAAATAAATATTTTATGTCCATTATTCCCGATGATACTTTTTACAAAACAACAAGAAAAAGTGCACCCCAATTTTTTCAATATTCTCTTTACCTGTCATGCTTTCAAGTTTAAGAAAAATTTCACCGAATCCGAAATCAAATTATAAAGGACGTCAAATATTCTTAAGTTGAAATGTTTTCTAATTCTTTTAAATAAAGAATACTTTATGAGAATTAACATAGAAATAAATAATACATTACATTGATGATATTGGTTTTTATCAATTTTTAACCCACGACGCAAAAAGAGGGGTGTTATAAGTTTGACGTGTCTGTGTGTGTATCTGTCCGTAGCACTTGAAAGCGGTTTTTTGTATTTAAAAATAGGTTTACTAGCGATGGTCTTTATAGGATTCTTGGTCAGATGCTGCAGACAGGATATCCAGCTCACTAGTACACTTTTGAAAAAATAGTAGCAGATAATATGTCGTGTTTTGATTAATATTTAATTTTACCTACGATGTAATGGTGGCAACACGCTGAGCTGATGCTGCAGCCCAGATATCCAGCATAGTCTTAAAAAAATAATAGCAGGTATGTCGTGTTGGTACACAAATGGTACAATATCGAAACACTGCAGGAACTTAGTAGACTTTGTAAGACAGAATGATGTACAAAACAAAGTTCATACATATAGTATTTAAAACTAGTAGGTAAGTATTTGCGTTGCTTAGTGGTCCCACGACGCGGCGACGCTCATCTTAAAATATAAATAGGTTGTGAAAGTTAGAAGGCCGAGGGAAAAAAATTATTTTCATTCCTCATACTCGGAAAGTAGGTCTGAAGTTGCCTGAGGAGCGGGTGGCAAGTAGTACTTTTCCGCCCTAGGGAGAATCGTTTTTCTGACAGGTACTGTCATGTGTAGTTGTGACTTATTATCAAAATAATACTAACAATCCATCTCTTCCCTTGGGTGTCGTAAAAGGCGACTAACGGACTAAAGAATGCACATAGATCTTACAGCATAGAGCGGCGATGGGCTCATCAAAATAATACTACCAACCCCTTTCTTCCCTAGGGTGTCGTAAAAGGCGACTAACGGCCTAAAGACTGCACATACATCAAACAGCATAGAGCGGCGATGGGCTTATCAAAATAATAATAGTTACCATTACTCCTCTCTTCTCTACGGTGTCGTAAAAGGCGATTAACGGACTAAAGACTGCACGTACATCCAACAGCATAGAGCGTCGTTGGGCTTATCAATATAATACTACCCACCCCCTTTCTTCCCTTGGGTGTCGTAAATGGCGACTAACGGGCTAAACTCTTTTTTTTCTTTAGCTAATTCATGTATACATTTTTAGTTACTTTCCTTGTATTCATAATGAAAAGCACAGTGTTTACCTCGGGTGAAAGACTTATTTAGTCCCTTAAACTATTGACGCTTTCGCTACGCTCGGGTGCCAAAATCCGTCTCGGGAATAAAAAAGCTACTTTCACCCCTAGGGTAACAATGTGCTATTTTTTACTTTTTAGAATATTTTTTGTGTCGGGGGTTTCTTATCATTTTTAATTTTATTTTTTTCTTTCATTACGAAATGTATTCCAGTTTTGAAAAGCACTAGAAGACGGCAAGAATCTTTACGTAGGTATAGAAATCTTCAAAACAAATCGAACATTGTGCTTTTGGAATAAAATGTGACGTATGTAAATGGCACCTAATTTGGTGAGGCATTATTTTGCACAAATGCCAGGTAATATTACGAGAAAACTTTTCTTGGCTCACCAAAAGAGTCAATCAAGTAGTTCTGCTAAATCTTTTGCTAAAGGATGATGGGCGTTTTGGTACCCCTCTGTCCAATCAATATGAGTTAAATCGTTGGATAGCTCTATTCAAGTAAACAAAAAAGAATAGACTTTTTTTGTATATGAAGACCAACTCGTAAAGCTTTTCCGTTTTGTAAAATAACCTTTACAAGAACTGGATTTTTAGTTAAATATCTTCGACAAATAAAAATTTGAATAGAAATATAAATATAAAATTAATAAATACGTATTTCCGGTTCAGTTTGACCGATTTCGATGATTTTTGCACAAGGTAAAAACATAACAATTTAACGATAAAAATCGGAGATAAAAAAACGTTGTAAAAAAATGTCTACCATTGGTGGGAAATATAGATAAAAATCACACTAAAATTGGCTTAGACGTTAAAAAAGTTATTAAAAACCGAAAACATCATTCTGTCATTACTATGGAAGGACATACCAGTTAACTGGCAAAATCTTTCTGCAGTCAGCAGCTTAAAAACTGTTTATACTAGTTAATAACCCTTTATTGTACAAATAAACAACATTTACACATACGTTACACAAGACATATACAAGGGTGAGCTTATCTCTAAAAGAGATCTCTTCCAGCCAACCCTAGCTGTGGTTCTAAAAGCAAGTATGCGGGACTAATAAAATGTCAATTTTGATACACACTTAGACATATATAAATAAATAATTTGATCCATAAATACATATATACTTATATATATTTATATATAATATATACATATAATATTAAACAACATTAATATAATAAATTAAGTTACTGATTAATAATAGCGTTGGACAGGTAGCTCTCTCTTAGCAGGCTCTTTTAGCTTGTGTTTAAACGATTCCACCGATGAGCTGTCATTAGTTTATTTTACATTCTGGCTGCATTCACTGTGAACGAGTTGTAAAAAAATATGGAGTTGGATTGAGGATAAAGGAGGGTTCTTGTGTCACAGGAACGTTTAGGCCGGGAAGAGACTGGTAAGAGGTAAAATCGTGAGCGTAGATAATGTGCAAATCTCGGCGTAGTCTAATTGGAAGCCACTTTAGCTTTGACCGGAATACTGAAACATGGTGTCATACTTTCGCAAACCAAATATAAATCGGATTGCCAGGTTTTGCAGTCGTTTCAGTTTGTTTGATAACTTCTCACTAGCATCTAAATAGCAAACATCGGCATAGTCGAGAAGACGGAGCAAAATGGACTGAGCGAGCATAATTTTGGTATTGTACGGTAAGAAAAACTGGAGACGCTTGAGGGAATGATAGGAATAGTGCATGCGCCGACTGACCTCATTTACCTGTGATCTCCAAAATAGCGTGTGATCAATAATGATACTTAGGTTTTTGGTTTTTTCGGCAAATGCAAGCTTCACACCATCATACGAGATCCCAGGAAGATCATTAAAATCCAATTTGCTATACAGCCTATTGCTAATTATACTCATTGGAATACACGGAGAAGCTGCTCTAAAGGATATTATAAAATTCGGAAATCAGAAAGATGCGTGGATTTTGTGTTCACGTGTACAATCCCGACATGAAAAAAAAATTTGGTTTGTCATCAAAAAAGGCGTGTGGACGCCATTGTAATATTAATAATTATAATATCTGTTCTTGTTACCTATTAAAATCAGGATGACAAAGTATAGTGTTTATTTTCATCATCTTTACCATCACCATCATCAACTATCAACGTCTCAAGGGTCTAACGCGACGCTTCGAACCCGCCGTACGCGGCTCTTGAGAAATTCTTCATCAACGAGTACGATCCTTGGCCGTCACGATTGTTGCTGGCCGAGAAAATCTACGTACAATTTGGTGGCCCATGAAGGGAATTCGTTTAAACCCAGGAAGGTAAAAATAGGATTATAGGTACTGGACACGCGGTTGCCGTCAAGGTCATTCCCGGCAAACTCGCGTCTAAGCTGCCGTCAAGATTATAAGTTCAGTGTGAAATACCGGATATCAAGTCAATCTCGGAGTGTTTCAGTGTTTAAATTCAGTGTTCGTAACAATTCATCATAATAATTGTACGACCCTTTGTAAGGAGATAATTCTTACCTTCAACAAAGTGTCGAGATTCGACGGGGCGTATGCATTGAAGATACGCCATTTTGTATCGCATCGCCGCAACGCAACGGGAAGGAAGCAGTAAGCAGACGCACCACAGAGGGCGCGCGCGCGCTGCGTTTCATCATTCTTTGGTAATCGCTTCACTCGTTCTTACGGACCCTTAAGTTTAGTGTTATTGTGTTGTGATTGGCCAATAATTCATGTAAGTACATTCATTGATCCGCTCATCAAACCAATCAATCGGTCTAATTTCATTCAATCTTTATGAATATTGATTCCCGTTCATTGACCTAGTCTGCGGTGAAATCACTCATTCAGTCAATGTCACTGTCATGTCAAGTGTCTGTCAATTAATTAATTTAAGTTATTGTTTGTTTACTTATTCGAAATTTATGTTTCGTTAGTTTTAAATTTGTTACAAGTGTAACTGATCTCAAGTGTTACTGTTTATTACGTGCATTAGTCAGTAGATAGTCATCATGGCTTCGCGTAGGACAAAAAATCAGTTTAGAACGCACCATCGGATGTTGTTGGATTTTGCCGCGACGATCGACGATGCGGCTGGATCTATCTCTGCTTCAGTGGCAAAAAAGCATTTTAATACATACTATAAGGATTTGGTTTTAGCATACGAAACATTATTGGGTTTTTCGAGCGATGAGGTGTCTGCGGAAGACATGTTGCTGTTCGAGGCGCAGTTCACGGAAGTAAACAAACTGTTGGTAAAACTGGAGGAGGCGTCGTCGGAGTCAACTGCTGGTTCTTCCATCACACAAGTTCACATCAAACCAGGTAATGGCCAAATTACCACTCATAGAACTTCCCAAGTTTTCAGGAAACCTAATGGACTGGGTTCCATTCTATAATTTATTTCATTCGTTGGTTCATGAGCGTGATTTGTCGGATGCTGAAAGGCATTATTATCTTAGATCATCATTGTCAGGTGAAGCTCTTCACATTGTCAGACAGTTGCCGGTAGATGATAAGAACTATTCAGTGGCGCTTAATTTACTTAAGTCCAGATATCAAAATACCAGATTACTACTAGATGCTTATATCGGTAGGATAGTAAAGGAGAATGCTCATGAAGTATAGAAAATAAACCCAGGTCCGGCGCAAAAGAAAAGTAACTCAAAATATAGTTAAAAATATGTAATTAAATACTGCATAGGGGGCATCATCGAAATCAAAGGCTGTATGTGTGAAATTGCTATTCGAATTTTTACAGGGGTAGCATAATGTATCTGTAAAAGAAGCAGCAAACAGATACAGTTGCGGTTTAAAAGCGTATACAACGGGACCATATTAGTCCCCGTGCTTCACCCAGGTGGAGAACCTACGTGAAGCACGGGTCCGGACCCATAATTACATGTTTATGGCAACTTCTCTACCACTCCACTACCTACTTTTATAAGTTAATCATTAAAAATAATGTCAGATAAAAGAAAAAAATACTGTATAAATGTTCTTTTTATTTAAATAATTACGCTTAAAAGTTAACGTCTAATACGACATGATCCAAAAATAATGCAGGATGCTCGAACTGTTCCTCATGTCTAGCCCACCTTATGTAATATAAAACGCTCATGACGTGGGCGCAACAGCTCAATATTCTCCTCCCGTGAATGCAGGAATATATCCGGATATGCCATTCCTGCCATTTTCCCTTTTATAAAAAATGTAGGTGTAACAGGTATTGCTTCTTACGGGTCTCGATTGTATGCAACATAAGGATTAACTCAGGATGACGAAACACTTCAAGCGCATAAACACCTGTTTGCTTGATATGCTCACTGCAATAAGAGCGGGCAATTTTCAGATGATAAGTGCCAACAGCAATCAAAATCAAATCTTCATGTATTAGTCTTGGGAAGTCTGTCAATTCAGGAGCATCGGCTTGCATCCGTATAAACGCCACCCTTTGTTGATTTAATTTGTATTGAGGCACATAATCACATAAATGATTGTGGTTATTTACATTATTTATTATTTCAATGAATTGGTTTGTGTACCTGCTGTCCTCGAAGGGCTCTTAAAAATAGTTGTTCATGGCAGCGGCTATCTTAAAATCCTTATTTTCATCCATTTTCTGTATCTATTTTCTCCAATAACCAATCGATAAGCAAACTCTGAATCCAAAAATAAAAAGAATTTTTTTTCGTTTAAAATAGAATCGGCTAAAAATTACAGGAAAAAACGCACAGATCACAACGAATACTGCGCGGTGCACGCCGACCGTCAAAGATTATTACTTGCTCGGTGTTTCAGATGGCACTTTAAACCATAGCTCCACAGCTGCATAATTATGTGTACCCCTGTAAAACTTAGAATAGCAATTTCACACATATAGCCATTGATTTCGATGATGCCTCCTATGCAGTAT
The DNA here is from genome assembly GCA_963921215.1 of Scoparia ambigualis. Lineage (NCBI taxonomy): Eukaryota > Metazoa > Arthropoda > Insecta > Lepidoptera > Crambidae > Scoparia > Scoparia ambigualis. The sequence goes on along the minus strand of OY992502.1, from coordinate 58,765,436 downwards.
TTAATTACTTATTTTTACCTATAATTTGAGTTACTTTTCTTTTTCTGTATTATTCCGGGTTATTTTTGAGCATTGTCCTTTACCCATCATAACATCATCGGTCACTCAACTGCGTTCACAATTTTATGATCCTCTTCAAGAAGCCCTTTAGGCCTTGGAAAAGCTAGATCAGCCTGTCAAAGAGTGGTCATATGTTATATTGTATTTAACATTACAGAAACTGCCTGTTAAGCTGCGGTCACTATTTGAAGAGCGCTATGGCACGAATCCTGATGCTTTGCTCTCCATTAGTCAACTAATGGAGTTGTTGGACGAACAGTGCCGACTGCAGCTGACAGTTGCTTCAGCACCTGAGCCTGTCAGGAGACCACCTCTGGCTTCACTACCAACTGTGCGTCCACCAGCTCCGCGATCAAATCAACATCGGGTGACATCAGGCAAGGCATATCAAGCGAATCAGGTGATGTCATCATCAACAGATCAAGGATCATCAGCTCGTCAGGTGAGGCCATCTTGTTCATTTTGTAGTGCGCAGGGACACTCACTTTATAGGTGCCATGACTTTCAACAGTTGTCACGACCTAGTCGTAAGTCATGGGCGACTAAGTCGGGACACTGCTATCGATGCTTACGGAAGCACTATACAAGTAACTGTACTCAAAGGAACTGGTGTTCTTATTGTGGCTTCCAGGATCATAACTCACTCATTTGCAACGCAGATGAGAACATCGGGGCTCCTCGGCAGCAAAGTCAACCTGCTGCTCGGCTGGTCACCCAATGTGCAGGTGGTCGAGACACGCCAACTTCGTCAAAAGCGCGTCATGTCTCACCAGAGCATATCACTGGTGTGATCTAGGAAGAAGCGGACCCATCGTCAGCACATCATCATCATGAGGCTCCACCGGTGCAATCCATGGCTTATCACCAGAAAGGCCACGAGTTGGTGACAGAGCACATCATACTTAGACCACCTTTCATTCACTCAGGTTTGGGTCACGGATGAGCCCTGATAGGGCATGAGATAAGGTAACGGTTGATGCATCTCAGGGACCATCATTCTCCATAACTATTTGTCCTACTGCAATTGTAATGGTCAGCTCAGGTGATGGTCAATTTGTCTAGGTCCGGGCCACGTTAGATACCGGAGCCTGTGTTTCAATCAAAGTCAAAGTCAAATTATTTATTCAATGTAAACCTTTACAGGCACTTATTGACGTCAATACAAATAATAATAAAAAAACAGTTAATTAACTTATAGTTAAGACTTAACAACTAATCTAACGAGCTTATGGTCTGTGCCAGACAAATGCGCATCGCTACCCCCAGTACCACTGCACGCCGAAACAGAATCGCGTCGAACCGAAATATAAGCCGTGGTCATAGAATTGTGTAAACATACGTATCCTGGTACGAGAAAAAATAGCGGGCAAGTGTCTCTCCCCTACCGACACAAACGGCTAAAACTTATAGGTAATTTATCGTTTTTTTGGGATGAAAGGTGAAAAATTATAACTCATAATGAATTGTTAACTTAAGTTATTTATTACTTAATGGAATAAAATTAAATATGATTTCCAATTATCGTATTGATAATGTGGTAAGTAATAGAAATTGGAGTTTTTGAAGTAAAATAAAGTAACGGCTGAAATGAGTTTTGGAAAACATTAGTACCTAACCAATAAGGTTGACATTTTTAATTCACATTTTTAATCATTCAAATATCTTTTTTTATAAAAACTTAAGCATAAAAACGTCAAAAATTATTAAGCATAAATTTGTGTGTTTTAAAATTGTTTCGTTTTTCGTCTTGGTACAAGCACACAATAACTAATATTACTACCGTACAGAAAGTTCACCCTCCAACGACCCCCACGCGAAACCGAAACCCATCGCGTGACCCGAGCGTTCATATTCCGATAAGCACAGCAGACTCGATATCGATTTGACGTCCGTCAGGAGCGCAGGGTTTATGCGCGCGCGTAGGGATTACGAGTTTAGGCTAGATAGATCGCGCTTTGAGTTTTTCAAACCATCTGATGAGACATAGAAAATAATGGTTTAAATTCTGGAAAAAAAACGTATGTATTAGTTATGGATCCAATCTATTCAAAGTCTCATTCAGTTACAAGTTACAAGATCCAATGAACTTCACTCGATAGAAAAAAAAAAACCCAAAGTTACTCCTTTTTGTAATGTTTTTTCATTATTATGACTATACTACTGATACTTTACATTTAATTTTTGTACTCAACGAAAGAAAAATAATTCGCAGATAAACGACAATGGGCAAAAGTGGCCCAAGAGCTGAGACCAGATCCTCCACCGATGAGACCCGCGGGAAATAAAAGCCCACACCTGCCATATGATTCCGGCAAAAGGCCATCCAAATCCGTCCCGGGATATCCCCCCTATGGCCAATCATCAAACAATCACTAGTTCATCATTTAAAATTGCACGAACAGGGTAATAGTAATACTCTTTATGGAGTAGGTCATCAAGCAGTTAATACACCGGGCACAGTTGTCAAATTAGTCATCAAACCAGTAGGAGCTCAATTACCAATAGTTGGTACCCAGGCAATGGTTATGTTCACATTATCAGGAGATATTCCACCATATGATATTAAATTAAAGAATCAGTTAAAGTCATCAAATATTATTCTTGCTGATAGCAACTTTAATAAAGCTTGAGATGTAGATATCATACTTGGTACAGATGTGCTTAATTATGTACTTGATAGTTCAAATATTTCAACAAACATTCCAGGGATAGCAGCTTATGGATCATGTTTCGGTCATGTCATCATGGGAGCGATACACACTCAACAGTCACCATCGACGGTCACCTCAGCCGACCAGTCGGCAGGCACTTCAGTAGAAGACTATGGACTCCATGCAGTCAGACTGGAGGAAGTCTTAGAGAAGTTTTGGAAGGTGGAACAGCCCCCTTCGAAGCCAGCTGCTCATCCGGATCACTTGGAATGTGAAAGGTTGTATAATTCAAGTACTCAACGTATGCCAGATGGCAAATATTTGGTTAGGTTACCATTACTTTCAACAAGGCCACCATTGGGTGAATCAAAGGCTTTAGCCATTCAACGATTGCGATCTTTAGAAAGAAAGATGGCAAAAAATTCAGTGTTTGCAAGTAAATACAAAGAATTCATGAAGGAATATGAAACTCTCGGTCATTTGTCAAAATCGGACTTTCAGTTAGACTCCGAACATTTCATCATCCCTCATCATGGCATATTCAAAAAGAGAACGGCTAAGATCCGTGTAGTATTTGACGGGAGTGCTCGTTCATCAACAGGGACATCACTAAACCAGTGTCTTCACACAGGTCAGTCACTTCAAAATGATATTACCCAAATATTGTTAAATTTCAGAAGGCATCAGATAGTCTTCACGACCGACATCAAGCAGATGTTTAGAATGACCTGGATACACCCTGAAGACAGGAAGTACCAGCTCATCTTGTGGAGAGAGGACCCGTCTGAGCAAATTCAGGTATATGAGTTGAATACTAATACCTACGGCCTACGATCAAGCCCAATCATTGTAATTCGAACATTGTTACAACTAGCCGATGATTGGGAGGCTAGTCATCATGAATCATCAGCTTCAAACGTCATCAGACGAGATATCTTCGTTGACGATATTCTCACGGGCGCAGACTCGTTGTCAAAGTCGCAACACCTCCAGTAAGAACTCATCGCGCTAATGAAAAGCGCCAAATATGAGCTCAGGAAATAGTCATCAAATTGCAATGAATTACTGCAGGATTTGCCGCAGGAACACTGCGAGCTACCCCATCAGTTTGATACTGACAATAAAAGCTTTATTAAAGTATTATATTAGGTATTCAATGGGATCCAGTATCCAACTCAATGTCATATCAGATCAATGTACCGCTAGGACAAGCAATTACTAAGCGTCATATCCTTAGTACAATAGCACGCCTGTATGACCCGTGTGGATATTGCGCGCCTATTGTGTTCCGATTCAAGGTGTTTCTTCAGAAACTATTTTCAGATGGAGTCAAATGGGACGAACCTGTCAGTAAGAGTCAATATCGTCAGTAGGACGAACTCACTCAAGACCTTAACTATTTGTCAAACTTGCAGATACCTAGATGTGTTGCACTGCCACAGACTGTCACATATTCACTTCACGGATTCGGAGACGCTGCAGAGACTGGCTTTGCCGCGAGCGTCTACCTCTGGACTGTGGACGCGTCAGGAAATGTCATGGTACGTTTACCTAAATCAAGAGTAGCTTCTCAGAAATTAAAGCAAACAGTACCAGAACTGGAACTGAGTGCCGCTCATCTAGTGTTCAAGCTATTGAATCATGTAGCAGAATCATATGACAATTCAATTCAATTTGACAGCATTAATGCTGGGTCAGATAGCACAATCGTGTTATCTTGGATAAACACAAAGCCATACATGCTTCAAACATTTGAATGTAACAGAGTTCAAGACATTCAAAATTCAAAACGTTCTATGATATGGAGACATGTACGTTTAGAATTAAACCCTGCAGATGTCGCATCACGAGGCATGGCGGCTGAAGATCTCATACATTTCAATTTATGGTGATCTCCAGACTGGTTACTTAAGGAGGAGTCAGAATGGCCTGCGTTACCAGTTACTATGCCTTACGATTTACCTGGATTCAAGAAATTGGTCAATCTTGTTACCCCTGTCGAACCATGGGAAGACGCGTTGTTATCACGTGTCAGCTCGTTTAGTAAGCTCATCCATATTACCTCATTGGTACTTAAATTTTGCAGGAATATTAGATTGCCTAAAGAAAAACGGAATCTTTACACTCTCATTAGACGAGACTCGTGAAGCAACCAGACATTGAATTAAAAAGATCCAAATGGATTCATATAAAGATGAAATTATATTAATCAAGCAAGGAAAATTGGTCTGTAAATCGCTACAGAAATTAAGTGTCTTCGTGGATGAAGACCACTTTATCCGAGTCGACGGCCGACTACGGAAATCAACATTGCCTTATGGAGCCAGCCATCCATATTTGATACCTAAGGATCATAGGTGGGGTCAATTACTCATAGAATATTACGTATCACAAGTCATATTGTCATGCAGCGACAAACGCGCTCATTGCCATACTGCGGCGAGAGTATTAGATTACGTCAGTCAGACGTCAAGTATCAAAGATCATAAGAAATTGTTTAGTTTGTTTCAGGTTCAATGCTTCACCTCAGCCACCATTTATGGCAGACCTACCAGCTGATAGAGTCACGGCCGCACGACCATTTTCAGGCGTAGCGACAGACTTTGCTGGACCGTTCTTAGTCAAAAGCAGTTTACTAAGGAATGCGAAATCAATCAAAGCTTACCTGTGTGTTTTTCTATGTTTAGGTACAAAGGCTGTTCATCTCGAAGTGGTCTCTGCATTGACCATCGAGGCCTTCATCGCGTCATTCACCAGGTTTGTCAGCCAACAAGGGCTGCCTTCACTAATCAGATCGGACCGAGGTACGAATTTTACTGGTTCTAATTCGTATCTAAAGGAGATCAATCAGTTCTTGTTGGACATCGAGATTATCCTCAAAGAGGAGTTCAGAAAACAGAGCATTCGCTGGGAGTTCAATCCTCCTGCAACGCCCCACATGGCGGGCCTATTTGAGGCTGCAGTCAAAAGCACTAAAAACCTCCTCAAGAGAGAGGTGGGCGATCCAATTTTAACATTCGACGAACTGTCTACTCTGTTTACCAAAATAGAGTCTATACTTAATTCACGGCCTCTTGTGCCTATGTCAGAGGACTCCTGTGATTTAGAGGTTCTCACCCCAGGTCATTTCATCATAGGTCAGCCACTAGTTGCCTTGCCAGAAGCTCACTGGAAGGAAACTAAAATGTCGCGATTATCCCGTTTTCAGGTTGTTCAGAAATTGTACCAGACGATCTGGTCGCGCTGGCATGTTGTGTATATCAGTACACTACAGCCACGTAATAAATGGTATAATCATATTAACAATGTAGAGCTCAACGATTTAGTTCTTATTATTGACGAGAACTCACCACCTCTTCACTGGCGAAGGGGTAGAGTTATTGAATTGTTCAAGGGATCAGATCACATTGTTAGATCAGTTAAGAGGCCTATTACATCTCGAATGTGATTTTTGCGTAAAATGCCTATTTTCGCATTTTATAGTAATTTTGCAGTTGTATTTATCGTTTTTATCAAAATAGGATAATTAATTTGTGCATAATATTAAAAATATCCATTCTGTGAGCATAGTTGAATTCGGACTTCCGGCGCATCGCAATGACATACTGTCGAGTTTCTTGCTTTTGTCGTAAACTACATTTACATGCATTGCTACGCCCTTGGTTCGTAAGTCCTTCACTTCTAAGTCACGTTTATAAGCTGTTTTCCAGAGTTATAACTTATCGTATCGTACACTGGTTTGATGACTTCCAGCCAATCGAACAAGCCGGATTCCAAAAAGGCTTAAAGACCACATACATACGCTGCGGCAGGATACAGAAGACCGCAGAGTATAACCGGCAACTTTGCTTAGCGTTTGTGGACTGTGAGAAAGCCTTTGATTCGATTGAAACATGCGCTGTGCTACAGTCTCTCCAAGCAGTGCCAAATTGACTATTAGTACATCAAAGTGTTGAAGTGTTTGTACGAAAACGCCACTATGACAATTCGCCTTCAGGATCAGAGCTCGAAGCCAGTCCAGTTGCAGCGTGGAGTGAGACAAGGAGACCTCAAATCTCCAAAACTCTTCACTGCTGCACTGGAGGACGTGTTTAAGCTTCTGGACTGGAGAGGACTCGGCATCGATAGCATAGGGTCCTTCAAACGAGGCGTGAAGAGGCACTTTGTGGGCCGGCAAAGTGCTCTTACGTTGCACTAGTTGTCCTCGCGAATGGACTTCATTTCCACTTAACATCAGGTGGAGTGGGGTCATTTGCCGGGCTTAGTATATAAAAAAAATCAATATTAACGGGGCGTGTACAACAGTCACCTTCGATTTGCCGACGATAAAAGTAGTCATGGCTGAGACCCTGGAGGACCTCGGCACAATGCTCGGTGTTCTCAACAGAGTCTCTCAACAAGTGGGCCTTAAAATGAACACGGAAAAGACGAAAATAATGTCTAACTCACGTGTCGTACCCACTCCTCTCAAGGTGGAGACTACTCTTGAAGTTGTTGGCGAATATGTACACCTGGGACAGACAGTCCAGTTAGGTAGGTCTAATTTTTAGAAAGAGGTTACGAAATATCTTCTCGTCCATAATACCGCAGTGTCTCGAGACGAAAGTCTTCGACCAGTGTGTGTTGCCAGTGATGACATACGTTACCGAAACGTGGTCGCTCACTTTGGGCTTAATAGGCAGGCTCAAAGTCACGCAAAGAGCAATGAAGAGGGCTACACTCGCAGTTTCTCTACGTGATCGAATCAAAAAATGAGAAAATTCATAGACAAACTAAAGTAACCGACATAGCCCAAAGTGTCGCCAAGCCCAAGTGGCAATGGGCAGGGCACATCGCCCGTAGAACCGATGGCCGTTAGCGAAGAACGGTTCTCGAATGGCGACCGCGCACCGGAAGACGCAGTGTGGGCAGGCCTCCAACAAGGTGATCCGACGATCTGGTGAAGGTCGCGGGTAGCCGCTGGCTGCGAGCAGCACAAGACCGGTTGTGCTGGACATCCTTGGGGGAGGCCTTTGTCCAACAGTGGACGTGGTAATAATGTTGATCATGATAAACATTACACATCTACGCTGAATTCCTCAAAATTAATGGATACCACACCTACAGAATCTGTACAAATGGGCGCCCTACAGCAACAACGTATGCCAGCGAGCTGGAAAATCTGTTTCACTAAAACAGCACTGAGCAAATCGCTCTCCAGGCTGCCTACAGACCCTTGATCGTTTAGTCGCTACCGTGTAGGCACATTCTGCATACGTCTGAGAACAGAACTCGTCTCTACTGCTCGTTTTCCTAATTAATATGAGCGTAAGCTAATTGATAGCGTATTTGTCGGTACGCTACGGTTAGTTTGGGGCATATGACAGGCTTTTTTGGAGTCAAGATCGAATGCTTGAGTCTTTGCCGAACTGCTTACTTACTGACAGCCTCCCCCCAAAGCTGCTACTGGACTTCGAACCAGTCAATGACGATTTTGAAAAGAATATGAAATGATATAACGGCCATCTCTCCCCAAAGTGCACCAGCGAGGTCCAGAGCTTGCTCTCGCGACAAAGCCCCTAGTCTCCCGAAACAGTTTATAAACTTTCAAGGCACATGGCTGACTTAGGTGGAGCTGACATGCGTTTGCTCACTGGCTATGTTCTTGTTGCTGTAAGATGACCATTTGTGCTGTTTCTGTGTAGGTGTGTTATCCATTATTTTTGTGAAATTCAGCGTAGATATTCCATAAGGTTGGCAGTGAAGAATTTTCCCATGGAGAAAGTGCGTGTTTCAATTGATAACTGGCCTCAAAGTTTAAAGGATTGCATTAAGGCCAATGGAAATCATTTTGAATGAACCTCATATATTATTTTAATTTATAAAGTAACACACACTACAGTAATAAATGTTTTATGCAGTAGAAAAAAAAATGTTTTTCTTGTAACAATATCTATGGCTAGAAGTATATGAGGGGTATCATCTCAAACTGAATTCCAGCCTTCCGAATACACCCAATATATTTTACGTTTTTAAAACGTTAGTAAAAGAAGCCTATTATTTTGATTGGAAAATTGATAGAGCTTTATTTTTTCCATACAAAAACAATCGGAGAATAAGAGATATTATATTTGACCGAAACTATGACAATCTATTGAGAAAATTGGAAAAAACTTTCGCCTTTGGAGTTTCTCCGAAAAATAGTCTACAATAAGCTTAATATAGGTTCGTAATTGTCTTACCAAAAAGAAGAACTATTATTTTGATTTAATCGGTTAAATAAAAAGAAGAAAAATTGTTTTGTTTCTATTATTTTATTGTAAGCTAAAAATAAGAAAACTTATTTTGTTTAAATAATTTTACTTAATAAATAAAAAGCCGGCTCTCTTACACTACTGGCGTCGTCCCGAGCTCTTGGAAGACGGCCCTTGTCCACCTGATTCCAAAAAAAAGGCGATCGGTCAGATCCGTCCAACTACAGGCCAATAGCTAACACCTCTTTACTCTCCAAAGTAATGGAGTCCATTACAAACCGCCAGCTCTTAAGGTACCTAGTAATGTAATGAGTAATATAATGTTTTCTTATCAATATAAAATTGTAAAAGAAGAAGTTATTAATTAAGTCAGATTGACATTTTTATTTGAAACCAGTGTTATCCTCAAGTATATTTCGCCCAGCTCAGCCACAATCCGCGTTTAGTACATAAAAGAGAACCAGCTGCTAAGTGATCGCCAGTATGGTTTTCGTTGCGGTCGTTCGGCTGGTGATCTTTTACTGTACCTTACTCACCGATGGGCGGAGGCAGTCGAGAGTAAAGAGGAGGCACTGGCAGTTAGCTTGGACGTAGCGAAAGCCTTTGATAGGGTATGGCATAGGGCTCTTCTCTCTAAACTTCCATCATACGGGCTTCATAAGAAATTGTGTTCGTGGGTTGCCAGCTTCCTTTCTGGGCGTAGCATCAGAGTCGTAGTCGACGGTTCGTGCTCTGACGTGAATCCTGGGAATGCTGGAGTCCCGCAGGGGGTGTGTGTTATCCCCTACTCTGTTTCTTCTGTATATCAATGACATGTTGCATAACAACAGCATTCATTGCTATGCGGACGACAGTATCTGGGATACGCTCTACACCGGACGAGCTAATATTTCTCGAGAAAGCGCGCGGCAGAGCTGCTCGAATTATCAACGACGTGGTTATTTCAGGTCGGCTCAAACCATTGGCTCTTCGGAGAGACGTTGCGTCTCTCTGTATATTGTACTGCATGTATCATGGGGAGTGTTCTGAGGAATTGTTCGGCTTGATCCTTGCCGCTGATTTCTTACATCGCACTACACGCAATCGACTGTCATTCCATCCACATCACCTTGATGGATGGCGGTCTACTACTGTACATTTTTCACGAAACTTTTTGCCTCGAACAACAGTGTTGTGGAACCAACTCTCGGCGGCGGTATTTCCAGACCGTTACGACTTAGGGATCTTCAAGAAACGAGCCTATTCTTTTCTTAAAGGACGGCAGCGCGTCTGCGATTTCTCTGGTTTTGCGGGTGTCCATGGGCGGCGGTGATTACTTTCCATCAGGTGACCCGCTTGCTCGTTTGCCTCCTTTTGCTATAAAAAAAGCATACGTTTACTTTGACATAGTTTTTTATTTTAGGATTTAGGTATTTGTTTTGTCAGGCAGGGCATGTCTGCCGAATGCCGAACGAGTTGTGGGCGAAGGTCACCACCAACTGGGTTTCACGTGGGGTTAAACGGCAGAGAGGCCGACCTAGACGGAGGTGGAGAGATGAGCCTTTGCCCAGCAGTGGGACAATATGGGCTAAATAATAATTTGTTTTGAGGCGGGGCGGTGCGGGTTGCGCGCCCTTACACGTTCACTGCCCTTGAATTAAAAAAAATTTATAACCATGCTAAACTATCTTTCATATTTTATCTTTTTCGTTGAATTGAAAATTTTCACCCTCTTGCACGCCGATTTTTGTTTCAATTTTTATTTATTCAGAGGTGCCACTTAAATAAACAGCTTCTTACCACGAATGCCGATGTTCATGCTGTCTCGAGCAAAATGGATAGAATGCTTGCTCGGATTCGAGTGCGTGGCGTCGCTTCAATGATATTTGTTGATACACACAACTGACATATCCACATTGTCCACAATGGATAAAAACCTCTTTCATTCATTCATAATAATAATCCGGAAGGATGATTTCATGATACATGTATCTTTGTGTCTAAATTACATAAATACTATATCCGCAACTTTATGTTTTTTTCATGCTATATGAACTGAACAGTACCATCCGGTCTCGCATTGTTTTATTAGGGCTGCGATTTCATAAGTTTCAGAATCTTACACATACATATTATAATCACGTGTTGCAACATTGCATTTTGCATTCTCTACCAGTCAACTATAGGGTGACACCGATAATTATGACATTTTATAGCATGGTAGATGTTATAAACATTACTTACGTTACTTAGTAATGTTTCTAACATCTACTAAATTGATTTGTACACTCACCTGAATGTTTACTTCATTGGCATGCCAACACAACATAAACAGTTGAAATATTTGTCCAACAGTATATTCAACAATCCAGATCTTTTGGGACGGAGTCGTTTCACGCTAAAAGTTGTTCCAACTAAATGTTTATTGAAGTTTACAAACATTTGATGTATAGCACTAATACAGACTAAACGAAGTATCCCATTTTAGATTTTTTTTTTAGAATACTTCTTAAAGATTCACAAAACTCAAAATGGCCACGTATATAAGCACCGACATATACGGGGATATAAGTCGTGATGATAAGAATAAAAAATGAAACATAATTTTTATATGACCGATATGCATACTTTTTGTTTTAAGCAGTTACTTGACATTGACAGAATGCCACTTGCCATCACGAATTCGATTCTTATAGAAACTATTCATTTATTTGAAGAAAACAATTTCGAATAAGCTTATACCATGCATTAGCTATCTTTAAATATTGTACATAAGGTGTTGGCCATTTCTCAATACAAAATTAAACATCTCCTTTCTTAACAGGAAAGAGGTGCTAATATACGAGTTACGTGTATACTCACCAAATTGAATTGTACGACACTGCAACATATTGTGACAGAACACACTAATACGTACAAGAACATTACAGGTGATAGCAATGAATTAAATAGTTTGTATTGTCTGGAAAACAGAAGTAATAAAATAATTGTTTACTGTTATTTTGTTATACGACGAGGGTTAAAACACTTTTATGAACAATTTGTTTTATGAGATCGGTAGTAACTAGTAAATAATGCATTCTAATGAAAGCAATTAATAATTTGCAAACCACCAAGTAAAGTCGTAATTATATAATACTAGCGACCCGCCCTCGACTACGTCCGCGTGGACCCCGTGAAGAATTAGAAAAAAACTTTCACAAAATCTTGTCCTGACCAGTACAACTAAAAAGGAATTAGCTAAATAAATCCAGCCGTTCTAAAGTGATGCGTGTACAAACATTTCGGCAATTTATTTTTATTAAATGTTAAAATGTCAATATTCAAAACATCGCGTTGTGGCTGAGGAAGCTGCGGTGATGAGCGAAACCCATCTGCGACGACAAGCTAGCGTGGGACCGCCGGAGCCTCGCAGCGCCGGAGCCATGACAGAAACCATGCCTGCTGCATGCTGCGTGCTTGGATGATGCTGCATGCTTGCTTGCTTGCATGCTGCATGCTTGGTTACGTGCTCATGCTTGCTTGCATGCTATATGATTGCTAGTATGCTGCATGCTTATTATGAGTAGCGATATATGGAACTTAGGGATTGAGTATCGACGTTTTAAATCATGCGATATAACAATTTTCGATGTTTTAATACAATACATTGTTTTACTTTCGATGTTTTGAACATTGACATTTTAACAGGAATGTTTTTTCTCAATTTTTTTACATGCTTAGCGTTTGCCAAGCCGCCTTCCATCTAAAAATTGCAATCGTCAAACAACCCCAAAATGTGATATTTAATAAATTCGAAGGTTTGAATCCCACAACGAAAAAAAGAAAAATAATATGTTTTTTGTTTTTGTTATTAAAAAAATAAGCTTACTCCATTAAGAAATTGTGATGTCTGTGACACTCCTTTATTCTAGCCAGATAAATTGACTGATCATTTGTTTCAGTGTTAAAAATTTCAGAACATTTATTTCTCAGTATCATCATTTGTACTTTCAAAAAGGTCATGATAGTCACTGCGTTCGTATCATATACACCCAGAACTCCCGCTCCCTGTATCGACATTGTGACGTGAACAACACAAGCGCAAAAATAGCCTGGCATCTTGAATTTATCAAAAGGAAACCACGAACTCAAAATTTGCGGATAAGGTTCAACTACACTTGTAACATCTTTGCTTGTAGTAGTTACATACTTTATAAGAGGCGCTATTATCAGCAGTGTATTTGTCACTAATACCAATATCCAATAAGAGTAAGTTATCAATCTTGCGTATTTCGTATACTTTTTAATCAAGATCAACATCTTCCGGTTATTTTTCTTGTTTCTCGTTATTTCTTCTTGTGATATGTTAGTTATTAGTTCAATCCAGCGTTCTTGACATATCATAAAGGAAAAGGATTTTGCACAGCAAATTCCGCTTAGCGTGCTGAGTGAGAAATTATCGAGCGCTTTATTGTGATCCTTCCTAAGGATGTACAGTTCGATAAATTGAGTAACAATAAACAATAATGTAGCGACATGAAAAATATTGTAGATAATAATTCTTAGCTGACTTCGGCCTCCATTCCAAAGGCCAAATGAATAGAGGCCCTTTAAATTTGGACCCAAAAATGGATACTTCGGATTCTCCAATCCCCTAGTAAATGAAATTAACCTGTCTGAAAGCATGGTGCTCTTTCAGCTGTAGCCGATTGAAAGTATTTAAATTCAATAATGCTTACTTCCATGTCTTTGTGAAGGGCTGGATAAAGTTATGCAAAACAAAGCCTTAACATTATAAGTAAAGTATTTAGTACTTTTAGTGTATTCAAAACGATGTCTAGTTGAACCAATTATTATTAATAAAATTTCGAGGAACTGAATCAGAACCAATAATAATAAACTTTCAGCTCTATTTTATGGTGTTTTAAAAGAAATTCATTAACAAAACATTGTTTGATCACGAAATCACATGAGTGTATCTAGTGATTGTGTATTTAGTTTTTATATGAGATCAAAGCCCTAAAATGTTATGTCTGGCGGGTGTCTTAACCCAGATTAGCCTGCTGTCCTAAATATAGGTCATCTTGAAGAAAAAAAATATTTACCTGCATTCTTTAGGTACCTAAATAAATGACAAATGGCAAAAAAACCCCTTAACGTGTACCTTATTTTAATACTTTATACATACATACATACACTCACGACTATTATCCCCTAAGGGTTAGTCAGAGACTAGGCAAGAGGACCGCAAAAATGTCCACTGCCACAGTGCACGTTTCACCAAATAACAACTGCACATGTGCTCAAAGTGATGGGTGGTGAATTTAACTATGCTGTTGGATGTGTGTGCGTGCGGTCCTGAGTTCGTTAGTCGCCTCTTATGACACATAAGGGTAGAGATGGGTTGGTAGTAGTTCTTTTAATAATGAGCCGTCATACTTTATATTTTTCAGTTAAAATTACTTATATTTTCCTGGCTGGTGATGCTTTGCACAAAACGTGCCAAATTATAAAAAATAAACTGCTGATGATACTTTGAATACTCGTAGAGGCGTCGGTAGGTGATTTTCCAATTAACCGTAGTTTCATTTCTACTTTTCAAATACTTAAATAGAGAATTTTTTTTTTGTTTTTATTCTTACAATAAAATTTATGCTAAATTGTAGCTTTTCACTTACAAATATTTAGCGCTGTAGGTATAAATCGGTTATTATGGGCCATTATGGAGCTCACTGGGCAGACAAGAGGTGCAAATAATGTAAAAGTACTGATTTCATCAACGACATTATTGTTTTACTAAATGTTATTAATAGCTTTATGTCAAATGGCAAGCCAAAGCCCTGTGCAAAAGTCACAGATACTTATTTAACAAAACCTAGGAGGGTCTTTATATAGATCTAGCTAGTTTTTGTGTCAAAAATGTCTGTTGTCATACACCTCTTCTCTTCCCTTGGATGTCGTAAAAGGCGACTAACGTACTAAAGACTGCACATACACCCAACAGCATAGAGCGGCGATGGCTCACCACCTGTCACGCTGAGCACATATTGTGCAGTAGCTATTTAGTAAAAAGTGGATTATGGCAGAGGACGGCTTTTGCTGTCCTCATTGCCTAGTCTCTGACTAACCCTTCGGGGATAATAATCGTTATTATTTCTATGTATGTATGTTATTGTAATAAAATGTCAGCCAAAAACTTGGCTAAACAAATTGCTTTTATTGAGCATTGTTATAATTATTGACATAGGCGTCAGTAGTGTTTCTACTGAGATTCCAAATGATGAATAAGACTAAAGAGGTACTCTCTTGCAAATATTCTGTGAATAATACATTAAATAATTGTAAAAGTAATTTTTAAAAATGCCTATCACTATCAATAGTTCCTAAAAATATACACTCTATTAATGTTGTTCACCAGAACATTCAAAGCATGATGGGCAAAGATTTAAAGATTTAATTGTTCATGAACTGTAATGAAATTGATATTCTTTGCATTACCAATCACTGGTTAAAGAACTCATGTTCAATTTCAATAACCATCTGGTAGGTAGTTCGTTCAGTCGAAAAATTCAATTCATGGTGGCTCCTTAATTATTGTAAGTAAAAGTTAAAATTAAAGGAACGCAAAGACATATTGAGCCTCTTGGTTGAGCGAACAATAGAAATGGCTTGTGTGGATCTGGAACGGCTTGTTGTAGTAATAGGTTAATGATCATAAGACCGCCGGCGGTCGCGAAACAATTGATTTTCAATTGTGTCTAGTTTAATGATACTCAAGGGGTTAAATGTATACAGATCTCCATCGCCATTGTATGATTATTTTGAAAAAAAATATTAATGACGCATTACGCAAGGTCCGCAATGTAGGTAAAAAGATAATTGTTTGTGGTGATTTTGATATTAACTTGTTAGAAAATTCTACATTGGCTAAAAAAAATTAAGAACTTATTTCAATCATTTAATTTGAAATATTTGTTTTTGGAGCCAGTCTGCTACTTCGGCTACTTGTGTCGATAACATTTTGGCCTTTTCCTCACCGGATCGGTGCGCTTACGTTTCGGTACCGCCTCTGGACGGAATGTACAGATTGTTTACTGAGAGCATGTAATCAAATGAGAGTTCTCAGACCGAGTCGTTTTGGTACAGATTTTTTACCGAGCGCATATATACGCGCGCCTCTGCATAGAATCTGTACAGAGCGGCCGGCCGCCCCCTTCTGACCCCCGCCAGCTCCGCCGCGCGCCTCACTCACACCATGTACACACACACATGTAAACAATAATACCATACCGAAAACATCCAGGAATTTTTCAGCAGAAAACAGTTTTTCAGCAGTGCAGAGGCGGTACCGATACGCAATAATCCGGTGAAGAAGAGGCCTTACACAGATATACGACCACAGTCAAAGCAAATTATTAATAAAATGAACTCTGATCACTGTGGCCAAATGACCAGCCTTCTATATCAGTGTAAACCAGAGATAAAAAGGAATATCGCTGTTGTACTAAAAACCTCAGGTCGCTTGGAACGTTTTAAAAGCAATCCTAATGATAAATTATGTGATTTAAAACATAGTGATAACCTAAATGAATTCTATAATAATTTCTTTAGTAAATATTGTTCAGACTTTAAAAAGTTTTTGTTCCAAAGAAGATCTTCTCGGTTGGTGGTGCCTTAACCTTTTGTGAATGGGCTACAATTGGTATCCATAAAAGTAGGAAACGACTTTATGGACTTCAAATAAGATAAGATATACATACTAAGATATTTAAAATAGCGTGTCGATTAGCAAAGGCATATTATCTGAGTTCAAAGATTAAGGCAGTAATGACAAAATAAAAATGACATGGAAGATTATTAATAGTGAAACAGGAAATGTCAAAAATCATAACAATGACTATAAGTTAAATTACGATAATAAAACTATGACTTTTGATGCTGATGTTGGTTTTTTTTTTATTTGGCAACGGGTAAGCGCTTAGTCTTCATCTCACCTGATGGTAAGTGACGATAAGGCCGAAGGTGGAAGCGCGCTTCACCCGGAATCCTCAACCACTGAGGAACTGGCTGTCTCATCTGAAACTGTCGTAACACAACAATGTTGTAAACGTCGTTGTTATGGCGACAGACTTAGATAAAATGGTGGTAGCTAGCCAGGCGGACTTAAAAGCCCTACCACCAACCAAACCGAGCACACAAAGATGTACCCCCCGCTGGGAATCGAACCCGGGACATCTGGGTATGAAACCGGTGGCTTAGCCACTAGACCACAGGCGGCGGAGATGCAGCATTTGAGAGATTTTTTAATGGCATTCCAGTTTCGACTACAGAAACTTTGAACTCCTCTAGTTTCTTGCGCCCGTTCTTCTCCATGGCTAAAAGATTGCCCTGAACGGGAAAGCGGGAGGGTGGGTTCAATAGAAATATTTTTGACGATTCGAAAACACTTAATTTAAGTTTATTTGAATAAAGAATTTATGACTATGACTTGTGTGTGACCTTACAAAGTAGGTATTTTTTTAATTCACTGTAAAGTAATCGAAAACTATAACATCAATAGATTAATCAATTATCAAAATACTTCACTTCAAGAAAATCTGACTCAAAGGTCTAATATTTACAGAAGAAAGCCGAGTAGAGACAGGCATACATAAGGATAAAGACAGTCGCATATTTTCGTAATTTGAACTGTATAGCTGAGAGCAGAATTATTTGTATATTATTTACATTAAATATAATATGGCTATTGCGAGAATCTACGTCTGATTTAAGATTACATCGTTGAGCATTATTGCTTGTGTTAAGACGTTATACCTTATTAATTATTTTAAGAAACACCATCAGATTTATATTGTTTGAGAAAATATTTAGCAGATTTTTATAAAAACATGCATTTACATTTATATTTACAGTTATAGAAATGCAGAATTTTAAATGCGATTTTTTTTTTAAATGATGTAGTAGCATTTTATCGCTCCGTAAACCAAGGACCTTCCTAAGAATTGTAGCAAATTACTTGATCACAAATGCATGAAACATGGTCCGTAGTTGCCAAAGCGTATCATCAAGGAATTAACTACCTTGAATGACTAAGCCCATTCCAGAAACGATAGACTATGCTAAGTAATAATAAATTGAGACACGGCATAGCCCATATCAATTAGACAATTTTAATGACTTGTGCCCAAACTTCGGTAAGCCGTATAAGATGACCATTTATCCCGCTTAATACGTTTATTTTAACGTACGAGTTTATTATTGTTTTAAAAAAGAGATCTCGATGGCGCATGGCGCTGAGTTGCGATCCTGCAAGTGAAGTAACTTTTCCAATGCCGATTACCGGGATGGGTGAACCAATTAAAATATAACAAACTTCTCCGTTAAGCTGTTGGACCCCGATGTTATCGTTACATGTCAATTGTTTAATAAATACCAAATGGCATTAAAGCTGCGTGTTAGGCGCTACTTTATGTATACCCATCAGCGAAACATAAAGACGATGATAATACTGACGATGATGATAATAGTTTATATTTTTAAAATATTTTATGCGTCTACACAACCAATTACTACAATAATTAATTATTTTCAAATTATATTGAATCCTTACTATATTGCTATGCCTGGAGAAATTTAACGTTTACGAATGGGATCTGTTAACTAAATTTGCAGTCTACAAGTAACCCTAAGGTATGATTACACAAAAGATGCCTAAAACGCCAGGGATATCAACTTTTGTAGCTACTCAAGGATTTATTCCTAATATCAATGTTACCCTTGATTTAAAGTACCCAGCTTTCATAATAATAATAATACAAAACGTTAAATATAGAAGAAACAAGTCCTTTTATGGAGTATTAAAACAAAATATTATTGGTATTGACTTATGACATTTTAATAAGTTGTGGAGTTTCAAATATTTTTAAGAAATCTTTAAATGATTCATCTCCTGTTATTATAAGAAATTTTATTGAATCATTGTGAAGGAGGCTCAAGACAAAGTTTTAACAAGCAATTTGGAATATTTCCTTCAAGATTCAGATCGAGTAAAGTACCAGTTAGACTGTTAATGACCCCATAAGATTTCTAATTTATAATAAACAGTATTTGGCACTTGTATGTGAGAGCCTAAGAGTAGGTACTTTAAAAGTGTTTAGTAAACAATGGTCAAATTTTAATCAACATATTGTTTTTTTTTTATTTTCTTCTTTTTTAACCGCGTAACTTGACTTTCATCTCAGCTGTAGACTGAAAATGGTAAGGCATTTTATTCGAATCCTGATTTAATTAGGCACTGGGTAACATATCGATAACTGTCAAAATACGACATTGATGCTATGGCGGGCGGTAGACTGAAAATAAGATACTTATAAGAAAAACTACTAAAAGCAACAATTTGTTGAAAAACTTAATAACGAAAGTTTACTGCGACACAATAAAGACAAGTGTTAAGTCGGGCCCACATCAACCACGTCGTTGTCGACAGAGACAGTAACACATGTAAGTGCTATTGATAAAAAAGTCTTACTGATAGTAGTGCCGGTTAATGTTTATGGACCTAATGGAGTGTTCACTGTGAACGCGTTATTAGATGACGGATCAACAGTATCTTTGATAAGCGCGCGGCTAGCGGCCCGCGCGGGCCTACATGGCCGCACCGAGATTTTACGTTTGCGCGGCGCATGGAACCACAAAGCGTTCGTGTGCCAGTCTACAGCTCTCACTATGGACTTGTCTAGTATGGACAATAATAACTTGTTTACTGTTAGCATGCGAAGTGTAACTGAATTGAACTTGCCTGTTTAAGATTTTTCTTTAACTAAATGTAAACAATATGATCATTTAAAAATATTGAATTTTTATGTAATATCGTACGTAAACCAGAAATATTGTTAGGTCAGCGTAGTCTATATCCCACAAGACGGACCGACATCCGCTGACGACCGAGCTCTGCAGGAACTATGTGGTGAGGTTCGACGCTCCTACTACAGCGACGCCAACGCCCTGGCAGTAGCAGTTAACCCTCGTGAAAACAGAGAGAAGGTGCGCGCTGTTGCCATGTTGGAGAACAACTCGCAGCTCATCGACGGCAGGTGGCACGTTGGACTGACGTGGAAGAATAAGTTACCTGACAGCTACCATAACGCGCTTTCCCGTTTGCGAGTCTTAAACAAAAAGATGTCAGCAAGTTCAGAGTACGTTAGTAGATAAGAGCGTGTCAACCATTTACTTAAAAATGATTTCACACAAATGATACAGCATACTGACCGGACACACCGGTACAACGCTTTACGCTTTTATGGAATGATCAACCGGAGACCAAAACATAGACGTACGTTATGACGTCACAAGATATAACTATATATTTGTTCCTGATGCGACTAGGTTCTCTTCCTGGTTGAGGTTACTGAAAGTAATGGCTACAGTTTGAATTTTTATCAATACATGCAAAATAGTCTCGGTGAGCACGAAATGGAACAAGCTGAATGCTTGTTCGTGAAACAAGCACAGATGGACAGCTTCTTAAAAACCTATTACCTCGAAAAAGCTGCACACGGGTAACAAAAGTTGATCCGGACGGTCCGCGGCACGCGTCGCTAGATTCCTTTGGTTCATGAGTGCTGAACCAGCACTAGGTTGGGGTGTGTTAGCGACGCGCTCCAAAGAGTTTTTACTATTTTGATTTATTCTTTTAAAAAGGATAACCAGCTGTCACTTCAGCGCGATTTGAAGGCTGTCAACGTTTTTTCTCATAGTGACACTGCATACCCGTAACACTACTTGTCAAAATGTAACATTCTAACAGTGATACTAGTTAGCAGTGACGGAAATAATGATAAAAATAGGCGAAGGAATGAATTTAAAATAAGAACGACCTTTTCTTTAAAAGTCGTCGACTTTAATTTCAACGAAAAATTCCGTATAAGTATAAAAACTCGGATTGGGTTCCATGTGACGGACACAGGAAGCGTGTCAGACCGAGGTGGAAATGGAAGTTATTTTTTTTTACCTAGATGGTCCGAAGCGGCCCGGGCTTGGGACAGATGGAAACATAGAGAGGACTTTCTACTGTGATCGTTAGTAATTTTATCTTGACATGTTCACAATTTTATTGTGACCCATTTTTAATAAATTACGTCCAGTTATATTGACCGTCATGATTCCTAACACCTTCGGCAGTGTTCGGGAGAGTCACGTGATACCCGACGACACGTTCATGGCTTTTTTTGTTTTGAGTCTCAGTGGGTAATTCATAGTTGAAGGTCACGCATTGTTCGTGAAAAAATGACATCTCAACCTCGTCGTAAAGCATTTACGATTGAACAGAAAGGTGCAATAATATGCAGATTAGAAAATAGAGAAAATTAAAAATACATACTTACAAAAACAGGAGATTGTTTATTGTCAACAAAATGCTTTGTGTGACGTCCGCTTAGTATGACGTGTTTGTTATTTCCCTGCGATGTCATTATAAATGGATTTTACTGTATATGATGAACAAATGAAACATCTAACAATAAAAAATAAAGATCGCAAATATGAGATACCTGATTTCGTGTCAAAAATAGATTGTGTATACCAGGCAAGAAAAAATTTATTAAGATGCAAAATATTAATATTTAATAAATTATCAGAAGTACTACGCGTTCCTAACGGATTAAGCAAATTTTTTTTGGATTCTGATAACGGTAATGATGATAAAATTTTGCTTTTTGTCACTACTGCAAACATTTTTTTTTTTTATAGCAGGAGGCAAACGAGCAAGCGGGTCACCTGATGGAAAGTAATCACCGCCGCCCATGGACACCCGCAAAACCAGAGGAATCGCAGACGCGTTGCCGGCCTTTAAGGAAGGAATAGGCTTTCTTGAAGATCACTAAGTCGTAACGGTCCGGAAATACCGCCGCCGAGAGCTGGTTCCACAACACTGTAGATCGAGGCAAGAAATTTCTTGGAAAACGCACAGTAGTAGACCGCCATCCATCAAGGTGATGTGGATGGAATGACAGTCGATTGCGTGTAGTGCGGTGAAGGAAATCAGCGGCAGGGATCAAGCTGAACAATTCCTCAGAACACTCCCCATGATATATACGGTACAATATACAAAAGACGCAACGTCTCTCCGAAAAGCCAGTGGATCGAGCCGACCTGAAATATCCACGTCGTCGATAATTCGAGCAGCTTTGCGTTGGATGCGGTCAAATGGTAGGAGTTGGTATTGGGGTGTTCCAGCCCAAAGATGGGAGCAGTATTCCATATGCGGCCTGACCTGTGCTTTATACAGTTGTAAGCGGTGGGCCGGCGTGAAATACTGACCCGCTCCATTAAGCACACCCAGTTTTTTCGAAGCTAATTTAGCTTTACCTTCCAAATGACCACGAAACTGAACGTCACTCGAAATATCGACGCCAAGGACTCCAATAGTCGGATTGGTATCAAGGGGAGCTCCCTCAAAGTTTAGACGAACGACGAAGGGATGTTTTTTTGCGGTAAATGCGCAAACTTGTGTTTTTGAGGGGTTAAAGTGGACTAGATTATGTCGGCTCCAATTCGAGACATGACTTAACATGTTCTCGGTGTCAGTTACAAGTTTATTCCGGCTCTCGATGACGCTTTCCAGAGAAATATTAGCTCGCCCGGTGTAGAGCGTATCCCCAGTACTATCGTCTGCATAGCAATGAATGCTGTTGTTATGCAACATGTCATTGATATGCAGAAGAAACAGAGTAGGGGTCAACACACACCCCTGCGGGACTCCAGCATTCACGGGCTTCATGTCGGAGCATGAACCGTCGACTGCGACTCTGATGCTACGCCCAGTAAGGAAGCTGGCAACCCATGAACACAATTTCTCAGGAAGCCCGTCTGATGGAAGTTTACAAAGAAGAGCCCTGTGCCATACCTTGTCAAAGGCTTTCGCTACGTCCAAGCTAACTGCTAGTGCCTCCCCTTTACTCTCAACTGCCTCCGCCCATCGGTGAGTAAGGTACACTAAAAGATCACCAGCCGAACGACCGCGACGAAAACCATACTGGCGATCACTTAGTAGCTGGTTCTCTTCTAGGTACCCCAAGAGCTGGCGGTTTATAATGGACTCCATTACTTTGGAGAGTAAAGAGGTAATAGCTATTGGCCTGTAGTTGGACGGATCTGAGCGATCGCCTTTTTTGGGATCGGGTGGACAAGGGCTGTCTTCCAAGAGCTCGGGACGACGCCAGTAGTGTAAGAGAGCCGGAAAAGGCGTGTTAGAACTGGTGCCAATTCAGGAGCACACGTCCGAAGCACAATGGGTGGAACTGCATCAGGCCCACTCGACTTATGGATATCAAGGGAAAAAAGAGCCTTACGAACTGACCTTTGCAGGAACTGAACGTTTGGCATTGTACAAGCGCAATGCGGTATAGTTGGTGGAGAGTTTCCCCCGTCGTCCAAGGTCGAGTTTGATGCGATAAGAGAGCCCAAAAGATCGGCTTTCTCCTTTGGAGTGTAGGCCAGGCAGTCATCAGTCTTGTGCAATGGTGGTATGGACGGCTTACAAAAATTCCCTAAGATAGCTTTGGCGAGAGACCAGAACGCACGCGTCCCCGAAGGAAGACGCACT
Source organism: Scoparia ambigualis (assembly GCA_963921215.1). NCBI lineage: Eukaryota > Metazoa > Arthropoda > Insecta > Lepidoptera > Crambidae > Scoparia > Scoparia ambigualis. The sequence goes on along the minus strand of OY992502.1, from coordinate 58,741,929 downwards.
AGCCTCTCGCTGATTCTACCTATCAATGATGACTTCGCCTTGGCAAAGTCCTTCTTATAAGACCTGGCGGCAAAGTTGTACTTCTTTTTGAGCGCACTGGTGTTTGGATTTTTGATGACACCGCATTAGCCCAGGCTTGGTAATGTTGACGCTTTTGGCGAGACGCCATTTTGCAGCAACGACCAAACCATGGTTGAGACTTGCCGCCAATGGGAACCACAGAGTTTGTAATGAAAAGTTCCATTCCCTGCAGTATCACATCAACGACAGAGTCAGCGGCGACATCAGGATCATCCAGCGAGAAGCAAACTCGCCACCACGGGTAGGACGCAAAAAAACTTCGCATCCCATCCCAGTCCGCCGACCTATAATGCCAGACTCGACGGCTAGCCGCTGGTTGCGGTTTTGAAGTTTCTGTGAGAGGCACAGTGCTGCGAATCAGACAGTGGTCTGATGAGCGTAGTGGTGCATCAACAGAAACTTGATAGCCGTCTGGATGCGAGGTCAGCAGAAGGTCCAATAAAGAAGGTGCATGGCCCTCCACATTTGGAACCCGTGTTGGCTCGGTTACCAATTGGGACAGACTGTAGGCCAAAGCGAAGTTATGAACGGCTCTACCCGCGTGGTCAATTGTGCGTGAACCAAGCCATTCGACGTGGTGGGCATTAAGTCTCCCAATACCACAATCTCGGCCGAGAGGATACGTTGGAGAAGGGAGTCTGTCGCTGTTTTGACGGTCTCGATAAGTTGGTCAGTTCCGTTGTTATCGCTGTGGGACCTATACAGGCACGCGTAGACGCGATGATGACGTCCGCAGTCGACGTGTAGCCATAAGATGGAGAGGTCCCTATCTTCAAGATTGTCAAGGCGACGGACGCACATACCTCTCTGACATAGGCACAAACACCGGCTCGTGGCACAAATGAATGTTCCAGGTTGTATCCCGGGTAGCGCAAGTACGAGATGTCAGGAGGGGGGGATATCTGCGTCTCGGTGAGGAAGAGCAAGGCCGGTTTCTCCGTCTCGAGGTGGTAATGGACGGCGCTCAAGTTAGAGTGGATTCCCCTGATGTTGCAGAAGTCCACGCGAAGCGTAGGAGGGGGTGCCAATTGTCTCGCCTTTCTTCTGCCTGCAGCATGCCTTGACACGAGCGAACTTTTGCCCTCCCCAGAATACGTAGGGCAACCTGAGCGAGAACGACTCGATAAATCAATATTGACTGACCCTTTAAGTATATCCGCCGCATTTAATGATCATTTCATTAATGTATGCAAAACTAATACTGATTATCCAAAAAAAGATACGTCTAAGCGACAGTTATTAAATTCCATTTTCTTAATACCGCTAACTAAAGATGAAGTGAAAAAAGAAGTATTGTCGCTAAAAAATACAGCCTCTGAAGGGTTTGATGAAATCTCTACAAAGATTGTTAAAAAATGTGTTGATGAAATCTTGATTATTTTGACACATCTTGTGAATGTATCTTTTTCGTTGGGTATATTCCCGGAGGTGCTTAAACGATCTATAATAAAACCACTATTTAAAAAAGATAACACCGAGGATTTGGATAGTTATCGTCCTATTGCACTGCTATCGATATTTTCAAAAGTGGTTGAAAAATGCATGTACAAGAGACTTATTGACTTTTGTAACAAATTTCATGTACTAGATAAAGACCAATATGGCTTCCAAAAGAACAAATCCACGACGTTGGCTGTGCATGAACTAGTTGGGAAGATAATATCAAATGTCAATGCCAAAAACTTAACAACTGCTTTATTTATTGATCTGTCCAAGGCATTTGATTGCGTTTCACATAACTTGCTGTTACAAAAAATAGAATCAGTTGGTATTAGGGGACCGGCTTATGAATGGATTAAATCCTATCTGAGCAACAGGCAACAATCTGTCGTTATAAACAAGTTAAACAGAAATAGGGAAGTTATACCGTACTCGTCAGAGTTTAAAACCAATGAATACGGTGTACCACAGGGAAGCGTGCTAGGTCCAATATTATTTCTCTTATATATTAATGAGATCACTAACATAACAAGTCATAAATGCATTATGTTTGCAGATGAGATCTCAATTGTAGTGACATCCGATAAATATAATAATAATTCAATAATTGATCATGAAAATGATATAAATAATACTATTAACAAATTAATAAAATGGCTTGACATGCACAATCTTAAAATTAATTTAATTAAAACTAATTATATTCAATTTAATAATCAAAGAAATGCTAAACCTAAACAATTACACATTCATTATAAAAATACTAAAATCGACGAAGTAAAATATACTAAATTTCTTGGACTGACTATAGATCAGCAGACAAATTGGAAAACACACATAGATAATGTCTGTAACAGAATCAATAAATTTGTATATGCCCTAAAACAGGTTAGGACTGTAACGAATGTTAAAACTGCCATTACAACCTATCATGCTTATGTAGGATCCATACTGCGCTATGGGCTAGTAATGTGGGGTAATGGTACTCATATCAATAGAGCTTTTATTGCCCAGAAAAAATGTGTAAGAGCAATATGCGGTGTTCCTCCGCTCACATCTTGCCGTCCATTGTTTGCAAGACTTGGCTTACTTACTTTGACATCTTTATATATTTACGAAATATGTGTATTTGTGCAGCAAAATGGTAGCCTCTTTAAGAAAGCCTGTCAAATTTATCCTAGAAACCGTAGAAATCCGAACAGATTAGTACTAAGTGACACTCCTAAAACAATGCAATATAGCAAAAGCTGTTTAACCATGTGTTCCAAGATTTATAACAATGTACCTAACAACTTTAAATCTTTAAACATATATTCATTTAAGAAAGCCTTGCGCAACTGGTTACTGTCACATACAATTTACAATCTAAATGATTTTTTTAATATTAAGAATTAGTTGTATAAGTAAAATTGATGCTTGATGTAATAATGATTATGATAGAAAAGAATAGAATTATTATTTATTTGGAATGAATTGAGTATTATACTCTATATAGTTAAGTAAATTGCAATGAATTATGTATAAATATGAATATTTGCGTGCCATTTTATTTCGGTAAAACATGATTGTGCTATTGATTTTTTTTTTTTTATTACCACCAATGTATACAATGTTTTTATGCAAATAAAGAATTTATTATTTATTATTATTTAACGCTCAGGAGGGGATTCTCCGACACTGGATGTGTCGGTATCCCCCTGGAGTAAATCTAGATTAAAGTTCGCTGCCATATCAATTGTGAGGGGGGGGGGGGCGGGGAAGGGGTCTCCGGAACCCTCACTCGCCGGACGAAACACAACAGCACAGAGTGCCATTGTTTCACGCCGAATATATTATGGAGACGGCACTTTCAAAACTACACCCAAGCCGTTTTATTAAGTTTATTCCATACATTTAGATTTATACTCTGATAGTACTATGATTAGCAAGTTAGATAGTCTACAGATGTTGTTCCGGTATTATTTGGCATTCTACCGGAAAAGCGACAGGAAACATATATAAGGCTCATGGAAATAAAAAAAAATAAAAACAATTGTTAATTTCAAGTGAGACTATGAATGCATGCATATCTTACCGTTTAAGTGGATGTTTTTTTCATTTTCATAAAGCATTATGGAAAAAAGCTAAAGAGCAAAAAACAAGTCACCGAACAAAAAGACGAAAAATAGTTAGAACGTTTGCTATGTTGCCAGTGTTACCACCTGAATATATACCTAAAGAGTGGGCTGATGATCTTGAAGAAATAGGTACCGCAAATATGTGAAATTAATCAGTTTATTGTGTATTATCATATCAGAGACAATGGTATCCGACCAGCCGTATTCAGCTGTGCCAACCATATACAAAAGACTACTAACGTTGTTGAAGGTTGGAATCACTATTTAAATACAAGGATATAATATTAAACTCACTAGAGTAATACGTAGATGCTTTCAATTAAAACGACGTAGTAGAGTCACTGATATAATATTATAATAATAAGGTACATAATCAAGTTCCCGACAACCACTTCGATCAAAATACGAGCAAGCTCTGCCTCGGCGCGATACTCTCGCGCCGGAGCCCAAACTTAAAAACAAAGTCATTATTCACAATACACATAGTCATTTCTACGAGTTCGCCAAAACCCTTATCGTACTCCGCACTGAACCTAATGTTGTTAATGTAAACATAAGCCCGGAATGTAACACCTCTGCGCGCCCGGCGCGCCGCCGTCTCCCTACTCGTCATGCGTTGCTTTATGTTGCCAACAATAATTTGTTTGTAATAAAGCACTGATTTTGATAAGATTATTTAACTAGTATTTTTAGGATCGCCAACAGTCGGCTATCCTGCGACAGGAATGTCCCTATTCCTGTACTTTCGGCCGTCCTTATACAGGGTATGTCTTTATACCGATGATTTATAGAGGAATATAGGTAACTTATACAACAATAAAAATAAAAATAACACAAGTAATCCTCATTTAAATACAAACAATAATTTATGGAATAATGTATATATAAATGATTTTAGTAAACTTTTGAGTTATGACGACGATGACAATTTTGCTTACCTACTGATAATCTAATAACTAAAACAATAACTAATATAAACTAATAACAATGACCTTATTTATAAAAACAAAAAAAATATGTATATTTTGCCTTATAATTTTATATAATATAAAAGTTTTACGGTCGTTAGAACTATTAATTATTACAGCATTAATCAAAATTCTTAACAGCATTAATAATCAGGTCTGAATTTTCCAGTATTAATTAAAGTTTTCAATCATTTAAAATTTAACTTTTTTCACAGTTCTTAATCAACTTTTCAGTAATAGTAACAACGTCCTTTTTTTAACTATCATTAGAGCTATTTATTATTACAGCATTAATCAGGAAGAAATGCTTCATCTTAATGACATAAGGCTATTGTAATGATTTTGTCAATCTTCGCTCTACTCATTTAAATATAATTAGGTAGTCTACTCTGGCACCATTGCAATAGCCAATGTTTAACTTTTGCATTGTTGTAGAGCTGCCGTTTGTCACCGTTGCATTACGGTCTGCTGATGTGCTCGATAAAGAAACCGTTTGCCACCATCGGGCCACGGTCTACTGATAAACTATGAAATAAAATTGTCATTTGCTACCATCGGGACACGATCTAATGAAAAATATGTTAGAAAGCTGCCGTTTGCTACCCCCGGGACACGGTCTGCTGTTACATCTGTTATGAAGCTGCCGCTTGCCACCTCGGGACACGGTCTGTTGATAGATTACGTTATATGGCTACCGTTTGCCACCCTCGGGACACGGCCTGCCGACAATATGAAATTCAAAACTTCTCTTTTCCTCCTTCAGAGCACTAACAGTCGAATGTTGGTACCGGGAACTATGTTACGCCACCTTCGGGCCGTCGTCGTTAGATTATTCGGTGCTATCATCAATCCCGGTCCTTCATCATGCATACCTAAGCTGTAACGTTAGGGATATTACGGATAGGGAAAAAGGTACATGTATGTATATTTGTGGTAACTTTATACCGCTTTAGTCTGGTCAGTAATTCATAAAATTTTCGTAAATTCATTTAAATCATCGCTACTACTACTACTACTATCATCACTTGCTGGTGGAGCGACGTGAAACGTGATCCAGGGTTTCAAATTATCTGCCGGGAATATGTTTTGATATTTCTTTTGAGAATGACCTTCGATATTTGTGACTTGATACCTGTCTTGATCTAGAATAGCAGTAATTTTAAAAGGACCGCGAAATTTAGAAGCTAATTTCTTGCTCTTGCCCTTTTCTGGGTTATTATTCGGAATCATGACTAAGTCGCCGTCTTTAAAAAACTTTGTAGGAGCTCGCGCTTTGTCAAATATATCCTTGATCTTTTTTTGAGCTTCTTCGATATTATTTTCTACCGTCTTTCTTATTTCCTCTCGATTAATTTCCTCTGGTTCTAGAACTGCCTTTAAAATATTTTCCGATTGTCCATCTGTTCTTTTTCCAAATACTACTTCCGCCGGCGTTTTCCCAATTCCTTTGTTAAGCGTGTTATTCAGACTCCATTGGAGTTTTTGAACGTTCGAGTCCCAATCTTTCTCATCAAGGCCGTGGTTCATCGCAGACAACGAATTCAAGATCGTGCGATTATAACGCTCAATTTGCCCGTTTGTCCGTGGTGTTGCGACTGCATTCAGCACGTGTTTTATGCCCAGAGACCCTAAGAACCCCTTGAACTCACTAGAGGTGAACCCAGTGCCTTTATCAGAAATAATTATTTTAGGACATCCGAAACTCGAGAATATCTCTTCAAGAGTTTTTATGGTCGTTTTTGATTTCGTGTTCCTGACTGCTTTAACAAAGATAAACTTGCTGAATCCGTCGATTACTCCTAAAATGTAAGTGTTGCCCTTCTTGCTCTTTATAAAGGGGCCCAAGTGGTCTATGTGGAGCGTGTGAAAGATTGATTGAGTTTTAGGAATTGGGTGTAGGTAGCCCGTTTTCTTTACACTCATCTCCTTATTGTAGGCGCAATTTATACAAGAGGCTACATAATTTCTGACGAAGTGTTTCATTTTGGGAAACCAATAGTCGGTGCTTATTTTCTCAAGTGTTTTCTCCAACGCAAAATGACCCGCTTCATCGTGATTCATTTGGCATATGCGCCATCGTGCTCCGAGTGGTACAACCCACTTTTGCTTTCGACCGACTTTCCTGTATAACTTATCATCACGTAAGACATAATTATTCGTAATGTCTTTAAGGTCATCTTCACTGGTGCTCAGTATAGACTTGATGTGCTTTAACTGTGGATCAGTCATCTGGACTGTATGCAACCAATCATTAGTCGTGATATGAAGGATTCCCAGCTCTTCTTGTTCTTCCATTGGCATTGGGTTACGACTTAAGGCGTCTACATGTTGCATGCTATGTCCGGGTCTATATTCAATTGAAAAATTGTATTCTTGCAACATGAGCCACCATCTCGCAACTTTTGGCAAAAGATCTCTTTTGGTAAGGGTCGCTCGCAATGCAACACAATCAGTCATTACCTTAAATTCTAACCCAAGTAGATAGACACGAAATTTCTTCAAAGAAAGTACGACTGCCATTGTTTCCAACTCATATGAATGCCAGAATGCTTCCTCCCGTGTTGTTTGTCGGCTGAAATAGGCTACTGGGCGTTATTGACAATCGTTGTCACCTTTTTGTAGCAATATACCACCCACTCCAATTTTACTAGCGTCACAGTGCACCTCAGTTTCAAAATCGGGGTTATATAATGCCAGTATGGGCCTGCATATTAATTTGGACTTGATATCTTGAAAAGCGCTCTCTTGTTCAGGACCCCAATGCCATGTTGAATCAGCTTTAGTCAATTTCGTTAATGGTTTGGCAAGCGTAGCGAAATTCTGAACAAAACGGTGGAAGAAGCTTGCTAGGCCTACGAATTGGCGAACCTGATGTACGCTTTTCGGAGTCGGAAATTCAGATACTGCCTTTATCTTTTTTGTACCCGGTCTAAGCCCAGTTTCGGAAATTTCGTAGCCTAAATACTCTAACTCCGATTAAAAGAAGAAACACTTCTTTAAATTGAGAGTAAGATTTGCTTTGGAAAGCAAATTAAAAATATCCTCTAATTTCTGAAAAGATTCTTCATAAGTACTTCCCGTACTCAGCAAGTCATCTAAGTACGGAATCGCCAAATCGAATCGTCTATTGCCAAGAGCCTTGTTTATTATATTTTGGAACACGGCTGGAGCATTCACAAGACCAAACGGCATTCTGGTGTATTCGTAATGGCCGTCTGGTGTTACGAATGCAGTAAGATGTCGTGAAGACTCCTCAACGGGTATTTGATAATAGCCCGATGCCAAATCTAGACTGGTAAAAAGGTTCTTACCACTAAGTCTGTCTAGTTGGTCATCAATAACCGGCATCGGGTAACTATCTTTTATCGTTTTCTTGTTAAGTGCTCTATAGTCAACACAAAGCCTATATTCATTGTTATTTTTGCGAACGAGAACAATAGGGCTAGCATAAGCAGAATGAGATTCTCTAATGATGTTATTTGAGAGCAACTCTCCAACCATTTCTCTTACAACAGCACGTTCACTAAAAGGGAGCCTATATGGTTTATAAGTAACTGGCGTATCATCGTTCAGGCGGATCGTCATCTGTGCAACTTCTGTAGTACCAAGTTCTTGCATTTTGAATGCGAAACAGCTCCGGTAGCGGTTGAGCAGTTCAAGTAGTTGTTCTTTCTGTGCTTTTGACACTTTCGGGCCTACATTTAACATCTCTGCTGTGATGGGAGGTTTTGCGGCTTTGCATGTTCCTGTTATGTCCTCTGATAAGCTCTCGGATATTCGATTAACAAAAACTTCTAACGACTTATTTTGAAGACGTTCTGTATGGGGTAATATAGTAGCACGTGCAAGAATTTTGTTCTGAGAGAAAGTTATGGGTTTGTTTGACAAGTTGACCAAAATAATACGTCCTTTTCCATTCGTAAATTCATATGCCCCTTGTAAAATACAAAATTCACTGTTGTCCTTCAAACATGCATAACCGGGTAGAAACAAAAACCCAGTAAAGTGAGTATGTGGACTGTAATATCTTTTAAGTCTTATACACAGTAACCGATGGTAACTCTGTGAGTGATTGTCCTATCAGAACGTCGGTGTTTAGTAAATCGTCTGGAACCACGTATGCATCTGTGTCCGCCTTTACGGCATCTATCTCTATACTCTATAGTTACCATAACACTTCCTAGAGGTGTCACACTACCAAGTCCAAACCCCGTTATAATTGGAAGTCCTACCTTATCCAAAACTAAATTAGAATCTTTAGCAATCCTACATTTAATGAGCGTGCATTGACTCCCGAAATCTACGTAACTTGACCGCGGTGTGCCGTTTAATATTATGTCTTTCAAATATTTACCATTTTGTGTTTTGTCCTTAGTTATTTGTAAAACTCGTTTGGTATCCAGTTTATTATTTTCATTAATATTATGTCCATCGGATTCCAGTTTCGTAAAATTGGGTCGACAATATTGTCGAGATTCATGACCAAGGCGGTTACATTTGTCGCAACGTAGTATGGGCTTTGAACACGTATGTACAGCATGACCAACCTCTGAGCAGTTGAAACAACGAATATTTTTAAACCTATTGGTCGCATTATTGGTGGCATTAATATTATGCTTTGGTAAACCACTTAAACGATTAGTATTTGTTTCTCTTGATTCATAATTGTTTCTGGCGTTTTGTATTGGTTTTCTTATCAGGCCAGTTTTCTTTGAAATGCGGCGCAAATACGTTAGAAGCTGTGATGGTCTCTTAATAATCAAACCTTGTGCGTTTAGTCGGATATTTTTATCATAAATTCCGTTAGTTACGCAATCAACAGCGTTTCTTCCCGTTATTCCACACATTTTCACAAGGCGTATTTTGTCATGAAAGTACTCCTCCAGTGACTCGTCTCTTTTGCTGCGTCTATCAAGCATTTCGTACATGTTTTCGGAAATATCTTTAAAATTTGGCGCTGCCACTGCCGCCAACTTAAATTCACGGAATTGCGCCCTTGATACCATTTCTTGGCATAGCCAGCAGTGGCGAAGCGTGAAATATTCAGAGAGGTAAGCCGGAGCAAAAAAAAATGCTTACCTACTCCGAGCGCAGGCACGCAGTCTTTAGTCCTTACCGAAAATCTGTGATTGGCATCCTGGCTTCAGTCTTGTATAGGCAGATGTATCTTCAGTCCACTTTTTCTATACGTGTAAGCACTGAGATATTGAAACAGTGTCTTGCAAGCATAATAGAAGTGGCTTTGATAAAAAGCCGTTTGTGGTGAAATGATGATATGATGTAAATTAAACAAAACTTAATCGACTAAGTACTAATAATACTACTTATACTCTAAAGCTATTCGTCTATTCTTTCGTACAAAGTGCGCTAAGACATTATCATAAAAGCCGGGAAGAATCTAAAGCTATTAATGCCGACATCTTACAATTCTACCGATTACTTTGCAAATCTACTTACTCTTAATACGTAATTTCAACTTATTACAATATCTACTTACCGCAAATACCTAATTACAACGTACGTCTTCGTAACTACTTTCATCACTACACACAACACAAATAAACAAAGTCCAACTACAATACTAATCATTCTAATAGGTGAAACTAACTAATAAATTCAAATACTAATAAAACACAGTAATGCATTCAATGATGAATTGCAATTACGTCAAATTATCTGTCAACAGAACACAAACCGAACACGATATTCCACCATCCCGCTCACACGCACGCAAATTGTATGTCTTTCTCTATCAAGTAACTCGGATAAAGACGGCTTACCGGCTGCTAATACGCGGGTGGGTTTATTGACCTTTATGTGACGTCATGGCGTTATTTTGTACAGAAGTTTAACTGCCAAAAAGCCGATCCCGCCTGCGGCTTATTTTATAGCAATATGTTGTTGAAAAACAAATTTTGTTGATTTAATATCCATAGTGTAGGCGTTTTGTAATGTTTCTTTTATATATTTACTTTTATAATTACTGATTGTGCCATTTCTCAATTCAAGTAGAGAGTGGTTGTGTTCTAAACTTCTGAAGGGAAGCCGGTGGGAATCGAGTTGTATGGAACCTTCGTCACTGGTAGCCATTCAGTTTGGGGATGGCATAGTATATAATTTGTTTCTCACTTCATCCATAGACCGCTGCTGTGTCATTTACTTTTCGAATCCAGTCAGCTGCTGTTTGAGAGTCCGCATCTGGATCAAAATCAGGGATGACATTATGTGCTCCCTCGAATGTGCCGCTGTTGCTTTTCATCAATTCAGCAAATTTCACGAAAATATCTGTATCATGTTGGATAGCTGACTGCACTCTCGTCTTTTTATTCGGTGGAGTTCCAGAGGTCCTTCTTGGTCTTTTCCGTTTACCGGTGCCTTCTTGCGACCTCTTCCGAGATTGTCTCGTTCTGGTGTTGGAGTTATGGGAGTGTTCATCGCTGTTGGATTCACTGTTCGAACTCGACATATCAGAGCTTGCCGATGTCGCTGAAACTGATTGTCTTGGATAACAACGTTGGTTACGATTATGACGACTACCTTTTCTGTATCGTCGTTTTGAATAGTAGTGATTAGTTTCACAATCGGAAGAACTGCTGTTCGAATTCCTGCGCCGTGACCGATCACGCCATGTATCACGTTTTGACTTAGTATGTATTTTTGTTGTAGACCTTCTCCTCTTTTCAGACATTCCGCGGCGCGTAGGGCTTCTAGCCCTTCTAATACTACTAGCAGTAGCATCATTCAATGGAGGTGTGTATGATTTATCCGACATGACTCAGACAGTTACTAGTGTAAGAAGACTGGTGGGTATTTATGGTTGATGAAGGAAGAAGGGAAGAGAATAAAAGAAAATAAATCTTTTGTTATTATTGACATTAAATAAAAGCAACAGTTCTGATTAGGGAACTCACTCAAATTAGTATTAAATAAATCGTCACCATGTTGTGATTTAGCTTTTAATGCAACACATAGTAATCTACAAAATGTAATAATAAAATGCAGTCGCAGTCCCAATAACTAAACGTAACTCAACTTAAATTGTAAATAAAAAGTACTTTTAGTCGATATAAAAATTATATTAATATAATATTAATATTATCCTACGATTATGATAAACTTATCATAACTAATGTGATGATATACGTTAACATATTTACGGTACTTATACATAAACCATAAAATAAGATAAAACATTTTTTTTATTTTTTTTATTAGGCTGTATGGGTTACTTCCCGTTGCCTAGCAATGGCCATAGAGAATCTAGAGGTCTTCAAGAATCGCAAGCGCAATCAAAACAAACTAAATGATGACAATCAAAATCAAAACAATGATAGCGTATGTAAATGACCAATATATATATATATAATTTTCGTCAAAGGTTTAACTTGTTCACACAAAATAAAACAGTTTACTTCTAGAAGTTAGTGACTAATTCCTAACTGAATAACTATTGTGTTGCAGGTTTTCATTTGATAGATAGATAGATAATACTTTTATTGTAACATAATAACACAAACATTTACAATGCATTGCTGTTTAAAGTATGGTATTCCTAGGGGAACATCTAGGTAGGTACCACCTAGTTGTAAGTAAACATATGGTTCGTAAGGTAGTAACATACCTAATATTTATATGCAAAGGAACCTACTTATTTACATTACATATTTTAATGTTAAGGTTATCAAATCGACGATACCAAGTCGATGTTGATACTTTGATAAATCGCTACAAGCTTACTCATTAATTTACCGTCTCAATTATCAATGCAGCTAAAAAGTAGTAGGTATGTACTGCTACCTGACTGTAAGAACATTATTTACATACCAATGGGCGTTCTCCAACGTTCTTACCACTTGGGATATTAAACTCACTAGAGTAATACGTAGATGCTTTCAATTAAAACGACGTAGTAGAGTCACTGATATAATATTATAATAATAAGGTACATAATCAAGTTCCCGACAACCACTTCGATCAAAATACGAGCAAGCTCTACCTCGGCGCGATACTCTCGCGCCGGAGCCCAAACTTAAAAACAAAGTCATTATTCACATTCCATTATTAAACATAGTCATTTTTACGAGTTCGCCAAAACCCTTATCGTACTCCGCACGGAACCTAATGTTGTTAATGTAAACATAAGCCCGGAATGTAACACCTCTGAGCGCCCGGCGCGCCGCCGTCTCCCTACTCGTCATGCATTGCTTTATGTTGCCAACAATAATTTGTTTGTAATAAAGCACTGATTTTGATAAGACTATTTAACTAGTATTTTTAGGATCGCCAACAATAAAAACGACCAACACTATTTTCTCTTAAACACAAATTCAAAGCAGAAGCACGTAGTCAAGACCCAAATATTAAGAAGTTTTTGTTCGGTCATTTAACACGAAATAAAGAAAGTAAAACAGGACTTTCAACAAGAAATATAAAAAAAAATTCAAACTATTAATAAAAAAATAAATGCGCATTTTATTACAAAAATAACATTTAACATTTTTATCATCCGGTTATTAAATGTCTAACTGTTATTGATGCGAGGGCTATATGTTTGTTTTGTTTGTATACAGGCGATGCCGCGGGCGAAAGATGTAGCGTATGATTTTATTTTAAGTGTTTTCCATAATGCTAAGCAAACCGCCTAATTAAATTGTGTATAGGCAAAAGCAGGAAATATTTTAAGGCTTGGCATCGACTTCAAAAGTATGTAAGTATAATTTTAACTGTGGGGATTAAAGTTAGTTATTCAAGACAACACAATTATTTTGTTCTTTTTAGTTTCTCTATTTTTTTTGGATTCGTTTTTTTTGTTTTTGAAATTTCTTTCAGTACTACACGGTTAATTCTGTTTAATTTAATTGTCCAAATTTTAATGTGTTGTGTTGTACTGAACAAATTGTTTTTATATTATCTTATCAAATTTCACAAAATAAGACCAGAACCGCTTTAAGTATTTTGGCGAAGGTTTCTAATTGTATATTTAGCCTCCTTGAATAATTGACAAGACAGTATGTTATATTATCCTAAAACTATCTATGTATATTACTTTATTACTGTTTACAGTATGTAGTAATGTGATATGTTTTCGGTGCCATGATGATAGTTAAATAAATAATGAATTCCGTACTGTAAAGTTGACGAGTAAGAGCAGTAATTTCTTAAACGAAACGGGACGACGACGCTTCATAATTATATGCATTAGAGTGGTGTTATAGAAAACAAGATAATGATAATGAATTTTAGCTGAAAGGCATTTCTTAAAGTCTGCCAAAGTGTTCGCGGTAGCAAACCATAAGCGTCTCAAAAATTCAGAATTAAATGTGTTCAAGAAAGTTTAAGAATATGGTCGAAGAAAGATGGAATTTATTATTATGGTCAGGAAAATGGTTTTCGGTAAATAACACGGTCGTTAGCAAATCAAAAATAATGTTCACATAATTATGAAGCAGCTTATAATTTTTCAAAACCTATGGTTTTATTTTTATTTTGTGACTGAACCACTACGTCAGAGGAACCTTTAAAGTAAGGCCCATCCTTTAAAGTAGGACAAGAAAAACTAGCGTCACGACTGCGGTGGTATGGCCACGTTATGAGGAGACCGGAAGATCACTTGACCCGAAAAGTGCTGAAGTATAAAACCGCACCCAAAAAGCGCGGAAGACCCCGACTCACATGGATCGCTGTAATTAATAATGATCTAAAAAATAATAATATAGACCCCATGACCGTCCAGGACCGACATATCTGGAGACAAAAAATTAGGAGAGCCGACCACAATTAAAGATGGGATTAAGGCCGGACAAAGAAGAGAAGAACGATTATTAATTTTATATAAGTAAGTACTCATTTATTAATTTTGTTTTTTTGTTGCATTAGTTGACCCTGGAAGGGAAGCATTATATACTTTTATATAATGCTTCCTTTACAATAGGTATATAAATAAATAAATAAATTGTTTTTTAAAATGTAAATTATAGTCCACTTTGCATGCCGTGGCAACCTGTAAGTAAGATGACACTTAGCTTTAAGTTTATGTTTGTTTCTACAATTTTTGCTTGTATCAGTGTTTGTCTTGTTGGTTGTCCTAATAAACGAATAAAATAAAATAAATATTATATTATTTTTTGCATAATTTACATCATTAACGTAACTACTTATGTCCTGAATAAGAACATAAATTAAAATTAATATAACTTTATAGGTCACAAATACGAGTACAAATACAATTCGTCTCATCACCTCTCTTTACTTTCTGCTATAGCTTTCTATGTAGCGAAGGCTTAGCCATCTCGTAATTGAGTTTTGTATAAAGCTAAGAACATCGTTAACAACTCTGTTTATAATGTGTTTAAGTGTGACAAACAACATTAGAAGAACTTCGTCAGTGCAATTATTACTTAGTGCAAATTAGGTGATATAAAAATTGCTTGCATGAGTAAAAACATTAAGAAAACCTGAAATATTACTTAGCATTCCTAGCATGATTGAGTACCCTAAACAGCCCCCTTACTCTTGAAACCGATCGCTATTGGATCGGATTGGTATTGTGAATTTTTGTACTCCTAAGTTACGACACCAGAGCTAATATGGATTCATATTGTGTGGATATTGAGTAAAAAAAATACAAAACTCAATGCCATTTAGTTCACCCAATATGAATCCAAATTAGCGCTGGTGTCGTAACTTAAAAATACGAAAATTCACAATACCAATCCGATCCAATAGCGATCGGTTTCGAGAGTAAGGGGGCAGATGAGGCATCCTCGAATCCATGAAAAACGTTATGAGAGTAAATGAAACAAAGGATGTCTGGATTGTAGTAAATTGAAATATGTGATGATGCATGTATTGTCATCATGATCGTCTGCCTAGTCTCACTGCTGGGCTCAGGCAAGATAACAACCCCACTACGCTGCTGGCCCAAAACGAATTTGTGGGTTATGGTGTAGTTTTGAACAGCAACGCCCGACTCAGGGGTGATAGTACACATGAAAGTAATTACAAGAATACAAGAAAAGTATAAATAAATATTTAACTATTACTTGATTAGTAAAAAACTTTATGGGTGTTATGCGCGTCCGTAGGTTTACCCTTGAGACCCTTCACGTGACCCATGGGTGGTGCTAAATGAGTGACACTGACTGAGTGGTAGAGCCACGCTGCGTTGCGGTACGCATTGGGCCGGCTCGCCAGGGGTAATACCACCCTCTCACGAATATCCGGCGTGAAATAATGGCACTCGGTGCTTTTGTGTTTCTTCCGGCCAGTGAGGGTTACGGAGGTCCATCCGCCTCACAATTCCTATTCCTTCGTTAAAGGACGGCAACGCGCCTGCGATTCTGCAGTGATTACTCTCCATCAAGTGCCGGTCCACCCGCCTGCTCGTTTGCCTCATTCTTTTATAAAAAAACCTTGTTCAAACGTATCTTAAAACTAAAACGCTTGTTACCGCCCGCACCACCCGCGCATACCCCGCTACACCACCGAGTACATGCAGCCGCCGCTTAGAGAGAGCGTGGGGAATGACCGATAGCTCGCCCGTGTAATAATACCATAATTTCCTGATTTCATGGATTTTTCCATGAAAATTTAAGGTTTTTTTTTTGGCATCAGTGTCGTGTATACTACCACCCTTGAGATGGGCGTTGTTTTACAAAACCACACTCTGTATATGGGTTTTAACCGCCTCTGTGGTCAAGTGACTAAGCCACCGGTTTCAGACCCAGAGGTCCCGGGTTCGATTCCCAGCGGGGGGTACATCTTTGTGTAGTCGGTTTGGTTGGTGGTAGGGCTGCTTAGTTCGCCTAGCTAGCTACCACCATCTTATCTAAATCTGTCGCTATAAAAACGATGTTTTATAGCATTGTTGTGTTCCGACAGTTGACAGCTAAGACAGCCAGTTCCTTAGTGGTTGAGGATTCCGGGTGAAGCGCGCTTCCATCTTCGGCCTTATCGTCACTTACCATCAGGAGAGGAAAAGGCCCAATCACACTTTCCCGTTGCTGAATAAAAAAAAAATACCGCCGTCTTACTTTAAGACTACCATTACCAACAACTTTTCGTTTCTTCCGAAGCATATATTTGGGTTATTAAAATAGCTTTCTCATAACAATGAATGTTCTCTTTGTAAAAACAATTCGCTTTAAAATAAAATCTAGTCTGTTTTCTTTGGACTTCGAACCTTAGATTAAAACAAAAAGGGAAGGTACGGCATGCTCCTACTTGTAGTCAATCAAAATATAGTCCTACTCAACTACATATGCAAACACTCACACACGCACACCTTTTAAAGTGTAAATCGAGCGAGCGAGACAAAGCAGTAAGTTTCAACGTCAGCGCGAGGGAGTCAGCGAGTAGCGCGTTGGCGTCTCGGTCGCTTCGCAACAGACGAGTACACAGACTTGACGAGTACGTACGACCGATTCCGACGCCACTGCGGAGTAGCGTCTTTCTCTTTTTCACACAGTAGAATATCCGCGATAGAGCGATGTAGCCTGTTCGCTCGCAAATTGTGACTGAAGTGAAATTGTGCCTTTAGGGCTAATTTTGGCGGCTCACTCACGAGACGCTAATGCCGTATCTTCCCTTTTTGTTTTAATCTAAGCTTCGAACCCATTTAAAGAGCAGTTAGTTTTTTCAGAAAATAGGTACTCGATGGGTAGTCATAAAATATGGTGCCAATTAAAGCATGCAATTTGATGCGGTGAAAAATTTCGACTCCATAAAACTCCCTTCAATCCGAAACTTCAGACCCATCGAGTGGAAAAACAAAGCAAATATCAGATTTCAAAATAATGCCGACAACAACGTGTGCGTCACATTCAGTATATCAAACAACCCCTCGTTGGCTTAAATTATACTCTCTAATTAATACTACTCTCGTGACTGTTGTCCCCGAGCGTAGGTAATTAACATGTTTCATGACATATTAGCTTGTGCTAATGATTTTGTTTAGGATTATGGGTTTTAAATTGGAATCCTCTTATACCCTAATTTAGAACGATTCGATAAAATATAGAACGATTTATAGCGTGACAACAATAAAATTGCAGCTGTTTTTTGTCTTTCTTTAATAACTTCGGGTTTTGAGTACTGTTGGCCAGGACTCGAGTTCTTTAAGTCCTAATTTAGAGACTAGATTATTTTAGGCAGAGCGCGCAAGACTCAGACTAAAATGAGTCTTGAGTTCTGATCTGAGCCTTGAGTCCTTTCGTTGAGTACTAATGCAAAAAGACTCGACTCATAGAACTGAGCCGCTTTATTTAGGAGCTCAAGTTCTTAAAGAAACCAAATTTTTTTTATTGTATATACTAATATAAATTTTGCTAAGGCGCCATCACTATGGGCAAGTATTTTTCCATAAAAAAATATAGTAACTCTTCGATCATAATGATCGAAGTAGTAACTCTTTGAACTTCTTTTTTCCTCTTTGGCGCACTCGTCGCGTTGGCTCACTTGTGGAGCTAATTGTATAACACTATAGCCTAAAACTTTATATCAACAGAATGGATATGGAACTCACTGTTTCTAAAAAGACTAGCAATGAACTCGTCTTAAGAATCTCTATATTATTGTAAAAAGACTCGAGTTCTCAAATCATATTGTAAGGACTCGTGAGTCTTATCACTGACAAATAGGATTGAGCTCTAATTTACGAATACAGTTTCGAAAGAATCTCTATATTATTGTAAAAAGACTTGAGTTCTCGAGTCATATTATAAGGACTCGTGAGTCTTATCACTGACAAAAAGGATTGAACTCTCGATTACTAGTCTAGTCTCAAAAAATCGAGTCCAGTCCCGAAAACAGGACTTAAAGAACTCGAGTCCTGGCAACACTAGTTTGAGACTCAGAACTCTGGTGTTTGATTCCTAGTAGGGGTATATAATAATATATGGTAACGGCGAAGTCCCTTATCTTATCACCTGGGGTAGCCCTTGGCTCAGATTTAGGCTTAACACGGAGTTTTCCTTTGTTAAAAATGAGGTAGTTATACACCTATTTTCAGGGGCGTACTTTTAAAATAATTAAACAGATACTATTTAGAATGAGCATACCTTTCTAAATACCCCACGTTTATCGGTCAGCCTGTGACCTTAGCCAGGTTATCTCAGCTGAAATTTGGTTCACTGAAAAGGGTATTTTGAAATCCGTATGTATACATATACCTAAGCAATTTGCAATAAACTCGTATTTTTTGTACCAGATAATGAAGCGGAGGCTGGTAGGGCGTTCTAAATATATCTGGCTAACTATCAATTAGACCAATACTTATTTGTCGGGTCGGTGAAAATAGTCTTCTACTTCTTCTTCTTTTGTCTTGTTTATTCTCATCGACCAACCGCCATCCCAACATTGACTAATTTCTTTGTCATTTTATCTTTCACACAGTCTATCTATCTTTTTTTCGGTCTTAATTTCCCTACTTAGCCTCAAATAGTTCTATCAAAATATGTCGCCTTAAAAACAATGTTAAAAGCATTTATAGATACACATACATTATTATCACGACTATTATCCCCGAAGGGTTAGTCAGAGACTAGTCAAATAGGGCAGCAAAAGCAGTCCTTTACATAGTCCACTTTTCACCACATATCAACTGCACATGTGCTCAGCGTGACAGGTGGTGAGCCCATCGCCGCTTTATGCTGTTAGATGTATGTGCAGTCTTTAGTCCGTTAGTCGCCTTTTACGACACACAAGGGAAAAGAGGGGGTGGCATTTAGAGTGCTTTGATATTCTTTCCCTTCGATGTAAGTTTGACCCCAATTTTAAATAATTACCATACCGGTGAAGCTTGAAGTTTACGAAGAATTCCGTTCAATCCGATATTGAATTTCCAACTCCCGCCCTCAAATATTATGTCTTTGAAACTTCCCTCCCATTTAAAACGTCACTAAATAAAAAGGCTTATCTCGGTATGATCCTATATAATTTTGCAAGGGTGCAATCAATTCAATTTGATTAAATTCCTTTTAGAACCCAGTCGAAATAAACTTTTTTAATATACCATTCATATTGAAAAACTTTCGGACGTCTTACATCAAAAGAAATAAGTATTCTATTTGATCTTGTAGTGCGGTCGCGTGAGCAAATCAAATCTTGAGATAAATCAATAACGCGGCTTTTGTGAACTTTCTGGGATAATTTGTTTCGTATTACGTCTGTTTCCATAAATGCTTTGACGTGTCTTTTGTGCACGAGACGTCTCGAAAAGCGCACAACTTAACTTCTAGGACACTTTACATAATGTCATCTCTTGCCGTTCTACTCTAACTACCATTATAGATATAATAGGGACAATACATTACATAAAATAGCTAACAATATAATAACCTAATAAAATAAACACAGACTATTTAATACTGTTAATGTTTTATATTTTAGCGTTTTATTAACGCTTAAATATACTTAAGTAAAATTTTAAACACTGAAAAAAGACGACAACCTTAGGCGGGAATTGAACCACGCACCTTCCGCATTCCGGGCGGCTGCCTTAACCACTTGGCTACCGAGGTCTGGCTTTTAACCGTCGAAATTTGTCAGTGCTTGACGCTTATGTTTTTAGTCAACATTGCTTCATCAAATCTTAGAAGTTTTCACCTCTGAGATCTGAAAGAAATATTTTTACAAATATTTGAACATTCGGTTAAGATGAAGCTGCGTTTATAGATTAATGTTTTATATTTTAGCGGTTTATTAACGCTTAAATATACTTAAGTAAAATTTTAAACACTGAAAAAAGACGACAACCTCAGGCGGGAATCGAACCACGCACCTTCCGCATTCCGGGCGGCTGCCTTAACCACTTGGCTACCGAGGTCTGGCTTTTAACCGTCGAAATTTGTCAGTGCTTGATGCTTATGTTTTTTAGTCAACATTGCTTCATCAAATCTTAGAAGTTTTCACCTCTGATATCCGAAAGAAATATTTTTACAAATATTTGAACATTCGGTTAAGATGAAGCTGCGTTTATAGATTAATGTTTTATATTTTAGCGTTTTATTAACGCTTAAATATACTTAAGTAAAATCTTAAACACTGAAAAAAAAACTGAAAAAAGACGACAACCTCAGGCGGGAATCGACCCACGCACCTTCCGCATGCCGGGCGGCTGCCTTAATTTATAGATTAATGTTTTATATTTAAGCGTTTTATTAACGCTTAAATATAAAACATTAATCTATAAACGCAGCTTCATCTTAACCGAATGTTCAAACATTTGTAAAAATATTTCTTTCGGATCTCAGAGGTGAAAACTTCTAAGATTTGATGAAGCAATGTTGACTAAAAAACATAAGCATCAAGCACTGACAAATTTCGATGGTTAAAAGCCAGAACTCGGTAGCCAAGTGGTTAAGGCAGCCGCCCGGAATGCGGAAGGTGCGTGGTTCGATTCCCGCCTGAGGTTGTCGTCTTTTTTCAGTTTTTTTTTTCAGTGTTTAAAATTTTACTTAAGTATATTTAAGCGTTAATAAAACGCTAAAATATAAAACATTAATCTATAAACGCAGCTTCATCTTAACCGAAAGTTCAAATATTTGTAAAAATATTTCTTTCGGATCTCAGAGGTGAAAACTTCTAAGATTTGCTTAAGCAATGTTGACTAAAAAAAATAAGCATCAAGCACTGACAAATTTCGACGGTTTAAAGCCAGACCTCGGTAGCCAAATGGTTAAGGCAGCCGCCCGGAATGCGGAAGGTGCGTGGTTCGATTCCCGCCTGAGGTTGTCGTCTTTTTCAGTATTTAAAATTTTACTTAAGTATATTTAAGCGTTAATAAAACGCTAAAATATAAAACATTAATCTATAAAAGCAGCTTCATCTTAACCGAATGTTCAAATATTTGTAAAAATATTTCTTTCGGATTTCGATTCCCGCCTGAGTTTGTCGCCTTTTTTTAGTGTTTAAAATTTTATTTAATACTGTTTTTGAAAAAGTACTATATTTAAATAACATACTTCAATATTTAATAAGTTTTCCTTATCATTGTTGCTATAAGGAACTATTATACTAGGGATTATAGGCTTAACTTCTTAACGTTATACACCACCTGAATCCCATTTTGTCATCGGAAACTGTCACAAAGTCGCTCCGGGTAGGGACACAACACTTTATAGAAATTGTCTTCAAATTAAATCGTAAACTGCTTAGTAGGGTCGACGAGGATTACTCATCCCCTCATGCTATACAATTAACTCATTTTTAAATCTATATTACGCTTATTATGAACAAAAATTGATGTTTTATATCTATTCTATCCTATTCCTCTTGCTCATCCTCATGGTTTGATAGGAATTTTATTTGCATTGTATCGAGATAAAAATTTTATGGTGGTTAATGTCAAGTGTTGTTTAAAAGAAAAAGAGTATAAGTTGAATAAAATTTTAGTATTATAGTATATTGAATGGCACAACCAACAACGAGTATGGTTTGAAAAAAAAAGGGTTTATACATTTGTTTCTATTTGAATAAATAATAAACATGCTTACAAACCAGCTCAGCAGAAGCGTCTACTTAATTAACCTTAAGTTTGTTATCAGAACATAATTTTCTATGTTGTGGAATAAAATAAAATAAAATAACACATTATTTACACACAAATAAAATAATGTGTTATTTTATTTTATTTCACAACACAGAAAATTATGTTCTGATACACACAGTATGTAAAGTTAAAGATCAAAATTGCAACTAATATATTTTAATAGAACTTATATCATGTTACAAAATAATATTTTGGTTAACCTAGCTCTCCCAGGATTTTCTCTTTGTTTAGCTCACACTAACATCATTAAAGCTAACAAGTTTTTATTCCATGTGCTAGACGTAATTTTTAATATTTGATGCGCTAGACCCCGAAGGGTAGAGACTAGCGTTTTATTCATAATCAAACTCAATTTACGTGTTTATCGGTCTTTATCGTTCTAAAAGTTTTATCGTATGCCCTTAGGCAAATTATATTAACTGTCATCAAGTCTGGTCATCCCCAAAACGGCTAGGTATTGGCTTAGTAGCCACATTTGCCAAATGCGGGTTTACCACCACTGACCCGGCTCATGCATCAAAAATACAAAACACTTTACCCGACCTAGGAATTGAACCTGAGACCGGGCCAAGCGCTTTACCAGTGGGTCACTGTGGCGACAAAATCAAGCCGTATAATATCAAAATAATATTGACATTTTGTTTACGGACTAACTCGCGTTAACAGGGTACGGACCCTGTAAAAGGTTACTAACGTCAGGATAATATAAAAAACTTTGTAAAAAGTAAATTAAACGCGAGTTAGTCCGTAAAAAAGTGTTTCTTTTCAATGTGTAGTGCTTGCTTAAACCTCAGAAAACAATATCAAAATAATATTTAAAAATCAATATTTCTGTAATAATAAAACTGTCTTTCAAGAGTGACAGAAACAAAGCGATGATGCCATTGAACCTTTCTATCTATAGGTTGTAAAGTCAATTAAATAGGTCAAGCAGAGCTTTACTGTTGAGAGAAACAAAAATAAATCAGAGCAGCCTCTTTCTTAATTAATTTAATACTCGTTAACACTCAACGTCATTCATGTGACGTCGATGTAATTGGCATAATCGGTTTTACCACAAAATAATTTCCCGTAGTCAGTATTTTTTTAAATTGTATTGTTGTATATGGACCTCGTTGGGCCCGGTTGTTGTCGTTAAATAACCTATAAACAGGTATTGAACCAGTGAAAAGCGTAATTGCCTTGATGTGTTTATGGGGAAAGTCTTTATATTATGGAGTATTTGCGTCACAGAACATCACACTGGTTTGCTAAGGATTGGAGGTGATAATATCTGCAATCTTATTAAGATAACAATTGGGTTCCATTGGTTAGCATGCTTTCCAAAACACAAATTAGCTTGAGATATATACCAGATAATAAACAACCAATAAAACATGACACTGCGTATAAAATATGAAAATAACATGCTGAAAAACAAATACAAAATCTGCACCAAGAGTCACACGATCCTCATCCCAAGTGCGTATATAAACGCCCCAATACGATATCAAGCTTCAAAGTGCCATCTTTTGAAAACTCGCAAAAAGCAGTTTCGTGTCGCACGATTTTGAGATGATCGTAAATATCTTGAGTCACATAAAACCTCTATTGCCCTTAACGTACGAACGGTGAGGCAACTCCAAATGTTTTGACTTTAAGACATTATCTATCCTCATTAGTCTTAGAGAAAGTTAGAGAAATAAATCAACATGATCATAATTATCTTTCTATTGCCTATAAACCACTAAACCGTTCAACGCCATATATACAATATGGCGTTTAACGTCCGGCCATTCTGACAGCTGTTAGAAAGTTGGCCGAAGCTGACCGAGACTACCCGAGCTGACAAAAAAGCTTAGAACTAAACCATTGCTAAAGCTATATCAAACCTAAAACACGTACCAAATGCTTAGAAAACGCAGTATTTTAATAAGTTAACAGAGCGTCCAACTGCTGAGCACATGGCTACCCACATGGACAACAGCATTTGGATATATTGGGCCATAATCCGCCGTGCTGGCTCAATGCGGGTCTTAACTGCCCTCCTACGACAACAATCGGGACAAATGGCTCAGTACTTTCACGAACCTCAAATCGAACTAGATGCCGGTTAATGTTGATGTTTGTAATGAAACACTTTTTACGTTCATGTTTATTATTACTTTTTAGGTTTTTGGTTTAGTCCTGACGTTACGGACCCTTTACAGGTTACTTGATGTTCGTTTAATTACAAATGACAATGCACATTTTAACCCACCAACCCGCATTAGGCCAGCATGGTGGGTTATGGCCCAATATCCCCACGTACCATTGTCCACGTGGGAGGCGTGTGCCCAGAAGTGGAACGTTTATAGGCTGATGATGATGATGATAAATGCCCATTTTGGACCTGTTTGTTTTTGAGAATGCATAAATATAAATCGTATTTCAAAAATAGCTCAAAAATCACTAAAATCTAACCATGCTATTACAGTTTCCCTTTAAAGTCAGGAAAAAATACAATGCTTAGTTTTCTTTTCGTATGGCAGTAACCAATTTAAGTTATTTTTAAAGCGTTTCGTTCCGCCTCATAGCTGTTAAAGTTAAATATATTGATTAATTTGATGTTTATAAAATAATATTTTAGTTCTCCTTTTCAAGAACTGTTATCATGGCGTTAAATGCGCTATACGATTTTTGAATAATTATTAACACAATAACTCATCTACACTTTTAAACTTTCGCGTTCCATTATGCACACATATTTAGACGGGATTTAACCCAAAACTACTTATTAAAGGCATTCTACGCATACCTTTTTATACCCGACGTTTCGACCGAGTTGCACCGGCCGTGGTCACGGGTGGACTGCTGTCGCGGTGTATCGTCTCCGTTTGCGTTGCTGAGTCTTCATCCACCATCACATTTATCCAACTACCGTCACACACAACACTAACGGTGTCCCTATTCCGTACACAAGCCTTATTCTGGTAGTTAGTCAATTGCAGACTAAAACGTCGGGTGTAAAAAGGTATGCGTAGAATGCCTTTACTAAGTAGTTTTGCGTTAAATCCCGTCTAAATATGTGTGCACAATAACTCATCATCATGAATTGATTGAACGGAATACATAACGAGGGAAAACAAAACGTATTTGTGACTTGTCAGTTGACATCTGCTCTTTCTGTCACTGTTGTATGTGAGTCTGTGCTTGTCCGATTCGTTATTTTTAGTTTAAAGAACCTCATAAATAAATAAATAAATACCGTTGATCATGGTAAATCGACCGGGACCGCAAAATTGAACTCTAACACATTAATTACGATACCAGGCGGCCGGCCAGCGGGTCAATACACTTGCACCGCCACGTGACCTTTCGTTCGCCCGGTATCCACGAGTTATTTTATATAGTGCCGGACAAATTAAATAGATAATGAATAATAAAATAATAAAAATAAAAAAATGTAGTCTATTAACGTTACTGAATGATTTAAAAATTATGTGCACTGATAAAAAATACTGTTTTTTGATAAATATGTGTTGTGGATGATTAGTTAAAACAAGTGGTATAAAACATGTTTAGCTATGATTGTTTGTTGCCGAAAGACTTGAAAAAAACTATGTCCAACCGCGAACTTAAAATGATTATTTTTAAACTTTCTCTCACAAAACTCTGGCTTTTAATAAAAAATCTGACCATAGACCAATAAACTGTAAATTATAATAGATTACTTATATTTTGCTACCAACATTATTTTATACAAACTAACTTATTGTAAGGTTTTCAAATGTATGGGCCGTGGGCTTTGTCTTATAAGTTAAATCGATGATGTGCAAGTTATTATTCCAGATTTAAGCTAAAATCTACTATTATTTCTACTAAATCTTAATTAAAAACATTGTTGCAAGCCGTCTTTGTACTCGCGCCGCTAAGTAACCTTGTGTGAAAGCGCTCTACCACTGTGCAAAACCGTTGTGGCATACTGTTATTACATTTGATTGCGCACCTACTTTCCAAATGGATGGAATCCATCTGAAATCCGAACGTGATAGGCATAGCTCCAATAGTCACTTGAATGCGCAAGGAAAGTTTGGGCGGCCGTTGTTGAGCAAATAACAAATAAACTATTTTTGGTGACATGTAAGTATAATAAAGATTCACTTTTCATAAGTTGCACACTCGTTTATGACCACTAAAAGGGGGAGAGAGAACAAATAATGTTTTTTTTATATAATAAAGGTTCTAAAATGTGGATAAAGTAGTTGTTGACATTGAATAGACGCCATTATCTTTCAAAGTAAGAGTAGATAGTGTTGAAATTTCTTTAGGACTGGACAAAGCAATGGAAGCGTCTGGTACTCCACCTGATCCGAAATGACAGGAAAGTGTAGCCGCTCCAAGAAATTGCTTGACATTTTCCAAAATAGTTTTATTTTAGTAAGCAAAGTCTCAGAAAAAGTTTTTATATAATCAAGATTCTACCACTCCGGATTGGAATGCAGGTTTCTATCAAGAAAGGTCTGAAAAAACTCTTTTAATATATTTAACACAAAACTTAATTAAATAGTAAATTTTTCAATTGGCGGGAAAGTCAAGCATCATGTATTTTTTTCTAAGGTTTAAGCGAGCACTACACATTGAAATGAAAACAATAACTAAAGCAAAGCATAGAAACCGTCTGAGTAGAAAAAAACGTACCAGGCAATCTGTCATCATCTGTCAAAAGTGGAGCCTTTTAATACTACCAAATTAAGTTACTCGCTCTAAACATCGCCTTTGTCAGCCAACAATGACACATATAATTTTGTCGTATAATACATGGATCATTGGCGTGCGTTTCTGTTTAGATTGGAAAAGTGATAATTGTGTGAATACTGAAATTTTGTTGCAAAATACTGTTTAAAGTGAGTGATAAAGCAATGAACTATGGCGTGCGTCGTTTAGAAGTGTTAATGTCGCATAGGAAATAAAGAAAATAACGGTGAAATAGTCGGCTTCCACTGGTAATTGATATTTCTATGTTTATTTACCGTTGTTTTATTTTTATAGTTATATCTTCGTTCGACTAAGTATTACCAGTTACCATTCATTATATTACATTGGAATAAATAGTTAAATTACTTCACTAAGAGTTTAAAATCCATTTTACAAATTTGTCGTAGATGTTATGAAAGTATTGTGAAAAATGTTAAGTATCGATAAATTAAAAAGTAATCGCAATGTTCACTTAAATGTTTTAGATTTTCTCTGGATGAAATTCGACGTGCACAGTGGACTGCTGCAGTGTCTCCCAAAGATGGTTGGACACCAAAAAAACGCCATCGAGTTTGTTCAAAACTTTTTTCTGCGTGGGTAATTGATAACACCTGTTTTTAAGAGCTCTTAAAGAATATTTTATTATTTTTTAATTATTAATTGTACATAACTAAGAGTGAATAATCTTAAATGATAATATAAAGGATCTACTCGCCTACTGTTATCTCCTGCTAAAGTAACTTCTTTCACAAGCAAAAACAATGGAACATCTGAAGCAGTCACTCACTGAAATGATGACACTTTTTAACACACGAATGTCAAACTTTGAAGCTGAACTGCAGAAGGCACCACCCACTACAACCACCACAATAAGTCTGGCAACAGATTTCTCCACCTTCAAGAGTTTTATCGCTGAGTCCCTCAGCTGCTTTCAGCGCCAAATCGAAGTCCTTGCCAACAGTGTTGATCGGCTGAAGATGCGGAGCCGAAGAAAGATGCTGCTGCTGCATGGTGTGGCTGAGCTACAGAACGAAAACACCTCTCAGGTGGTGGTCAAAATGCTTCAAGACAGCTTGAAGATTAATAATTTCAAGATTAGTGATGTCAAGCGTAGCAGATAGGGCGGTCTACAGTAGGTCAGAAACCAAGACCAATTGTTATCAAGTTCCAAGACAATACTCTTCGTGATAAGGTGTGGTTTGCCAAAGCTCTGTTTAAGGGTACCGGGTTCACTATGTCAGAATTCTTGACAAAGAAAAGACACGATACTTTCATGAGTGCAAGAGAAAGATTTGGCATTAATCGTTGCTGGACAAGAGAGGGCTATGTCTTCGTCCTCGGTCCGGATAGCACGCGTCATAGTGTTTCATCACTTGGAGAGCTGAACGGGATCGCCACGGAGACGGAGCCATCAAAACCAGCCTCCGCTGCATCCAAACCAACATCAACGGTAAGAAGCAGGCGTGTGGCGGCGACAACAGTCCGGAAGTAGCCGTGCCTCAGTCATGAAGTACCTGTTCGTATTTTCATTCATTATTCTTTATGCTTTGGTGCTTTTCTTACTAACCCTCGCTTTACTAACAATTTTTACCTGTGTACGTAGGTTTCTTGTTAAAATATTGTAGGTGCGTAGGTATCTAATTAATAATTTCCACTTTGATCTCACTGTTTTGTAGTTTGTCACTCACTCATGCCACTGTCAATGTCAAGTTATTTTTTTATTTTTTTTTTCATTTTTCGTACCGTGAAGGAACAGGCTAAGGTCAGAGACCATACTGCCTAGTCATTAGTTTTTTTATTTCTTTTTTCCCTTGATGATAATGAGGGTTTATTCGGGCTGGGGTCCGCTATTTTTATTGTTATGCTTTTTCGCTTTGCTTGTCATATTCCAGTACGTGTCTTTTTGCTCGAACGATATATTTGTTTGCTTTTTAAAATTATTTTTGCTGTGTTTAGTTTAAGTTCTTATTTTATTAGTTAATTAGATTACGCAAACAGTAACTGGCGGGTGGACAATATTTAGTTTGGTTTATTTTATTTTATTTTAAATTAAATTATTATTGTTACTTATTTGTTTATATCGACATATTAGTATTTTGTATTTAGGTTTTTATTATATATTGTTAGCAGAAGACAGTTGCTAGGCCAGTGGTGGGGGAAGCAGCCTTTATAAGCGGGAGCACGCTCAGTTTCGCTCTCTTTGCCATCGAACTCGCTACCTGTGCGGAAGCTCTGCCCTTTTGAGTAGTCAACAAACCTGTCCTTAACTCTGATATTTAGATCTAGTAATTTCCTTTGTTTTAAATTGTGTCTTATTTTTTAGTTTCTGTAGTTTTTGGTTGATTTTTAAATTTAAAATTAAGAATAAAGTTTTGTCGGTATAATCGTTTTTTTTTTAATTATCTCCACTTCTGGTCTCTAATATCAGAAGTGGGATAAGTAAAACTCGCGCGTCCGTGCCGTTTTGCGTCCTGAAATAAGGTGGTTTGACTTTTCAAACAAGTAATCGAGTCTAAACGGTGGTCATTAAGTGCTTACGTAAGTAAAAGGTGATAAGGTAGCGTGGTAAAGTAAAACAACGTTTTCTGGTGAGTACGTTCCATTTTGTTTTTCTCTTGTTTTGCTAAAGGTGAACAATAAAGGCTTGTTTGTTAAAATCACATTCGAACCTTTTGTGCATACGTAAAAACTATTTTCTTTTAGATTTTAATCAATTCAAGTTTTATTTTTTTTGTTTTAAGAAGTACCCGCAATAAAATTATTTTATCTTTTTGCTGATTCTATTTGAAAGCCAGGTAATTTAAGTGCAGTTATTTGAAAACATGCCTAATAATAAGCGAAAGAGTAGAAGCCGTTCTAGAAATCGTAGTCCACGTTCTAGCCAACGAGAATCACGTCGCAGGCGACGCAGTCCTTCTAGTCATGTACTAACCGAAACAATGCAACAAATTTTAAATAGATTGGTGTCACTGGAGGAACAACAACATCTGCCGCAACAAAGGGAGCCGAGCATGGGTGTCCCAACGGCAGCAACGATGGCCGAGCCTACGACGCCGCCACTGCGCTCGAGTGTGGTTGATGCTGCGATGACGCTTTAGGGGCATGCAGAGCGACTAGCATCGGCGGTTCCATCATCACCAGAGCACTCTGCGGGCGCCGCGGTGGACCACTTCAGTTCGACCGACCGCATTGTTGATGCGATACGATCCATAAATATGCCGGTGAGATCCAACCAATCATATTATATTTCTAACTTTGATCCAAGCATCAATGATATTGAAACTTGGTGTGAGGAAGTAGACCGTGCTAGGATCGCTAATCGTTGGAGCGACAATGAGTGTTTGTCTCGTATTGGTAACTGCCTACAAGGCGATGCCAAGGGGTGGCTTAATGAATGGGCATCAAATGATCGTACTTGGAGCAATTTTAAAAAAGAGTTTAAGCCGTTGTGCCCTAGAAAACCAGATGTCGCTAACATGCTTTACGAAGTCATGAGTACTAACTCTGATAAGTTTTTAACATACGCAGACTATGCTCGCCGTTCCCTATTGAGATTACGCATTGTTAGAGGTTTAAGTGACGAGCTTATATCAGCGATAGTAATACGGGGCATTACCGACCCACAAATTCGCGCTTCAGCAACTAATGCCAAGTTAATGCCAAATGAATTAGTAGAATTTCTCTCTATATATGTGAAACCTAATATTTCGAATTATAATAAAAACTTAAGTGGGTCTCGCCCAGACCATTCATATAAAAACAACCATAACATGCTAAGTGACCGCAAACGACGTTTTGATCTTGGTAAATGTTTTGTGTGTGGCGAACGCGGGCATAAGCAAGTTAATTGTTTTAAAAAGCGTAAGCTAACTCCTAGGAATGATACCGGTAATTATAGTAATCCAAAAACTCAATCTAATAATAATTCAGTTAAGCCTGAACCATGTAGCTTTTGTAAAAAGCCAGGCCATAAGATCGAAACCTGTTTCGCGAGACTAAAATCGGAATCTCGCAATACAAATAATGTTAACTTTTGTCAGGAATACTTTGATAGTAAACATGACATTATTGCAGCGGTTATACAAGGGATTCCGGTTGATGTACTTATTGATTCTGGCTCAAGCATATCCTTAATTTCCTCATCTTTGTTAAAACATTTCAAGTGTGCATGCAAGCCTTCTTTTAGAATTTTAAGAGGTATCGGTGGTCAGGAAATAGAGTCAACTTACTTTATAACTTTACCAATAGAATTTAGTGAAATCACTCTAGAAATAGACTTGCATGTAGTCCGTCCGGAATTTATGAATACTCCCATTATAATTGGTACCGATGTTTTGAATCGAAAAGGAGTGACGTATTTCCGTACCCGCGATCAGCAGTACCTTACTTACGAATCAAATTTTAAACATAACACATTAGTTGTTACGCAATCCTCTGTTAGGACTGAACTAACCGGTGTAGACTTTCAAAAGTTGCTTGATTGAATGTTGTTGTGGTAAACGAATATTCCAGTTTTTTCATTGAGGGAACAGCTACATCTAGTGTTAATACTGGTACAATGTCAATCAAATTAAATAACAAGACTCCCGTTTACTATAGACCATACCGTTTATCATATTCGGAAATTTTGAAAGTTCGTGAGATTGTTAGAGAACTTATTGAGAAAAACATCATACGTGAATCAAAGTCAGAATACGCGAGCCAGATGTTGCTGGTGAAGAAGAAAGACGGGTCGGATCGTATGTGCGTCGACTACCGTAAGTTGAATGAGATCACTGTTAAAGACCGTTTTCCGCTGCCGCTGATTGACGACCATATTGACCGACTTGGGAAGCATAAATTCTTTACCAGCCTTGATATGGCTACAGGGTTTCATCAGATCCTCATGGAGGAGGAGTCCATACCGCTCACGGGGTTCGTCACACCAGAAGGGCATTATGAATATTTGAAGATGCCCTACGGTTTGGCGAAAGCCCCGGTAGTTTACCAAAGAATAATTTCAAAAACTCTCCGTCAACATTTAGAGTCTGGTGAAGCCCTAGTTTATGTCGACGACGTCTTAATATTAAGTAATACTATCGATGAAGGTCTAGTTAGATTATGTCATGTACTTAAAACTTTAACAGACGCCGGGTTTTCCATAAATTTAAAGAAATGCTCGTTCCTCTCAACCGAAATAGAATACTTAGGGCGAAGTATCAGCCAAGGTCAGGTACGACCGAGCGAGCAAAAAGTTAAAGCCGTAGTTGAAGCACCTATTCCTAAGAATGTTAAGCAAACTCGCCAATTCTTAGGACTAGCGAGCTACTTTCGTCGTTATATTGCTGGTTTCGCCACTAGGTCTGCTCCCATTACTAAATTAACAAAAAAAGGGGTGCCGTTCGTTTGGGGTAGTGAACAAGAAGAAGCAAGGCAAGACATTATCACCCAACTCACAAGTGAACCGGTGCTAGCAATCTACGACCCTGATTTACCAATTGAAGTCCATACGGACGCTAGTTCTATGGGTTATGGAGCCGTACTTCTTCAGGTTCATGATAAAGGTCATAAACTAGCAGTAGGTTATTTTAGCAAACGAACTCAAGGCGCGGAACCCAGGTATCATGCCTATGAGCTTGAAACCCTGGCAGTCGTGAAAGCCCTGCAAAACTATAGACACTATCTGGTCGGCGTTCATTTCAAAGTCGTGACGGATTGCAACGCACTTAAATCAACACAACAAAAGAAAGATTTGTTGCCGCGCGTGGCCAGATGGTGGATATACTTGCAGGACTTCAATTTTACTCTTGAATACCGCAAGGGTACTTCTATGTCGCATGCCGACTACCTTAGTCGCAACCCTGTTAACGTCTGTGAAGCTCGTAGACAACAAAACTGGGCTCAAGTAGCACAAACTGCAGACGAAGAGACCCAACAGCTTATTCAAAAATTGACCGACGGTCAATTTATCCTAGTCATTACATTCACAAAAATGACCTTCTGTATTATAAGTACCACCCAGTAGGAGAGGAACCCAGGCTCCTTTGCTTTGTACCAAAAGGGCATAGATTGAGCTTGCTCAGAATATTCCATGATGAGCATGATCACCCCGGACTTGACAAGACTTTAGAACTTATTAGAAAGCATTTCTGGTTTCCATCTCTTAAACTGTTTGTTAAAAAGTACATTGATCATTGCTTAATCTGCATAACACACAAAAGGGTTCCAAGGGCTCCTCATCAGTTAATACATTCCTGGGATAAACCAAGTAACCCCTTTGAGGTTTTACATGCAGACGCATTAGGTCCTTTGCCGCAGTCAAACGGCTATAAATATGTTTTAATTGTCATAGATGCATTTTCAAAGTATTGTCTATTGTACCCTATGTTTAGTCAAGATGCTAGTGAACTTAAACGACTTTTTTACAATGTTATCTCTTTGTTTGGCACTCCAAAGTTAATGGTAGCAGATCGCGGTCGTATGTTTCAGAGTTCAGATTTTTCAAAACTTGTAACAGAGTTGGGCATAGACTTGCATCTCGTCACACCTGAGATGCACCACTCAAACGGGCAGGTCGAACGTTACTGTAGAACTTTGTTAAATATGGTACGCATCGAGTGCAACCACCGACAGAACGAGTGGTCGGAGGTAATGTGGCGATTACAACTAGTACTGAACATGACTAAGCAGAAAACTACTGGCTTATCACCCTTAAACTTGCTTGTGGGTATAGAAGCAGCCACACCTATCATACGCAACCTTGTTCGAGATATTGCTTTGGAAAATGCTCACCCAAATCGCGAAGCATTAAAGGGAATCCATCGTGAGCGGGCCTCCGAGCGCTTAAAAGCGAACCAACGTCAACAAGATAAAACTGTTAACGCTAACCGAAAGCCTGCTCGAACGTTTGAAATTAATTCATTTGTTTTCGTTATAAAACAGGCACAATCAACTGGCAAGCTCGACTCGGGCATGCGCGGACCGTACCGAGTTGTCAAGGTGCTTCCTCACGGTCGCTATGAGCTGCAACTGTTAGCGGGCTCATACGGAAAATCGACCCAAGCCGCGGCTGAATTCATGGTTCCATGGCGTGGGGAGTGGACTCCAGAGACATGTTCTGCCTTCTTCGATGGTGAGTTGATTCGTTTGTATGATACGCTAACGTCGTGCCTATGTCATACAAATGGCTGTGTACCCCACATGTGTATACCGCGCTAGCACTGTATAGCAAAGTACTCATGATACTATGCTAAGGTCGCGCCCATGTCACGTCATGGATTAGTTTGAGGTAGAGATAGCTAACGTTGTGCTTCCTCTCTAGGTTTTGAGTGCGAACTAAGCTAACGTAGTGCCTATGGTTTATTGTTTTGTTGTGAGTAAACTAAGCTAATGTAGTGCCTATGGTTCGTTGTGTCTCTGTGTGTGAACTATGCTAACGCCGCGCCTATGGTTCGTTGTTTCCGTGTGTGAACTATGCTAACGCCGCGCCTATGGTTCGTTGTTTCCGTGTGTGAACTATGCTAACGCCGCGCCTATGGTTCGTTGTTTCCGTGTGTGAACTATGCTAACGCCGCGCCTATGGTTCGTTGTTTCCGTGTGTGAACTATGCTAACGCCGCGCCTATGCTTCACTACACAAAGTCCGAAAAAAAAAAATGACTTTTATAGTTATATATATAGTATGTTAGCTTCATAGCTATGACACCCGACAGGATACCTTTTGATCTTTTGTATTTCCTGTCTTCAGATGCAGACAATCATGATGAGCATGTGGAGTCCACGCCTGAGCAAGTTACTAGAGGCGCCGATATGCCGATGCTGTTGGAACCTCTCCCGAGCACGTCTGGTACCTTGGGCGGCCCTCAGCCTGAAATACGGGAGAACGAGGACGTTCTCCAGTCAGGAGAGGCCGTGTTAGCAGAAGACAGTTGCTAGGCCAGTGGTGGGGGAAGCAGCCTTTATAAGCGGGAGCACGCTCAGTTTCGCTCTCTTTGCCATCGAACTCGCTACCTGTGCGAAAGCTCTGCCCTTTTGAGTAGTCAACAAACCTGTCCTTAACTCTGATATTTAGATCTAGTAATTTCCTTTGTTTTAAATTGTGTCTTATTTTTTAGTTTCTGTAGTTTTTGGTTGATTTTTAAATTTAAAATTAAGAATAAAGTTTTGTCGGTATAATCGTTTTTTTTTTAATTATCTCCACTTCTGGTCTCTAATAATATTGTAATTTAAATTTAGTTCTAGTTTTTAATAATATTATATGTAATTTTGTTATATCTATACTTAGTAGCAGCGATACGGATGGCTTTTTATCGGCTTGCAGTAGTGATGACAGCTTTTCTAGCATTTCCACTCTCTCTGAGAATCTGGCGTCCCAGTTCTATGGTCTTGAAAAAAATTGTAATGTTGGTCATATAAATGCTCAAAGCATTCCTGCACATTTCTCCGATATACTGACAAGCTTTGATGGTAATTATATCCATGCCATTCTGGTATCCGAGTCATGGCTTAAGCCCTGTCTCCCTTCTACTTCTTTCTCCTTGCCTGGTTTCCATCTAATTAGAAATGATCGTGTTGTCGGCGGCGGGGGTGGTGTTGCCATTTATTTTCGCTCAAACATTTCTTTCTCTATTGTTGATGTGTCAGCACAGCCACCGCCGTCTACTGCGGGCGAGCATCTCTTCTTGGAAATTACTCTTAATAGCGCCAAAATCCTTCTTGGTGTTTATTATAGTCCCTCCTCACGCAACAACTACTTTTCATCTTTCGAAATCCTACTTGAAAAACTTACTCCCTCTTACAGTCACACCATTATTATGGGCGACTTTAACACCTGTCTTCTCAAAAATGATTGCCGCTCTTCTGCACTTCTCTCTATCTTGCACTCCTGTAACTTATCTGTTCCTTCATTAAATGCTACTCACTATTTTCCCAACTGCTCCCCATCTCTTCTAGACCTTTTAGTTGTCTCTTCTCCTGATCACATTGCTAGGCATGGACAGTGTTCTGCTGATGCATTTTCCTACCACGATCTAATCTTCCTTTCGTACAAGATTCGTCCTTCTAAAAATATTCACAAAACTCTGTTGCAACGCAATTTTAGTGGCGTAAATGTTGACAAACTTCGTAAGGATGCCATCAATATTGACTGGGCACCGCTTTTTGAAGCTGAGTCTGAGGATGAGACGGTTGCTTTTTTTGCCTCTAACATCATAAAACTCTACGATGAGTATGCTCCAGTTCGCGCAGTTAAACTGAAACATTCTCCATCACCATGGCTCACAGATGACATCAAGGCCCTCAGCCACAGGAAATCTGTTGCCAAGTGTAGATATAAGCTTAAGCCTACTTCATACAACAGGGAAAGATATGTTGCTATTCGGAATCACTGCAATAAGGTGTGTAGGAATGCGCAACGCCACTTTATCCATAATTCCGTTGAAGACGGAGATCCAGCCAAAGTCTGGAAATTTCTTAATACCTTAGGCATTGGTAAATCACGTCAAGCTTCGACTCCTAAAGATTTGGATATTAATTCTTTAAATAAACATTTCTCTTCCTCTACCAATTTTGATACGGTTACTAAAACCAACACTTTAAACTTCCTATCAAGTATTCCTAGCCCTAATTATGCTCCATTTGTCTTTTCTACTTTCACCGATTGTGACGTTAAGAAGAGCATATTGTCGATCTCTTCAAATGCAGTGGGTGCCGATTGTGTCAGTCGAAATATGATATTACCTATCCTTGATGAAATCCTTCCCGTCATCTCCCATATTCTCAACCTTTCGGTATCAAGTGCCTCGTTTCCCACCGATTGGAAAGAAGCCCAGATTTTTCCCCTACCCAAGAAGTCCAATCCAACATCCTTGCAAGACTATCGCCCTATTTCTATTTTACCATTCCTCTCCAAGGTCCTTGAACGCCTTGTCCACAACCAGCTCAGTCCCTTCCTGTGTAGAAATAGTCTATTGAATCCCTATCAATCTGGTTTTCGGCGTGGCCACAGCACCACTACAGCCTTGGTTCACATTGCTGACGACATAAGGTTGGGCATGGAGAACGGAAAAGTTACGGTTCTTTCTCTACTTGATTTCAGTAATGCTTTTAACACCGTAGATTTTGACGTCCTGCTCGGCATATTGCGCTCTATTAACGTATCTCCACCGGGGATTGACTGGTTTCGTAGTTACCTGTTTGGGCGCCGGCAGCGTGTTCGTATTGCCGACACCTTCTCTAGATGGTGCGATACGTCTGATGGTGTACCGCAGGGTGGCGTTTTATCTCCCATGCTCTTTGCTATTTTCATAAATTTTATCTCAAATCATCTAACTTCCTCCTACCACCTTTATGCAGATGACCTACAGATTTATATGCAAGTTCCCGTAGAACAATTAGATGTAGCTATCACCACACTTAATTCTAACTTGGCTGCAATTTGTGAATAGAGCAAATCTTTTGGACTTCAAGTAAATCCCACCAAAACACAAATCATATGTATTGGCAGCCCTAGAATGACATGTAGAATCGATGAGTCATTGTTACCTAAGATTTATTTTGATGGTGCTGAGCTGTATTTGAGTGACTGTGTCAAGAACTTAGGTATCATGTTTGACAAAAATTTAACCTGGAGCCCTCAATTACAAGAACTTAGTCGCAAAATGTTGCATCTGCGGGGTCTTTGAGAAGACTTCGCAATTTTCTACCAACCGCCACTAAAATTGCTCTTGCACAGTCTCTTCTTCTTCCCATATTGGATTATGCCGATGTCAGTTATATCGATCTCACAGAGGAGCAACTTAATAAACTTGAGCGTCTTCAAAATTTTAGTATACGATTCATATTTAGACTCCGCAAATATGATCATGTTTCCGAGTTCCGTACGAAACTCAAGTGGTTGCCTATTCGCCTTCGCCGGAATGCTCATATTCTGTTCCTCCTTTTCGTTTTAAATTCTAACCTGACACTCGAGATGCCCGTACATTCCACAAAATTTTATGACAGGTCTTTCACAGTACTGGCTGCTCGTTTGTGGAACAATTTGCCTTTGACAATCAAAATGGCCAAAACGCTACCGATTTTCAAGAAACTGGTGAATGATTATTACT
Source organism: Scoparia ambigualis (assembly GCA_963921215.1). Taxonomy (NCBI): domain Eukaryota; kingdom Metazoa; phylum Arthropoda; class Insecta; order Lepidoptera; family Crambidae; genus Scoparia; species Scoparia ambigualis. The sequence continues at coordinate 58,703,976 of OY992502.1, read as the reverse complement.
TGTCTTTATAGCCACCCGTTTAGTAAGATCGCTACATTATGTAGTTTAGATGCTATTTATTTCTAATTATATAATATATATATAAGTATATGTGTATTTAAATATATTTATTATGGATGTGTATATGTATATATGAGTATGTATATAATATGTATGTATTTATTTAAATATTTTATTTTAAGATACTTATTAAATATTAGTCTTACTATTATTTATTAATTATTATAATAATATCCATGGTGCACTACAAGCCCACTTTTAATTTTAAATCAATCTTGTCCATCCAAAGGTTGTCTGGAAGAAATCACTTTTAGTGATAAGACCGCCACTTGTACGTCTACTTACACACATCAAAAGTGTCTAGGGATCAACATATATTTTTGCAATAACTTTTCTCCTGATTGATATTAATTAAAATTTTCTTTAAGGATTCATCAAATAAAGTGTTTTCGTTTGTCTACAGTAACGATAAACCAAGTCACCTTTGCATTAATAAAGAAATTTGCCATTTTCCTAAAAAAGGGATTTTTGACATTTGAACCACTAACATTAAAGTTCGAAAAAAAGACTGAAATAACAGTTTTCTTTAAAATTTTATTGGGTAACTTAAACAATTAATAATCCGTGTTTCTACCGCGAACACTAACAACACAAGAACATCGGTTTGGCATACTCAAAATGAGTTCATCCAAATCACGCTGTGGAATGGCCGCCCATGTTCGTTGCAACAACAAAAAAAGGTGTTCTTGCGACTGGATACCCTCCATATTCGGCAGAGCTCTTCTCTGTAGCATATCCCATGCATGCTCAATCGGGTTCAAGTCTGGCGACTGAGCAGGCCAGGGCATGACATTGATGTTAGCTGCGGCGAGAGTCTGTCTTACAACTCTTGCGGTGTGCGGTCGTGCATTATCATGCATTAACTGAAATAAGGGACCGATTTGCACTTGTAGAGGAACGATGACGTCTGATACAATCGTCTCAACATAAATTTGAGCGTTGAGGTTGCCTCTGATCCAAATCAACTCAGTTCTTCCGCCGATCCAAATACCCGCCCATACCATGATGGTTCCACCACTATAAGGATGGACTTCCTGGCAGGTTTTTAATCGCTGTTGGCGTCCAGGGGTTCTCCAGTGTCGTATACGTCTTGTATCCGGTCTCATACCAAAACGAGACTCATCAGAAAAGCACACGAAACGCCATTGTTCTTCTGCCCAATTTCTGTGTTCAAGAGCCCATTGATATCGAATCCTACGATTGTGCATTGCTATAGGTGGTACCCTTAGCGGTCTTCGGGAATGAAGGTTCACTTCATGCAAGCGGTTTCTGACTGTTTGGTCGCTAATTAAGTTCCCTGAAGAGTGATGAAGCCTCACGGCTAACATCATGGCGGTTATTGTTGGAGCTCTTCGAGTTGTGATTTGAATGTATCGGTCTTGTCTCCGTGTGGTGCAGCGATACCGTCCTCCATGGCGCTCAGCCACGGTACCAGTGCTTCGGTAACGTGTCCAAAGTCGACTGATAACACTCTGACTTGTATTCAGAGCTAAAGCCACAGTACGTTGCCGGGAACCAGCTTCTATCATTCCCACGGCTCTGAGCATTTCTTCCCTGCTTAAATGACGTCGCCGCTCCATAATAACGTTGGTTTTAATCAGTAGTAGGGAAACAGTAGCACTAATAATGTCTTCAATGCGTTGTATGTTTTTATAGGGAAAATATTGACAGCTGATTTTCATCTTTTACTAGAAATTGATTGAAAGTTCCTGTTTCAAATTATGAAATGCACCAAAAAGGATCCATATAAATTTATAAAATCATAAATTTATTACAAAGCCACATCTCAATCTCAAGAAATCCGCATAAAAATGCTTGATCCCTAGACACTTTTGATGTGTGTAGTTGTATTTTTATTTGTTGTCAAAAATGTTTTTCTTGTGGTGTACAATAAAGTATATTTATCTTATCTTATCTTATCTTAACATGGTCGGTCAAACAAAATCGTACAATATTTACCTCAGCTACACGCTCTGCTTGAAGGTTCCCAAGGTGCCTCTAGCCTCTAATCAATAAAATATTCTTTTCAATCATTCGTTTAAAAATTAATCAACTGAGCACCATTTTGTATGAGAAGGTATATTTTTTGGAATTTCTTAAAGTCGTCATAACATAATGTGTTCAAAATGATGGGATAATCTCCACCCCCTAAACCATTGGCGTAATACTGCAAGTAATATTTTTCCCAACTGGTTGGCCATGGCCGTTCTCCACTGTACATACATACCTACCTAAAATTACACCGTTTCTAGGCAGGCAGAAAACTAAAGAATTGTGTACTCATAGATATTCCTTACTTTTCAGGACACACACACACAAGTGAGCTATCAAGCACTACCCCAGCTAGCAAAATACCCTTAGAAACCAAAGCTTTTAAGAGCTATGTCCTTAAATAGATTTTATATACATTCTGATTAAGATATAGACTGTAATAATGGCATATCATAAGTCTATTTAAGCTATAAGTGCATATATACTTGTAAAAAATACTTATAGAAGTATATAAGAAAACGAGAAATGACATCAATTAGACCAGTAGTGTTATAAACGCACTCTGTAAGCCTAATTCTTAATTAACACTTATACATGCACTATGTAAGTCCACTCAATCTTAAAAGTGACTTATCAAAGTATTTTATGAGATATCGGCTGTAACACTTATATCTTACTCTTACAGACGTATAAAAGCAAATTTTATATAATATTTATTAGAGCAAGAGTATTATACACGCACTTCATAAGCCTAATTGCCCTTGATCTTAATTAACACTTATAAATGCACTTTGTAAGACCACTCGATCTTAGAAGTGACTTTACTAAGTGTTTTGTTAGATATCGTCTGTTACTTATAACTTATTCTTAAATATGTATATAAGCGTATTTTATATAACATTTGTAAGAACAGTAGTATTATATGCGCACTTTATAAGTCTAATTACCCTTGATTCTTAATAAACTCTTATGAATGCATTTTGTAAGATAACTCGATCTTAGAAGTGACTATTGTAAAAGATAGTAAAGAGTACTAGCACGTCAAATGTCTTAGAAACTTAGATAAATTGCAATTAGAATTCTAATACATTGCAAAAAAGTCAAAAGGTGGTCGACCAGGAACTTCCCTGTTTGTCTTTTAGCCTACTTTTACTTTAATAAGGAACCCTAAAGGTTATGAGCAATGGCCGCGTGGATTAAAAAATGTGGTTGAATTTGATTTTAGAAGTGCGGTGTAAACCTTAAACAATGGTAATGCACTTATATTGGTATAGATACATTGTTGAAATGGCCCGTAAAAATATTGTGATTGTTATTTCAAAATAGTCGATAAAATCGACTTCGCAATTAAATATCAGTTTGTAATGCCTAATAAATATGAAATTATACATACACATTTTGTAGGAAAGTGAATTAAACAGGACAATACATAATACTTACGTTTTTAATACTCTTCTTATTATTCGAAAAAGTTTAACGAGCACTTGGCAATCCTTTCGGCGGACTGTGATTACATGTGATTACATGTCTTACTAAAAACTCGCAAAGAGCACTACAAGTAATATCACACTTAGAACAGCATTAGTAAGTGCATTATAAGGGTAAATGCCCATAAAGAATGCCTTTGCAAATCATTTGTAAGTCTGTTTGGTTATTAAAGAATCAACAAGAATTTTGCAAGATTGGAAATACACTTCTCGAGACCATTTTTAGATATATTTAAGGGTAAATAGACTTACTAAGTGCGCCCAAATCCACACTTATAGCAGTCTATCGGAATTATATAAGACTGGTAAAATTATACACTTATGGGATGTGTGTAAGAGGAAATTTTGCTAGTTGGGACGACTTCAGCAACTTTGCTGTTACCACAATTAATAAAATCTGTTGCTGCTAAGCGTGACAGCACCATCGCTAAATTACAATAGGAAATTTTGAGGCCAAAAACATTAGCCCAACCACAAACAATAATAATTGGTGGCAGGCAGCACTAAGTTTCATGTCTTGTGTCTTGTAGTCGCCATAAAGCTTGTTTTTTTGCTTTTCAGTTATTATTTTTGACGCAGTCAGATTTTTTGTTTTCTTTCAATATTTTTTTATTTCACACTTTTATGTTATGTAAAGGGTTTTTTTTTGTTTAAATTCAACACAATTAATATAAATTAATGTAATATGGTTGTTTTATTTGAATACTATACACCTAACCCATTGGCAGTGCTTTCGCTGAACTACGCTCAGATGCTAGCACTGCCACACTGGCTACAAAGTAACGTGATGCTCCGGGGCGAAACCAACTTAAGCTAGGTAAATTTAATAAGCATGAAAAAATGTAGATAATATGTATATAATTGTAAACCCAATTTTAAAAAATGTATATCAATAGTTTCGTTTTAATATTTGAAACAAAGTGGGCGCGCTGGAGAGCATACTCGCCAGCGAGAAAATGAATAGTCCAGTTGAATACTCTCATTAACTTAATAAATTGTAACATAATATCAAGCCAACGCTCTGATAGACTGCGCTCGATAGAGTACGCTCCTAAAGACGACTATCGTTCGCTATAGCCATTTTACCAGGCGCTTCTCAAATGTTCCGTAAGGAAATTTTAAAGTGGCCGTGAATTTGTATAGACTAAATTAAATATCGAATTGATGATAGTAGATTGATATACATTTAATATATATTTTAATGGTGTCATAAACGAATTTGAAAAGCCTTAAGTAACGGAATTAGCCTTGTGGGCTCCTTGTGGAGAGCATACTCGCCAGCGCGCCCACTTTGTTTTACACACACACACCACAAATATTACAACGAAACTATTGATATACATTTTTTAAATTGGGTCTACATTGTATACATATTATCTACATTTTTTTCATGCTTATAAAATTTACCTAGCTTAAGTTGGTATCGCCCCGGAGCATCACGTACAAAGTACCGATGTTATATGTCGCTCTCTCCTTGATCAAATTTAAATTTGCACTACCATTGTATGCTCAACAGTACAACACGGTAAACACTTGCAGTTCGATAATAGCACTTGACCTCCGTCATAAGGGCGGTACAAAGTTCAAACTGTATAGGCTTTTGACTTTACAGACAGCATCACATCGACTTATCCTGATTTTTTTATCTTAATTCGATTACATAGAGTTCAGTCTATCAATTGGGGTTTTTTGATAGATAAGGGTATTGAGCCCCTGGCCTATCGAAACAGTTAAAAATTTATAAACATTATTCTACTAAGGGAATAATTAAAAACAAAAACAAGAAAAAATCAAAGTTCCCGCCCAATTCGACTCGTTTGATATAATCGATATCGATAGATATTATATCTCCTCCATGCCTAGTAAATCAGGAAACTGGTACAACCTTGTAATTCGCCGTCCTGTCCAAAGTATATCTATCTTATTCTGACATTAACAATTTTCCTATAAGAGTAAAAAGCGTAGCTATTTTCAGCTTGTTCATGCCATATAGCGCTACTTCTATGCTTTAGTTATTGTTCTGAGGGAAGACAGAGGTGTTGGTCGTCTCATAGTTACAAGTTATTTGCCTACCGTCAATCATTTTTATATTTAACCAGGTGCGTTCAGCAATATCAGGTTTACACAATACGAGCTAACAATATTTTTTAATCTAGCAATGTGTTGCTGTTGGGGCTGGGATTTGATAGGAACGTCATGGTTTGCAGAGTTTTGTGTGTGTAACGTGAAATAATGGTGGATTAATAACCGTTAAGTGTTTGTAAACGTGCTTAAGTGTGGACAATGGATACAAAAAAAACATTGCAACGTGACTTATCAATTTTTCTTAAGAAGTCCCTGTGAGATCTCAATAAAGTTCCACATATACTCAAGGGGTTCGGAGGGAATATTCATATTTAACCAATAAACGTTCATTAAGAGTGTCAAGAATTGTAGCAAATTAAATATGCCTACTGCCTACGATTCCGGGAAACGACAGTGATCTATATTATGTACGTAGGTACATATAATATTAGTATCAAAACATGTGCAAAGCCGAGGACTTACGCTAGTCTATTAAATTGTAAACGCTTAAACGAAGCAGAACAAAAGGAACTACTTGATTTATTTAATGGGCCCGATCCGTTTGGGATTATTGATAAAACCGTTCCTTTTCCGAAATGGGTCAGGCAGGTGTAATTTTATTTAAAGGGTATTACTCTCAACCTATAAACTGATTAATCTCCCGAGATTTGTTCTTGTTCGGTGTTCGGGAATAAAATAATGAACTAATTATGTACGCGTGTAATTCAGAAATTAGAACTCTTACTGTTTTAGATTGTTATTTCATTTTTGGTTTACTAATATTTAACCAGACTGACTGGCATGCGGTGGATTAGGACAGAGATAGGAGGACTTGGGGCTGACCTTTGCCCAGCAATGGGACAGTATAACCAAAACAAGGCTTAACAAATATAACAAAACATGTTTACCAAAACACCTTTAACTAATTTTTACTTTACAGCACACGTTTCCTAAACCATTAAATTGAATAACAATTTGTTCCGCAAATGTTTCATTTAGAAACAACCACTTGACAAGTAATTCTTTTTACAAATATTTTGTTTTGTTCGTATTTGATTATTATACAATTTTTCAATTAACATTTTAAATTATTTTGGTAAATTGTTAATGGTTGTGTTTGTTGTATTATATCAAGTGAAAAATTATACGACGTTGCACGAAATGGGCTAAGTGATTTTTTCTATCTTTATTAACTTTTTAAGGGGCTTTTGTATTATAATAATATACAAAAAAAACCGCAAACCTGTGGTATTAGATACTAACGACCGCAGGGAGGTATGGCAGGACAAGGAGCTTCATGGACGCTTTTATCGGGTCCTCCATAGGCCCGATGTAAACTTCCTACCGTCCGTAGCCTGGCTGCGTTTTAGTGACCTGTTTCGGGAAACCGAAGGTTTTGTATGTGCTATTATGAATGAAGTTATGATGACGAATAACTACCGGAAATACATAGTGAAGGACGGTGCGGTTGACAAATGTCGGGCATGTCACCGGCCCGGGGAATTCATCCGCCACGTTATTTCCGGTTGTTCTAGTCTAGCTAACGGAGGCTATTTGCACAGGCACAACCTTGTAGCCAGGATTATCCACCAGCAACTTGCTCTTAAATACAATCTTGTGGAATCGGAAGTACCGTACTATAGTTATGTGCCCCGCCCAGTTCTCGAAAAGGGCAATTGCACATTGTGTTGGGATCGGTCTATCATCACTGGCAGGACTATTGTTGTCAATACGCCTAACAAAGCGGTGATAGACCGACTAGAGCGTCGCGCAATGATTGTTGATATAACAGTTCCTCATGACGAGAACCTCGTGAATGCTGAGAAAGATAAACAAACTAAGTATTGACTTGGCTCGCGAGGTTGTCGTTATGTGGGATGTGAACAAAGCAGTCATTGTGTCGATAGTCGTGACGGCCAATGGCATAACTGCCAAGAGCCTCGACCAACATCTAAAGAGGCTCTCGTTGGGTAGCTAGCTAGTCTAGGATCAAGGACTCGATCCAGAAAGCAGTACTCTTGGACACGACGCGCATCGTTAAGAGGTTCCTCCTTTCTCAAGAGCCCTGACCACCGGTAGCTTGGACCCTGTTCCCGATACCGGTGGGCTACTATTTTTTATATTTTTAAATGTTTTTGTATATTTATAGAAATATTTAAAAATGTAAATAGTATGTGTATAAATGAATAGTTATAGTTGTATATATTGTTGAAGATGAAGTTATGGAGACGAATAACAGCGGAAATGTATTATGAGGGACGGTACGGTCGACTTACTGTCGGGCATGCCGGCCGCCCTCCAGGAGAATCACTCCGACATATTTTTTGCCGGTTGTTCTCATCTTGCTAACTGAAAGTATTTGCATAGACACAACTAAGTAGCCAGAATAATTCACCAGCAACTAGCTCTTGGATATGGCCTTGTTGAATCAGAGGTGCCGTACTACAAGTATACGCACCTGCGCCAGTTCTCGAAAATGGTCATGCAACGTTCTACTGGGACCGCTCTGTAACAAGGCAGCTAAAGACTTATTGGTTTTTGTAACCTCCTTTGCAAATAACATTATTTTATATCTAATTTAAAACTTAAATTAAAAATTCACATATTATTACTTACATTCTCTATCTAGCCTCTGTTTTTATGTAAATTCAGTTCAGATTAATCCGCAGAGCTAGAAAAAGCTTATTTTATTATTATCCTTACAAAATACTATTATAAGTGATTAGTGAATTATTATTATAAATAGTCCGTTACTGTTTAAGGCATACGTCCTGCCTACATATACCTAGTCCCAGTGTATAATGTACAAACTTATAAATTGTGCTTCATAAATAACCTTTATCATAATATATAGGTCACACTAAACGTTTCCGGAACTGGCCACTTACATAAACAATATTTAAAAAGTAATTATAACATTTGAAAATGGAACTCTTTGGGTGTAGAATGCCGTTTATTTTATCTGACTGTCAATTATCAAAACAATCACTGGACAAAGCCACTGTTGTGGTACTAAAAAAGGGGTTTAATTATGCCGTAGCCCCTCGCAGGATACCGTATGAAGCATCATTAGCAAAGCATCATTAGTAACGTAGAGGATTGCTTAGTTAAAAATAATATTAGGAAGGCTGATGCTGAAGCACTACGACAAGACATATCGTCTGTCTTGCGCCGGAGCAAAGTGCCGAAATCCAACCTTCCTCGCGATCAATACTTCGCCCTAAAGAACCTGCGAGCTAAGCCAGAATTAACCATCCTTTGTGCTGATAAGGGTAATGCTACGGTAGTTATGGATACGTCAGATTAAAATGATAAAATAATTCAACTTTTATCGGATGACAAGACCTACAAACGCGTTAAATGCGATCAAACTAACAAAATATTAAAGAAAACCAGTGAAGTTGTCAAACAACACTCCGAAACGTTAAATCTAGACACTTATTATTTAATACCTTCCTGCCCTAAACCATCTAAACTGTATGGGTTACCAAAAATCCACAAACCCGTGGCTCCGCTACGTCCGATTGTAAGCCAGATCGACTCACGAACTTACCGTTTGGCCCGGCATGTAGCAAAAATACTTTCCCCACTAAGAGGTAATACAACAGCTTATGTGAAGGATTCGTACCAGTTTGTTAGTGATATTAAAGACCTACATCTTGCTGACAATGAAACCATGGTTAGTTTTGATGTCCAGTCCCTATTTACATGTCTACCAGTACAGGACTGCATTGAAATTACCAAGAAAAGACTAGTTGAACAAAATATGCCCAATGAATATGCAGTACTATTAGAGCATTGTCTAACATCTGGCTACCTTTTGTGGAATGAAGTTTACTACTTGCAAATAGAGGGTGTTGCTATGGGGTCCCCTGTATCATTCGCTGTCGCCGATATTTTCATGGAAGACTTCGAGGAGCGGGCCCTAAGCACAGCACCCGTAACCCCAAGGTTCTATAAGCGGTACGTAGATGACACTTTCACTATCTTACCAACTAATAAAGTATCTGCTTTTCTAGGTCATCTTAACTCCATACACCCTAAAATACAGTTTACAATGGAGTTAGAGGCAGACAATAAGTTAGCTTTCTTGGACACTTGAGGAGCATCTGTTCAAAGGGCCGTATTTCAATTTTCAACTTTTATTTTTTTTTAATTTTTATTTAATTCATAGCATTAAAATCTATTGAATGAGCCTAAAAACTTGTTCAAAAGGAGCGTATTTCCTGTAGTAATAAAATGCATAAACTTAGGATTCCGATCAAAACGGATGTATTTCTGTATCTTAGCACATAAACATATTGTCTTAGATTATTTCGAACGAAACAGGCATATTTCTTCTACAAAAAGCATCTTTTATTTATTATTCTGTTCAAAAGGTCATATTTTATTCCATACTTGACAACTTCTAACAAAATCGATTAATTCGACTAAAGAACGTTATCGAGTCAGACGATGAAGGCTGTACATTTGAATACTACTGTTAAGAGCAGCCCTGGTAAATAAAAAAAAAACATTGTTTATGTTTTGCATTGCCAGAATGACATTGACAGATGACACTGTTTTTCGTTAGAGCTTTCGATGCGAGTAAATGCAATTTGTGAGATTTCAGACATTGGAAGTTAATTTTTAATAAAAATCACATTAAAAATGGATGAGCAAGGTTTAGTCGAGACCTTGAATGCTGGGTCAAGGAAAAAAAAGCGAAAAGATCGTTCGGAATATCGTAAAACGTAAGTGAAATTTAAATGTACCTACTTCAAAATCCTATTTTAATATTATGGTTATAATACTGATTATTACACTTTTCTATGTATCTTTTCAGAACTTACACGGATGAAGATCCCTTGTTCATAAACTATACGTGTCCATGTGATCACAAATCGCTAAAAACTTTCAAATGTAAAAAATTGACATTACAAGACATCATGCGAAACAGAAAGTTATTTTTTAAACGGCGTGGGAAGGTTGATCAAGATATTTATCTTTCTAGACTCTTGGCACCGTATGAGCCACAAAATCGAAGAAACTCAAGTCCAAGAGCGACAGTGAAAAAACGAAAGGTTAGTTGCACCTACAACCTTTATATAAAAAAGAAACTGTCAACAGTGTGCAAAATAGCGTTTCAAAAAACTTTTTCAATTGGAGAAAAAAGACTAAGAAATTTAATTGTTTTGCTGAGTCAAGGAGAAACTCCTACAGAAAAGCGAGGTGGGAGCAGGAAATCGGCCAAGTCAAGACAGAAAAAGGATAAATTAAGAGATTTCATGAAAAAGTTACCTGCTCAGGAAAGCCACTATAACAGACAAAAAAGCAAAAGAATTTATTTGTCATCAGAATTAAATGCTGCTAGGCTACTCAGAATCTATGACTTGTCTGTGCCTGCAAATCTAAAGGTTTCCCGCACCATGTTTCACAACATATTTTGCAATGAATTCAATATTGGGTTTAAATCCCCAGCTACTGATGCATGCAGTGTTTGCATATTGTGGTCCAATAAAATAAAAAGTGAAACCGATAGTCAAAGAAAGCAAACATTGATAGTTGAAAAGAGGGTTCACAAATTAAGATCCAATGTTTTCTACGAATTATTGAGGACACAAACTGCTGACAGTATAAGGCTATGTTTTGATTTGCAGAAGGTATTACCATTACCAAGAACACCTATACAAGACGCATTTTACAGTAGGCAAATCAGTTTTTACAATTTTTGTATTACTGATGTAGACAAAAACAAACCTGACTTTTTTGTATGGGATAAAACTCAGGCTTCTCGTGGGTCTCTGGAAATTGGATCAGCATTGCTAACATATTTAACCAATTTACCTATTCCTGAAAATGTCACATCACTGAAGTTGTATTGTGATGGATGTGGCGGACAAAATTAAAATAGCCACATCCTACACTTGCTAATTTACTGGTTAGCAAATAACAATAACTCAATTGATGAAATCGCAATAACTTTCCCAGCGCGTGGGCATAGTTTCTTGCCAGCAGACCGCATATTTGGGCGAATAGAAAAAGATATTAGGAAAATACCTATTATTACTCACAGGACAGGGTACATAGAAATCATACAGAAACATGGAAAAGTTCATGATATAGGCTCTGACTGGCTACTCAAAGACATAAAAAAGTTAGAGCTAAGTTACAAAAAGCTTACAAAAATACAAACTGCGAAGAGAATTAAAATAAGAAAAATTAAAGGTCCAGGGGGTCGTTTCAAAGATGTCAAGATTTGTGCATTTGAAAACTATCGTTTTGAATCTGGTATAGAAGAATTTGAATCATTATTGAAGCGTGGTAAACGACATCCTAAACAACTGCAAGAACAACCGATAGGCAAAGGTCTCACTGTAAATAAAAAAAAGAGATGTTACATTGTTATTAGTGAAACAATTTGGTGAAGATTGGGCCTCTATGGAAGATTTACAATGGTATAAAAATATTCTTCTGAATGAGCATAACACAATCAATGAGGATGAGGATCATGATCATGAGGAAAATGAATGTATTTGCATGGAAAATGACATTGGGGACATTAGAGTTTAAAGCGTTTAATATTGAGTGTTTAAGAGTTTAATAGGTATTGTATAATGATTAATGATTAAAAAATAAATTATGAAAAAAATAATTGTGATATTATTATTTAGTACCTACAAATAAAAATTCCATTCAACAAGCCTTATTTCCAGAAGTATCAAATCAAAAAGGCATATTTCTAGAAGTGACATATCAAAAGGTCGTATTTCTGACTTGTCCGATCAATAAGTCGTATTTCTGAACAAAACTTAATAAAAAAAAGGTTTTGTCATACATTTTTTATTTTTAAAAATGCATATCGTATTGTAGTCTTAATCTTCACACCAACGTACATTTAAATATATTTTAAAATTTTCGTAATAGGAATAAATGGTTTTTTTCGGTTTTCGTAAAGTTTGTTTATTGCTATAAATACGACCTTTTGAACAGATGCTCCTCACTTTAATCATTAGGAATCCTGACCATAGTTTGAGCCACACTGTGTTTCGTAAACTAGCCCATACAGATAGGTACCTCAATGTTGATTCTCACCACCATCCTAGACAGTTGGCTACTGTAGGGAAATCTTTGTTTCAGAGAGCACGTGGCATCTGTGACACCTAACACCTGGCTGCTGAACTTCAGCATGTCAAGCATGTACTACAGGATAACAAACTGCAAGTACCGCGGCTTCGTCACAAAAAACGCAAAAAACCAACCACAGTCGAGCGCCAACCTGCAGTACTTCCATATATGAAAGGCGTCACTGACAAGATTGGTCACATCTTGAAGCGAGCTTCAATCAATACTTACTTTAAGCCGCTAAAGAAGATCAACCAGTTCTTACGACCTGTCAAGTGCAATATACCCCTTCAAGATGCAGGCGTGTACAAAGTGGACTGCGACTGTGGGCTCTCGTACATCGGGCAAACAAAGAGAAGTGTAGGAACCCGCGTAAAAGAACATATAGCCGACGTCAAGCATAGGCGCGAAAATAAGTCTGCAGTGTGTGAACATGCTCGCGAGGGACCCAACCATTACATCACATTTGACAAACCTTAAATACTCGCCAAGGAACAACGATTCATCCCTAGGATGATACGCGAGGCTATTGAAATTAAAAAACATCGAAATTTCAATAGAGAGGATGGCTGGAATTTACCGGCTGCCTGGGACCCCATCATACAGGTCATCAAATCCCAGCCCCAACAGCAACACATTGCCAGACCTAATAATATTGTTAGCTCGTATTGTGTAAACTTGAACGCACCCGTTTAAATATAAAAATGATTGACTGTAGGCAAATAACTTTTAACTATGAGACGACTAACCTTACTAAACCAAGAAACCTGAGAAGGCTCCGACAGGTGGTGAGCCTGTTGCCGCTTTATGCTGTTAGATTATGTAGTCATCAGTCTGTTAGTTGCCTTTTACGACACCCTAGAGAAGAGATATGTTGGTAGTATTCTTTAAATAATAATCACCTACCACCAAACAGCTCAACCTAAACCTAAAAAATAGTTTATAGTCAACCAATGACGTTCTTCCGTATAGAATGTCATTGTACTCAACAGTCAGTAGATGTCGGCTGATTATATAGATAGGCATTAGAGAATTTCATACTGCACCCGGGGTTTTAGCATTGTCTGTCAAAGCCCAGTATCAAATTTGTAAACAAGACGATGCACATCGTTGCCCTGACAACGAGCCTACAACAGCCAATAAGCGTTGCATTCGCTTGTTCCGGCCAATAGCTACCGTGTATTGACTGCTGCTGGCAATAACCGCAAGACCGCCTGCCAACTTCATTTTTAGATGATATGTTTTTATAATTATTAGTATAACTTTTGATATGTTTTCTTTTTATTTTAGATATTATGTCTTGAATGTCAACCCAACTGTCCACAAATTCGGCCTACGGTACCGACAACAGTGCGAGCTCTGTTCTCATCCAAAATTTTTCGGAGGCATAAGAGGTTTAAATATCAATATTGATATTTACAATATTGGTACTGGTAAGGTACACATACCTCTTCATGACTCACAATCCCAACCAATCCCTCATTCACCCCCAGTCGATCCACACTTCTAACATAACACCGAATTTTGGCAAATACTTGGTAAGTTAATAAATGGTACTCCGATAGTTAAACGCATTCCGAGAGGAGCTCGTACCTAAGTAACTCATACACTCGCACATACTATTGATAGAGCCATTATCGAAAGTATCAACACAGCTGGGAAGAGCTGCTTACGTTTTCGCGTCCTGCACGTAAGCAGAGAAGACCCTAACACAGAAAATAAAAATAACTCAAGAACCCGTCCAATTTACACAATTAAGTCATTACAGTTCAAAGAAAACAAATCACATCATTTGATTTATGCAAGGTTGAAGAAAAAATCAATGAAGGTGATTTAAAAGGTTGGTTTTTTCTGGTAATACCGTTGCTCTTTTTTTTGACTCGTCATAGTGACTGCATCCTGCTGATGTTAAGCAGCCGATGCAGTCCAAAATAATGAGAGCGCTCCCCACCGTCGAATAAGGACGGTAACAAGCGCACCCATTCATGACGGCCTGCATAAATGCCGTCTCACGCCAAGACCCGGGACTGTAAAGAATTTCAAAGCCAAATAGTCTTACAGAGGAACAACTTGCCAAATTTTTTGGTACGAGTACTGATAGTCTGTACAGTATGTTGGTGGTTCCTAAGACCAACACGTGCAGTCCGGGAGAGGGCGGGATAAGATTAAAAAGAACACTCTCCGTAGTAATTCCAGTAGAAGAAACAGAGAAGCAATGTCTCTACGCAGCTAGAGGTCCTCAAGGGAGGCTGTAACTTCAGCATCTCCAATAATGCGTACTGCTCACCTTTGCAGTCTATCAAGTGCATCGAGGAGATATTTAGCGGAGCCCCGTCCCATAAATGGGAACAATACTCTATACTCGATCGCACCTGAGTCTTGTACAGCAAACAGCGCTGCTCGGGAGTGAAAAACCGCCTCACCTTATTGAGAATACCCAACTTACGGGAGGCAGTTAAAATAGCACTCTCGATGTAGCATTTTGGATTCAGTTCCTGGCCGATGTCCATGCCAAAAATGATGAGGTTCATCGAAATAGGTAACAGAGAGTTCTGAAGAGAGGGAGGAGTAAGGAAAGAAGTTACCTTGGACGAGAATGCACAAGTTTTTGGGTTAAAGTTACTCGCGTCTGTAGGTTTACCCTTGAGACCCTACACGTGACCCCTGGATGGTGCTAAATGAGTGACACTGACTGAGTGGTAGAGCCACGCTGCGTTGCAGCACGCATTGGGCCGGCTCGCCCGGCGTAATACAACCCTCTCACGAATATCCGGCGTGAAATAATGGCACTTGGTGCTGCTGTGTTTCGTCGGGCCAGTGAGGGTTCCGGAGGCCCTCCCTCCTCTCTTCTCACAATTCCTGTTCCTTCCTTAACCATATTCCTTCCATAAAGGTCGGCAAAGCGCCTACGATTCCTCTGGTTTTGCGATTCATCAGGTGACCCGCCAACTCGTATGCCTCCTTCTTTTAAAAAAAACCGAGTCAGGTTCAGTTTGGCAACCAGTTCTTGCTTTTTCACCACGATATCGGCTTGCTTTGCCGCAGGATGTCCCAAGTACCGCTCATGCACCGTACTGTCATCCGCATAACAATGAATATTGCCCAAGGACAACATGTCATTGATATGCAGAAGAAATAGAGTAGGTGAGAGCACAGAACCGTGCGGCACTCCGGCATTACATTAAAAAAAGTCTCAAGAGTTAATTAGGTTAGGTTAGTATGTTGATCAAAAACGCGCGAGCCGAGCGAGCGAAGCGGGCGTGCCGCTGGAGCGGCCGGCGAAGCGCCAGAAACGACATTTTTGTAAATTTCCATATTCTAAAAAAAATTACTTAACTTAAAAATTACTTGTCTGCGGCAGGAGGGGTAAGTAGGGGGGCACTCCTTTTCCTCCTCTCCCCTTCCCCCACTAATTATGGCGACTCGATTCAAAAATATTACTACAATACATAACCTCAAAATACAAAAATTAACTTAACTTAAAAACTACTTGTTGGCGGCAGGGGGGTAAGTGGGAGGGGGTTTACTCCTCCCCCTCCCCCTACCTTCTCCACCCCCACCCCACCCCCGATTCAGGCGACTCGATTCAAAAGTTTTACCAGGACACGAATCCTCCGCTTTTCTAGAAAGCCTGCAACCCAGGCGCACAAACGTAGCGGCACACCGAAGGCCGGCAACTTGGAAAGAAGGGAACGATGCCATACTCTATCGAAAGTTTTGGCGATATCAAGGCTAACTGCCAAGGATTCGCCATGCTTGTCTATCGCTTCACCCCACGCGTGAGTAACGTATACGCTAAATGATCATCCGTTGATCGCTTGGGTCTTAACCCATACTGGCGATCATGGAGCAGCGAGTAATCCTCTAGGTAGTAAATGAACTGAGAATTAATTATCTTCTCAAACACCTTGCACAGCACAGAAGTTACAGCGATGGAATGATAGTTGGCTGGATCCCAAGCGATCCCCTTTTTTGGGGCTGGGTTGTATGTTCGCCTCCTTCCAAGACACCGGCACAATACCGGTATCGTAAGACTCTCTAAACAATCGTGTCAATACATGAGACAACTCAGCCGCGCATCTGAGCAGCGCAATCGCCGGAACATCATCCGGCCCGCTAGCTATAGTTTTTAATAACTTGGCAACTCAAGATGTCTTTCTGAGATTAAAATCAAGTGTCCAAAGCTGTAAAGAACGTAATTAAAGTTGTAACTGTCACCTTGATTAAAAAAAATAGACCGGCGTTTGTTTTTCATTTTGTTTTTAACGGAATTCTGATTCGTTGTGGTTTTGTGCTGTGCTGTTTTTCTATTCTGATTTGGACCGATTACCTGTTAACCGTTTACTGCCTCTTATGTAAATAAAATTCATTGCTCGTAAGTGCTTTTGTTTTGACAGCTACTTGACATGACATGGACAGTATATCGCCTGCGATCACGAAACTTGCCATATTTTGTTAAGTATTTAAAATACTTTTTATGTAAAAACTATTCACTTATTTGAAGAAAATCATTTCGAATAAGCTTATTCCATGCATTAGCTACATTTTGATATTATGTACAAGGTGTTCGCATTTTCTCCATACAAAATAAAACATCTCCTTTCTCGAAGTGAAAGTATTACTGTGGCCCGGAACGAAGAACTCAAATAGTTTCAGATTTTAATTTTCTGGCTCCCAATCCTAACATAAAAACTCTCAACGACGACACGCTATTTTTATTAGGCGCACCGCTTTCGATGCTCCCATCCCACCTTTCAAAAACGATGCCATAGAAAAATTCAATTCAACTTCAGATGGTCTATTCCAAATAAATTCATTCGAATTCTGTGTTTTATTTCTATAAAGAGGCGTGATGTTTTAAAGGTAATAAGATTCTATTATTATTGAATGGTAGGTGTAGCTCTTGAGCAACAGAACGAAGAAAAACCAAGAGTTGCCTATTAATTTCGCCTGATTGCCAATCAAAACACAGGGCACGTATGCACAACATGTAGTATTCCCAGTCGCACTTATCTACGGGTGCTTGTTCCACTACTCCAAGGCTCTGTGGAAAAAGCTGAAGAACTTAAGCTTAACGAGTTGACAGGATACCAGAACAAAAAGTACGTGTGTACGTACGTACGATTTAGCGTTATTAATATATTTGGAAGAAAAGCAAGCATTAGAAGACGAAAATCATCTTATTGAGCAATATGATGTATACAAAGCTCGTGCTACCGAAGGTGCTTTTTAAATTTAAGTGCATCGCCGCTTACATTGCAAAAAGAAGGGAAAATACTTTCGTCTTTCAACAGTATTATTTGATTATGTAATAAATCACCTAAGAAATAAATTATTTATTTAATTATATATTTAAAAATAGGGAAACATACAGTTCAAAAATATAACCAATAACGAAAATAAATAGAACACAAACCGATAAAGTTTCCACAAATCAATAACACAGAAAGTGGAATAGATCCTGATTCGCCGGATTCTTGTTTCGCCGGATTCTTGTTTCGTCGGATTCTTGTTTCGTCGGAAATATTAATATACAATAATATCACTTAAGTAAAGAAAACATGTAGTTATATTTATTATTGTATGAATTACTATTTTGTTGCTACTATCGGACATAACTTAAATTACCTACTTAAAAATGGGTTCGATTAATATTTTCAAAAAAATGACGATTTTTTTTAATACTATCCATATTATAATAATAGTCACTCAATTTCAATACAATTTCATTTATCTGCACACTCTACCAACAATGTCATATCGTTCATTAACTCAATAATGACATATGAGCTCAATTCCTTTTTAAACGCGGTTTGATAATAAGTAAGTACCTACTACCGAAAGTCGGCACCTACGATAAAATAGTAGATTGTTATACAAGGGGCTAAAATGACCCATTATATACGAGGTAGTTTTACTCCCGAGCTTTAGCGAGGGAGTAAATAGAAACCGAGTTTTACACTCTGCTTTTCACAACGAATGCGAGAAAATAAAACAATCCAATACAACATGAATTGGTTTATTTTATTAAAAATTAACCCGTTAGTTCCTTTTACGACACCCAATGGAAGAGAGGGGTTGGTAGTATTATTTAAATGAGCCCATCGCTGCTCCATAGAGCGGCGATGTTGCATCCAACATCATAATGTTGGATGCATGTGCAGTCTTTCCGTCTCTTCCCTTGAGTGTCGTAAAAGGCGACTAACGGACTAAAGACTGCACATACATCCTACAGCATAGAGCGGCGATGGGCTCATCAAAATAATACTACCAACCCTTTCTTCCCTTGGGTGTTGTAAAAGGCGACTAACGGACTAAAGACTGCACATACATCCAACAGCATAGAGCGACGATGGGCTCATCAAAATAATACTACCAACCCCTCTCTTCCCTTCGGTGTCGTAAAAGGCGACTAACGGACTAAAGACTGCACATACATCCAACAGCATAGAGCGGCGATAGGCTAATCAAAATAATACTAAAACCCCCTCTCTTCCCTTGGGTGGTAAAAGCGACTAACGAGCTAAAGGCTTACCACCTAAGAACATGTGCAGACTGTACATTTGTTTCTTGCTAAAGCGTGGACTGTGGGCGCGGTCTGTATTGTCCGTAGTAATAACAACTCAAAAATGTTGATGATTTAAGTTCTTTATTCATGATTATTCTACTTATGGCTAAATACTTTTTCGTTTTTGTAGGCTCATTGTAATTTGACAGACAAAAATTTAAAAAAAAATACTTTTTCGCCTAGGGCAAGAAAAGCTATTTTTTCCTCACTCTGAAACCCCTACAATGACTGTCTTTTTGAGCAAGAGCAGTGAAAAGATTTTAAAGAGGTTCTTATCATTCTAAGAACAACACGACGTACAATACCTTATAGTAGAGGATCCGAGTATACAACGACCTTCACCGAGCGGTTAATGGATGAAAAGTATTTTATATCAAATTTAATATGTTAATTAATATATTGCGAGTGGGTTGGCTAAAAAATTTCAGTCCAGTATGTGATTAATTAAATATTTAAAAATATTTTTTTCTAAATATTGCACTTGTTTCGATAATAAATAAATTAAATAGGTACCAATCGAAAGTATGAAGCCTATAGGATATGCAAACGTTAGGTTGACTATTTTTTTCCTGTCATAACATTAGGTAGGCAGGTGTAAACAGGCAAGTCAATATTAGTAATTTGCAGCCGTCTGGTTAAATAAATAAAATTAATGTTTGTATAAAGATATGCTTATTACGAACACACACACACACACCAAACCAGTGCAATGTAAAAAAATTTTTTTTTTTAATATTAAATTAATCATTAATGCTACTGGACTGAAATTTTTCAGCCAACCCACTCGCGATATATTATTTAACATATTAAATTTGATATAAAATACTTTTCATCCATTAACCTTCTCGGTGAAGGTCGTTCTATACTCGGATCTTAGACTATTATATGCCCTGTGACTGGCTACTTGGACACTATTTAAATACTTACTTCAATATTTATTCATATTCATTTGTTTTTATGTTTTTTTTTTTTTTTATATAAGAGGGAGGCAAACGAGCAGGCGGGTCACCTGATGGAGAGTAATCACCGCCGCCCATGGACACCCGCAAAACCAGAGGAATCGCAGACGCGTTGCCGGCCTTTAAGGGAGGAATAGGTTTAAGGAAGGAATAGGAATTGGGAGGAGGAGGGGGGGGGGGGGAAGGGGCCTCCGGAACCCTCACTGGTCGGACGAAACACAACAGCACCAAGTTCCATTATTTCACGCCGAATATTAGTGAGAGGGTGGTATTACGCCGGGCGAGCCGGCCCAATGTGTGCTGCAACGCAGCGTGGCTCTACCACTCAGTTGGTGTCACTCATTTAGCACCACCCAGGGATCACGTGTAGGGTCTCAAGGGTAAACCTACGGACGCGAGCAACTTTGAATTTCTTTTTAAAGTCTTGGTGAAGTAAAAATATTTTTTAATAATTATAATCATTGTAAGTTCAATAAGCATTCAATACCTACAAGTTTTGATTGTAAATGGAGACTGACGAAACTAATAATATAGTCTCTATCGATAGTAAAAGGCGTCCTAAAAGTATCTTACTAAGGGGAGGATTTAAATACAATTTCGAAAAAAAAATATAAGTGGTTCAAGAAATTTTCGGTGTTCGAACATTACGTTAGATAAAAACGACAAAGTAACTAGAGAGTCAAACCATAGCTGTCAGCCAGAATTGATGAAAAGAGAAGTCAAGGTTCATGTAAACGCGTTGAAACGGAAGATATGTAAATATTTGGGCACAGTAAAGCTGATATATTTGAAATATATATTTGAAAATAGTCTTCAAGATTTGGTTGAAGAGTGTGATGGAGAATTTGATTTTTTCCTTATACCTAGCTGGAAAAAACATAAAATATGCTTATATAATGCACGCAATCAGTCGCTTGGAGTTGAAAAATGTACATTTAAAACATTAGATGAAGTGGTCGTTTCGGATGTGCTACCTGAAAGTTTTTTAATTTGCAACGAAGATAGCGTTGATAAAATATTGATATTTGCTTCTCCAGCTGCTCTAGAAGTTATGTCTAAAGAAACGGAATATTTTGGCGATGGTACTTTCAAAGTGGCACCACCGCCATTTTTGCAGTTGTATATATTACTTGTAAACCTAAACAAGTCACCGGAAAAAACGTGTTTTGTGCCAATATTATACGCACTCCTTCCCAACAAAGAAGAAAACACATATCAGAGATTATTTTCTTTGTTAAAGCATAGATTTGCCCTCGATGTTAAGAAATCTAAAAGCGATTTCGAAATCGCCATAATAAATGCCTTGAAAGCTGAATATCCAGGTGTTTTGGTAAGTGGATGCTACTTTCACTTCAAAAAAGCTCTGTGGAGAAAGGTGAAGGAATTAGGCCTGGTAGAGACTGAAGAAGGAAGAGTATATACCAAATTATGCACACGCCTGGCATTATTGCCCAAGCAGGATATTCCAGCAGCTTGTTTGGAGATTTCGGAATCGTTATCGGCCTGGAATGCAATACTCCAGTTCCATAACTACTTCCTAAACTTCTGGATGCGTAAAGTTACGAGCTCGTTGTTTAGTGTTAGTGAGGAAGAATTCCGAACCAATAACGCTGTTGAAAGATGGAATAATAGAATAAATCATAGGATCCCTAAAAAACCACCCCTTTTCCAATTTATAAAATTATTCAGAGCCGAAGCACAGCAGCAAGATTTTGTTATAAGAAAAATGCAGCTACATTGCCCCGATATTAAAAAGTTGCGTCGAATTAACATGGCAAGATATCAACAAGAAAGGGCCATAATCAATGACTACACCGGAGGAAGTATAACAGGTATGGGGTGCAAATTTGGGAACCTCCTCGTGGTGCACCCTGGGGTAAGGCCTCTTACCCACAAGGGGCTTTATGCCAATCCCTGGCGCCCCTTCTGGGCGTCGATTTCTAGGCGGGGCCCCTTCTGGGCCTTGCATCTCCTCGTGCGCGTCCATTCTGGGCCACACGCTCGCCGCTCCTTCTGAGCGGCTTTGAGAGGAGTTTATGCCGGCGCCCCTCTGCGGGCTTTTGAGGCGGGTCGCGGCCTCGGACGTCGAGGGTCGGGTGTTGGGCTGGAGGCGGCGGAGCCCGAGCCCCGTAGCGGAAGGGAGTAACGGCCGGCGTTCCGACATGTTTCGGACCTCGACATGCACGTTACATGTCGGAAAACCGTACCGAAACCTTCGTTGGGAGGCTGAGTACCGGGATAGTACCGCTGGTTAGTAAGCGGTTAGTACCGACAAGTAGCGGGTGGAGTATATACGTCTGTGTCACGCCCGTGAAAGTCCAGAAAGCCCCGGAAAGCCGGCCGGAAAGAACCCCGTGGAAAACCCTCCCAGCATCTCACGGCGCTCGGGGGACGTCGCCTCCGAGCCGCGGCCCGGAGCCGCGGAGGTTGCATGGTGTGTTGCGCTTGCGGACGTGGGTGGTTGCGCAAGTGTCGGTGGTTGGGCTTTGGTGTGGGCATTTTAATATGCCCCCCCGTAAGCCCAAGGTGGTGTTGTTCCTTGGGTGAGACCGCGGTCTCACACGTGAGGCCGCGGGAGGCTCACGAGTGGGGCCGCGGTCTTACACAAGGAAGATTTTTTGCGGAGAGGGGGGGGTCGAGGGAAACCTCCTCCCCCCCCTAGGAGGGCCGCGGCCTAGTGTAGAGGAGCACTAGGCTGCATTGCACAAGCCCTCCTGCCGTTTGGGAGCAGCCTGAACCTACCAGGCTGCTCCCCCTGGAGCAGGGGACCCAGGTAAAACAGGGTCCGTAGCGGGCGGCGTTTCGCGGGGCGTATAATACGGTACAGTGGCGCCGCGTCGCGTTTTTGAAGGAAGGTGTCGGTTCTTTTACCAGGTCGGGCCCGTGTGTTCTTACTCACCCGTTTCCCTTAGGGGGGCGGGTGGGGACATATGGGTTCCAGCCCTGGACAGTGCATGGGGTTCTCACGTTCCTCTCGAGGCCTCATGCCAGTGCAGAGAAGCATTTTCTCCGACTAAAACAAAGAAAATAGGTAAAGAATGTTTAAAAAGGTTATGCCAAACAACAATTGGGTCTCATAAGAGTGACTGATCCCCATCATTCTGAAATGATGAAGATCGCTGCTGAGGGCATTCTATTAGTTAACCCAAATTGAACACTAAGAAGATGATACTGTAGTCTGAACACTTCTTGGGTATGCACACAATCTCTTCATACCGTGACTTAACATCTAGTCACATTACTGAGAAGCCTTTCCTGTAAAAGCCGATAATGTGTTATTTATGTTATAATTTGTATGTGTGTAGTTTTTATGTACGAATTCTATTAAAATTTCGTCATCTTCGCTGCTCCAGCTGTTGACATTTGTTTTGAAATAATAGGTTGGGGGAAAAGATTCTTCGCATTTTATAAAAAAAAATTAAAACAATTTTTAATATAGTTTATATACATTTTACTAAAGTATGTAGGTGCCATTTTGTTCAATAACTTTTTGCCATCTTGTAGGTAGGTACAGTCGAACCAACTGAATCATGACCCACTTCGCCGATCATTCCTTTAAAATCATAAATGTAGTTAGGTTTCTTCGCTTTTATTCATGTTGCACTTAGTACGTTTTAAATATGAATAAAAATGCGTCATTACGGGTCAGAGATGTATGCAATTTTAACCTTTGTTATCACTGCACTAGATATGCTTTAGACAAAGCAGTCTTATTTTGAATTTCTATTAAGATGTCATTCATACATAATCCAAATTCTTTTCACTACGGAGAAAAGGTATTTTAGTTTTAAAAATAAAGTGACGTTGCGTCTGATGTCAAGTTGTAGTCTGTCTGAAAAAATTGAAACATTAATTGAATTGAATTTGATTGAATTAAAACAAATCGTATAATGACAATTTGGCAGAACAAAAAGCTCGAATAGTAGTGCTCAGTGAACAAGGCTCCAGCATTCGGGATATATCACGAGAGTTCAATATAAGTCGGCACACAGTCAGAACCTGGATCAGAAGGCATGCTGAAGATGGTACCCTTGAAGACAGACGACGATATAATCATAGCGTTCGTCGGATCACGAACCAACAGAGAACGGAAATGCAACACCATTACGAAGAACATCCTTTTACTGATACCCGGTATTTTGCGGCACGTTACGAAGTATGTCTACAAACAATAAGAAATAATTTGCACCGCACTGGGCTGCATTACAGGCATTATGCATTATGCTAAGAAAGCTCACTTAACGGATGCACATAAAATTGAGAGATTAAATTTTGCACGTAATTACTTAGACTTCGACTGGACAAACACCATCTTTACAGACGAAAAATTGTTTTGCTCTTCTCAATATGGTCGCTTAACTTTGTGGCGTTACGATAACACTTGATACACAGAGGATCACATAGTGCCCAACCAATTATCTGGCCGAATTTCAGCTAACATGTAGGCCTGGATGGATGCTGGAAGTGTAGGCGAACTTGTTCAAATTTATCCTCGTCAAAATGCTAAGAACTATGTCGATTTATTGGAAGAATCAATGTTACCGACTTTGCGAACAGTTTACCCGCGTGCAGTGCCAGTATTCTCCTACGTTCATGATAACTGTCCAGTGCATACTGCCAGAATTGTCTCCAATTGGTTTACCCAACATGAAGCTCAAACCCACAATTTATTTATAAAGTTATTTTCTAGTTTTTCAGTTTACCAAGTGAATGCCATTTTTTTAAACTTAATAAAACTTATTGATGATATTAATAAAATAAAGTTTATAATTCTTCAACTTTACTATTTTATTATATAGTGACCACGACATGTTCTAAATGTGATTTTATAAAGTAACTGGGCCCGTTACAGACTGGGGTTGTAAAGCGGTAAAATTACCCCGCTAAAATACGGTAATATTCGGTAAAAAACGTTTTAAACGTATTCATACCCACTAGGCCACTAACTACTATTACGATTACACTATTATTACGAAAGTGAGTATGTTTGTGTAAATGTCTTTACTCTTTAACAAATAAATGTATTGAATGAGATTCGACAGATATATGGATGAATTCAAGTCAACTGATCGCCGTTTGTTCAGTCCTCAGAACAATAACTAAATATTGTTCTTAGGTTCAGTCGCTCACCGTCACCGACAGCGGAACGGCAAGAGCGCTTATCGCCGCACAACACAGCACAATATGGTCAATTGCACTAATCGGCAACGTCGCATGATGGTTTTCATATTTGCCTTGTCAGCTGTCAGTGTCTTATAAAATGATAAAAGGTTCGTTACATGCGTACCATAATGTATGTTCAAGCTAATTTCAACCTACTCGTATTAGAATGACTGTAGGAAAATGACCTTAAGGTGGGTCATGATTCAATTTGGTCGACTGTACATGATCCCATTGCTATAGAAATTTTGGGGCTTCTGATCGAAATACCGCGACAAATGGTTTTGGCAGTCCTCTCGTGATGTTAACCTGAAACTGCCAAAAGAATTCCGAAACGGGTGGAAATCTGAAGGTGCAAGGTCAGGACTATTCGGCGGATGCATTAACACTTCCCAGCCAAACTCAAGGTCTAGCGTTATCATGATGAAAAACCACACCTCTTCTGTTGATTAATTTCGGCCGCTTTCTCTCAACTTCTTGCTTAAATCTCATCAGTTGTTCACAGTAGAGTTCAGAATCGATGGTCCTGCCTGGTGGTAATAATGAATAATGCCTGTTACGAACTTGAGCTCTTTAGTGATCTGATGTAAAGAATTCTTTAGTGATTCCAAATTATTTTACTTCTTTCGAATCGAAATCCGAATTATTATTATTGTTGTTGTCTTGTTGACATAGTTGGCATTGTGATTTATACAGCAGAAAATGCAATCGATAACTTTATTTTTCTATATTTCAATGTAATATGAATATGGAAGAAACTCTACAAGCAAGGTACTTAAATATATTTATTTCATTTCATACAGTCCTCATTATCATTTTGTTTTCTTTGTTTTCATTGGTCCTTCTCCCATCTCAGAAATTCAGCACCTAGGTATTTTGTTTTCTCCTTAAGTATTTACATTCACGTAGTTTCATTGTTTATTCCATTATTTATTATTAATTATGATCACCCGTGGCAAAAGTAAAACCATGACGGCCAACCCCGATCCCAACCGCGATTCGTTGCTCCTCAGCTTAATAACCCAAGTGTGCCAGTCGATAGCGCTCATAGTGAACACACTGCATGAAGTTTATCTTCACGTTCGTCGGCAACCGCGAAGGCACAAAAAGCAGCGGCTGAGGCGCTCGTCTTGCGTGGCCGCCTCGAACGGAAGCGCCAACTCGCCACGTTGCAGCAGCAGGTCGAGGAGTGCGAACTGCAAGCCGAGCTCGCGGCTATTGACGCCGAGAGTAATCGTTCGGGAAGTCGAGCAACTCACCGGAGCCACACAAGGGTCAGCGTAGATAGAATAAATAAATGGGAAGAAATTCACAATTTTGACAACTGTATTGATAGAGACGTCACTGCAGTAGGATGCGAACAGGGATTTCCTGTTCCATCTCCCGGTCGTTTGGTAACACCACCGACGGCCACGCGGGCAACTGCACTCCCTATTAGACAAGCACAATTAGGCAATGTCACCCAAGTCTCCGAAGCGGGTGGCTATTCGCCGCCGTTCTTTTCTACGGAACTTGAAAAATCCGCCACTCTTTTACAAGCAGTAGCTGACACCGCAGCAGCCACGAAAGCTCTCGCCTCTGCTGCCGGTGTAAAAAAACTGTAGTTACCGCAGTTTTACGGTAACACATTACACTGGTTACAATTCAAGCAAACTTATAATGTAACAAAAACCCCTTAGTCTTGGATTTTTTAGACACTTGTTTTGGCACAACTGTCAACGTCAAATTTGACAGAATAGAGCATAGGCTATGCGATATTTTGCGATAACAATACATAAGATGTACCACAGAACCGAAATAGTCAAACTTGTTCATACTAAAGTAGTCTGTAAGTCTATATCTATGAAAACACGGTACAAAGTCAAGTGTGTTTTTGTAGGTGCGGTCTCATGCGACCGCTTGGGGCCTGAGGGGCTAGACATAAACCGGTTGAACAATGCGCTCCGCGGGCCCGCGCGTGAGGCCGTTGCGGCGTTGTTATTGTCCACCAAAAACCCGGAGGAAATCATGCGTGCCCTCGAAGATAATTTTGCGCGTCCCGAGCTTATCGTTTTTAAGGAGGTGAATTCACTCAAAAACCTCCCACGCCTCAATATTGACTTAAAAAGGAACTCGGAATTTTCTCTAATCGGGTACGTAATTCAATATCAGCAATAAAGGTGCTCAACTACTT
Organism: Scoparia ambigualis; assembly: GCA_963921215.1. Classification (NCBI taxonomy): domain Eukaryota; kingdom Metazoa; phylum Arthropoda; class Insecta; order Lepidoptera; family Crambidae; genus Scoparia; species Scoparia ambigualis. Next base: position 58,676,409 of record OY992502.1, on the reverse strand, counting down.
AGATTATTTGTGTTCACTGGAGTTGTTTCACGCGGTTCTTGGGAAAGTAAACCCAACTATGAAAATTCGGTGGACAGATTATGCGGGACAGGATACCACAGGCCGTCCTAAACTTGAAATAAAGTTCGACTTTTTAAATAGTGAGTTAAATAAACACATTCGCTTTGGTTTATGTCCCCAGTCTAGCGCAACACAATTGCAACATAACGCTTCAATTAAAAAACCTTTCAAGCGTGAAAATATTCACAATTCTGTTATGCAGTCGAAATTCACTTCTAAACCAGATTTGACAAGAAAACAACAGTGTGTGTTTTTTAACAAAGACCATAATATTAAAGAGTGTTCAAAATTTAAAATATTTTCTGTGGATAATCGATGGCAGTGGTTACGTGTAGCAAAGGTTTGCTATAGATATTTAAGGGCGACTTCACATCAGTGGAAAACGTGCAAAGTGAATCCGTGTGGGATCGATGGTTGCCTATTACATAACAATGCGCTTCTACACCGGCAGCCATCGCATCCGCTCGTTAACACGCTTCACGAGGAAGCCGCAGATAATTTTACACACCCAATTGCTATACAGAACACACACCTTGCGTCACAAGTGCTTCTGAACGAATCTATAAAAATGTAATCGTATCCACAATTTCGACAAACACACAAAAACCAAACACAATTTTAGATCCTCTTCCTCGTGCTTACTTGAAAATCATACCTGTCAATGTCACGGGTCCGGCTGGAACCTGCAACGTGTACGCAGTTCTTGACGACGGTAGCACCGCAACGCTGACTGATTCCAGTATCGCAGCATCTATAGGGGTGACTGGGCCGCAACAGACCATTACTATAAATGGTATTGGTGGTCTATCACCACACCACAATATCATAATGTTGAGATTAAGGGTAGGTACACACAGAAAACATTCTTAGTAAAAAATGCTCGTTCGATGGAGTCTTTGTGTTTACGCCCAGTCTGTCAAACGTGAAACTATTGAATCGTTTTCACATTTGTCAGACTTGGTTGACGTTTTGTCTTACGACGATGCTGCTCCAACTATTCTCATGGGAGATGAACATTGCTATTTATCTATCAACCGAGGTGAGGTTAGGGTTGGTAGACGAAACGATCCTGTAGCCTGATTGACAGCTCTGGGCTGGACTTTATGCGGTGTCGCTTCTAGCAAAACGAAGTTAATTGAATTCATCAACCACACACACATATATAAACAATGATGATAATTTAGAATGGTACTCCATAGGTATTATTAAAACGGAAATTACACATAGCAAACAAGAACAGCGCGCAGTCGACATTTTAGAAGCGACTTCCAGACGACTGCCCACTGGTTGATTTGAGGTAGGTATGCCATGGCGTGACGATATTCAACGTGTTCCGGATAGTTACTCACAAACGATGTCACGTTTTTTAAATTTAGAACGACGCATGACTAAAGATATTGAGTTTGCTAAGCTATACAATGCGTCCATAAATAATTATAATTGAAAAAGGCTATGCGGAGGAATGTCCACCAGATACGTACTACACACATTGCGACAAAAAATCTGACAGCTTACGTCTTTATATTCCATATTTTGGTGTGTCCACACACAGAAAAGAAAAGTTAGGGTAGTTCACGACGCAGCAGCGAAGAACGAAGGAGTAGAACTATTTTAACGGGACCTAACACGATTAATTTTTGTAAGTAATAATAAGTACATATCTACTTACTGCTTGACGTTTCGGCCACGATGCTGCGGCCGTGGTCACAAGCGAACTGGCGGTGCGCGGCGTCGTCGGCTCGGGCGAGTATTTATTTCTTCATCCACCCTCCCATTTTACTTAAATTGTCACAGTGTAATGAATCGTCAGCATCACGACTCCGGCACACTACACTAACAGTATCGGAGTGTGCGACACATCGCAGCTGTCAAAAATCGACAAATAGACAAATCAGCGGTAGCTGAACATCTGCTGGAAGCTGGAGTTAATCACTGGATGGAGTTACATGATCCTTAAATCCTCTCCACCGATCGTTATTATCATAGCAGGATTGAGATCAAGAAATATAAAAATTTCAATCGGGAGGACGGGTTTAAATTATCATCAGCGTGGAATCCAGTGATTAGCAAATGCAAACCGCGACATCTGTCTATAAAAAGAAACTTCGATACTGTTAGTGTAGTGTGCCGAAGTCGTGATGCTGACGATTCATTACACTGTGACAATTTAAGTAAAAATGGGAGGGTGGATAAAGAAACAAATCGAGCCGACGACGCCGCGCACCGCCAGTTCGCTTGTGACCACGGCCGCAGCATCGCGGCCGAAACGTCAAGCAGTAAGTAGATATGTACTTACTTACAAAAATTAAAATAGTTTTAATGCAATGCAACGCGATAGTTTAAAGTCTTATTTAACGAAGGAGTAGGCCTAAATTCTTTGCTGCTCCCTGGTCCTGGCTTACTCCAACCATTACTTAAGGTTCTTTTTCGTTTTCGGGAGGGTCGCATTGGAATGAGCGCAAATATCAAAGAGATGTTCCCTCAGGTCCGAGTTAGACAGCAAGACAGGGATGCTCTTCGATTTCTGTGGAGATCTGTTAATACACAATTAATAAAAGAATTTAGGATGACGTCTGTTATTTTTGAAGCTTGCTGTAGTCTCTTCACTGCGCAGGTCATAAAAAACTAAAACGCTCAAGAATATACGCTTATACATCCGAAAACCGTGGACGTCATTTTGTTCAGCCATTACATGGATGATTTCATTGACTCACAAGATGGCGTTGACGTCTCAGCTCAAAAAGTGGCAGATATTATATCGATACACAAAGCAGCCTGTTTTGAGATGCGAGGATGGATTTCCAATGAGTCAGCATTGCTGAACCTTGTCCCTGAGAACCTCAAGGCCGCTCAGCCGTTGGAAGTTGATCTTTGCGAGTCTGAAAATAGCATTCGAGCTCTTGGCATAGTGTGGAATCCTACTTTAGATGTTTTAGGGTTTCGAACAGGTCTAGTTGAAACAGCTAGTGCACTAACAAAGCTAAAGGTGCTATCACACGTCATGAGCGTGTACGATCCTCTAGGCCTCTTAGGACCCATATTCGTCAAAGGACGAATACTATTTCAAAAAACTTGGAGGTCTAAAATTGACTGGGATACCAAGCTTCCACAAACAGAGGTATCAAAGTGGTTTGATTGATTTCAAGACATGTCAAAGGTCCATTAAAATACCGCGTTGGTATTCAAGAGCGAACGGTTGCGAGCCTTCTTACAGAGTACTTCACATATTAGTGATTATCAAGTTGTAACGGCCTATATGGCAAATATGCCCTTTCATTCAAAATTTTACTGTTTCTTTAACATAACATTTAATTTAAAAGAAAAGTCACAACTGGCACCTATGCCTTTCCTACCAAACATTTTTGAACAGAGGTGAGGTGAGGGGGTTTAGTTGCGAAGCAAATCGCGTCAGTTGTGCCTTACCTTACGTGTAACGGTGAGTCCACGCTTGTTTGAGCTGCGCGGGTAAGTTGTTGTTATTACTCGTCTATATGAATTTTGTGATTCGATTATTTTATAGGTATTTGTAATCTTCGAAATATTTGATGCTTTAGTTGCGATTTACTATGAAAATACTTCATTGTATTAATTTTCTTAATTTTGATCTACGTACTAACAAGGTAACGTATCATTAGTATTTCGTAAAAATTCCGTTATAAATGTACTCATTTCTACGATTTAATGTTAGTGCTTAAAAAGTTACCTCGCCACTGTTTTAGTATTTTGTTATGAGCACGCGTGATCTTAACTTTGTGGCCCCATACGTAGGCATATGAGAGACTTCCTACCTACTTATTTATGTGTGGTTCATTAATTGAAATTGTGCTTTGGCGACCTGTCTGGCGCAGTGGTATATATTTGCCTACTACCCAAGGGCTGCGGGTTCGATCCCCGCTCAAGACAAATAGGTATTAGGTATTTGTACGAAAATATTTATTATTACAAGCTTTTATTTAGTTTCACCTGTCCCGATTGTCTGTAATCAAATCTTGCAAGTAAAATTTGATCCACTTCCCGGGTACCGATAGAACTGAAATTTTGCATGCATGTGTAAATCGGATGACAATGCAAAATTATTATGACATGGAGCTGATCTGATGATGGAACCGGAAGGTGGCCATAGGAACTCGGTAGTTTAACGACACAACCCCATCGAGTTTGGACTCGTTCGATCCGCCTTGACGAGTACTTTGGTGCTAGATTGTAACCAGGGTCTGATGATGGAGCTGGAAGATGGCCATAGGACCTCGGTAATTAAACAACTCAAGCCCATCGAGTTTAGGCTCGTATGATTCGTCTTGATGAGTACTTTGATGTATTGTTTGTAACAAGTTCCTTAATAATGTAATAGTTACATTAACTAATTATAATAATAAAGATACAACATTTTTTGTCCCATTTTAAATAAAAGTTTTATATTTTTCTGCTGTATAGTAGTATATGAAGCAACTATAACTTGTTTAAGCTAAAATAAGAAGGCACAATTGTATAAATGTGCCTTTGTATTGTAATATTTAATTTTCTTTCCACTAAATGTTAGAATGAAAAGTCGTATTTGGTTAATTATGCCTTTTATATGTAATATTAATGTTATTACTCAATTTTTTCTGTTACGTTAAAAAGGAAAATGTAGATTATTAAATAAATGCCACTAAAATAAAAACTTGTATTTAAATAATCTTGTAAAACTCATATTGATGCTACTATTTTCATTCATGCATTTCCGACAAACACGATACTATCAAATTTATTCGCCGAAAACAAGAATTTTTAAACCCGTTTTTCTCCCGATATACAAAATGTTAGATGTGCCCTTTTAAGTTATGACTGGCGTTTGATTTACCCTGACGGCAGTATCAAGCTCGCTCTCATTGCAAGTGAAAATAGTTAGTTAGCTAGTAAATAGTAGAGTTTCGCCTTTGAAACCAACGTCAATTCCTCACTTGGAGCTTCAGGCCGCCTTGATAGCTTCTCGACTAGCTAGACATTAAGGACAGCTATCGAACGAAGCCATTACGCATGTTCTTCAGGTCTGATTCGATGACTGTCTTCCAGTGGTTACGTAGTGATGCACGAGTTGTCCAGCCTTTCGTTGCCCACCAACTTGGTTAAATTTTGGGAAATTCCTCGGTCAAAGACTGGCGATGGGTACCGACAGACTTAAATGTGGCTCATGATGCCACTAGGCTGCGTTTGTCTAATCTGGACGTTACTCATAGATGGTTTTGCGGACCATCATTTCTTTTTAAGTCCCGCGATTACTGGCCCATGGAGCCACTTAGCGTCGCACCAGTTCCCGAAGAGCTTAAATGTCAACCGAACGAATTGGAGGGACTAATTTCAGTTTCAGTAGCTTTACCGACTCCTGTCACTGCAAATTTTGTTCACTTCAGTCACTGGCTGCGTTTATTGCGTGCCACAGCCCGGGTACATCAAGCTGCGGCAAATTTCGGGAATATTTGGCTTCCATTCGAAATACCAAAATAGGTAGCGGAATTGTTCATACCCGCACTTGCTCTTCATCAACGTCCACCATCTAATATCGTTGTATTCTGAATTGATAAAAACCGCTGAAAGGCACATTTTGCAGCGAATCCAACAGGAAAGCTTTTTTCAAGAAATCCACTGCATTCTCTACTCTAAGCTGATCCCTTCAAACAGCCGCTGGAAGGATGAAAGCCACAAAAGGCATCGACCCCGACTCACGTTTCCCGATCCTACTTGACGGACGTCACCCAGTCGTACGCCTATTGGTGCAATATTACCGTCGCCAAGCAGGTCAAGCAAACCACGAATCGGTGATAAACGAGCTAAGGCAACGTTTTTCGTTGTTGAGACTTCGCGACACGGTCAGAACTATTGCAAACCAGTGCGTCTTCTGCAGAATTCGGAAGTCAAAACCACTGAGTCCCCCCACTGGAGATCTTCCCTCTCAATTAAGCGATACGTAGCCCTGTTTACATGTCTTACAACAAGGGCTCTCCACCTAGAAATTGTACACAATCTATCTGCCGACTCTGCTACAATGGCACTCAGACGCTTCGTTGCCAGACGAGGGATCCCCAAGACCATATATTCCGATAATGGGACAGCTTTCGTCGGTGCAAATAGAATCCTGCGCGAGTTTTACAAAAACGACGTCCAAGATTTTACGGCCACTAAAGGCATAAAGTGGAGTTTTATTCCGGCAGCAACCCCTACGTTCGGAGAATGCTGGAGCTCCTCGTCAGAACAGTAAAAGTAGCACTAAAAGCAACGCTTAACGAGAGATACCCCAAAGAAGAAACATTAACAATACTGCTAGCGGAAGCAAAGGCAATTGTGAACTCACGCCCTCTTTCGCATGTGTCCACAGATCCAGATGACTTAACCACCTTGAAGCCGTTTCACTTTTTTATCGGATCTTCATCAAATCAAATTCTTCCATCAACATTTAAAGACCGTGACCTATGCGGGCGTTGCGAATGGAAAAAGGCACTAAGATTATCAGATCATTTTTGGAACCGCTGGGTGCGCGAAGTGCTGCTGCCCTAGATGCAAATACGAACCCTGACAAAAGGAGATTACGGACAAGACCTTCGGATAAGAGACGTGGTCATTATTGTAGACGAATCGCTGCCACGAGGGACATGGCCACGAGGTCGAATACTGAAGCCGTTCCAAAGGAAAGATGGCGTAAATAGGGTGGTAGACGTTGCGACGGCCGGAGGTACATTACGCTGGCCTCTCAAAAAGCTTGTTAAGTTTAGCTAGCTTGCCTCAGTTGTTGCATTGCTGCACGAGGGGCAGGATGCTACGAACTTCAACATAAGAACTCTTTACCAAATTATTTTACTTCTTTGAATCAAAATTCGAATGTATATTATTATTATTGTGTAGTTGACACAGTTGGCATTGTGATTTTTCTTGCAAAAACCCAGTCGATAATTTATTTTTCTATATATTAATGTAATATGAATATGGAATAAACACTACAAGCAAGGTACTTAAATATATTTATTTCATTCAGTCCTCATTATTATTTAGTTTTCTTCGTTTTCAATGCCCTTTCAAACCCACCACACACACAGCACCACTTTGTTGCGAGTTAACCCGGGTGTCGCCACAGTCTGTGAAGCCTGACCGACCTCTGACCACGACCTGTTTTGCACGTTCTTGTCGTACGTGATCCACTTTTCATCACCAGTTATCAACTTCTTTAAAAATGGTTCGGTTTCATTACGTCGTAATAAAGAAACACAAATGAGTACACGGTTCATTGTATCGGACGGATCATGATAAGTTTTAGTGATACAACCTCATTATAACGCTTAAGAGCTTTTTTCTTTTAAACTAATAAGTTTATCCAAATGGTGCGTCAATTTCACGATGGCATGATGGCGCGAGTACTGCACGACAACAACTTTACAGACGAATTTCCAGTGACAAGCGGCGTCAAACAAGGCTGTGTTATGGCTCCCACACTATTTGCTTTAAACTTTCGCTACTGTGATGATCGAGGTCCTAAAGAACTGCAACAGGCAAATAGAGTCTAACATGGGGTCAGATAGAAGTGTCTTCGAACTCTCGCGCTTTAGAGCAAAAGCCAAGGTACGCCTAATACCAGTCCTTGAGATTCTGTACGCTGACGATGTTTGCCTCATGGCCGACTCCATGGAAAACCTGCAGCAGTATCTCAGTACCAATTAGATCTTTCTTATCGAAAGTTTGGCATAGTCATAAGCGTGTCAAAAATACAGATACTTAAGCAATCTGCAAACGACACCCCGCTTAATTTAGCCGGAAACTCCCTGAAGGAAGTTACATCTTTCCGTTACTTAAGAAGTATGATACCGAGTGACAATCGTCTTTATACCGAAATCGCTTCACGTATCGCTGGGGCTGCTGCTACTTTTGGCAGGCTAAACCAACTAGTCTGGAAACCGCACGACCTACAGCTTAAGACCAAGATTGATGTATACAGAGCCAATGTTTTACCGATACTGTTATATGCTTCCGAGACCTGGTGCTTGTATAAAACAGATATCAAGCGTCTTGACTATTTCTTGATACAGCGAGTATAGAATTTACTTTGTAGATATCTGAATCTGTTCGTAACAATTTCTTACTAATCGATTTGGAGAGGAGGACTCAGAATTATCTTAATCTGTTCGTAACGACTGCAGCAGTGGACTGCTTTGCGGTCCTCATTGCCTGATATCTGACTTACCCTTCAGGGATAATTGTCGTGAATTTATGTATGTATGGTAAATATATTACTATCCTTTCAACCGTGTCGGTAGCGATAAAAGAATACTACCACCCCCTCTCTTCTCTTGGGCGACTAACGGACTAAAGACTGCACATAGAGCGGCGACGGGCTCACCTCCTGTCACGCTGAGCACATGTGCAGTCGCTATTTGGTGAAAAGGGGACTATAGCAGCTAGAGGACTGCTTTTGCGGTCCTCATTGCCTGTTTCTGACTAACTCTTAGGAGATTACAGTTATGATTATATGTATGTGGGTCGATCTCCAAAACGGGCGTATTTGTGTGATCGCTCTGGTACTTTTCAGATATTGATATTTAATGGTAATTATGTATCTCATTAAAAAGAATGATATTCAAATAGTACATTTTTACTATTGGCCCTTAATTTACGCAAACAGTTATGGAAATATTTAAGTTCAAAAAATTTCGCGACCAGAGCAATCATAATTGGTGCCAGAGCGATCATAAAAGGTGAAATCAGTGAAACAAAAAAAAATAATTTTGATAAAATATTATTTATTTAGCCGTTTTCAGTCATGTTCAGTATACGTGTAACAAGATTATATGTAAGAGAAATGTATTATTAAATGTAGTCATACATATCAAAAATACGGAATATTTTATATGAAATAATTGCTAAAATAACAAATTAACATAATTATAAAAATCAACTTTTGGCTTAGTTTTATTTATTTGGACTTAATTAATTAAGTCACTTTTATTAAGTCACAATTTTGTCCCATTTACCTTCAAGTCATCACTTGTAGGTAAATGGGACAAATATAAAAACCGTTTGAAATCAACCATTATTACCTACAGTCTTTTATAGTTATAAAATGACTAAGACTCATTAAATATTACTTTTTTAAAAAGTAATTAAAGAAAACTAACGTTTATAAAGAACAAGATAGATCATCATATTAAGAACAATCTCAAAACCTTTCCATGGAGAGGTATTTTTTGGAACTGATGATATTTAATATTTAGAGAATATATCTAGACTTTTTTGAGACGTATGTGATAAGTTGCTAATTGAGCTTTGTGGACTATCGGGACAGATGCTGGAGGAAGCCACTGCCAATGCATGTTAGTTCGTTCGTTCGATCAGTATCTTGCGATAGCCACTGAGATCGTGTTATTCTTCTTAGTCTACTTACTTACTGACTTAGTCTAGTCTACTAACCGGTGACGCGGGTGAATCAAAATAAGACAAATTTTCGTATTCTTTAAAGGCTCTGGAAGACAGGAACTTGTCTGAGAATGAACTTTTATACGATTAATAATGTTAAACTCATTTTCAACATCTTTTGTTACAGTTTGCAGTATCTCTCTATGTTTTGTTACATTGTTGGTGCTTAAGATTGGAGATAATTGAGGAACATTTGAAAGAGGATCACGGTTCTCAGATATATAGATAGGTTCTTCATTTATTGGGAGCTCATCAGTTGCTGGTAACTTATCCACTTTTTTCTTTAAATAATATTGTCGAGAACTCTACCTACTTTTCTTCCTACGAACCTTTTGCTGGCTTGGAGTCAAATTACTCATTGGTAGTACTGTGCCTAGAGCTTTTTTCCTTTGGTAACTCTCTCTTGACTTTACAAGCCATTGTGCGTATAGATCTGGATCATTTTTTATCTTGGCCATTCTACGACGCTCAGCCAATTTCTCCATAAGACGTTTTTCTTTAATAGATAATTTATTTCGAGGCATGACTTCAATCTGCAACAATAGTTCATTAAAGAGAAGAAAGGGTTACAGTTGTGGTTAGCTAAATGCCAATATAATAATATCATCAAAGTAAAATACGTCATAATCTGTTTATGGGTTTAGGTTACCCAAAGAAACCAAGGAAAGGTTTTAAATTAAAGGTTATATGTATAGTTCACCGTTTGTCATTGTTACAGTCCGGTACTACTACTTAAAATAGATTTATAACGTACAATTAATGCAAAATATCATCGCTCTGGTATTTTTGGACAGAGCAATCACAGCCATAGCGATCAGAAAAAGTCACAAAATCATAAATATAGCCGAATTTAAAAGCAGTAGAAAGTTGTGATTACGTCTCATAAAAAACATCACAACAATCACTTAATTCACATAACAAACACATTCACAAGCTTACTATTTAATGTAAATAACGTGCCATAGCAATTATAAAATTCGAGAACCAAATCCAGAGCAATCATAAACTTACCTTCGTAATGTTGGAGCCCGGGAACGTGGCACCTAGGTATCCTCCTCGGCGATCAGACCACTACTGGCGTTGCCCCGCGGGAGGGAAATAGAGTGTCTACAGAGCGTAACTAAGGATAATTACCTCAGCGCAGAGCGATGAGATAAAATGCCCGGTCACGATTGGCAAAAGTATTGTTAATATAACTAAAAATATTTTAATACTATGAAGATGAACTATTTGCTTTTGTAATCTAAATAAGTTGTTTTATACGAACCTTCTCATTAATAAGTTAAAGAATATTTTTTTCATTCAATCGGGAGTTGGGTCAACCCAGAGCGATCCGGATTTTAGGGTTTAAGATTTTTTTGTAAATATTTAAAATAAACTTATTCATAATATTAGCCTTGTATCACGTAGATTAAACACCGAACTGTATATACAAAAATATTTTGAAAACGTTTTTCGATTTTAAAATGGGTTTATCCAGCCCGACACGAAAAAAAATGCCTCTGGAGATCGACCCATGTACTCGTCTGTATCCTTTTATATGAAAATTACCTAGCTCCTCCTCTGTCACGAGGATACCTAGAGGTTGCTAACAATTAGATTTATATTGAATTTATATTGTGTGTAGTAGTATTACTACAGTCTTATAAGTCGTACGACTGACACCTAGCACACGTCATAGACGAAAACGTAAGTAAAAAAAGAAAATCATCATTTATTTATGATGCTAGAAAACGTAAATATCATATCCTATCATAAAATAACCTATCATAAATTCGAAACTTTCCTGTACGAATTTCAATTGTTTGAAAACGGTTACATAATTTTATTAATCCATAAACTTATCATACTTATGTTTCATTTTCCAGAAAAACTATTAGCCGATTATCAAAACCACTTTTTTTCTTTTGGAAAATGTTTTGCTTACAATAAATTTTATATCTAGAAGTATTTAAAATACGAACTAACTTTTCTCTAAAATATTATAGTTACCCAGATTTTCGTTTTTTTTTGTTTTTCATATATTCATATTATTAGGTAAATAAACTAAAATGTCCTAAAAAGTTAATACTTTGTGTTTTCGGTAAGGTTGTGGTACAAAAGTCAGTGACAGAAACGAATCGCGGCAAAACCGACTCCACGTAGTCATGTCTGCCTTACGCTAGAGTGTAATTTAAGCTCGCGTGGGACCGCCGGAGCCGTGACAGAAACCATGCCTGCTGCATGCTGCGTGCTTGGATGATGCTGCATGCTTGGTTGCATGCTGCATGCTTGCTTGCTGCACGTTTGCTGCATGCTTGCTTGCATGCTGCATGCTTTGTTGCTTGCTGCATGCTCGGTTGTATGCTGCATGCTGGGTTGCATGATGCGTGCTTGCTTGCATGTTGCAACTTGCTTGCATGCACCATGCTTGCTTGCTTGCATGCATGCTTGCTTGCATGCTTAAACATTACTACGATTACAAGTTGTTCGATGATATTATGGATTTCAATTATTTTAAATGTTGTATTTTTAACACGCTTTTATTAGGTCGACCTGTATGTAACTAACTATGTAATGGATTCTAAGGTAACTAATTTAACCATCTTTCAAGGGTCGTAGCGTAATGAAAATTGGCAGCTGTATGTAGTTCTGATGACAATACAATAATATGGTACTGTCGAACTGATCTGATGATGGAGCCGGAAGATATGAACTGGAACTTCATGATAGCTGTTTTGGATTTCTTAGAAAAGTCTTGTAATGAACTTTGACCACGATTAGGTTTCAAGGACTGATATCATAAATGTAAAAATGTTAAAAATATTTCATTATCAAAGACCAAAAAGTATAAAATAAATTAATAGTTTAAAACACTACATAAACCAGATTTTATAAATGCACGTAAAAAAAATAATATTTATGGATCGTTCAAGTAGTCTCTATTTCTGGGCTGAAGTGTAAACTATGTGCTTTTAATTATAATATTTGACTAACGGCGGAAGTTGCATGAGGTCGCACAAGAGCATAACGTTTATGCCGCCAAAGGGTTACCAAAGGGAACCAAAGATATCTCGTCCACGAACAAGCACTGTTGACGCATTACCCTTATGTACTCAATTTCCTGAAACAAGAGGCATTAAAAATGTCGGTGAATGTCATTTCTCCTCGTTGCTGGCGCATGTTTTGTCTGAGTTCGACAAACTGTTACTTTGAACAGACTGTTTAATGTAGAGCCACCTACTAGTCGTGCTGCAACTCCAGTTAGCGCGCCAATCTATGTAACCTGCTTTCCGTAACATCGCTTAACTTGATTACTCAGCAAGTTATACAAAAAGTCTTTTCTTTTCCAGCGCCCCACGCTTTTACAATCAAATATTATAATTAAAAGCACATAGTTTACATACACTTCAGCCCAGAAATAGAGACAACTTGAACGATCCATAATTTATTTTTTGTTTTACGTGCATTTATAGAAGCGTGTTTTTCTAGTGTTTTTTAAACTATTAATTTTATATTTTTGGAAACGTGTTTCCAGAAAATAAATCATCTAGCATTAATAGCTTCGGCCAAACGTTGAGTGGGATTTCAAAACATAAAGATTTTGAAAAAAATAACAATTGATAATCGGCATTTCAAAACATAGTCAATTGTGTTTTCGGTAAAATGAAAATTATGGAAAACATAAAATTACAAATCGTTTTCGGCCAAATAAAATTCGTACAGGAAAAAAATCGAATTTATGATAGGTAACCATACTACCACAAAGAAGCGATACCGGGATCTCTGGACCTGAGACCGAACTAACTACTGGCCCACCTTTTTAACTTAATCAAAAATTACGAGCCTTACCTTTTTAGAAGGATGGACAGAATGTTTTTTGACGTGAATAGCTTTTGAACTTGGCAAGAGTTACACGAAGGGTAAGGTAGCTTTTAACGACCGCTAGCAATATGTTATGCATTTTAATAGCCCTTATTACAACCTGACAATTTTGAAAAGGTACGTCTATTAATAAAGTATGACATCCTTTTTATATGTATGAATATATCTTAGAACATTTTAGTTGTGCACTTAGAATAATAACGCTATAGAAAGATAGTCTTCATACAAGCGCTCTGTCAAAAATGAAGCACTAAACCGATTCACACACGCGTGACGTGCGCGCATGGCCGTGATCTGCTGTCTCTTTCCAATTCTATGAATATAAAAGAGACAGCACTGCGCAGGCCGCTGCTACCGAGGCTTTAACTTAGAGAATCACACTGCAGTACGTTTATATTTTGACCTAATTAACTACAAGATACTATGAAATACTGAAAGCTTACCTGTGAAAAGTGATGTTATTACACTTCTTTTGTTTTTCAGATGTGTTGTGACACAAATAACTTGCACAAACCGTCATTTTTTTTTTGTTTTCGCGAGACACGTTCGGCGCGCTGTGACATTGAACACTACGGAGCGGTCCGGCGTTTGGTGCCATTTCTGGCTCCAATTAATGTGCTTCAAAATAGGCGCGCGAACTTGGTTTCTATAGCGTTATTATTCTAAGGTTGTGCACCTAGTACTCGTTTGTAGGTGCACCACCCTATACCGAACTGGTAGAGAGTGCCTAAGGCATTAAGTTCGGTGTATTAAATAAAAAAATAAAGAAATTCTTTTGATAATTTCCTGTTTCGTAACATGTCATTGTGTGAATTTTATAAACGCCTAATAATTATTAAAAAAAGACGTTTCAGCAGAGAGTGTGCAAGCTCGGTGAATGAAAACACTAGTTTCCAAGACGAGATGAAATACTGCTTTATTATACGGTACAAAGAAAAGAACAAATACAGAATATTATGAAATTTTGTGACAATATTTCTGTGAAAGAATGTAAATAAAAAACAATTACATAAAAACATTGAAGTGTAAAAAAAGGTTTTATGTTACCTATTGTGGCAATTCAATAAAAGTACTACCTCAATACGGTATACGTAAATGGACAATGTATATTTTCAGTAATTTAAATCATTAAAAGCTAGTTATTTGCCATCTGCCTCATAAACCTTATAAGCTAAAAATAAGTAAACGTAAAATAAAAACAATACCCTAAGGTGGGACTCAAATCCACGCCTTCTGTGTACCGGGTGCTGCTGCTGCGTGACTCGGGCATGTGGGCCAAACCCACCACGCACGCTCAATGCGGGTTTTAACGACTACCATCATACAACCACTGGGACCAACGGCTTTACGTGCTTTCCGTAAAACGTAGGAGCTCAACATGTTTTTAATTTGATTAACCATCCAGTGACACGGCATTAGGAAAATTGCTTAACCGCCGTACTCAGAGACGTCAATTAAGTTTTAATGACAATTAAGTCTCTTGCTGTCACTTTCGTATGTATAGTGATAAATAGAGAAGGAAAGACATTTAATTGTCATTAAACTTAATTGACGTCTCTGAGTACGGCGGTTAGTCTAATAATTTAGTTAGTAAACCATTTTCGATTGTCATAAAGTAATGTAGGTATCGACGGGCGGGAAGAGACAGTGTGAACCCTACGGTCTTACTCGAGCAGAACGAAAAGAGTCCTAAATGATTAGATTTCCAGTTTGCGTAATCTTCCGAACGTCAACGTTCTAAAATTTGAAATGGCCGACCAAGAAGAAATTGACAATTAACCTTTTTTCATTTGTCAGCACAGAATTGCCGACTGCAAATTCAGTTTAACGATTGAGCAATAAAAAATGTCGCTTCAATTTTTCTCTTGAAGTCGTATCATGGCGTGGAAAGCAATTTTTATTTCAACGTGATTTGTAAAGTGTAGATACACGTAGACCTATTTCACTAGATAAATTAGATTTCTCTTTTTGAAGAGAATAATGTAAAAAGCGCCTAGACTACGGCCAAATTCGATGAAGATTGTTTGGAAACAAATTACAGTAATTTTTTGTACAAATATCTACATTCACTCAGATTTTTCTTTGATACCAATCCGTACCCTAATTAAAATCTCCTCATATGCTTTGTTAATGTACGAAGGCCTTAGCCTAAAAGTAGTAGTCTGATGTTCATCCTTTGTCTCGCAGTATGACTAAAAAAATTCAAATTTGACAAAAAAGGCGCCCAGCTCGCTCAGGATTGCTCGCTCTGTGTCGTTCTTTTAATTATTAACTAATCTATTTTTTTAACAGTATAAAGTGTCAGTGTATTTTAAGTCAGTGAATTTTAGTTTTTAGTTGTGATTGTGCACAGTGTGTCCCTTGAGGCTAATCATGTAGTAAGTTTTTAGTATTTTATTCATAATTCCAGAATGCAATTCTGACATTCATTCCAGAGTGTCAGAATGGCACTAAAAATGGCAACTCTATACAGCAAAAAGGTCAGGATTCGATAGCTAAACTCTCAACTAATACTGAACATTATATTTCTCCAATACTGGAATCTAAAACCAGTACATCTCAACCTTTCTTCACGGTAAAAGCTGGTGGCCAAGATATTGTTGGTCTTTTGGACACTGGGTCCAGCATTACTATTTTAGGTAATAATTCCCACAAACAGTTGCTTAATTTAACTTGCGAATTAAATTCTTGCCATCCATTACAGCTTTCTGCAGCTGGCGGTCAAATACTTTATGCTTCATCATATTTAAATATGCCGCTGTCTTGGAAAAATCAGACTCACACTATAAAAGTTTATATAGTCCCTGAGATTATAGATAATCTTATTTTGGGAATGGATTTCTGGAAAACTTTTAATTTATTTGCCAGTGAGCTGTATTGTTTACTTCTGGACTCTTCTCTGGAATCTAACCATGATTTATTTTTGGTGTTTTTGGGGGACTTTAACGCCCACCATGAGTTGTGGTTAGGTTCCTCCAAAACAGACCATGCTGGTAGAACTGCCCACGCATTCGCTCTCACGCATGACCTGACGCAACTGGTGAACCAGCCCACCAGGATCCCAGACATAGTTGGCCATGCGCCCTCCTTACTCGACCTTCTGCTGACGAGTCGCCCAGCTGGATACCGGGTGGAGATTCGAGCTCCTTTAGGTTCCTCGGATCACTGCTTGATATCCAGCACAGTGCCCTTGGCATCGCGCCCGCCAACAGCGGTTTCGAAACGTCAGATTTGGCACTACGCGTATTGCGCAGACTGGGACGGTATGCGGGAGTATTTTGCATCCGTCCCTTGGAGGCAGCGCTGCTTTAGTGGGAAGGACCCGACCGCTAGCGCCACTACCGTTGCTGATGAGATAGTATTAGGAATGGAATACTATATTCCACACTCCTATGTCATCAGCAAAGGCAGACGCAACCGCTGGTTCAATCGCGAGTGTGCCAGCGCTGTTGAGAGCAAACAGACGGCATACCGCGCTTGGATCAGAGGTAAAGCTCATGGGGATCCCGAAACTCGCTCGCTAAAAGCAGCCTATAATAATGCCACCAAGTCGTGTAAGAGGGCCTACATTAGAGCGAATGCCCAGCGCGTTGCACGAGTAGGCCAAGAACTCCTGCCGCATCCTACGGGCAGCCGTAGCTGCTGGCGTCTGGCCAAAGCCGTGCAATCCAACTTCTGCCAACCCTCGCTGCCACCACTGAGATGTCCTGACGGAACTTTAGCTCACAAGCCACAGGATAAGGTCGATCTCCTGGCCAAACTCTTTGCGGCTAACTCCCGGATCGATGACTGTAATGCACAGCCACCCTCAATTCCTCACTGTGGCCACACAATGTCTAATATTAAAATCAGGCAGTGTGATGTCCGTGCGGAGCTGCAGTCAATCGATGTCCGGAAAGCTAACGGTCCTGATGGCATCCCAGTAATAGTCCTGAAAATGTGTGCAGCGGAATTGTCCCCTGTGTTAACGCGTCTTTACAGTCTTTCGCTCTCTTCGGTTTGTGTGCCGGAATCTTGAAGAGAAGCTAATGTGCAACCGATCCCTAAAAAAGGAGATCGGTCAGATCCGACTAATTACCGCCCTATAGCCGTAACTTCAGTGTTGTGCAAGATCCTAGAACGAATATTGAACAAACAGCTTATTCGATACCTAGAAGATCACTCCCGAATTCACGATCGTCAATATGGGTTTCGGCCAAAACGGTCAACGGGTGATCTTCTAGCGTACGTCACACATCTCTGGGGTGAGGCTATTGACAAGCGTGGCGAGTCACTGGCAGTTAGCCTTGACATAGCCAAGGCTTTTGATCGGGTCTGGCACAAAGCTCTTCTCTCCAAGCTCCCGGCATACGGTTTGCCCGCTCAGTTCTGTACCTGGATTGGCAGCTTCCTGCATGAGCGTAGAATCCGTGTCCTTTCGGATGGATGCGCTTCGCGGTTCATGTCAGTGAACGCTGGTGTTCCTCAAGGCTCCGTTCTATCCCCCACGCTGTTCCTTCTGCATATCAATGACATGCTTCCTCTTGGAAACATTCATTGCTATGCAGATGATAGCACAGTGCATGGGGGATATACCGGGCACCCAACGGCTGGGCAGGTAGACACCGAAATGAAGCGAGCAAATCTTGTCATTGAGCTCGATCGGATGTTGGACCTCATTTCTAAATGGGGCTCCGATAATCTGGTGGAGTTCAATGCCAAGAAAACACAGGTGTGCGCGTTCACAGCGAAAAAGTCGCCATTCCTTCCCCTTCCCTCTCTTCAGGGTACATTTCTAGGCCTGCAGAGCAGTATTAACATGCTCGGTATGAGGTAAAAGGACTACATCGAAACCGTGATTAAAAATGCCTCACGTAAACTCGGTGTCCTGAACAAGGTGCGGCGATTCTTCACGCCTGATCAGTTGTGTCTATTATACAAGACACAGGTGCGGTCTTGCGTGGAGTATTGCTCTCACCTTTGGGACGGCTCCGCAAAGTATCTTCTCGATGCCTTGGACAGATTGCAGCGCCGCGCTGTGCGCATTATCGGCAATGCGGAGGTCACTAAAACTCTCGAGCCTTTGCAATTGCGTAGAGATATTGCGTCACTCAGCGTCTTTTACCGTTTATACCATGGCGAATGCTCTGAAGAACTCTTTGACCTCATCCCTCCTTCTCCCTTCCTCCATAGGAGTACGAGTGCTGCTCTCCGGAGTCACCAATTTACAGTTTCTAACATTCCATCACGCAGAAAGAAATTTGGTAACTCGTTTCTTTGCCGCACTTCCAAAAGATGGAATAGTCTACCAGCAGACGTATTCCCTCCTACCTATGACATAGGGTCCTTCAAACGAGGCGTGAAGAAGCACTTTGTGGGCCGGCAGAGTGAGGATGACTGATGCTACGCCTCTTACGCTGCACCAGTTGTCCTCGCGCCTGGACCTCATTTCCACTTAACATCAGGTGGAGTGGGGTCATTTACCGGGCTTAGTATAAAAAAATAAAAAAAAAAAAATAAAAAATAAAAAAAAAAGAGAAGAAAGCTTGCCAAATTTTACAAGGTGTAAAACGTAGCGCAAACGAAATTATTTTAAGCAATTTGCCGTCGACTTCAACTTTAAGACAAGTTATATATCGTGAAAAAAATAAGATGAAACAAATTTTTATGAAATTTCTTTGGTCAATCAACATACTGATAATGGATGGTACTTTTAAAATTGCATCAAACATTTTTTTTGAATTATACGTCATTCATGGTAATATCATAAAGGATAATCGGCAAACATTTCCTCCAATATTTGTACTATGTACTCACAAGGACAAAACTACATATGATAAAATGTTTGATGTAATCGTCTTATACTGCAATGAGCATGATATTTTAATACTTTAGTGTTGAAAATGTAATAATGGACTTTGAATTGTCCGCAATGCGAAGTGTTTCACAAAATTTTGAGAATGTTACTATCAATGGTTGATATCAATGGTTCCATTTAGCTCAAATAATTTATCGCAAAATTCAAAATACTGGAAAAACAATTATGTATGGCAATAATTTAAACTTTTCAACGGATATGAAGTGTTTGTTAGCACTAGCATTTTTAGTTAAAGAGAAAATTCCTCAATATTTTGATAAATTTCTAGAAAATGTCTCACCAGATAGTTTTGAAATAGTAACTGTTTGGCAAAGATTATGTTAATACGCCAACAAATAAGCCAAACATTCACCACATTTATGGAGCATTTCAGATTTACAAAAAAAAAATTACCAAGGACCCAAAACAGTGCTGAGTCATGGCACCACCGGATTAATCAGATAATAAATGAAGCATAGCATCCAATTTAAATCTAAAAAAAATGCAAATTTTTTGGTATCTAGTTTTTATTAATGTCTCAACGGGAATATGGGTTTTTTATAGCCTTATATAAATGTATTTTATTTTATATAATATGTTCAATAAATGTTGATTTTGATTACTTACATATTTTTTATTTAATTAACATAACAGAATTTGGTACTTAACTTTTATTTATAACAAGATATGCTCCCTGTACTTACCGGTATGCAACATAAGAAAGGGTCTATATTGGATCGCCGAATTCCCCACAACACAGTTCGGCCATATGAAATTAGGACAAAAAATTTGAGGCGACCCAAAGGACACCCTCTAAGAAAGCAAGCAACATGCGAGCAAGCATGCAGCATGCCAGCAAGCATGCAACATGCAAGCAAGCATGCAGCAGGCATGGTTTCTGTCACGGCTCCGGCGCTGCGGGGCTCCGGCGGTCCCACGCGAGCTTAAATTACGCTATAGCGTAGGGCAGACAAGTCTACGTGGAGTCGGTTTTGCAGCGATTCGTTTCTGTTACTGACTTTTGTGGCACAACCTTACCAAAAACACAACGTATTTACTGCTGCTAATTTAATTTTTAAGTCAACATTATATCAAATGAAGTTATAGAATATGAGCATTATATCACATGACTAGTATACGTAGTGTGGCTATAGGAAGTGTTTATAGATCAAGTAAAAATTATATGCAATGAACGTTATGTCCTTTAAAATAAGTTCATATGTCATTATATGAAATGATACGAACCCCTATTTTTGGCTTGACTTTGATTTCTTGGACATCCTGTATATTAGCCTAAACAAAAACTAAACAAATATACAAAAAAAAATCATATTACTAAAAGTAACTAGTACAAAGACTAAAAACCTTAAGTAGAATAGAATAGAATAGAATTTATTTGCATTAAAGTGGTAAGTTACATTTATTCGATGGTCATACATATTCATTCTTGAATCTCACTTTTAGTCTTTTCAGACATGCAAAATTAATTTAATTAAAAACAATGCTTGTTGGTTAGTACAAAGACTAAAAACCTTAAGTAGAATAAAATAGAATAGAATTTATTTGCATTAAAAGTGGTAAGTTACATTTATTCGATGGTCATACATATTCATTCTTGAATCTCACTTTTAGTCTTTTCAGACATGTAAAATTAATTTAATTAAAAACAATGCTTATTGGTTAAAACTATCAAATACAACTAATTATTATTATTATTATAAGGTTATTATTATCTTGCCCAAACTCTCCCCAATCAAGAAAAGAGCGATCGATCGATCAATTTCGATAAAAATGAAAACAAAATCCTCCAACTGGCTATCTATCATACCAACTAAGAAAGACCATTTCGATCTATCCTCATCAGAGTTTAGAGACGCACTTGCATTACGTTATCACGGATTACCAGTCTCAATGCCAAAATCATGTGATGGCTGTGGCTGCAACGAATTCAACGTTGATCATGCATTATGTTGTAAAAAGGGTGGTCTGATAACACGTCGTCATAATGAAATTAGAGATTTATTCTGTGACTTATGTCAACACGCATGGGGAAACGTAGTCAAAGAACCCATCATCACTAAAGGTGACTGCGGACTACGTGGAGATCTTTCTTGCCGTGGCGTTTGGGGTGCTCAGAGGGAGGCGTTATTTGATATCCGTGTCGTTGACACTGACGCTCCTTCTTATATTGCACGCCCTGTCGCCTCTGTATTAAAATCTGCCGAAGAAGAAAAAATAAGGAAATATTCAAACGCTTGTGAAATGCGACATGCGTCATTCACCCCCCTTGTTACATCTATTGACGAAGTCTTCGCCCCACAAATGTCTTCCTTCGTAAATCATCTTGGAGCTGCAATCGCTGACCGCTGGAATAGATCTTTTAGCGTAGATAACTGAGAAGATGTCGATTACAATAAATTCGTTATTTCGGTTATAGCTTTAATAATAAATTATATATGTAAATAAAGTTTATTATTAGAAGGTCAAATGTCAGTTAATTATTTATAATAATGTCAACCAATCAGATATACATGCTGATTCCAATTCTCAAAACGAAAAGAAAAAAAAAGAAAAAAAAATAAACGAGCCCAAAGGTATGTTACATCATTCCAATTACCTACAGCATTCTGAGTGTCAGATATTCTTGTACAGAGTAATAACACTTATCTACTAAAGTCTACATAGTTGCTTCTTAAAAGGATGGAGCGGAAGATTTTTAATGCGGTTTGGCAACTTGTCATATATCCTTACCGCCATTGGATAACAACTATCACTCTGCAAAGTCGTTAACATTTTAGGCAACATGAGTCTATCTGGATATCGCCCACGGTAACTGTTAGCAGCATCCCGGTTGCTCCTAAAAAGTTTAATGTTACAATTCACAAAGCAACATAGGTATTTCGTACACATAAATACATAGCAAAGTTAGCAATCTTAATTTTTTAAAGCACGGCTTACAACTGTAGTAAAACACGTAGTCAAT
This sequence comes from Scoparia ambigualis, assembly GCA_963921215.1. Lineage (NCBI taxonomy): Eukaryota > Metazoa > Arthropoda > Insecta > Lepidoptera > Crambidae > Scoparia > Scoparia ambigualis. The sequence continues at coordinate 58,654,228 of OY992502.1, read as the reverse complement.
ATCAGATAGCATTTATTCTTCTTCACTATACAACCAGTCCTCCCGTCATCCGTCCGTTTCGGTTACATTACAAGTCCGTCCAGTACAAGCGCCAAGCCGAGAATGCCTCACTCACCGAGTCACCGACTGCCGTCCTACTTCTCCCCCCCGAGTCCCCGACACATGACATGTGTCAAATCAAAGATTGTCAATCGTTCTATAGATTTAAGAATAGACTAAAATTGAATTATGCAAATGATTTTTAAAATGAACCTTACACTCGTCCATCCTGACCTCGTGTATGTCCCAGTGGCGAAGCGTGAAATATTGAGAGAGGTAAGCTGTAACAAAAAAAAATGCTTACCTACTCCGAGCGCGGGCACGCAGTCTTGAGTCCTTAACGAAAATCTGTGATTGGCATCCTGGCTTCAGTCTTGTATAGGCAGATGTATCTTCAGTCCTCTTTTACTATACGTGTAAGCACTGAGATATTGAAACAGTGTCTTGCAAGCATAATAGAAGTGGCTTTGATAAAAGCCGTGTGTGGTGAAATGATGATATGATGTAAATTAAACAAAACTTAATAGACTAAGTACTAATAATACTACTTATACTCTAAAGCTATTCGTCTATTCTTTCTTACAAAGTGCGCTAAGACATTATCATAAAAGCCGGGAAGAATCTAAAGCTATTAATGCCGACATCTTACAATTCTACCGATTACTTTGCAAATCTACTTATTCTAAATACGTAATTTCAACTTATTACAATATCTACTTACCGCAAATACCTAATTACAACGTACGTCTTCGTAACTACTTTCATCACTACACACAACACAAATAAACAAAGTCCAACTACAATACTAATCATTCTAATAGGTGAAACTAACTAATAAATTCAAATACTAATAAAACACAGTCATGCATTCAATGATGAATTGCAATTACGTCAAATTATCTGTCAACAGAACACAAACCGAAAACGATATTCCTCCATCCCGCTCACGCGCAGGCAAATTGTATAACTTTCTCTATCAAGTAACTCGGATAAAGACGGCTTACCGGCTGCTAATACGCGGGTGGGTTTATTGACCTTTATGTGACGTCATGATGTAAATTTTGTACAGAAGTTTAACTGCCAAAAAACCGATCGCGCCTGCGGCTTATTTTATAGCAATAGGTTGTTGAAAAGCAAATTTTGTTGATTTAATGTCCATAGTGTAGGTGTTTTGTAATGTTTCTTTTATATATTTACTTTTATCATTACTGATTGTGCCATTTCTCAATTCAAGTAGAGAGTGGTTGTGTTCTAAACTTCTGAAGGGAAGCCGGTGGGAATCGAGTTGTATGGAACCTTCGTCACTGGTATGTCCTCATTACGTCCTCATACACGGTGCCAGGAAGGCACGCTAATATTCAAGACCTTAACCAGACCTTACACTCGGCGAGTAAGTACTTACATAAGCAACCAATACATAAACAACTTATACATAAAACAAAATAATTAAAATATAAGCTACTAATATCCTGCAAACCTATCCAACTCTTACATGATTCAAAAACAAATTAAAAGTTACCAAAAATCCTGTGTTTAAAGCAAATTGTATAACGCTTGCACGTTATAATGATGATAACATTATAAAGATTGTTTTATTGTAGTTATTTAAAATAAGTAAAATAGATTTCTGATAGCTTAAATAAACGTTTGTAACATTAAACCCATAAAACTTACACTTATATAAACTGTTAGTTACAAGTCAAACCAATAGATGGCGCTGTGCGTCAGCTCCCTGAATCACGGTATGGTTTCGTTTATTTGATACATACAAGTAGCAAAGATATTTTTATTAAATTCATACTCATATAGAAACCTGCAGTTTTATTCATGGTCTTTCGAGCCGGATGAAGTATTTTTATCTGAACCAACAAAGGAAGGCATATGGGTATCAATCAAGGTAACGAACAAAACTTACAATTAATATCGATGGAATTGGAAGATAAATGGTAAAGGAAACATAACTGTGAGTACTTTATAATTAACTTGAAGACGATTATTATTGAATGAATGGACTTGTGAAATTTTCGCCAAATAGTGGTTGAGACGGGGAATCCATGCCCGAAATTGCTTAAGTGTCTACACTCTCAAACACTTAGAAAATTTTCAAATAAAATTCACAACACTTAAAAAATTAAAATATCTATGAAATGGATTCTTTGATAAGAATACAAGAAGATGTTTATAAGAAAATATACAGATGCCTTATCAATTTTAAAAAATCACCAAAGGAAAGGCTGACTGATTTGTATATAGAAACAAGACTTGAGATCTTAGAGAAGCAGTGGTCTACATTCGATGACACGCATAAAAAGCTTATAAGTAACTACCAAATCGCGGACATCGAGGAGTCTGAATATATTTCTAAAAACTTATACGATAAAACCGAAGATTTGTGTATTGATTATAAAGTGGAATTAAAGGAACGGCTAGTAAGTTTAAAGCCGGCTTCGGATGTGAAATATAACAGTGATTCTCAGTTTAATAATCAAAATGTATCCGTTAAATTACCCCAAATAGCGATACCAACTTTTAACGGAAACTATTCAGAATGGACTACTTTCCATGATCTCTTCTCGTCGTTGATACATAACAACAACCAATTACAAGAAGTACAAAAACTCCACTATTTAAAGAGTTATATTACGGGCGAGGCTGAACAGCTGTTGCGTCATCATCCTATCACCAGTGAAAATTATTTAATTTGTTGGAATCTTTTACTTCATAGATTTAATAATAAGAAGTACTTAACTACATGCATTTTTAAACGATTTTTTGGTCAAACAAATATTATATACGAATCCTCTACTGCTTTAAAAGAATTATTTGATACCACCAACGAGTGTTTAAATGCGTTAAAGAATTTAGGTATAAGTATTGAAAACTGGGATGTTATAATAATTTATGTTGTTAGCCTTAAGTTAGATAATGAGTCCCGTAAGCAATGGGAAGCAAAAATATGTGACTTTTCTAATGAACTTCCAACTTTAAATACATTTTTTGAGTTTTTAGAACATAGATTTAGGTCTCTAGAATTTTTAAACACTAAGGTTCTTAAATTTAAAACATCTAATCATGCAGCTGTTACTAACAGTATGTACAAACCCGCATCATGTATTTTTTGTTCTGAATTAGACCACAAACTGGGAAATTGTGAGATGTTTTCAAAGGAAGATTTATTATCGCGTCGTAATTTTGTCCAAACCTCCAGGTTGTGTTTTAACTGTTTGGGTCCAAATCATTCTGTAATTTTATGTCGTTTACCTACCCGATGTAAAATTTGTTACAAAAAACATCATTCCTTATTACATTCAAATAATACCAACCCCATAGCAACCAACAATACGGAAACAAATGAACAGACCTTTGATAATGTAAATGTCGTAGCAACAACGACAATGGACTCGCAAGAAGAGAGTGGCGAAAAAGATATAACCACTTGTTTCTCAAATATGAGAAGTCAAGTTTTATTGGCTACAGCCTTAGTAAAAGTTGAAGGCACGTCAGGTAAGGATATGACACTAAGGTCTCTATTAGACCAAGGATCACAGGCCTCTTTCATTACTGAGAAAGCAGTACAATTGCTTGGGCTTAGAAAACTTGAAAGTGAGAGTGCCATATCTGGAGTTGGGGGTGATAGCAGTATATCACTAAAATCTAGGTATGTTGTCTATGTAAACTTACAATCTTATAGTGACCCAACATTTAAAATTTGTGTCAAAGCCCACGTTTTGAACAAAATGACTTCCTTCCTTCCGGAAAGAAAATTATTTGTTAATCTATGGCCTGGTTTGCCAAGAATGAAATTAGCAGATAAAGGGTTTGATGTACCTAACAAAATTGACATGTTACTTGGAGCTGAAATTTATTGTCGTATTTTATCTGAAGGCTTGATTAGAGGACCACCAGGATCGCTTATAGCTCAGAATACAAGACTAGGTTGGATCCTTTCTGGCGTGGTCTCTGTTGATAACCAACTTGAATTGAACACGAACAGTATCATAACCATGCATACTCGCATCAACAATGAAGATTTTAACCTAAAACAGTTTTGGGAATTAGAATCTGAAACAAACCATCGAAATCAATTTACTCCTGAAGAACTACTTTGTGAAGAGTTTTACCAAAAAACCACCAAACGTGACTCGTTGGGTAGTTATGTTGTTCGCTTACCGTTTAAAGATCTTGCACCAAATTGTAAGAATGGAAACTCATTTGAAATAGCAATGAAACGTTTTGATATGTTAGAAAAACGTTTTATAAGGTCACCAGAATTAAAGTTACAGTATTCAAACGTAATTTCAGAATATTTGAAACTTGGTTACATGGAAACGGTGCCGTCAGAAGAAACATTTAAAGCAGGTAGTGTTTATTTACCTCACCACGCAGTTATTAGAACAGATAAAACTACAACTAAATTAAGAGTCGTATTTGACGCTTCTTGTCAGGACGGCTATGGTTCATCATTAAATGGCGATATAATGGTCGGTCCTACTTTACAACCAGAACTACGTCATACCATTATGCGGTGGAGAAACCATCCGATTTGCCTAGTAGCGGACATTATCAAAATGTATTTACAAGTAAAGATGGCTGATGAAGATCAAACCTTTCAACGTTTGGTGTGGCGTACTGATCCTGCAAAAAATATTCAACATCTTCGTCTTACTCGAGTTACTTTCGGTGTGGCTTCAGCGCCGTATTTAGCAATCAAAACTCTGCATCAATTAGCTCATGATGAAGGCCACTATTTTCCATTGGCATCTGAAATACTTTTAAACAATTTTTACATAGATGATCTGCTGACAGGCTGTCAAACTGTAACGGAAGGCAAACTAATTATTGAGCAAATGAACATGCTATTGAAAAAGGAAGGTTTCCAACTACAAAAATGGTCAAGCAACAACAAAGAACTACTAAGTGAGATAAGCAACAACAACAACGCAACAAAAAATAGTATGGAAATAAAATTAGACGAAATGATTAAGATACTGGGACTTACCTGGAATAGAAGAGCTGACGATTTTATGTATTCGGTTCAGCTACCACCAATCTCCGAACCTGTAACAAAAAGAAAAGTAATTTCTGATATTGCAAAGCTATTCGATCCTATGGGATGGATAGCACCTGTAATCGTAAGAGCTAAAATATTTATACAAAGGTTGTGGCTTGCGGGCTTAACCTGGGATGAGGAGTTACCAGCTAAACTAAGAAATGATTGGCTTGCTTACAGTGACAGTCTTACGGAACTTACGAAGTTCCGTCTTCCACGGTGGACAAACGTCAACAACCAATGCATTGCATTAGAACTGCATGGTTTTAGCGATGCATCCTGCGAAGCATTTGCTGCCGTTGTTTACCTACGAGTTGTGAATGATGCTGATGAAGTCCACGTTCATTTAATCGCTTCTAAAACAAGAGTAGCACCCATTAAACAAGTTTCTATTCCTAGACTAGAACTATGTGGTGCGCTCTTGTTAGCTAAACTCTTACAAGAGGTGTCAGAAGTGTCGCACATATCCAAACCCTACATTCACGCTTAGACCGACTCCACAGTTGTGTTGGCTTGGCTGAGCAGTCATCCAAGTCGCTGGAAAACGTTCATAGGCAATCGAGTATCAGAAATTCTTAATGTTTTGGACTCTAGTCAGTGGTCGCATGTATCATCAAGTGATAACCCAGCAGACTGTGCATCGCGAGGAGTCGACCCATCAGAATGTTCTCAACTTCAACTGTGGAAAACAGGGCCTTCTTGGTTGAAAAACAAAGTTATAGAATATGTTAGAAACAATATACCTGACACTCAATTAGAAGAACGATCAAAAAAGGTTTACCACGTTTTGCAAGAGAGTACTTTTACCATATGGAACAAATTCTCTTCATTAAAAAGACTAATTAGAGTGCTGGCTTACTGCAGAAGGTTTATTCAAAAAACACAGAAAGCAAACGTAGTATTTACTATTTGGTTGAGCAGCAAAGAACTAAACGATGCTCTTCTCATGTGTATTAAACAATGCCAAAGAGAGTCATTTTTACAAGAAATTGAACACATTAAGGATAAAGGAACAGTTAATAAAAAAAGCAAACTCACCTCACTTAACCCATTTTTAGATGGTGCTGGTATCTTGAGAGTCGGTGGTCGTTTAGACGAAGCGAGTATCAGCTATGACACTAAACATCCGATGATATTACCTGTAAGTTCTCACTTAACCGATCTTGTCATAGCGGATGCACATAGTCAAACATTGCACGGAGGACCACAACTGATGATCAATTATCTTCGCTCTAGATACTGGATCATGAATGCAAAAAATCGTGTAAGATGGTTTGTGCGCAAATGTGTTGTATGCGTACGTCAAGCAGCTCGTACAAGAGAACAACTTATGGGGCAGTTACCTCAACCTAGAGTGACACCGATAAGACCTTTTTATAAGAGCGGCGTCGATTACGCTGGACCAATTCAGATGAGGGTGTCAAGGGGAAGAGGTCAACGTGCCTACAAAGGGTACATATGTTTGTTCGTGTGCATGGCAACGAGAGCCATACACCTAGAAGCCGTAAGTAACCTTACGTCACAAGGCTTTCTGGCCGCATTTAAAAGGTTTGTAGCCAGACGAGGACGTTGCGCCGACCTCTTTAGTGACAACGGTACTAATTTTGTCGGAGCCGCTCGCGAACTTAAAATTTTTTTATTGAACAAAGAACAATCAAACTTAACTTTGGAAATCGCCGAATGTTTAGCAAGCAACGGAACCACTTGGCATTTCATTCCACCTCATGCTCCACACTTCGGAGGACTTTGGGAAGCGGGGATAAAGTCAACCAAACACCATCTGAAACGAGTCATCGGTAACGCCACACTGACTTTTGAAGAGATAACAACTTTACTATGTCAAATCGAGGCCTGTCTTAATTCCAGACCATTGTCCCGGTTTAATCTAAGTGCAGATAACCCTAGTGCCCTAACTCCGGGACACTTTTTAGTAGGAGAACCATTAATGCTTATACCTGAAAATAATTATGAAAGTTCTAACATTTCTAGCCTTAAACGTTGGCAATTGACACAAAAAATGTTACAAGACTTCTGGCGAAGGTGATCTCGCGAGTATTTAACGCATTTTTTACATCGCTATCAATGGTCAACTAAAACTCCCGAACCTAACATCGGTGATATAGTGTTAGTCAAGGAGGACGGCCTACCTCCCGCGAGGTGGCTCTTAGGTATTATTATCAATAAACACCCGGGCTTGGACAATATTACGAGAGTTGTGAGTCTTAAATGTAAGGGCATAACCATAAAACGACCAATTACTAAAATAATATGTTATCTGCCTACTACGGATTGAAGTAAATCCTTTCGCTTATGGTTAAATTAATAAGTGTTCTAAATTTTTCTTTAGTGCTATAATTTTTAATGTGTTATTTGTACAACATTTAGTAACCATTGAGGATTGAAATGTACAAGGTTTGATTAATTTTTAAGAATTTATTTTATTTTGTACCATGTTTTAATCTTACGTTGTTCCTAATCACTTTGATCTAACTATACCTATTTCCATTTCTAACTAATACAGTCCACTGCTTTTATGAAATTGTTAGACCATGGTGGGTGGGAACGATGGACATTCTGTCCATGGTGGGCGGAATGTATAACGCTTGCACGTTATAATGATGATAACATTATAAAAATTGTTTTATTGTAGTTATTTAAAATAAGTAAAATAGATTTCTGATAGCTTAAATAAACGTTTGTAACATTAAACCCATAAAACTTACACTTATTTAACTGTTAGTTACAAGTCAAACCAATAGATGGCGCTGTGCGTCAGCTCCCTGAATCACGGTATGGTTTCGTTTATTTGATACATACAAGTAGCAAAGATATTTTTAATAAATTCATACTCATATAGAAACCTGCAGTTTTATTCACAAATAAACTATTTCATTTCATTGTAAACACATCAAATTCCCACAGGATTATTAAATTTTCCTAGCCGCAAGCAAGACTTGGATGGGTTTGCAGCTAGTAGTAATGGGTAATAACGGATTTTTCGCGTACCGAACCGAACTATGTATTGGTTTTCGATAACGGTTTTCAAAACTATTTATTTTTGAAACTATTTATCGGAGATGTTGTATGGTATTGCCAGTCCAACGGCGGCACCGAATACCGAAATAACTTGTTTATTGTACGGTATTGGTAAGTTCATGATACCTGTTTGCGGATGTTATAGATAAAGTTAAGTTATGGTATCGAATATTAAGTAGGTATTCAAATGAACTTTCCTTGATACTTCATCCAGGCTAGGACTGCTGGCTGCATAAATTTATAGTCAGTAAATGCAGGCGTATTTCAAAGTTCATTGATTTTATATAGAATTTGTTTGCTTTACATTATTTACACAGGACTTCTATTTTAATTTTTATATGTAAGTATTAGTTTTTTTTGTGTTATTTACATTTTTTTAGTTTCATTTTTTTTTTGTATTTTTAGGGTGAAATATTTACATTTTATATCAGTCTGTTTACTTTTGTATTAATTGGCACTATTTACATTTTTAAAATTAAAATCAGAAGTTCTTTTTTTGTATATTTTTCTACTTTTTAAGCTTGATGAGATATTACATTATTTTTTGTTTGTACACCTGTTTACATTTTCACATTAGGTAAGTAGTATACCTATGTATTTTTGATTTACTGTTGTTTATGTATTAGTATGTAATTTGTAATTTCTCGCACCTCCGTGAGCTGCGCGCGGTCAGTCTTAAAAATACGTAAACAAATTGATTTTAAATATCATCTTGGGGTCTTAGATTAAAACAAAAAGGGAAGATACGGCATTAGCGTCTCGTGAGTGAGCCGCCAAAATTAGGCCTAAAGGCATAATTTCACTTCAGTCGCAATTTGCCGAGCGAACAGGCCACATCGCACTATTGCGGATATTCTGCTGTGTGAAAAAGAGAAAGACGCTACTCTGCAGTGGCGTCGGAATCGGTCGTACGTACGTACTCGTCTGTTGCGATTGCGAAGCGACCGAGACGTCAACGCGCTACTCGCTGACTCTCATTAATTTTGATACATTTAATAACTAACTTTAATCCCTACACATAAGGCTTAAAATAAATATTTAGATGTTGTGTGTCTTGGTGGTTTATTGCGCGGTAATACGCGACGTTGCCAAACCTACACGATTACGACGGTTGCACAAATAAATACGGTACAGTTTTTGTAAACGCTATGGGTATTGTATAAATAGATAAATAGTTTCACCGTAGACCAATACATAGTTTTGGGTATTGCACCGATAAATAGTTTCAATAACTATTTATGGTTCAAATCGACCATCGCTAGCAGCTAGACTAAAACACCGACTAATAATCCTGTAAACCCATCCAAAATTCTAACAGGTCATTACATTACATTCATCTAGCCGCAAACCCATCCGATTCTTGCGGCTAGGAAAACACTGACTTACAACCCATCCAATTATCTTAGTTATAAAACAGGATCACTGATAACCTTTTATTTACAACTATCGTTTTATATTTAAACCCATCCAATTATCTTAGTTATAAAACAGGATCACTGATAAGATTTTCTTTACAACCATCGTCTTAAATTAAAACCCATCCAATTACGTTAATTATAAAACAGGATCACTGATAACCATTTCTTTACAACCATCGTTTCTTAAACTAGTATGTTCGTTTTAATAACAACATGCTCTGCAAATGTTTCATTTTACTAACAATCACTTGACAAACATACATTTGGCAAATCTTTCTCTTTACAAATGTTTTCAATTATATTTAATTATTTATACATTTTCCATTTAACATTTTGATTCTTATTGCAAGTTCTCATTGTACAAAAAGTCGTTTTTTATATTATAAGTAGTTTTTCTTCCTTTAGTACCAACAAAACATTTGATCATAGTAAACCATACTAATTACGGACTTGTTTTCAGCGAGCAATTTACCTAGCAAAGAGAAAGCGTATATCGACAGTAAGCAAATAAAATAAAATTACAATAAATTGAATTCTTTCACATGTAAAAATTATTTGTTGGGTGTATTGTAGGTTTATTGTTACCATAGATCGGAATAGGCAGGCCCCTCTCTGCACTTTTGCCACGACCGCCTAATATAGATATGTCCAGACAAACATTGTTATTTATTTAAAATGCCATAAAATAATATGAATCAAGTGATTTCTTAACATTAAGTACATAACAACTTTTGTTATTGAATTACTTTAAGTAATTTCATGGTATCAATTTAATATTCACTTTTTTCAATTTCAATAGCGTGTTAAACTTGTAAAATTTGTAGCACTTTCAGATAATAATATATAACTGAGTGAATAGTGTTTTATATGACTAACTCCTTATAAATACAAACAAATGAATACGAAGAGTTAATCTCTCTCTCAAAATTTAATTTCGGAAGCTTATCTATACATTTGATAATAATAATTATCGTTTGAATGCCAGTACCAGAAAAACTCCACCCACTCCGATCCATGACCATTACACTGTACACAAATCATCGAGTGCCAAATTAAATTAATAAGAACCTATAAGGTACTTATAAGTATTATAAAGATAAACAATAACAATTAAAATTTAAGCCACCTATGAATCTTGTAAAAATCCATCCTACGTTCTTACAGGATTATTAATCCAACCAATTAAAAATGAAACCTTACCAATAAGAAAACACCGTCCCTTATGTGAACCCATACATTTCTCCCATACTTATCCCATTGTAAATTATAATAATCCCTGCTAAGTCCTCCACTTCTACCAGGGATTCTCCGTACAATTGACGAATAGTTCGTTCATTATCTTCAAAACAGTAATTAATTCATAAATAAATATTAAGCAATAAGAAAATTCATCCATTAATTTTACATTTTACGTCACATAAATCATTCAGGCTTCTATTTGTGTTAATCGTATCGTTGTCGTATTTTTTTTTACGTTCAGTAATTTATCCCAACCAAGATTCTCATTGAATTCAACAATAAATATTCCAATGATTTTTATTTTACTAAACATCCACTGTGCAACAACATACGGACACGTCATGTACACTTTTAAACTTTCGTAATCTATTTAAACCAACATAATATTAAGAATAGAACAAAAATAAAAATTCATAAACAAAGTACATATTTCAGTTTTGTCTAATTATATTATCTCTAGCGTTTCATTATTATTATTTATCATGTGACCCTGTGTATCATTCAATCAACAACTGCCGCTCTTACATGGTTTTAGTGCCTGTGATCTGCGAGACCGGTTATCGAACCAAACCTACTACGGTCATTCAAAAAACTGTGACTACCAGGTACGGTCCTATGTGGGAATAAAGAAGTTGTATAGGTACCTACTTTTCCCCTTAATGCCCAAAAGAACAGAGCAGAGCTTTTAGGCACAATCACGTGTTTCTATTTAGTTAGCGACTGTCAAATGTGAGCCGGTACTTCTAGGATTTCGTCCCCACCCACCAGGAATATAATATCAGCTTCTACATTATCAATTTCTATACGAGCGCTAACACTTCCAAACGATAGTAAGTACAATTTCATTTCCGAAAAGGTGTGACGAAGGTCACAGGAAGTAGTCAGATTAGCCATAGTTGCGTTATATGGTTGCCTTATAAAAAGACTCTGATTTTTTATCTCTTATTTTAAAAATAGTCCTTTAGAATTGATTGTTATTTCGTTTATTTAGAATATAATATTTTAATTTAAAAGTAACTTTGCATGTTTGTTAAGAGCAAATTGAAAATTTCTATTCTTTTAAGAATTTAATTATTATTCTTCTAAAAATTAAGAAACTTTTTGATCTCAGCTTGAAAGTAGTTTTTATTAATATGTTATTTGATAATACATAATATAAAAAAATGTTAAATGTTTTTTTGTCAAAACTTATCCATTCTGTTATAAAAAAATGTTTAAAAGTAATTTGGTTCACATTAGTAAAGAGATTTAAAATCTGGGTCTTTTAGACCCACGTGCGATCGTCCTTGATAGAAAATGAGATGCGAGTCCTTGCGAGTTAAATACATTAAAAACCCCTTAACTATAGGTACTTATGACTAAATAATATTTAAAAATTAACTAAAACTTAATGAAAAATTTACTAAAATAATCAAAATGTTTCATAACCTGTCCATAATCGGGGTTGTTACCTTATATATAATTAAATTAAAAAAATGAATTTTTTTATAAAGGTAGAGATCGTTTTTCAACTGTAACCGTTTCAATTACTGTTTATTGAATCTTATTGTCTTGCATTTTAAACTTGACTTATACTGTCTTGTAAGTGGAAATAGTTTTCTCCAATTCTTGGGATTTTTTTTATTTTTGGTTACAGTTGGTTATTTCTTCAAAGATATTTAACACCCCTAGAGTCATATTGGGTGTTTTATAAAATAAGATAAGCTCCTTGGATGTAAGTTGTAGTCATAATTAATGACTGCATTACGAACTAAAGAATGTAGAGACTAATGAATGTAATAAAATTAATAAATGTTCAAGTTTGTGCGACGACATCGTCGCACAAACTTAAACAATTACATTTACAGATGAATTTGGTCTACCTAATTGGATTTTTCCTAGGCAAAATCCTACTCTAAAAAGGGGGACCGTAACACTTCTGTCTAACCACAAATCCTGAATTGTGCTGTTGTGCAATAAAATCAAACTTAACACATACAATGATGGTCATGAATGAATTCGAGCTGTTTGAAGTACTTACGTTGCTGTTCATTTCGTATTATCATATCAAATCAAATGATCTCACTTTAAACATTCCACTGCTGGATAAATACCATAGTGTTACATTTGGGATTTTGTCCCTTTTGGGGAAAAGGAAGAAAATCCCAAACGCAAGCTTCAGTGGGTTGTTATCAAATAAAACCATAAAATGTTCAACAGCTAGGCAGTATATTGTAAAAGAACACACACAAATATTTTGTCCAACAACAATAAAATAAAATTATAAATTTTATTTTATTCTTATTATTTAAAAGAGGGGGGTTAGTCACAATTTTGTCTTATATTATGTTAGGTACAAATCATCTACGTTACTCCTTTTAATTTATTTAGCCGAAAATAACAAAAAAAAACTATCAGTCGAAATTGACCTATTATTTTTGCCAACTATAATTTACTGTTTAAAGTACTCTAAACCTTATTCGAAAGCTATATCATCCCTTAAAACACACTAAAATCCTAAGAGTCAAAAGTGACCAAGCGGGTCGGTGATAATTTTAATTTCAAATAAATCTTATAATACTGTTCCTACTACTACCTAACCAGCCAGCTAATATTTCAGTGGGACGAGCTATGGTCGTGGGGGTTGGGGATAACACCAGTACCGTTCGGAGTATGAAGTTGAAATTAAAATTAAATTACTCCGTCTATAAAAATATTAAATTAAATGTTCTAATCCGTTTAACCGTATCAAAACTCTCACACGTTTAAAGCCGATACTCTAGAGAACCGTGGGGTTACACCGATATAAAATTAATATTCATGGGCGCCAGGGTCTGGATGTAGACCCGAATCTGGAGACGATGTCACCATACAACTTTACACAGGTCGAACTCGCAGATCCTCAAATGTTTCACAACTTCCCCAACGCTGGGGGTCGTTGGATGTAAAAGAAAATACTAGGTTAAGGTTTCGAAACCCTAATGTAAAAATATGTTCCGGAATAAAGAACAATTAAACCCAGAGTAGGGGGTACAAAAACCGTCAACGCCTGCTCATCCGCTAGGCGGCGACAGCTCGACTGGCAGCAGGTGGCCGCTGGTGCCCCGAAGAGGCAGGTCTCGCGTCCAGGCTTTAGGGCCCAGCTCTAAATCCTGGCGGCGAGACGGGCCTCTCGAAGCATGCGCTGGGAGATGTTATCTGTGCGCGTGGCTGCCAGCGACCGGAACTTCGTTTCGGGCACGGATCCCTTAGTGAATTGATCTCAACACATCACACCACGTCACGCCAGAGATTCAAATCGTTTCGACGTCATCAGACCCGGCACTTTCAATTCGCCGGAAACACTTATAAATCGAAGGCCAGTTTATGATTTCTACTCCCATTGTCGGGTAATCCATAAGAAATTGTTATTTTAGAATCTTCCTTCAAACTATCAAAACGTCAAATATGACGTCGGTCACAACTCGCCCTCTGCTAACAGAATCTGTCAACAATTACAGAACAAGACCTAGAAAAAAAAAATAACGTTTAGCAAATGTGAAATGAGTTTTTCTTTAATTTAATTTAATTTAATGTTATATTTAACTCACTGATTACCCTGTCTTAATATTAGGGAGTATTAGTTTCCTCTCTGGTAACCCCTACAGGCAGAGACAATATCCATATAAAAAATATTTCCCCCGTTCGAATGTTCTAGATAAAAGTCCTTATAAAAAAAATAGTTCTATTTCCGGATTTGCTTGAATTAAATTTGATTACTTAAAGTAATTATTATACATATTAATTTATTATGTAATTTATTATTGGAACTGTTTCGGCTATTTTTTAAAATTGAATCTTTTATGTGAAATTAAAAGCTGACAGCCACTTCGCCCCGCTACCGCTAGGCGTCGCTGCGGTTGCTGTCATTTTGTCTATGGTGTTATGTCAAATACAAAACGTAAACACACATTATTTAGATCTCTTTAGATTTAAGTTTATATCTTGCTAAAAAAGATTTAGAAAGGTGTATTAATTGAAAATGCAAGAAAAGTGTGTCTTGTAATGTGTCAGCTAAGGCTCCATGTCTTTAATGTGAAGAAAAATGGATTTAATTCAAACAAGCTACAATGACTAATGTTTTTGGACATCTGATGTTTTATCTACAATGATTTCAGGTAACTATTACTCAATTATTGCGATCCTTTTGTAGATTAGTAAAGGCAGACAGGGCCCTGTATTTACAACGTAACAATAGATGAATGATCGGCCTCGCTGCGCTCTTCTAGATACCGCGCTACCTATAAACCACAGCTCCGTAAATGCGGCAACTCGTTATTGTAGTGTGTTTATGACAATATGCCAGGATGCTAGTGTGCGTGAAAAATTTGTTGCCAGCTGCTCAACTGTTACCCGAGTTAATGGGAAAAATATTTTTGCTGTGATGTATTAGTTTGGTTATAAATATAGCTCAGAAAATATTTAAAAATTAACAATTAAAAGCGAATATGTATCAATATAATTGTTTATATTATTATGTAGGTTAGACGTAGGTTTCTTCTGTAGAAAAATGGTAGGTATGTATAGCAATGATTAAACCTCATGTTTTTAGTAGTTTTTTTTAATTACTACCAACCTAAAAAAAGGCGACTAACGGACTAAAGACTGCACATACATCCAATAGCATAGAGCGGCGATGGGCTCATCAAAATAATATTACTAACCCCTCTCTTGCCTTCGGTGTCGTAAAAGGCGACAAACAGACTAAATACTGCACATACATCCAACAGCATAGAGCAACTATGGGCTCATCAAAATAATACTACCAACCCCTCACTTTTCTTCAATGTCGTAAAAGGGGACTAACGGACTAAAGACTGCACATGCATCCAACAGCATAGAGCGACGATGGGCTCATTAAAATAATACTACCAAACCCTCTCTTCTCTTCGGTGTCGTAAAAGGCTACTAATGGACTAAAGACTACACATACATAAAACAGCATAGAGCGGCGATGGGCTCATCAAAATAATACTACCAACCCCTCTCTTCCCTTTGGTGTCGTAAAAGCGACTAACGGGCTAAAGGCTCACCACCTGCCGCTAGCCCGCTGAAGCGTGGACTGTGTGGGCGTGGTCTGTATTATCCATAGATTCAAATGATTACGAACTTTACCATAAACTTTAATATTATCTATATCAAAAAAGTTGTTGATCTAAGTAAACAGTAATAAGTGGAGTCTTTATTCATGATTATTCTACATATGACTAAATACTTTTTCGTTTTTGTAGGCATATCACAGACGTATTACGTCTGTGAGGCATATTGTCATGTGACAGACAAAAATTTAAAAAAATATTACTTTTCCCCTAGGGCAAGAAAAACTATTGTAGCCTCGCTTTACAACGCTACAATGACGGTCTTTTTGAGCAAGAGGAGTGAAAATATTATTTTAAACATTGTCTATGAATTTTTTCAAAACGAATACGTCCGTGATTTGCCGGGGGCGGCACTGACACTGAGAGCATTATCACTGACAAGTGGGGATGCGTTCATAGAGAATGTATGAAAAACACTGTGCCGGTACCGTGTCGGAACTGTGGCTTCACTGATATGTGTGAAGCAACCTTTAACCTATAATATTACCCAAATCATAAGCTACGAGTATACACCTGTTCTCAGTTTCATTAAAATCCGTCCAGCGGTTTTTGGAATGCGCGTCAAACAAACAGACAGACAAAAATTCCAAAAATGATTCTAATGTTCACGTATCCTTCATCCCCTAGATTATGTTTTTCGCAAATATTTTCAATGTAAGTACAGACACGAAAAGTTTACATTTCAGGAACATAGGTTAAAATTAAAAAAATAGCTTTTCCGTACTGGAGTAAATCAGCTGATTGCGCATTTTGTATAGGGAAAAATAATAAATTTTCGACCCATGTTCCTTAATGGAAAGTTTCATCGGTAGAATCCCCTTGATATAGTGTCAGCTAACATTTTTACACCCTAATATAGATCACAAATATAAGTAAACATGAAATAACATAGAACTAGGTTAAGTATATAATAACTTTGTAAGACAAATGAAATAGGTTACCTATATAATAAAAGACAATAACAATAAATTCACATAATAAAAATCTCAACCACGGGGACTTTATTTTTGTATAAGCGGTAACACTGAATGGCGTTTATTGTTCATATTATTTTATGAAAAAATTTCGAAATTATACGATACTTACTGATTGTATGTGATCCCAGTGTCCTTCATATTTTTAGAAGTATTATTTTTACACAATTTTACTACGCAAACTGGCATTTTAGTTTGAATTAAGCCCAAAATTGAATAAAACATTCGGGACGTACACTTTACCCACAGCTGTCAGTGAGACTGGCTCGGGTACGCCGATTTCGGCGTAGTATTTGTTGCCGCATTTGACAAGTACGACGGAGGTATCTAGTAGAGCGCAGCGAGACCAATCATTAATCTAAGAGATCAGCCTATAAATAAATCCATACTGTTTTGACAGCTTGCAAGACCCTTCAATAGAGATGTTACTTTTCATATCTTGACGCTTGATAAATTACGATAGTGCTGGGAAAAACGTATTCCAGCTCCTTAAGTTGAGGCTGTCTGAGGTATTTGTTTTTCAGGATCAAAAATCATTTGTTTTTGAATTGAGACATGTGGAGGAAAAATCATGGATTTTTTCTGAGTATGTTACAATACAAGAGTATAAAAAATAAAATCAGGCTTATTGATTTTTGATTTTTGTCTATTGACGTTGTCTGTGTTAGATGTCGATGGTAGTCGTAGTTCCTATTATTTTAATAGACTATTAAACTAGGCAATTTAAATTAACAGTCAGAGTAATTTCTGGAAGGCTTGCCTGTGCCAATATAAAAGGCCGACCCTCCTGAGAACGCTCTCTTTGCCGATCCAGTCCTGGCTACATAGTGTTGCTGACGAAATTCTCCAAACTTTGGTTTATATAACCCGAACTTTCAGGTTCCTGAACCGGAGTACACCCCCTGGGCCTGTTCGCTGCTGCCTGCCTGCTAGTTCCCGTGCGAGACCAGCATGCCTAGCGTACACCACGTTGATTTCGTCCCTGCGCGCGGACTGAGTCCGCCGGTTCCAGGTTCCGGGTAGCATAGCCTTCTACGAATAAAGCCTAATAGCCTAAAGCTAAGTCTTTTAAGTCCTACTCAAGCGGGCAGAGTGAGCGATCCATGAACCCTACCTGAGCTATTGTATCTATTCGCAGTTTTAATTCCTATTCTGAAATAGGGACTAAACCGCGTCAATTAGACAAAAAAAAATAGATTATACTTACATACTGGTTCCAAAATTATGTGTATAAATGCGTGCTTGCGTTTCAGGAACGTCAGATAATATAATTTAATATTTTTACTTAGAACACACGATGTACGTACAAACAATTATATAAAAAGTAAAAGTGTCCTAAATAGGAACTCCACTCAGCATTCATGAGAGAATGCGTAGGTGCGTGCATGCATGTGAGTGGGTTTGCATGTGATCAAAAATATTATAAGGTCACATTTTATCAACTTCAAATATTTTGACAAAGAATCTAATTAATTCGTAGAAATAAGGCCCAGGTATTTAAAAAAATTCAGGCTAGTTTTTATTTTTACTTTTCCTAACAAAAAATTCTCTGATCAAAACAAAAAAAGAGGCTCCTTTGAATAAAACTACGGGCACGTGTAAGCGGTGTAGGCATTGCGGCCTCTCTGTTTTGGCTCCTTTGAATTGCAACTACCGAAAAAGCGTAAGGAGTGTTATATTTGACTTTTGGCGTTTTTCTTGTAAACTAGTGTATAAAAATTTAAGGATTTTTCTTATTTCTTTATATTTATGTTGTTGAATTTATCCTCAAAATATTTACAGTTGAAATGTATGTGTAGGCAGTATATTCAGCAACTGCATTGATTAATGTTATCAATTAATTATTCGACGTGCCATTGCAAGCCTGAAACTGTACCCTTTTAGGTTGCGGTTGTATATGTGTGTCTCCTGGGAGCCAATTCTCAGTTCATGTGATTTGCTATCGTATTTGATATTATATCAAGCATCTTGTATCGAACGAAAGTATCACAAAAATCTCCATTCATAGAGAAAATTGTATTCTCAGCTCTATTCAATATAAAACTCGATAAGATATCGTTGACGGGCGCTACTTCAATTGCAAACACGTTCCATTTTCTTGATTATACATATATTATAATCGAGGAATATATCTTTTACTTATTTTATTTTATTTGATATACAAACCATTGTATATGTTGTATGTAAAATACTTGTAATACTTCATTTTATGTAAAATGAGCTGCAAAGCAAAGAAAAAGACAAATTGTTTTAGTGTTCATGGAACGAATGGAACGCAAGAATTGTCAACTTGTCAGACTTTTTTTATTTATGCTCAGTGATTGAGGTTAATCATAAATTCGTAAAGGTCGTGTTATTATAATATTATTCTACATTAGTCGAGAAATTCATTAAATGGAACCCGCGGCGAAAAAGAGAAAAGGATATCTAACAAATCCATAACTTTTGCAATTTATTCAACGACATTTTCAATAAAATTTGAGTATAAAATCGTCAGCGTTCATATTTTACTTTAAAAAAACAATAAAAATGCAAGACAATTATAGAATATTAACTAAAGCATATTATTCTGAGAAAAAAAATCTAAAATGTAGCTTTGACACTTTTGACAGTTTATCAATATCACAGACGATAATTTGTATCAACTACGCTTGAACACTCGTTGCGTATCGAGTGCTGGCACTGGATAAATATCACATTTGATACCACGAGAATACCGAATGTCGAGATTAGATGATATCCGCTGTTTTTTCGATGAATATCAAGTTGGAGATTATATCAAAGGCGCGAGAATTGGCCCCCTGGTTCTATGTAAAGTCTTTGATACGGTGAACTATGACACGATACGTGACGAACTCGTTAGATCCAATTTGGCATGGCAATTAGTGTTCGTCACCAAGATTTGGTATGCCAATCAAAGCAATAATGTTGAGGGCCGGCAATGTGTTGGACACCACCATAAACTATATTTAGGTGTGAGACAAGTGAAACTTACCCGAAATTCATTAATTTGTTACATAGAGGCCGTAACGCAATCAAATATGGTAACTGTTGCGGAAGCTAACAAAATGTATATTTGAAATTGTTATCCTATTAATATTATAAACGCGAAAGTTTGTAATTATGGATGGATGTTTGTTACTCTTTCACGTAAGAACTATTGAATGGATTTAAATGAAATTCGGCATACAGATAGTTAATAACCTGGATTAACACATAGGATACTTTTTAACCCGATATTCCCACGGGAACGGGAACCACGCGGGTGAAACCGCGAGCGGCTGCTAGTATTTCTATAAATAAGTAGATTTTTTTTTGTAAACAAAAAGGTAACTTTAAGGAAAACAAATGAATGCGGCGTTAAACCGATTCTAGGAATCACCTATAACATAATATTTTAAATACTTTAAAATTTTAATGGTTGTTTGTATTATTTTAACGCAAATTTTGTTCATCTTTAAATTTATTATGACATTGAATTTACTAAAAGATTAACAAAAACGGCACCAACGTTTTAAAAACTTTTAGTAGGTACGACAAAATTGTGGAGTTACATAAAATAAATACCTACAAGGTTAACAAGTATCTACGAATACAAATATTATTCCCCATTAGGTATTGAGTTTCCCAAAAGAGTTGAACATCGAGTGAGAGAAACTTTCTCACAATGCGGGTCGCACATAAAATTGTCGATTTTGTATTTTTACTAAGGAGAATGTCACAAGTGGGTGAATTTCAACAGGTTACAATTTTAAGCGCTTACCCGTTGTAGAATAAAAAAAAGGTCCGTTAAAATCTTCATTTCCGTGGATTTTTATATCTTTGAATATATAAAGAAAAATTTCGCTTTTATTAAAGTTTTTTATAATGTATGTATTCTTGCTTAATATCTGGTACATAACTTAAAAAACTAACGAGATATACAAGATTAAAAATTTCGTGCCACGGCGATGAAACTTCCCTCTCATGACTGCCCGCCGCCGCCGGCCTTGCACATCATATAAATGCGCGCGCAGTACTTGATCATTGTTTTGCTGCGATGTTATTTTAAAACTGCGATATCAACTAAGGTATTCATTGAAATCGAATGATGGAAAGGACAATTTTGTTTTAAATTAAATATTATGATAAAAACGTACTTATTGGATAAAGATTAATATCATGTTTATAAAAACACCTTCGTAAATAATCAATGTTTTAGATCAAATTTGGTTAGCATAAAAAAGGTTATAGTGAGACAACCATAAAAGATAGATACGATGTCTAGCACTTTTTTTTACTTTTAAAAGGGAACAATTCTGTTTTTGCGAAACTTTAACCGTTTACGCAGCGCACAAAGCGGAAGCTCTCAAAAAGAAAGAAAAAAACCCCGATTATGAAACAATCTTCATTGGTACTCCGCGTATATTAGTCTTAGCGTGATGATATATAGCCTATAACCTTCCTCGATACAAAGGCTATCTAGCATTGAAAGAATTTTTCAAATTTGACCAGTAGTTCCTGAGATTATCTCGTTCAAGCAAACAAATTCTTTAGCTTTATAATAATAGTATAGATAATTTTTACTTGTTCTAAATAAACTTCCTATTACAACATCACGTATATATTATTTGATATAATACCCATATTCTATAACTTCATTTGATATAATTTTTGCTTAAATATAAAAAATGCATTTTAACCATAAATTGATTTCAAATATTGTCATAAAAAGTAAATACGTTGTGTTTTCGTTAGGGTGGTGCTAAAAAAGTCAGTGACAGAAACGAATCGCGGCAAAACCAACTCCACGTATACTTGTCTGCCCTACGCTAGAGTGTAATTTAAGCCCGCGTGGGACCGCCAGAGTCCCGCAGCGCCGGCGCCGGAGCCGTGACAGAAACCATTCCTGCCTGCATGCTGCATGCCTGCCTGCATCTTGCATTCCTGCTTGCATGCTGCATTCTTGCTTGTATGCTGCATGCTTGCTTGCATGCTGCTTGCTTATTACATGAATAAGGTTTTATATCATTAGATTATTATATGAAATTTATATTGTATCAAAAGTACATTATATCAAATGAAATTATAGAATCCAAAATTATATTAAATGTTTATTAAGTTAGTTTTATATCAAATGAAATTTCATATAGAAATGAAATTATGTTATCTGAACGTTACACCATAAGTATTAATATCAAACATTACACACCCAACCATACCATGGCGATGAAAACATAAGTCACGGAAATGAAATACCTGACCACGGCAATGAAACTAAACTGTTTTACAAGGCACGGTAATGCATGTTTTTTCATTTCCGTGTCTTTTTTTCATTGGCATAGCAAATTTTGGCCACGAAAACTACAGCAATGAAAGCACTTGAAAAGGCGTTGAAAATCAAGGCAGAAATATAAAATAACAAAAAATCTATTAATTATTCGAAGTAATAAACCCTTCCCAAGCAAACATAAGAGAAATGGTGTTCTATCGAATGCTTAATCAAGAGGACAAACTTATTCAAATTCAAGTTATACCTATCCACGAAGATGAAAGAAAAAGTGTCCAGTAACATAATAAATGGAATACTTAATTTATGGTGCGAAAACGCAGGCACGTCTGTATGTTCTTCCACGTCGAGCACTGAGGCGGCACTGATATGCAACGTTTAGCGCACAGGGGGGAGGACGCAAGTCATTAGATAAAACAATATTCTTAAACATGTTTAGGACACGGCGATGAAAGGTAGTTCTGGGACAAATGAATTTTTATTAACCATTCGTTGTATTGTTTAAATATTTGAATAAATGTATTCCGTAACAATACTTTTACTATTCGCGTACCAAATATAATTAGGTTTTAATATAAATAACCAGTAGATTTTTATCAATGAGGTATTATTCACATCAAGGTGACATGTGGACAAACACGGCAATGAAAGATATCGAGATTTAATTTATTTTTTGGAGACCTATTAATCCCATTAATAAAATATTTAGTGCCACACATAGACGACTACTTCACCTTACCAGTAAAAAATGTTAGAACATTATAACTAAGTTTCTTAGTACCAATTTAATCGATGCCACGTAATTTTTGGTCCCGGGAAATTTACCCAAGTATGTTTGAAGAGAAGAGTATATTGTTTCCTAAGGTTTACGCGAGCACTACACATTAAAATGAAACACTATTTTCGGATCTAACTTGCGTTTATTACATTTTAGGGACTCATCATACAGGTCATCAAATCCCAGCCCCAACAGCAACACATTGCAACAAGACCTAAAAATATTGTCAGCTCGTATTGTGTAAAGCTGAACGCACCCGATTAAATATAAAAATAACTGACGGTAGGCAAGTAACTTTTAACTAAGAGACGACCAACACCTCAGTCTCCCTGTGACCACGGACTCTGTAAAGGGTTTGAAACGTCAGGACTAAAATCATAACCCTAAAATGTAAGAAACGCGGGTTGGTTCCGAAAAAGTGTTTAATTTCAAATGAAAGAGTAGGTAAAGAGAAGAGAAGAGTAAGTAAAAACGCAAAAGAACTTTGTCAGGATCGAAGCAAATGGAAAGCTGTGTTGCTGCCTTCATAACGGGTTTAGGTTTTATTTAAAATACTACATCTATTCTTATGAACCCGCAACCCACCAACCCATATTTAGGCAGCGTGGTGAGTTATGGTCCAATCTCCCTATGTGATGTTATCCATGCAGGAAGGCATGTGCTCAGCAGTGGGATGTTTATTTGCTGTTGATGGTGATATTCTTATGCCAATAGTGATACATGATTTAACACTAGAACGCCCAAACCGTCAAAATGACGGATATCGATTTTTATTTATATTTTTGCGGAATTATTTGGTGAATAGTGATAAAATTAATTTATCTTTATTTTTTTTGCTAAAATTATTCTAAAAGATGGTTAAGTAATCTATAAGTACGTAATATATAATATATATAATAATATACAATATATATATACGTAATATAAGTACGTAATATCTATAAAACGTAATCCTAAATCCTTTGCTGAATATCGACCTATTTCCATTCTCCCTTTCCTATCCAAAGTCCTCGAGCGTCTTGTCCATAATCAAATCAGTAAGTTCCTGTCCCATCATAATCTCCTAAACCCACTCCAATCCGGTTTCCGTCCTGGCCATAGCACTGTGACTACTTTAGTCAAGATCACTGACGACATCCGCCTCGGCATGGAAAACGGTCACCTTACTTTGCTAACTTTGCTGGACTTCAGCAATGCTTTCAATACAGTCGACTTCGACATACTTTTATCTTTGATGCGCTCACTTAACATATCTCCAACGGTAATTGAGTGGTTTCACAGCTACCTGCACGGACGCAGGCAGCGGGTTCGCCTTGAAGAGAAATTCTCTACGTGGTGTGACTCGACGGCTGGTGTCCCGCAGGGTGGCGTTTTATCTCCTCTCCTCTTCGCTATATTTATCACTTCTATTTCTGAAAACCTTTCTTCTTCCTACCACCTATATGCAGACGATTTACAAATTTATTGCCAGGCACCACTTAATAATTTCGCCGAAGCTATAGAAACTACCAACGTTAATTTAAAACAAATTGTTGATTGGAGCCGAGCCTACGGACTCAAAGTCAACCCAAGCAAAACATAGGCTATTATGGTCGGCAGCTCCAGGTTGCTTTCCAAGGTAAACTGGGAAACCCTCCCCAAGGTTATATTTGATGGAGTGGATATCCCTTTTAGCAAATCAGTTGCTAACTTGGGTGTTATTGTTGATAGTTGCTTGAGTTGGGGGCCGCAGCTGCAAGCTGTCAGCCGCAAGCTTTACGCGTCCTCGGCCTCTTTAAGAAGATTGCGTAACTTTTTACCCACTGCCACTAAAATTGCGCTAGCGCATTCGCTGCTTTTTCCCGTTTTAGACTATGCTGACGCCTGCTATCTTGATCTCTCGGAGGACCAGCTAAATAAACTTGAGCGCCTTCAAAATCTTTGTATTCGATTCATATTTGGCTTGCGCAAGTATGATCATGTTTCTGAGTACCGCGCTAAACTCAAGTGGCTTCCTATTCGTCTTCGCCGGAATACCCACATCCTCTCGCTTCTATATAACATATTGTTTAATCCCACCTATCCTTCCTATCTAAAGGAGCGTTTCAGTTTTCTTTATTGTTCGAACTCTCGCTCATTACGGTCATCAGAAAATCTTAGCCTTAGAACCCCTCTTCACAGCACCATCTTTTACGATTGTTCCTTCACTGTTGTAGCTGTTCGTCTCTGGAACTCGCTTCCAGTTGCGATCAGGCGTGCTCAAACCATTCACGCATTCAAGGAACTCGTGAAAAATTACTACCTTTCCCTTTAACCCTATCCTGCTACATAGCTGTCTTTGTCTCCTATTTCTTACCTGAGACTATTATGTTTAAGTATGTATATGTAAATATGTATATTACTAATATTTAATTATTTCATAGTTTTATAATAAATGTTATAATATAATTAATATTTCATTTTAATTATTTTCTTAATTTTGCGTTTTATTGTGTTCTTAACTATGTTATAAATATTTGCACCTCCGATCATAGAGTTTATAAGTTCTCTCCATCCGATTGGTTGTCTGGCAGAAATCGCTTTTAAGCGATAAGACCGCCAAATTGTAACTTTGTATTTTTGCTTTTTTATGTCTAAATGTTTGTGTTATTATGTTACAATAAAAGTATTATCTATCTATCTATCTATCTATCTAAGTAGTATTAGTATAAGGTTATAACAAGGTATACCTATAACGCCCAGCGTCTGCGTCAAAATGACGGACTTATAATGTGAGGGTATTTTCAAAATTAATTTTTTAGTCGATGCTAACTACTTTCAGTAAAGAGTTTATACATTTAGATTTTTATTCATTTGTCATTCGATACGCGTTGTTTCTAAGGTAAAAGCAAAAGCTCCCTAACACTGTGCAGTTTTACAACGACACTAAATATGGCGTAGACATTTTAAACCAAATGGCATGAAAATATTCTACCAGAGCCGGGACACGGAGATGGCCAATGCATGTTTTTATTATATTTTTTTTTTACAATATACCTTATAGTTTAATATTAAATTAAGTTTCATTTTATAGTTTAAGTTCATTAATCACAGCGTCCGTCATTTCGACGGACGCTGGGCGTTGCAGGTAGCCAAAAATGTTGGGCTTTCTAGTGTTATTAAAGCATATGGACGCCACGGCTAGCTCGAATGAAGCGTAATCGGGAAGTTCAATTTTAGATCGCTTCCGATCTAGTTTCGTATAATTATATAGGCAAAAACGCGGCGCATATTGACTTCCAAGAAGTCCAACGTCTGTGATAGACGAGTGGCTTCACATAACCCCAAAGAAAGTACTTCAAAGGTCACACGATCGTGAATGCAAGTTCACGGGTCCTTTACGCGAAATTACGCAATAAACTTATATTGCCGCGTGCTGTATACCAGTCGTGGCCAACAAGTCGATCGCGATCGACCAGTCGATCTCTGGAGACAGCGCTGTCAATCGCGAGAGACAACAAAAAGTGCTTCGCGCGAAATAATCACCATGAGGTGCGACATATAACGTTGAAGGCCATGCCATCAGGAAAAGATTTTTGCAAATATATTTGCAGTGAAAAATACGGCATTATAGGTTATGCTGTGAACATTTGCATTCCTATTTTGGATCAACATACTTGTGCGAGTCAGCATTTTCCTACACAAAAATGATAAAAAGTAAAATCGATCTACTTTGACAGACCAACACACGGAAGACTCTCTACGGATGGCGCTATCTGATTAGGTTCAGTCGCAGAATGTACCTTTCGCATAATGCACCCCATAAGCAAACCGTCCCTTTCGCAAAATGTACCTTTCGTAAAATGTACCTTTCGCAAAATGCACCTTTCGCAAAATGTACCTTTCTTACATTGGCAAAAGAAATGAAAGCTCAAACATCCCATTAACTTTAACTTAATTTTAATAATAAATAATAATAATATACTTTTTATTGTTTCACGCAAGGCAACTAACCCTATATATTATTATTACTAATATGTGCACTTTCATTTTAGATGTTTTCAAGCGAACTTTTACAGCGCATTTGCAGGAACACGCACGGGGTGGTGGGTGGTTGTCATAAATTAGGTACAACGGAGTTCATTCATTTTTGCGTGTGCGGTCTAACTAACATGCGTTGGCAGTACGGTTCAGAACTTCTAAAATGAAAATGCTTTTAGTCGATCTCAATAGGCCAGATAATTTTAAAGTAGATCGCAAACATATACTAGTTGGCCCCCTCTACTGTATACGATTCCCGATTACCCGATTACGATTCATTCGACTGGCATCACCCGACACCCGTTATGTAACCTTACCTATAGTTTTTTTTTATAATTATTGTCTTGGGGATTGGTAAAGTTAATTATATTATATTGTCTTATAGGGTACCGATAAACCCACTTAGCACCTTCTTTGTACAACAATATAATTAAAGTCCCTATCTCACACCGTTACGTGAATAATATTACGAGTAACTATTTCGTTTCTTCCTAACAGCTATAAAAACTGCGGAGACTGCGCCTAATGCGTGACGATGCGGCCGAAGCAGCTCTGTACTTAGTTTAAAAGGAGGCAAAAAAGGTGCTTAAGAAAGCTTTATGCCAGGCTAAGGACAGTTCTAGGGTCCTCCCTATGACGCTGGATATGTTAAATCAAGATCTTTGGGGGTTTTAATCATTTTTACTATCTTAATTTTTAGTCCTCTTAGATATCTACGAGAAGTTTGTTAAAATAACAAATTGGTTACCGTACAAAATACAATACTGTTAAAAATATTTTTTGATTATTGAATACACTATTATTTAAGGTAACATTACAATCTATTATAAAATATATATATTATTACTATAAGCCCTTATTGCAGAGCTACGCACCTTCCCATCTTTCACCTCTTTACACTGTCTCTCATATTGTCGCGCTGATATTTCTCAGCAGTTTATGACACAATTTGTGGTTCTTTCAGCCATTGGCTACTCCGGTAAGCCATATCTAAGATCGTCTTATTATTAAATTAATAAAAAATATGTACTCAATGTGATAACAATAATTTGTAATATTGTATAGGATGATTGTAAAGAAAAATAAATCAACAACTTTAATAGATGAAAAGTAAGCCTTTTCTGTAGATGAAAAAAAGCTGAACTGAAAAGGCAAACTGAATAAAAATATTGCGCCGGTGTTTTTGCGTTAATGAATTGAATTAATCCATTAAAAAAATATATAGCTTTTTGAATCGGATTAGATAAATAGTTTGATGAACAAGCAATTTGTTATCACTTGTTTGTCAAATTTCTAGAATTTTTCAAAATCCAGGAGTCTGACCTTCTGATTTCTTCTTTTTTCAATAAGAACTTTTCAATAAGCACCCGGATTTTGAAAGGTGTAATATTCATAGTAGTATAGTTCATAGTTTCAATTCGGTGTTACAAACTAAAATACAGTCGACACACAAAGATCTTATACGCTCTGCTTAACCGAATTATTGGATTAACACTGACAAAGGGGACTCTCCTAATAACTGAAGGAAGGTTCTAAAGGAAAGGACTAAAGTATTGTGCATTGTTTAGTTAGTGGTAGGACTTGCTTTAGATCCAATCATATCGTGTAGATTAGACAAGGGACAGGGAAAATACCGTCTAAACCTTCATCTTACCTTAGATGGTAAGTGAGAAGAAAGTTGAAATTCTAAGATGAATCTTTCATTGAGCAGCTGGGCAGCACATCCCCATATAGCGGAATCACCACTTCACACCAATGCAGAAAATATATGCCTGCCTTAAAATCGAATCTGGAATCTTTCTAAAAATATTGGAGGCGATCTTTTCCATCCCAAAAACATCATAGGCCTTTAGGTATTTAAAAAAGTTACTTAGTTGTTTAGATGCCCTCACCGGCGTAACCCTATATGTCGCCCCTGACTTGTTGGCAGCGAACGATAGCGTCGGTCTTGGCGCTCCCTGGTATATATAGGTATATCCCTGGTATCATAGGGTTCATGCTTCGAAAGAGGTAATGGAACTTTATAGCTAACAACCCAGCGCACAAGGCGGAGCCCCCTGGGCCTGCAGCCTCCCTAGGCGTGTCCGTTCTGGACCGCACAATAGGCAGGCAGCCTCTTTTGGAAGTTTTTTCAGCACCCCTTCTGGATGTCGTACACAGGGGGGATTAGGGTAGTTCGGCGTCCCTTCTGGACATCGTTTTTGCGCCTTTGTGCTCAAGAGGTATGCCACGTTATGTATGTAGGTAGTTTTAGGGTTAGGAATGTAGGGAAGTAGGGCGATAGGTTTAGGAATAGGCAAATAGCGTGGCAAGGGGACGGCGTAGGTGTTGTGCCAGCCTGACACTTACGATGTTTGTGTGTTGTTTCACACACAAACATCGTAAGCGTTAGGATGGAACAACCTTACTTACCGTACCTACCGACATCTATGTGTATTTAGGACTTTCCGGGCATTGTGACATTGACCCTGACCGTATTTGAAGTGTCTCGGAAAAGGATACACCCCTAATCAACCCCGGAGCCCACTGTTATTACCGCCTAGCATAAGGGTAGTCAATGCCGATAGCCACAGTCGTTAAAAGCAACTTCCTTTTATGAAAATGTCCAATACAAGTTTGTGTCTGTCATATAATCTGACTGGCGCCTGGCGTTCCTCGCTACCCAGGGCAACGAGTGAGAAATGTGTTACCGATGACTGCTTTGACGTAGGCGACCAGGCTTCGAAGGTCAGTAATGCTTCTGGAAGGAAGAGCAGTAGATCACGGTAGGAGGCCAAGTAGGAGCCAAAAGGATAGTGCAGGTGGAGTTCGGCACATCCCCTCTCCTTACATCACTAAGTTTTATTTGTACTGGCACCTCGACACCAACCGTTAGGTTATTGCAAGAAGTGCCAGACCTCCCTGCGCCAGTAGTACACTCGCGCAGGAGACCATCTGCGTTAGGTCTTGACGCCAAATCAGTGCCCGCCGAAGCGCGCTCTTCATTCGGTACTCATAAGACTAGTGTCTCGGGAGAGTCTCCCCGTGAACACGTGTAGTTCACTGCCCTGCCTATTGTCCAGATAGGTAACCGGAGCTGTCGAGCTCGCTCACTTCTAGTTGCACGAAGGGCACAACTCGCAGTCAGTTGTCACTGCTTGGGTCGTCGACTCTAAAGCCGACTACTAAGTGTCCACCTTAGTAGCGGAGTAGTAAGCACACTCACTTCTCGGAACCCATCCAGGCGCCTAGCCAGTTCCCACGTCCTACGCGGCTGGCTGGAACGGAGGCTAAGGCATCTAAAGGGCCGCCTCTAATAGTTATCCAGACTAGTACCAGAGATGTCAACACCAATGTCCAATAAGAAACACCTGACAAAGCTGCCAACTATAAGGGAAACTCACGTTCCCCGCAGGACTTTTCGCTTCTCAGAGACCGCTACTAGGCCCCGCTCGCTGTGCGCGAGTTTGGAAGTCCTGGCACACAATACCAGGACAAACGAACACTCCCAAGCTCTACAGCTAACCACGAGCCACTACGAGTCCAATCCACGTCATGATCCCGCCGGAGGCGCCGGTCAAGGCACAACCAGCGGGGGGCTTGAACCGGAACCCCGTAGTACCCCTGAAAACACAACCAAACCCGTATTCCAGTTGCGATACCCTATCTATTGGGGTCAGTAGATAGGGATGGAGTTCAGCACAGTCGGGGCAAGGAGGTAAGCGTGTCGTTGACACGCCTCGACGCGGTAAGTGTGCGTACTTGCAGTCGCAGTTGTAGGCGAAACAAGCCAGAGTACAAGGAGGAGGAGGCTCTCCTGTCGGCCGGTGAGGAGGATGTTCAGTCATCCTCATCGGTTACTATCACGGCAAAAGGAAGCCGAAAAAAGACCGTCCACCGCTTGCGGCGGACGCCAAAAAAGGTAAGACTTCATTGTCCTTTTCAGATGTCGCTAAGGGTCTGCTGGTTGACTTACCTAGTCATCAGGCTCAGCAGCAGGTGACAATGCTGCCATACAGCAATATTTAAAAAAAACCCGGTAAATGAAAGGCGGCAGGTGCGGCCCCGACTAACATCTTTGAGACATCTGACATCTATACTGCCCTGATAATAAAGAAGGCCGTTAAGTGCAAAAATTCAATTTTCGTTTTTTTTAAATATCCGAACTAAGCAAAAGATTCCGCATCGGTGCATCTTAGACTCATATTTTTATGTTTCATAATTTCAAAGATACCATAAGCATTTTAACGGTTAAGTACCGATTTTGTAGGTTTGTCATAATCTATAAAGCAGTCACAAGCAATTATTAACTTAAAGAACCGCAAAGTGATTTTAACGGTTTTTTAAAATAGTAACTAGCTTATGTTCATTTTTGTGAAACTACTAAAGAAAGCCACAACTGGTGTTTACTAAACTAAAAAGCAGTTATACATACTTAACTGTGTTCATCAGTAGTTCGGAATTATTAAGAGATTTTTTGTTTATACGTTAAACAGCGGCTAACACCAGTAGCGGAAGCTAAAGGGTCGTTATGCACATTTAACTGCTTTCTTGT
Source organism: Scoparia ambigualis (assembly GCA_963921215.1). NCBI lineage: Eukaryota > Metazoa > Arthropoda > Insecta > Lepidoptera > Crambidae > Scoparia > Scoparia ambigualis. The sequence continues at coordinate 58,622,775 of OY992502.1, read as the reverse complement.
GTAGTTTAACGTATTTAATAGATCAAATTAAATACTTTAAAAAGCAGCTAAATTACTATACTACCCTAAAAAGTGGCTAAGTGTTTATTGGCCAATGCGGCGATATTTCGGGTGAATGGTCTACCTGGCCGTTTCTGTCGAAACCATTTACATTATCAGGTGGAGTTTCAATGAAAAGAAAGAAAAATCTACACGATTTTCAAGACTTCGTTGATCAATAGTATCCTTATTAAAGATAGTTTGTTAAAGTCAAAGAATCAACTTTTCTCAGTAATGTTGTCTAGGAAAATCCCCAGAGGCTTATAGACATCAAGGAAGACTAATATCTTAAAGACTCTCGGCAAATGTATGCTGCCACATAAACAAACATTTTGGAAATCCTTGCCAACGAATGACAACGAAGAGACCGAAGAATATATTAAATTATTATATTTTTAAACTAAGATGTTGAATAATTTATTAGAAATAGTTTATGTGATTTGACTGTCATAAAGACCTAAGTTGTGCCAAAACGTTCCATGCAACGGAATGCTTGTTTCGCGATATTTGAGCGCAAACATTCAACATCAATTTGTAATAATAACACTGTTAGTCTTGATACATTTTATAATTTTAAAATTAAGTATTACATTGTCGGTTTTGACTAATAATAAATAAGTTAAAGATTTATTATGCTAATGTTACTTTTGATATAAACCGCAAAAATAGGCCTGTGGATCGTTTTAGCAAAAAGTGAATTCTTATGTATGAAAGTTATAAATAACATTGCCAAATTGATACACTTTATATTTTCTACAAATTTACTTGTTTTAAGGCATAGCTATAAAATAAAACAATTTTTAAATTAATTATGATTTTTTTTCAAAAAAAAAATTAACAATCCACTCGTACTCAATAAAATTGTAAAATCGGGTCTCAAATTTATCCCTCATCATCTTCAGCGATTTTTTTTACTCCCCTCTTAAGTTTTTATAAAAGTTTTTGCAATCATCAGGTGTCAAAAATGCATCATTGATTTGATATGTAATGGCGTTGGGACGGAGACCCGAAATGAAACAATGTCTTGCGTTGAATCAATCATCTTTATCCTCTAGTGTATCATCTTAAATACTAATTAACATCACATCTATACGTGACTAGAGGAAGGACGCCTTGTCAATCAGGAAGACCTTAATTATCACGTACTATTGAGTACGTGCTGATAGTGTAATTCACTATATCACACCTCCCCTGAAAAGGCTAGGCATCCCTTCCCTGAAAAGTAAACTCTTATTTTCTAAATATCTTAGTCCTATTCTTATGAACTATATATTCTTTATTATTCTTTAATATTTTTACATTAGTACCTAGCTCTTCTAAAACTTCAAATGGACCTAAATACAAGTCATTCAATTTATTATAATTTTCATTCTTATACAAGAGTAGATCACCTTTTTTGTAGTGTACTTCCTTACAATCTAAATCATAATTAGTTTTTCTACTTTGTTTTGATATTAATAAGTTGTTCCTGGCATCATTATGAGCTTTTTGCAATCTAAATTTTAACTCCGATGGATAATTGTCGTATACATATAAGGGATCAACTTTACTAACTAAATTACTAGGTACGTTACATGTTTTCCCAAAAACTAGTTCATAAGGGGAGTATTTGGTACTAGTATTTACAGAATTATTATAAGCAAAGCACCAATATGGTATCCAGGTACTCCAATTTGCCGACTGATTCTGTGTTTGTATTCTCAAGTAACATCCGAGATGTTTGTGCCAGTTTTCTAGCGAACCTATACTCTCATGATGATAGGGTGTTGAATTTAACTTATCAATATTTAGCAATTTACATACTGTTTCTAACGTGGAATTAATAAATTCCGTTCCACAGTCAGTCGCAATAACCCTGGGAGTACCATATCGTAAAATAAAATTTTCAGTAAAAACCCTAGCAACAGTTTCAGCTGACTTATCAAGTATTGGGTAAGCTTCTACAAACTTTATCAATTCGCATTGTATTGTTAATATGTATTTATTACCCAAATTATCGACCTCCAACGGCCCCACAATATCTAAATATAATTTTTCAAAAGAAGTAGATGCTGTAGTGGTTATTACCATTTTCTCTTTATTATTTTTATTACAAAATTTCTGCTTTTGGCAATCTTTACAGCGAGTCACATATTCAGTTATGTCTTTTTGCATATTACTCCAAAAATATTTTTTTCGAATATTCTTAGTCATTTTATTTATGCCTACATGACCACTTGTCGGCAATAAATGATAATCATTTAGTATAACACGTATCAAGTCTTTATTTGTAACATGTTCAACTTGGTTATTAATAATACATAACCGCGGTAATTCTTTATGTTTCATGAAAGTTTGGGTCAAAATTTTAATAAACTTTTTATTAAACCCATTTTTAATCACAACGACTTCTACAATATTATATTTTTTACATAATGCACTCAGTTCTCCTATCGTTGCGTCTCGGCGCGCCTCCGTTAGTAGAGATTCCTGATTTATGTAAATAGTAGAGTCACTAAATAACATATCACCCGTCTGTGAGACGTATCTTTTCTTTTTCCTCAACTTCACGAAGTTTTCATACGAACAAATATCTAACCTTACATCATTTTGTGATTTCTGCATAATATCTACCACTCTTGGTTGCCTATGATCAACAGGGGGCTTAACCCTGCTACTTCCAGAGGTAGCGGGTTCATTATTTTGCTCCATGGTTCTTTTCATTGAACGGGTTACTACCCCCAAAAAATTTGAATTTAGATTTTTTAACTCGTCTGATGTTATAATGACTCTCGATAAGGCATCTGCCGTTACATTTTCGGAACCTTTTATGTATTCAATATCGAAATCATATTCTTCTAAACAAAGTCTAAACTTAGTTAAACGGCTACTAGGATCTTTTATGCTAAATAAATGAACCAATGGTCTATGATCTGTTAATACTTTAAATTTTCGTCCGTATAAATATGGTCGAAAATGTTTTATAGCCCACACTACCCCTAATAACTCTTTATGAATGGTTGGGTAGTTTATTTCTGAACTGTTTAATTGTCTGCTTGCATAAGCTACGGGCTTATTATTTCCATTTGATAATACAGCCCCCAAGGCTACCCCTGACGCATCGGTTTGCAACCGGAAAACATTATCTTTTCCAAAATCTGGATAATCTAAGACAGGAAATGAACTAAGTGACTTTTTTAAGGTCTGAAATGCCACGTCACATTCTTCCGTCCACTGAAACTCGACATGTTTCTTACAAAGACGGTTTAGTGGGTACACTATTGTGGCAAAGTTTTTTATGAATTTTCTATAAAAGTTCGCAAAAGCCACAAAACGACGAATCTCATTTACATTTTTAGGTACTGGGAACTTTTCCAAGACCTCGATTTTACTGTTGTCTGGCAACACCCCGTTTGGCGTAATAACATGCCCTAAATAATTAATTTCTTTCCTCAAAAATTCGCACTTACAAGGGTTTAGTTTTAAATTAACTGACCTAAACCTCTCAAATACACTCATTAAATTTGTATTATGCTGCGATAGGCTTTTCCCGAAAACTATTACGTCATCGAGATATAGAAAACATATCTCGTGATTTAAACCCGATAGAGCCATAGACATAAGTTTAGAAAATACGCTAGGACTCGTTTTGAGACCCATAGGTAATCTTTTCAGTTGATATTGCTTATCAGCTGTAAAAGAAGTGAATTTCCTACATTCTGGTGATAACCCTAGCTGGTAATAACTAGAACTGAGGTCTAAATGAGAATAGTATAAGCATCCCGAAAGTGAGTCAATAATTTCTTGTATATTTGGTAACGGGAACTTTTCGTCTACTATTTTTTTATTTAAAAGTCTATAATCTATTACGATTCTCCACTTTTTTTCACCGCTACTGTCAGCTTTTTTCGGAAGTAATAATAATAATGGAGAAGACCATTCGCTGGTACACTCTTCGATAATATCTTCTTCTAACAATTTACCTACCTGTTTTATTAACTCAGCCTTCTGAGCGTGCGGTATTCTATACGGTTTGACATAAACAGGAGACGCGTCATTTTGCAGTTTAATGTTGTACTCGTATAAGTTTGTAACGGATAGCTTATCACCCGGCATATGAAAGATATCTGCATATTTTGCACATATTTTCTCAATGGACCGTCTCTCTTCATCACCAAGATATGTTTTTAATTTAAGAAAATCGAATAGTTGTTTAACCCTCTCGACAGATTTTCCGTTTTCCGTATCAAAAGAGCATACGAAATAATCCGAGTATTTTCTAATTTTCGGGCTAAAGTTATTTAATTTTACATCTTCTTCCCGTGTGTTTAAAAATCGCACCGGAATCTTTTTCCCGTCTCCTACTACCACGGCGCCTGCTACAAATACGCCTGCAATAACTTCCTCCGCTAAAATGACACATTCGCCCTTTATCTCTGACGAAACATATTTTACGACCTCACATCTCCCTGGAATAGTCGTTATTATGTTTTTACCTAAGCCTAATTCTAGACTTATCTTATCCTGTAATGTAACCAGCTTATTTTCATAGTTAATTTTACAACTATATTTTAATAAAAAATCTTCTCCTAAAATTCCATCATTTTTACAGTGGAAGTTGCTAAACACATAAAACTTATGCCTAAAATTATAATTGTTAACACATAAGTCTAGATAAACATAACCTATTGATACTAAATCCCCACATACTCCTTTAATCTTAATTTCATCCCTTACTAGCTTTGCGTCGCGGGACACGCTACGGAGTTTATTTAACCAATCTAACTTTAAAATTGAAATGCTTGCTCCTGTGTCTACTAATAGAGAAATTTGAGTTTGACTACAAGTAAAACAAACGTAATTACCACTACCATAACTACAAATATCTACCTCAGCGCTATTCAGAACGAAAAAAATCATCGCTATGATGTTCGTTCTGACGTATACTCTGACGTTCACTTTCGTTCTCGTCATTAGACTGTTCTGCTGAGTCAACTAAGAAATGTACATTCCTACGTTTATTATGAGGTGACGTAAACCTGGTGTTGCGCTGACCCTGAAACCTATTCGAGTTATAGTAGGCACGACCCCGACCTTGCTGACTCGTCGCGTTGTTGTTACGTGACTTATTATATTGTTGATGATAGTTTTTATTTATCTTTTCAAATCGCTGGTTCGAAACATAGTTAACATAATTGTTTATTGGTGGTTTCACTACCGAGTCTTCTTGTTCTAAGGCTATAGTTATTGCCTGCCTAACTGTGCTTACGGACCTAGACGTAACTATAATGCTTGTACGAGCATTGTTTAGGCCGTCAGCGAAACGCTTGATAGCCATTTTTTCATTAATCGGCTTTAATAAATTATATGCCGACTCGTCTCCATTAGCCTGTGCTGTACTTAAATCGTTGGACATTTTTTCGATTTCACTACCAAACACTTCTATGGTCTTGTTTCCTTGCCTACATCGTAGCATTCGGTCTAAAATGGCTGTGTATGATTTAATCGGAATTAAAACATTTTTTATATCTTTTATTAGGTCTGCCACAGACACATAAGACTTATTAATTTTTGTTTTAGCACTGCTAGAAAGACGAGTTTTTAAAACAAAATTGATTAACAGAGGCTGGTCCTCGTTTCTAAGGGTACTACTATAATACTCTATTCCGTCTATTAGTTGGTTAATTTGCGTTTCGTCGCAATCTACTACTGGGAGGAGCGTGAGCGCGACTTTTAGATCGAACGTGGCCATGGTTGTGATCGTTTCTGAATGATGCGGGTTAACGAGTGACTCGATTTCCTCAAAATTACATAAAAACTTTGACGATATTGCTTTTGTTATTTGTAATTCTACAGCATCTATCCCTTTTTTACATAAGTCTGCAGATATTTGTTCAAAAATATTTTTAATTTCCTTTGCTCTTAAAAACTTATTCTGCCCCTGAGCGGAATAACGTTTGTCCTTACTTAATTTAATAATAGAGTCTCTAATAGCCTTAAGCTCACTCAAGAGTTCTGACAGGTTTGCCATGAACACACTTTAGAAAAAAAAAATCACTCACACACACACATAGATTCTTGGTAGCATAGTTATATTAATTCGTGCTGGCTTACACGTTCTGTGCTGGTCCAATTGCCCGTCGAACCGCTCTGCGTTCTACCTCTTCTAATAGTCGTGCGTTGAAGTAACGTAGCAGCCTAAGTACTATATAGCCCGCTAGTACAACGACGATGGTCAGTAAAAAGATCTCTGAAAGTTGCATCCCAACGGCCAAGGGAGTTGATGCTGCCGCCGATTGAGTTGGTGATTGACTGACAATAATATTGTCTTTAGATTGTGGGTTTCCCATAGTTAAACAATTTTGGCTTACAGTTTTTCTTCTTATTTCCTTCGTCCTTCTTGTAGGCCCGTGTAGCACTATTTTCCTGATATTTTGTAGACTTCAACTAGCGATTTCGCGGCGCGGACTTGTGACACCATGTCACGGTCGCCATGTAATGGCGTTGGGACGGAGACCCGAAATGAAACAATGTCTTGCGTTGAATCAATCATCTTTATCCTCTAGTGTATCATCTTAAATACTAATTAACATCACATCTATACGTGACTAGAGGAAGGACGCCTTGTCAATCAGGAAGACCTTAATTATCACGTACTATTGAGTACGTGCTGATAGTGTAATTCACTATATCACAATATCATCTAATTTCGCTTGGGCAATCTCCTTCCCCTGTGGCCATAGTGAACCTAGATATTTTCTATCGAAAATCCATTCTCCTTTCTACCCCTTTTCTTTTAAATCAAGCTTCTCGAACTCTTTATCAAAACTACTCCTCATAGAAATTGATAATTGGTGGGCTTTTTACAAGGATTACTTTTGTTATTAGCCAGTACACTTTTTCATTGCTTATGTATACTTTTCTATTTACTATACGTTTTTCGATATCATTGGAACCTACAAAATTATCTGTCTTCATTCTCTCTACTATTAATGGATTATTCTTTTACTAATATTTTTAGAACCTGGACATACTTTCCTACTTATCGATACCGATTATTTCAAAATTGAGTCTTGTTTGAAGCTTTTACAAAGAATTTATACTGTTGAAGTTTTTACGGACGTTATGAAAAATTGTAAAAAGAATTGGAATAAACTCGATACCCGATTTTACAATTGAGTACGAGTTAATTATTAATAATGACTGTAAGTTGTTTTTCGGAAAATATATTATTCAATAAGTTAAGAATTCTATAGCTATGCATAAAAACAAGTAAATTTGGAGAAAATATTATATTGATTATTTTGGCAATATTATTTATAACTTTCAAACATACAAATTCACTTTTTGACAAAACGATCCACAGGCCTATTTTTGCGGTTTATATAAAAAGTAACATTAGCACAAATTTTTAACTTGTACTCAAAGGTCATTGCTTGTACTAGTTAAAACCGACAACGTAATACTTTTTTTATTTTATTTATCAGGGATAACAAACAGCTTACACAATCAAACTTAAGTATTAAAACATAAACTAATACATTTTGGTTATTGTGAAGCCCACGCCGCTATCCACGAGTTTAATACAAGGTGCCACACGACACATTTCTATAAATATTTTTCTTAATGAATTGTTAATATTATTACCTAGTACGTGATTATATTTTTACGTTACGGTTGTTGCGAATTTATAATTAATTCTAAAGAATCAACTTACCTAATTACAAAATGTACAAACAAACAAATAGTACAAATTGATGTTAAATGTTTACGCTCAAATATCTCGAAACAAGCATTTTGTGGCATGGAATGTTTTGGCACAACTAGGTCCCTAAGAAGATTGTATGAAGCATATTATGATTAAAAGATCGCGGACCATTGTGACAAAAAAGATTAGGTCAAAATAATGATATTCAAGTCACTTGGGTCATTGAGCCACGTTTGCTCAATGCAGTGATTCCAAGATATTTAGATCATTATGCCAATAAAATGTTTCTCAATATAAAAATGTCCAAGATATTTGGATCATTATGGCACAATTCATTAGTAATTAAATGAGTTTTCAAATAACGTATTCTTTCTGCACAATGTTTTTATTTAAGTCTAATATAGCTGTTGTGCGTTGGATATTATACATCATAAATATCTTTTCGTAGAAAACAGATAAGAAAATGAGTCTTTGTCACATGAAAATAGGGCTTATTTTACATACTTAAGTAGTTTAGCATCGATAACTTTAAATTGACAAAATTGTGGGTTGGATTATTTTGGCACAACTAGGTCCCTGATCTTACTAGAATTAAAGACTATGTTGCCATATTTAATAAGTACCTATAATTTTCATGGAAGTCTCTTTTTGTTTAATTTGATGAATACATTCATCCTTTCTAAAAGTTTTTGTTTCTTGTTTTGTTTTATAGTGTAGGTACAAGTTACTTATATTAAACTCCATTTTCACAACAAACTTCTTTAATTGAGGGCCTATCTTGTAAATTTTTTATTACCTACTAATACCAAAAAAGGCGGTTACGTGAAATAGATGAGTATTTAACTGTCTTTTATTTAAGTTTGATCTAAGATGATTGTTTATCGCAGTTAGTATACTAAATTAAAAGACAGTTAAATTCATTGGCTGCATTTTAGCATAGTAAAATATTTGAGTTACGTCAACTCGTCAGAAACTGAAAGGGGTTTAGCCGCCTTTTTCTCTAGGACAAGTATCAGCACTACATTAAAAGGCGGTCAGGTATACTTAGCCGCTCTATGTCTTAAAAGGCGGTCAGGTATACTTAGCCGCTCTATGTCTTATGATCTTTAGAAAAATAAATAATTTTATAAATACGTAAATTACATTTTTATGTTTATTATATGACAATTGTTATAAAATTTGATCATGAAACCCACAATATGTTACCCCGTAAAATCTTTAGTAGTGGTCATGAAAGTCCATTTCGCACCTTTTTGTCGTTTTTCTCAAAATGTGATTTTGTGGCTTAGCGGCCTTTTGTCATATCAGGGCAGTATACAGCCCCAGTTCCTTCCACCTCAAGAGCGTCTGAGAGGGAGTGGACTATTATGTCTGGTCGTAAATCAAGGTGAAATCTGAATCAATTTCAACAGCAGCGACAGTCACAGCAGCACCAGTAACAGTCGCAGCGGCAACAGGGACAGTCGCAACAGCAGCAATAGTCACAGCGGCAGCAGGGTCAGCCGCAGCAGTAGCGACAGTCGCAGTCGCAGCAGCAGCGACAACGGCGGATAAAAAGAAAGAACCCTAGATTGCATGTTCCGCGCACATCTGCGTTTCTTGTCACCATTCAACCATTCAACCGAAAGCTGTGGAGCGTGGAGCTACATACGCAAACATCCTCCGGAAAGCTAGGGACTTGGTAGTGCCTGCCGATTTCGGAATCGGACATATCCGTTTCCGACAGGCAGTGGCAGGTGTTCGGATCTTATATCTTCCTAGCACGGCGACCCCTGAGCATGCTGACCACCTGGCTGAAAGACTTAGGATCGCATTAGGCGACGTTGTCAAAGTCACCAGACCAGAAAAGTGCAAAGGTCCGCGCCTCTCCGGATGACTTATTCGACCCTGTTGATATTCAGGTTGCCGTTGCCAGGCAGGGCAACTGTCCAGCGGAATCTGTTTGGGTTGGCGAGGTTAGGACCAGTCCTGGTGGCATAGGCACACTGCATGTACAATATCCAGTAGCCGACGCCAAAGTAATTTTTGACGCCGGGCGTGTTTATGTAGGCTGGTGCTTCGTTCCAGTACAAGACCTAGAGAGGCGGCCTCTCCAGTGCTACCGCTGCCTGGAGAAGGGACACACCCGAGCACTGTGCACTAGTCATGAGAAATTTAGCTCTTTGAAGAGAAAAGAGCTATATGGCTCTTTACCCAGTCCAGAGGTACATAGCTCTTCTAGCTCTGTAGCTCATTTAGCTCAGTGTACTCCATGAAGATAGAAGGCTCTTGAGTTGTTTAAATGTGTACAGATCAGACTCTATCGATTGACACTTTTGAGTTATACAGACTGATAAGAGGCCTATTACATCTCGCCTGTGATTTTTGCGTAAAATGGCCCATTTTGTCCCATTTTGGGTTCTTGACCTTAGAAACAAAAATACATTAACCATTTTGACTTATAAATAGTGTAGAAAAGCTATTGGCATATTTCGTAGCGGCCTCGCTTTTTGTAAGTTTTGTTTAACTTTTTAATTAAACCCAAAATTCCAGATAAAGATTTTCATATAATGCGCGAAGGCACTTTTTTAAGCTCCATAGATTTACTTCTAGAACCTTAAGCGGTCGCATGAGACCGCACTGACAGTGCGCGCATTTCCGTCAAACCCCAAGCGGTCGCATGAGACCGCTCTCTCCCACTTGACTTTGTACCGTGTTTTCATAGACTTACAGACTACTTTACTGTACGAATAAAAGTACTGTTTCTTATTAGAAGATGATTGAGACTATAATTATCGTATTTAGATGATAAGTTGTAAGAAATACATCGTTATTACTACTAGATAAAGCATGTAAAGTCCGTTAGCATGTTTCCGATTTCCGAGTGATTTTTAGAGAAATACTATAAGACAAATAAACTGTTGCAATCATCATTTTATTTTGATACCTGATGGATAGGAAATATATAAGTTAGTATATTGTTGTTTATAGAATGACAAAATTTGGTTTTATTTTAGAGTAATTGTGACGTCATCCGCAATTTAAAAAAAAATTATGGCGCACCTGCTGTAATTATTTTTGACATTTAAATTCAAAGACTGAAGGGTTAACTACTACTGTTTATCAAATGAAATAAAAAAAATGTATGTTGTCTCTTCATTAGTCGTATACTTCGTAGCGGCCTCGGAATTTTTAGATATCATTGGTTTTATATAGAAAAAAAATCTTATTGTAAACCATAAAATTTCAAAAATCGCTTTGAGTTACTGTGTATTTCACCTATCTACGATATTATTATTTAGCTAAATGTATACCAGAATAATTGTTACTTTATGAGAAATAAAGATTTTATAATGAATTTATTATGCAAAATTACTACAAAATGCGATGCGCTGGCCGTCCTAACTCGGCTTATTCTCGCAGAGTGGAGATTTGTAATATTAAGAATGAATTTATTATCCTATTTCGATAAAAACGATAAATACTACAAAATGCGAAAATGGGCATTTTACGCAAAAATCACAGTGGAAATGTAATAGGCCTCTTAATAACACAGAATTGATGGTTAAACAAACTTACCTGAAGTGAAGTTTGGCCATAATTGTTTGAGACGTTGCATCCGAAGAGATTTATATTCACAAGGTAGTCCACTCTTCAAACGATCGATATTACAGGTACCTACCCTATGCTTTAACGCGATTATGGCAATTCTATTCTTCGGTCATTCTTTGCAAATGACTCTTCGTTTGCGCGAGGCCTCTCGCATACCACAAGGCTTAGTGACTCCGATTTCAATAAAGAACCGGAAATAACGGACGTATATGAATCTAATATTGAAAAGGACTTACGATCTGTCATGACCGTAGCACAAGTATACAGCCCGGATCTTACCCAGACCATCCGGACGCTAGCGATAGTGTTAACACTATCTAGATTAATCTCGTCGCGATACTAGATTTCATATTAGCACTGACCGTAATCACGTCACGGTACTACATAAGTGTGCAGTCTTAGAGCATTCAACAATGTGCAGTATGTAAGGCGGCACTGTAAGATTTTGTAGAAAACACTTGCATACGAAAAAAAAACATTCCAATAATAAAAAGATAAAGAAAAATAAAATATAATGTAAGTACTGCTTCGCACAAATGAAGATTCATTTGGAAGGAATGACCGAAGAATAGAATTGCCGTTATCGCGTCAAAGCATAGAGTAGGTACCCGTAATATCGATCGTAATCTCGTTACGATACTAGATTTCATATTAGCACTGACCGTAATCCCGTCACGGTACTACATAAGTGTGCAGTATGTAAGGCTGGCACTGTAAGATTTTGTAGAAAACACTAGCATACGAAAAAACACTCCTATTAAAAGATTAGTAAAAATTAAATAAAATTTAGGTACTGCCTCGCGCAAATGAAGACTCATTTGGAAGAAATGACCGAAGAATAGAATTGCCGTAATCGCGTCACAGCATAGGGTAGGTACCCGTAATATCGATCGTAATCTCGTCACGATACTAGATTTCATATTAGCAATGACCGTAATCACTTCATGTTACTACATAAGTGTGTTTATTTTTTATTTAAAACAACTAAACGTCGTAAGTATTCTTCAAAATCCATAAATAGTGAAAAAGTCAAAAAATGTGGGTAACCACAAAAGCACTAGCGAAAGTATTAATCGAAATTAAGAAAGAAACGTACTATGAAATATATTTCAATAACGTTTCTACTTTGAATGTCTCAGTAAGAGGTTCTGAGTCGTTTATTCGCTAACGAATCACGTAGTTTTTCAATATCGTTTGTCTTAGTAATTTAATCATAACATCGTCAAAATGTAGTATTTAAAACACTGACTGACCTGATTTACTTAGCGATCGTCGTTTACGCAGTTTTTCCTCAAGCTTACGTATTTTATTGCGTATATAATGATAATCCATGCTTCCTTTTGCCCATAGTTTTTTGCTACACAATACACTTTTAGGGTAACAATGTGCCAATGCCCGAACACGAAAAGCGAATGACGATGACAGCGCGGGTGACAAACTCGTGCACTCGGTTGGTATTCACTAGATGGCGCCTGTGTCTATACTACGGGTAACGTTTTATGTTTTTTTAAATAAAATTTCTTTTAAATAGCTCTTAATATGTGTTGGATGCCTGGTACATTGAAGAGTGGACTACCTTGTGAATATAAATCTCGAGGATGCAACGTTGAAGTACAATGATTAATAGGTAATAAATAATTCCTAGTTTAATTTAGCTTTTTGAAAGTGAAGTAGTTCGTTGTTTATGTGTTTATCTCTTTCTATCGCTCATACGCGTCATTCGAAATGAAAATGTCTCTCTTTGTCTATTGAGCCGAGCCGCTCGATTCCGAGCCGACAAATTCCGATAAAATACTGAGCTAATATGAGCACTGAGCTAAATTGAACGTGAGTGAGCTAGATATACGTTGAGCTAGAATAGGTGAGTGAGCTAACTCTCTTAAACAACTCGCTCGCGAGCTACCCATCGCTACTGCGCACAGCCCAGATTGCCTGCAGTGACTTATGCTTTCGCTGCGGTAAGGCTGGCCACAGATCTACATCGTGTTCGGCGCCTCATCACTGTCCCGTTTGTGCGGAGGCCAATAGGACTGCAAACCACATTGCAGGAAGCAAGTTTTATTCCCCACCTAGGAGGAGAAAAGTAGCTGCTACAGGAGCAACTACGAGTTCAACGAGCGCTAACCAAGCGCCAAATGAGGTTTCAATGGAACAATAATGTCTAGCATGCTCGACAGACATTTATTGCAGGCGAACCGTAGCCTCTCTGCCGGGGACAAGACTTGTTCTTGCAGTCTATGGCAGAGTGGTCGATACATCGCATTTGCAGCTGAGCCCTACCATATTCCGTCCCATAACTCCAGATGGGCTGCGGATGTAGAAGGCGTAGTGGCGGTGGTTGGTGGTTTTGGCTTTGCGACAACATCATCTTATGCGCCCCAATGCTATAGTCTCCTCCAAAAGGTCTTAGGATGCATTTGCCTAAACGACCCTCTTTCTAGCGCAATGCGGCGCCGGTGTATCGGCAGACGGAGAAACTATTCTCCGTGCAGTCGCATGGTCTAATGCAGCCACCGTTACCTTGACGCGGGGTGAGGGGGGGGGGGGACTGGAGATCCCCACATACCCCCGCGAGGCTTTCTCTTTGAAGTAACGGCGGTCTCATCAACAACATCTCAATAAGACCGCTGTCCAGCCTGTTTTTTCTACAAGGTGCCCTTACCATCTTACTATTCGTAAGATGGTAAGGGCACTGGGGGTTTTAGGGGTATTCTTTCCGTCCCGTCTCCTAGGCATGGGTCGGAGGAGAGTCCCTTACCCGATCGCTTTTACGCGATCAGGCTCAAGCCATAAAGATTTCCCCCAGAGTTATTAAAAAAGAAGTAAGTGTTACTTAAAAATTGACAACCATGCAAAGGCGATGGCCTAAAAATAATACAGACCCGGCGCAAAACATAAGTTTTGCGAGATAATAGATAAAACTAATATTATAAATTATTACTATATCTCCATCGGATGGCTACCATTACTTTTTTTGCTCAAATGATTTTGTAGGCGTTCTTATTAAAATCTCATAATCGACTAAAACATTTAATATTCTATTATTTGTTCATTGTTCAAATACAAGATACAAAATCAATAATAAGAATACCTACAGAATATTGAAAATAAATTCATAGAATAACTCAATACTATAATCTAATTCTTTAGTCAGAGAATAGAACGTAATAAATATATATTATGACACGTCATAATGTTTGCCTGCTGATCGTAATACTTTAATAATTTTCGTATATAATAATAAATATTTTAATTATAAATGAGCTTTGGGCCATCTCCTGCATAGATGTCAAATCCTTAATAAAGTTTTGGTAAACATACATAAAAAGTCACGTTTATATGGATGTTTACCAGGAAAAGCAAATTTTTTAGCTTCCCCGCTCCAAATGATCAGGCTAGCACTCAATAAGACGACTTCGTAACGTCGTTACGCACATCTGGCGAAACATAATGGTTCATCAGCCCGCAGATTACTCACACAAAATACTAACGGTGGGCCGTAAAACGTGAATACAACGGGAATGCCGCGATTATTGGAATATTCGGGCGATAGACCCAAATGGCAATTGAAATCTTACCGGACCATTGTAACCTCCGCCCCCTCTTATTATTAAATTGCTACACCTAAATCTAAACCTTTTCCACCTATATGCCTAGTCTACCTTATAATACATACACACATCCTCGCCGCTTTACCTTAACTTAAATTATTATCTAATTCTTAAAACTAATTAACCTAATTTATCTACAATCTAATGGTTGTGTCTGGAGTTTTGTAGAGTGTGTAGCGTTTGTATGAAGATGGAACCTTAGCATAGCTTAATTCTATTTGCAGTGAATTTCAGTCAAGCAATGTAATATTATAATAACTACTATTTTGGCCAGATCGTCTAGTGAACCCTCCGTTGTTAACCGCATTTAAGTAACTCAAGTTCTTTCGTGAAAGTTTAGTAATTGGCTTATCCCTGTGTTAATTTATTTTCTCCTGACCTAATTACCTACCAGTCTATAAATCATAACATAAATATGTGTAGCCTAGCAATGACTCCGTCTGAACTGTGACCTAAATCCTTCACTGCAGCTGCGGGGAAGATTTGTAACCACTCAAAGGTAATCAGATGATAGCTTAGCTTGTAGGCATTATTATTTATTATCAGTAGCATGATACATAAGAAGCCTGGTGCAATTTATATAAAGGTTTAGTGGGATTATAAAAGTCTTGTGGAAGTATAAGTCTTGTGGAAATATAAGAGTCTTGTGGAAGTTTAAAAGTCTTGTGGAAATATAAGAGTCTTGTGGAAGTTTAAAAGTCTTGTGGAAATATAAGAGTCTTGTGGAAGTTTAAAAGTCTTGTGGAAATATAAGAGTCTTGTGGAAGTTTAAGAGCTCCAACCGCCGCTCCATAGCGTGCCATTACATCTCATTGTTTAATTATGGCCCCGTCCACTTTGGCTTTAACATTAATTATTAGCTTGTAGCTTTAATTCTCTCAAACTGAGAATTTACATCTCCTCTCAAAATCTAATTTCATTTTACATTATGAACTATGTGTTAGCAATTTAAATTCTTATTATTCCACATAAATCAATAGAGTTTATCTCAAGGCTTGCTATCATCCAAATATCCTTTTCACATTAAGAACTTAATTATTCAATGCAATAACTTATATTCAGTTCCGTAAAGGGTGGATAATTTAATCAAACGCCACTTCAGGCGGTGGCTAAAGTAGAATGCTATTAATACAGGTAAAATTACTTTTATTTACTCCTAGTATTTATTATACAGGTCTTATAAAGTTCCAATATAACTACATTGGATTGGCTGCATTGGCAGATTATCACATCTTAAGTTTATTAAAGGATGTTTAATTCATTCAATATCCTTGACTTTAGGAAGTGAACTGAAATAGAATACTATCATTTGAAGTAAATTACTTTGGGTTACTCTTAGTGTTCATTATACAGATCTTATAAAGTGTAATTACATCTCAAGTTTATTGAAAGATGTTTAATTCATTCAACATCCCTGACTTTTAGGGTAGTGAACTTAAGTTAATTATTTTTTCATTAACTTCCACCCTCTGTCTCTCAGACTGAGTGGTTAATTTGATAGACTACTAAATCATAGTTAGCATACCTTTAGTAGGTAGTAAATTAGGTAGTTAATTATCACTGTTAATCATTAAATAAATTACATTTAGAAGTTATCTTTTACTCACTTTAATAAGTATAAATTAGACTGTACTAGGTATTAGTCTGATTGATTAGATTGTTCCCATCAAATATTTCTATGTTTCATATTATTAGAAGTAAGTACTTACATATCTTAAGAGGTCTATTCATATGGTATTAGTAGACCATTGTCAGGCTAATTAGCTGGTTGCTATCAATCAATTATTTCTATGTTTCAGATTATTAGAAGCTCATAGCTTGCAATGTCTTCTTTCAACGACTTATCCTAGGTTCTAAACTGGTTTTAGTTGTTCAGTTTGTATCAGCTTATTTTTGCTAAGGTATCGGATGTAAAACTTTAACACCTTGAAGAGTGTAGCGATATGAGATCGTATTGCATCCCAGGGAAAGCTAAAAAATGCCTGTTTGGTCATTTCAGCATTAGAAATCAAACATCACAGTACGACTAAGCTTATTTGCTATAACTTTTTAGTATTTTTCTTGTAATAGGAAACCAGTCTAGACTTTTAGGTATTCCAAAGTAATGATGGTACGATATTATCATGCTTCTATTAATTATTTAAAATGAATAATTAATTGGTAACAACTTTAGGAAAACAATTAGAATTTTATCGGCCTGCGGTAACAGATTACTTGCCTAGCTAGGACCCACATCACTTCATCATAATTTTATTTAGCGCCGTAACTTAATTATCCCTACCTTATTGGTCTGAATTAATAACTAACCATATATATATATCCGCCTACCTATAGTTTCCTACAACTTTCCTCACTTGAAAATGCCTATATTTTGTCGAACTAACAGTCCCTTTTGTGTACCTTGCAAACTAGGCCAAGCCTCATTTAATTTAAATTCGTGGTGTGTGGTGAGAGTCGCATTGCCCCTGAAAGCAACTAACTCCTAAATGTTCTATCAGTCGAGCCAGTATACTCAGTGTGTTATTTTCCTATCACTACACTATATATATGGAGGTAGACTCGAGATTGGACTGGGTCATACGTGTCTACCTCCAGCTAAATGGTGTCTGACCTATCTTCAACTTTCACTAGGGAGACAACTGTCTCTCCCCCATTACTCCGTCGAAGATAGTGTATTGTTTAGCGTAATAGTGTAAAACGCCGATCTTATTAAATACAATCAAAGATCATCCAGACCGAAGTCTGTTGAAAGGTACATAGGTTTTCGTTGCCACCGTGATTCGTTTCCGCCGATGTACCCCAGAATACTTCATTCCGTTAACGGATTCGAGTTGCGATCGCAATAGTTTACTTTATTAATCACTTTCAATTTCACAAATCTTAATTAATATCGCAGCTCGAATATCACTTAGCGCACTATCAAAGCTCGGACACTATTTTCCCCGTATGAGTAGTACCGCACTCTTAAGTTGGACCGCACCGCCGATGTCCCAAAATTGAATGTCCGCTAATTTTCCCAAGCATCTTAACTTTCCCGCCACGCGCGCCTAAGATTTGCCCGCGCGAGTCCGCTTTTCTTCCCTTCAACCAATCGCTAGCCGTTTCCCCGATGCCCCCCCGCCTTCGCGTCGCGCCACGTGGAGCTATCATCCGACCTCTCTTTCTGTCTTTTTCTCAACCTCTCGCTCGCTCATTGCCGCTTTCGCCGCGCAATTCTAAAATTTTTCCATAATCTAACCAAATCTCGTCAGATAGCCAATATTACATCTTTGAATATCTAAATGTAGCCTTCTATTAACAATTCCCTCTCAATAATCCTCCACTTAAGCCAATAATCCTATATTTTGGGAAATTATCAAAAGTTCCGTATTCCGACCATAGGTGGCGCCCGCCCGTAGGTGAACCACTTTGCCGACCCCCAAAGCCCCGCGAAATTCAAAATAAAAATAAAGTCCTAGTCAACCTAGCAACCTTACGCGAAGCCCAAATAAATGACTTCCGCTAGACGCCGCCTATGTCGCAAGGAACGCACAGAGCAGTCCCCGCGAAATTCAAAATAAAGAAGTCAAACTAGCAATCTTATGCGAAGCTCAAGTAAATAACTCACGCTAGACGGCGCCTATGTCGCAAGGAGCACACAGAGCAGTCCCCGCGAAATTCAAACTAAAGATAAAGCGCTAGACCACTGACCATTATTCTGAACTAGTTTATTATTCCCTTTTCATGCTTATTATTAATGGTGCTACGCATTAATATTTATTTTAGTGCTACTCCCATGCATTCCTTACTAACGGACGGATACCATTCATTCTGTACCGTTACAGCCGCCCCCGATAGAATTTAAGCAGATAAAGTACCACTCTTATCTGCGGCGAATTATATCTAAACCCTGTACTTAATTAAGTACAAAATAGCACCTCCTTCCTTGCCAACCTCATTGTCATCCTAGCCCTCAAAGATATTCCTACTATTTATAGTTCCTCCCCAAATCCCTAATGACTCCTTCCTCCATAAGCTTTCTTATTGCAAAATAGCCCACACCCCTCATTCTATTCAACTGACACAAAATCATAATCGCATACCCAGTTCTCGTGTTCGAAACGAAATCCCAGTAAACTTAGTCTCGGTAAATATTTCCCAATAACTTAGACATCTACCATTTCTTTAATCATACACAACCTCCGAATAATGATTTGCCTTTTGTTTACCATCATAACAACAAATCATATTATAATATAAATCAATATAACAGTCTCTTGCTCTGTCTACTAACGCCCCCTAGCGAAAACTCTTCAACTCTATGACGATTCCGACGTAAAGTTTATAACATCTTCCGAACCATTCAATTATTCTATTCTTTAAATTATTTTCCTAGAATAATTTCAAGTACATCTGTCATCATGGCCTTCTTTTAACTTACGTCTTTTCTTACAACTTGTTCCGCATTTAAATGTTGCAACCTAGGGATCGAACCTGGGATCTTTCGTGGGTGAAGCATCAACCACTTGGCCGTCATGGTCTTTTAGTTCCAACTAGGTTAATGAATAATAATTAATAATTTGAATTAAAACTTTCCTTCATACTTCAACGCTACCAATCTCATCTTAGCTTATATAATTACCTAAGATAACGAAACGTCGGAACAATTGTCTACCTCAGGCAGGGATCGAACCCGCGTCCTCCACAATTCCTAATTAGCTACTTCTTTTAACGGAAACCTATTTTCCTCTCCGCGGATAAGAAATCTTAACCAAACCCCCATATCAACCAAAACCAGTAGGCATACCATCATCGCCCAAGAGTTATAACTTTATTTTAGATGAGATACATCTATGTCTAATCCTACAAATAACCGAGATAGAATACTAGACTCGCTTCCGTCCGGTACGCAGTGACACCCACTCACCGTGCATACAAATAGAGGTCTTAACGCCTTACAATAAGGTTGTCGATCGTAAATACTTAGGAAAAACTCATTCACTCTAAGGGGGTACGCATCTCGAAACACGTCCTTGAGTTTTGAACTAGCTACCCCGTAGTTCAGATCTATTAGAAGTTTGTGTGCTATGTATATCTAACTGTCAATGTATGCGTCATCGATAAGTACTTGTTAATACCCCGGTACGCGTTGGACATTGTATACTAATTGACAAGTACTGAGCTTACACGTATAAGCAAATACTTATGCCAAAACCTATCTAGTAACTATGTCTCATCCCTAGCTATTACTATGCACGAAAGACAACATTTAGACTCATTTGCTAATATATAATACGTCAATATCCCCTTACTTTCCTATACCTTTGAAAAATATCATTTTCTTTTTAAATTAAACAGACCGGTAACTATCTTATCCGCCCCCACAACTCTACTTAACTTCCTACCTTTTATATTACTAATAATCGGTCAAATCGGTAAATAATAAGTCATTAAAGGTGACACTTCGTCTTAGTATTCATGGTAATTAATATCGTAAGTTCCTTCTCGTATTTACTGAATTCCAAACTGCGTGATTCAATAGTGCTAGTTTCTTTTTATTTTTTATTTTTTTATTAGATGATTTTAATTTTACACTCGCACAAGACACATTATTAAGATGGTAATCTCCCGAATGTTTGTAACTCTAATTGGTTACTCATTATGCATTCTACTTTACTTTTCAGCCTTCCGTCCAGATGGTAAAATTCCCCAGCAACACGAGATCCCCTGACCACGCCAAAATGAAATGCCATCAATGGCCTCTGTTTCTGCAGCCTAAGACATTATCTCTCTATAGGTTAGTCAAGTATAATTGTCCTGATTTAGACTTCACAAGACGCCCCCAAAGGAACCACCTTACAGCAGAATTTCCGCAACTTTAAGAAAGGCTAGTTTAGGAAATGAAGCTAAATGGAAACCACTTAATTTTATTGTGTGCTGAGTAATTCCCACTTCTACAGCACAGTTCCGAAACTTCGATTCAATTACTTCACCAGGTAAATCAAAATAAACCCTACACGCTTAACTAAGTTCTATTTGTGCCCTGTGCGACTAAAAATATTCGAACACCCTAAACAAGCTACTTTTACTAATTTAACAGTGCCAATTAAGAATGCTCCCTTGTGTCATCTATAATTTTATTGTGTGCATAGACGACCAAAGACCTCGCTTTCAGCATGCCTTCTTCGTTGGACCCGCTTAGTTAAATACTCTAATCAAAATTCTAAAGTTACAATTGAAAATGTCAAAAGTTCGAATATTATGCAATAGAGAATTTCTCTAACATAGTTACTCCATCTCTTCGCACTATTTAGTCAGGCATATTGCAATTCAAGTATTTATTTTAATTTATAATGACCTATCTTCTCCACCCCTGTTCACATACTTTAGCCATCCCTATCCACAGCTGCGGTGAAGATAATTAGTTAATGAACAAAACATCCTATAAACATTCTATGTTACTACCGCAATCACAAGAAATATTTACTAGAAGGATTATCTATCATACAGCTGACTATAACAAAATGAGTCCCCCTTATCTTTCTCCGTTCCTCTTCTAACGTAGAAGACAACAACAGACAATTAACAATTAATTACTTATAATTTAGAACAACCCTAGGTAAAACGCTACCACAAAACTAGTATAGAACAGAATAATACTAACCGAAGTAAACTTTTGTATTCACACTAGCAAATAAAATATCTTTATCTTTCCGTGATGAATGATTTTGATAACACTATTTTATCAACTCAATGTCCCGGCCTACATATGTGAAAACTGTCAATTAATTAGTTTGTATAAAACAATCTAGATGCAACATGCAGTTCACATTAACTAACAATTTTAAGGTTGTGCCATAACTTCGACAATAACCTACCTTAGCACTAATTTTAATCATCTACAATTATATCACGTACATATTAGATGCCAATAATCTAGATTATTTAAGAATTCTAGCAATTCATATTAATATAATAAATAACCAAAACAAGATAATACCGCTTTGACAGTCTGCGCTGACCTTCCACAAGTCAAAACCGCGTTTCGTTCGTCCTATCATTTCTAAACCTGTAGACATTTACTTTGTACTAAACAAATTCTTGAGTTAATAATTATTTGCCAATTGTTAAGCAAACTTATTTAATTTCATAATAACAATTTTAATATAGCAGTATTAGAATATTATTATAAATCCCGAACATCTTTATTTATTATAATCAACATTACCGGTTAAAGTATTTGAATGGCCTAGTGCGAACTAGGTTTCAGGTCGCACCTCGGGAAAATAAATTTACTATTGACTTTAAAATCTACTACTTATAAATTTATTATTTTCTTCTGACATATAAAGATAGGTTATGACTCTAGGTCGGGTTTTGTAACCTTGAACTATGCCTACCTCCATGGTAATCTCGATTAAATATATATATCCGCAAAACGAATTATGTCTAATTCGGCCGATTTTATTAAATTTAAATTATGCTACTAAACAGTACGTATCCTAAGAACGTCACACATCCGAAACCCATTTCAGTTCTAATTTCTTTACCCATCTAAATTAAATTTTGTACCTGTCGACGCGAGATAACATCTAAATAATTACTTTGTATGATTCGAATTGTGATAGTTGATTTTGTATTGTAATCTTGATAACGCAATATCAGGGATTTACTTATTAATAAATTTTACACTATGAAATTTATTCTCAGCTCGCAATATCATCGCTTTATTTCCGGCTTGAATGTTTCTGCGGACTATGAGTTTAAATTTATCCTACAACTTAAAATTGTGGTATATAAAATCGATCACTGTTTTATAAGTAGCTTGCGTTAACTTTTAAAATAATAAAACGAGTTAACTATTGATTATGACGTGACATCCGCCCGCAACTCGCCTTTATAATTGATGTGATAACATACGCTATTGTTATCCCTATAGCATAACAGTGCTATAACTCGTTAATTTTGCAGTTAAATCTCGACTTCAAGCCAGTCAACTATATTTTTTTTTTTTTCTACTATTATTTTTTTTTTTCAACATCTTAATCGTTCAACGGAGATAGACAATTGTGCAAGATACTCTTCTTAATAGGCTAATCCAACCCAGTGAATTTAATGATTTATCTATCTCTACCTATCCTAACTAATTAGTCATGTAGTAAGGTCTTTTCTTTTCACCGCTCTCCCGACTTAGATATTTCTAGGTAACTCACAACTGATAATATTAGTTAAGTAGGTATAGTAAGCTATGCCCAGCGAGCTTTACCTCTGCGTACATTAACCTCATCTTAAGCTAATAATAGTCCTTTATAAACCTTCATAATTAACTATTTAACACGATTTCAACTATACGGTAAGAAGCGACGATTACCGGTAACGACTACTCACAACGCTGCAAGAGTATTTCAATTATACATATTATTATTAGACCGCACCCTTTTACCATCATCCAAAATAAAATCTTTTATTGGTAATCCAACGCCATCTAGCCTCGCTAATAGGTAACCTCCCCACAACAGAGTAGATATTAGATAGTTGTTTCCAGACGGTAACGACTTTTATCGCCTACTAGACGTATTTATCCGTTTATATTATGCATCCCAAACTACGTTGCTTTTAACCCAAAATTCCTACTAGCAATGAATAGTCATATGATTCTATCCCCTACATGACATCCCTGCTACTTGTTATTACTTATAATCGCGATTCCTCATCAACGCGTGTATTTTGAACCGTAATACTATTTTATGTTACTTTTCCTAGGATTTTAGCGAACTAACTAAATGAAGCGGCATTTTCCTTGTGCAGAGCAATTGTCCCCATCTACATGTCACATAATAATAATTCCACCACAATGTCATTGCATTCCAATCTACTACGTGATAAATATTAGGAAAATCTCTTTCAATGTAAAAATCGCAGGTATTAAAAATAACAGGTATGGAAAATAACAGGTGATTCCGCTTGCTATTACAAAATCACATGATTACGCGATAAGGAAGTTTCCTCTCCGATTGGTTTTATGACTTCATGTTTTATAATCATTCCTAATTCTAGATTGTTTATGGTGTCGCTAAATCATTGGTCTCTATGGTCCAACCATAGACAAATGATTTAATAGTCCCTGACTAGCCTAAAACTACTCTATGGATTTCAGACGTGAGACTCAAGTACATTATTATATTTTTTTCTAACATAACCAACAAAATAAATTATAATACGTAGAATAGCACATCAACTAAAAACCGCAATCGCTCAACGATTATTAGTCAAAATATAATTATTATTAGTTTTATATTATGCTGTTAGCGTCATAACTTTATAATATTGTACAGCATATCGCCGTCCTATAATATAAATTGAATCCTGCAATAACTTAGTTGGTTAATTCTGTCCAATCTCGCCCCCTTGCCTTTCCATCCGACAGCAATAATAATTAAACCGCCCCCTATTCTACAAATCTTTCTAAATCAATAAATGTTGAACTATGTCACCCTATCGACTTTTTACGATCCTAAAAATAACTCAACACAAGGCTGTATGAACCAGTTGCCTATGCCTATATGAAATCTATCACCAGGAATAGAAACAAAACTACAGTTACCATAGC
Source organism: Scoparia ambigualis (assembly GCA_963921215.1). Taxonomy (NCBI): domain Eukaryota; kingdom Metazoa; phylum Arthropoda; class Insecta; order Lepidoptera; family Crambidae; genus Scoparia; species Scoparia ambigualis. Next base: position 58,598,258 of record OY992502.1, on the reverse strand, counting down.
TCCTAACGTCAACAACAAAAATTGGATACCTGGTTTCAGTATTCAAGGAAACAATTACTAAAGGTTTCAGTATTCACAGATAACTCAACAATTTTAAAATTTAATACTCCAGACCCCCGGATAATAACTATATCTATGTACTTCGTGCACTTATGATACTTTGGGAAAACAACAACGTCTAACAGCCGCACGGTACCTGATGCTGGCGAAATCCACCATTAAATAAAGAAGGAAAAGATAATAACTGAAAGGTATTGTATTTCAAATAATACTCATTACATTATTGTTTTATAGTTTTATCTCCTTTGACCTTTAACCTAACCTGAAAATCTTTTTGTTACAGATTTCGTACAACAAAATTTTAGCTCCAGCTCTCATTGCGACTGTCTACAATATTGGTCTTAATCTATTATCAAGAACCCGTAATACAAAGTGTATGAATCAACTTTAGAAGATAACAACGTTTATTGTGAAAAGTGTCAAATTATAATTCACCCATTATCAAGAGCCCGTAATACAAAGTGTATGAATCAACTTTAGAAGATAACAACGTTTATTGTGAAAAGTGTCAAATTATAATTCTTCAATATCTCTGAATTAATTAATCTTCATTGAATTATTCCCTATTAAGCCAATTCTAAACTCACGCATCGCAACACGACAACAATTTGTGGGAAAAAATCCCACTTCTAAATTAAAGTATTACCGCTTGACTGAAATCCAATACAACTATATTAATGATAATTTATAACTTAACTTTCTGATCCTGGTCATGGCTTACCAAATTGTAACCTCCCCCCCCTTATTATAAATTTGCTACACCTTGATCTAAACCTAAATCTAATGCCTTTCACACCTATATGCCTAGCTAGCTTATAATACATACACACATCCTCGCCGCTTTACCTTAACTTAAATTATTATCTAATTCTTAAAACTAATTAACCTAATTTATCTACAATCTAATGGTTGTGTCTGGAGTTTTGTAGAGTGTGTAGCGTTTGTATGAAGATGGAACCTTAGCATAGCTTAATTCTATTTGCAGTGAATTTCAGTCAAGCAATGTAATATTATAATAACTACTATTTTGGCCAGATCGTCTAGTGAACCCTCCGTTGTTAACCGCATTTAAGTAACTCAAGTTCTTTCGTGAAAGTTTAGTAATTGGCTTATCCCTGTGTTAATTTATTTTCTCCTGACCTAATTACCTACCAGTCTATAAATCATAACATAAATATGTGTAGCCTAGCAATGACTCCGTCTGAACTGTGACCTAAATCCTTCACTGCAGCTGCGGGGAAGATTTGTAACCACTCAAAGGTAATCAGATGATAGCTTAGCTTGTAGGCATTATTATTTATTATCAGTAGCATGATACATAAGAAGCCTGGTGCAATTTATATAAAGGTTTAGTGGGATTATAAAAGTCTTGTGGAAGTATAAGTCTTGTGGAAATATAAGAGTCTTGTGGAAGTTTAAAAGTCTTGTGGAAATATAAGAGTCTTGTGGAAGTTTAAAAGTCTTGTGGAAATATAAGAGTCTTGTGGAAGTTTAAAAGTCTTGTGGAAATATAAGAGTCTTGTGGAAGTTTAAGAGCTCCAACCGCCGCTCCATAGCGTGCCATTACATCTCATTGTTTAATTATGGCCCCGTCCACTTTGGCTTTAACATTAATTATTAGCTTGTAGCTTTAATTCTCTCAAACTGAGAATTTACATCTCCTCTCAAAATCTAATTTCATTTTACATTATGAACTATGTGTTAGCAATTTAAATTCTTATTATTCCACATAAATCAATAGAGTTTATCTCAAGGCTTGCTATCATCCAAATATCCTTTTCACATTAAGAACTTAATTATTCAATGCAATAACTTATATTCAGTTCCGTAAAGGGTGGATAATTTAATCAAACGCCACTTCAGGCGGTGGCTAAAGTAGAATGCTATTAATACAGGTAAAATTACTTTTATTTACTCCTAGTATTTATTATACAGGTCTTATAAAGTTCCAATATAACTACATTGGATTGGCTGCATTGGCAGATTATCACATCTTAAGTTTATTAAAGGATGTTTAATTCATTCAATATCCTTGACTTTAGGAAGTGAACTGAAATAGAATACTATCATTTGAAGTAAATTACTTTGGGTTACTCTTAGTGTTCATTATACAGATCTTATAAAGTGTAATTACATCTCAAGTTTATTGAAAGATGTTTAATTCATTCAACATCCCTGACTTTTAGGGTAGTGAACTTAAGTTAATTATTTTTTCATTAACTTCCACCCTCTGTCTCTCAGACTGAGTGGTTAATTTGATAGACTACTAAATCATAGTTAGCATACCTTTAGTAGGTAGTAAATTAGGTAGTTAATTATCACTGTTAATCATTAAATAAATTACATTTAGAAGTTATCTTTTACTCACTTTAATAAGTATAAATTAGACTGTACTAGGTATTAGTCTGATTGATTAGATTGTTCCCATCAAATATTTCTATGTTTCATATTATTAGAAGTAAGTACTTACATATCTTAAGAGGTCTATTCATATGGTATTAGTAGACCATTGTCAGGCTAATTAGCTGGTTGCTATCAATCAATTATTTCTATGTTTCAGATTATTAGAAGCTCATAGCTTGCAATGTCTTCTTTCAACGACTTATCCTAGGTTCTAAACTGGTTTTAGTTGTTCAGTTTGTATCAGCTTATTTTTGCTAAGGTATCGGATGTAAAACTTTAACACCTTGAAGAGTGTAGCGATATGAGATCGTATTGCATCCCAGGGAAAGCTAAAAAATGCCTGTTTGGTCATTTCAGCATTAGAAATCAAACATCACAGTACGACTAAGCTTATTTGCTATAACTTTTTAGTATTTTTCTTGTAATAGGAAACCAGTCTAGACTTTTAGGTATTCCAAAGTAATGATGGTACGATATTATCATGCTTCTATTAATTATTTAAAATGAATAATTAATTGGTAACAACTTTAGGAAAACAATTAGAATTTTATCGGCCTGCGGTAACAGATTACTTGCCTAGCTAGGACCCACATCACTTCATCATAATTTTATTTAGCGCCGTAACTTAATTATCCCTACCTTATTGGTCTGAATTAATAACTAACCATATATATATATCCGCCTACCTATAGTTTCCTACAACTTTCCTCACTTGAAAATGCCTATATTTTGTCGAACTAACAGTCCCTTTTGTGTACCTTGCAAACTAGGCCAAGCCTCATTTAATTTAAATTCGTGGTGTGTGGTGAGAGTCGCATTGCCCCTGAAAGCAACTAACTCCTAAATGTTCTATCAGTCGAGCCAGTATACTCAGTGTGTTATTTTCCTATCACTACACTGTATGTATGGAGGTAGACTCGAGATTGGACTGGGTCATACGTGTCTACCTCCAGCTAAATGGTGTCTGACCTATCTTCAACTTTCACTAGGGAGACAACTGTCTCTCCCCCATTACTCCGTCGAAGATAGTGTATTGTTTAGCGTAATAGTGTAAAACGCCGATCTTATTAAATACAATCAAAGATCATCCAGACCGAAGTCTGTTGAAAGGTACATAGGTTTTCGTTGCCACCGTGATTCGTTTCCGCCGATGTACCCCAGAATACTTCATTCCGTTAACGGATTCGAGTTGCGATCGCAATAGTTTACTTTATTAATCACTTTCAATTTCACAAATCTTAATTAATATCGCAGCTCGAATATCACTTAGCGCACTATCAAAGCTCGGACACTATTTTCCCCGTATGAGTAGTACCGCACTCTTAAGTTGGACCGCACCGCCGATGTCCCAAAATTGAATGTCCGCTAATTTTCCCAAGCATCTTAACTTTCCCGCCACGCGCGCCTAAGATTTGCCCGCGCGAGTCCGCTTTTCTTCCCTTCAACCAATCGCTAGCCGTTTCCCCGATGCCCCCCCGCCTTCGCGTCGCGCCACGTGGAGCTATCATCCGACCTCTCTTTCTGTCTTTTTCTCAACCTCTCGCTCGCTCATTGCCGCTTTCGCCGCGCAATTCTAAAATTTTTCCATAATCTAACCAAATCTCGTCAGATAGCCAATATTACATCTTTGAATATCTAAATGTAGCCTTCTATTAACAATTCCCTCTCAATAATCCTCCACTTAAGCCAATAATCCTATATTTTGGGAAATTATCAAAAGTTCCGTATTCCGACCATAGGTGGCGCCCGCCCGTAGGTGAACCACTTTGCCGACCCCCAAAGCCCCGCGAAATTCAAAATAAAAATAAAGTCCTAGTCAACCTAGCAACCTTACGCGAAGCCCAAATAAATGACTTCCGCTAGACGCCGCCTATGTCGCAAGGAACGCACAGAGCAGTCCCCGCGAAATTCAAAATAAAGAAGTCAAACTAGCAATCTTATGCGAAGCTCAAGTAAATAACTCACGCTAGACGGCGCCTATGTCGCAAGGAGCACACAGAGCAGTCCCCGCGAAATTCAAACTAAAGATAAAGCGCTAGACCACTGACCATTATTCTGAACTAGTTTATTATTCCCTTTTCATGCTTATTATTAATGGTGCTACGCATTAATATTTATTTTAGTGCTACTCCCATGCATTCCTTACTAACGGACGGATACCATTCATTCTGTACCGTTACACCATGAAAAAGTTGGTGAAGAATGTGAACTAGATTAGATAGACCTTAGTCTTGGAATTTAAATGTCTTAAATAATGACAGCAGGGGCGCCATAATTATTTTGAATTTGCGGATGACGTCACAACTCCCACCTTTTGCAAAAAAAATATTACTCTAAATCAAACCATATTTTGTCGTTCTGTAAACAACAATATATATTTCCTAACTGATATATTTCCTATCCATCAGGTATCAAAATAAAGTGATGATTGCAACAGTTTATTTGTCTTATAGTATTTCTCTAAAAATCACTCGGAAATCGGTAACATACCTACGGACTTTACACGCTTTATCTAGTAGTAATAACGATGAATTTCTTACAACTTATTATCTAAATACGATCATTATATGCTCAATAACCATTTCTAATAAGAAACAGTACTTAAATTAGATAAATCCAATAAAAATAGCACACAAAACTCAGCGACTTATTTACTCCGACACAGAAATTGGCGCACCTGTCAACGTCGAATTTGACAGAATCGAGCACAGACTATGCGATATTTTGCGATCACGATGCATAAAATGTACCACAGAACCGAAATAATCGACCTTGTTTATACTAAAGTAGTAAGTCTATGAAAACACGGTACAAAGTCAAGTGGAAGAAAGCGGTCTCATGCGACCGCTTGGGGGCTGAGAGGCTAGACCAGAGTAATAGAAGAGAGCTAGTTCACATCTCACCTGGCAAAAAAGATAACGCTAAAGGTGCAAGCACATTTCTCTGAAAATCTCTAACCATCGATAATAAGGTTTGCGTATCCCTTCTGACGGACTACAATGCTTTATCCACTACCACAACCAAACAAAAATTGTCAACATTGAGAACCAAATCTGGAAGACTTAAGTCATTAGAGGCAATCTTTTTTAAAATCAAAACACAACATTTACCAGGAAATTTGTGGGCAGTAAAACGTGAATACAAACGGGAATGCCGCGATTATTGGGACCTTAAGTCGGGCGATAGGCTCAAATGGCCCTTGAAATCTTACCGGACGTTATTGAAAAAGTTGGCGAAGAATTGGGGCAATCGTGTCTAATGTTATGGGTATTGCTTTTCTACTTCTGGGAGTTGTAATGGTACTATTGATATTATCCACTCTAATATTGTAGAGGTGATAGTTGATTTATGATTGTTATGATAAGTTGGCAATTTCCTAATGTTTCAGATGGTACTAAGAAAAAAAATGCCATTGCTGATATTTTGTCGATTCTTCTTAGTAAATGGGTCTCCCGCCGTTGACTTAAAAATAAACAATTAGAATCGATGACATTGGAAACATTAAGAGTGAATGAATTGTTATCACGAGCTTATAAACATCCCACGTCCCATAGCAGCACATGGGGGGATTGTGCCATGACCCACGCTGCCCCAATGCGGGTTGGTGGGTTTTAACGACTGCCTTCTGCAAATTTTTGCATTCACAATGCTATAAAATAGGATCGATATAGCAGTGGACCGGCAATCCAAAAATAATGGGTTAGAATCCCATTAGAGCTCTCCTGAGACTGGTTGTTTTTTTTCTAGTAAAAAATGTATCCTAATACAACATTAAAATGTAACAGTAAATTCAGATCTACTAGTAATCGTTTCGAGTCTTTTGGTTCGGCTCTACATTACTACGGTTAATTCACGCTATACAGGATCTTATCCTAAAGTCCATCCTAAAGTTTGAAATTGCGTATCAGATCTGGGCATTTAGGTCGATTATCACATACACTCAATAGCAATAAATCCGGACCACATAACCTCTCGCACAAACCATTTAAATAAACCTATAAATCTCGGACAATAACAATGCTAGCTTATTGAAATAATATGTATTCAAGAGATAATTAAATACTCCTTAAAATAGGTATTAAAACTTCTTAGTTATTGTAAAGCTATGTCATAAAAAACCCAAATTTAAAAAAGGGAGACTTTATGAAACTTGGTTTAAAGCATGCCAAACCACGTAAACGCAGTAATGGAAGCACGATGAGGCAATACGAAGTATTAAAATTCAAGAAAATCGTAATGTTGTTCCAAAATGTTTCCTATTTTGTTCTAAGGCGAAATCAGCAGTTTTTTTTCTTTATGTCATTTTTGTAAATTTAATGTTACGACACAAATTTTATTACTTTTATTAAAGGAGTATTTCATTATCTATTAAACACAAATTATTTCATAAAGCTAGCATTCTTAGTTTCCGAGATTTAAGGGTTTCTTTAAGTGACCCGGATTCATTGCTCTCGAGTGTAGTTGATTTTTTTTTTATGTTCACTTAATACGATGGTCCAGTTGCGGGATTATATACCTATAAGAAAACACATAGTATTACATGGTTCGGAAGGAGAGATTGAAATGTTGGTCGTTTCAAAAATAATTTGCAGCCTCATGTCATGACGTTACCTACCGTCGATTATTTTTTATCGAATGCGTTCTGTTTTTGGCAAATTACTCTTTCCTCCCTAAGGGTAGGAGCGATATCACGGGGGCTAGCTAAACAAACAAGAATAAAAAAGTTTGCAAAAAAATAACAATTTGATTTTAAACTTTTTTATAGCTACCTGTTTAAATAGGTTGGTTACTTTCTTTTTGTTACTTCAAAACAGGGGTGTTTATAAAAAGGATAATTTTACTTAATATACTCTTTACTTTAAAACTTAGTCACATTAGTCTAAATCTATTACTTAGACCCATCTAATAGTGGTTACTTAAAATGGAAACATAAACCAACCACGGAATGTGGTGGCACTATTATCTAGCTAATTGAGGAGACAAACAATCCCATCGTAACCCTATCCACCACCAATGTCCCCGACATCCCTTTGAGATAAAGATAATATTGTAAAAACGATCATGCATGTTTCAAAGTTAACGTGTACGTGGTGACGTGCAGAATATCCTCCATAGTACTTTTCAACCAGTTGAGTTAATTAATATTTTATGTCAACCCTTTCACTTTTCTTCGTCTCCTGAGGCAAGAAAGTTGAATATGATGTAGCTGTAGGTAATAAAGTACACTTCTAAGCATATATGATAAAGTTTGAAATTAACCATCAGAATATTGAAGTTGTCAACACAGCCTTAAGAGTTTTTCCATGAAAATCTCACCAAATTTCACCTTGCCTAACTTTATATTTTACCAAAAGTTTGGAAAGCGCTTCCAAGTGCTTTGGAGGTAAATCGGATGATATATCGACGTACGTAATACAAAGTAATGATCATAACGCATATTAAGCGAATATGACCCATATTACAATAGCATAAGATTGGAAAGGTCGAATGTTGTTACGGTTGGAACGCTTGACGTATTACACTCAGTACACAGGCGGTTGCACTTACCTGGCACCTCTTCCTGTTCAAGTAATGAAATTGAACGCTTAATTTAAATGGCATAGTCTTCTTTAAAAAGATTTTAATAGGTGACATTACTAATGCCACTGTAGTATTAAGCAGAGTAGAGGCTCTGGTCTGGAGGCACCGGTCTTACCTGTTAGCTAAGCCACCGTTAGGACCGGTGGCTTAGCCACTAGACCACAAAAGGCAGTTAATACATACCGGCAACTTACAATTTTGTTGTTTTGTTGCATAAGTTTATTTACTTTTTATGTTACTTCTTTTGCACATTTTTGTGTTCTACATGGGTTTTCCATTTTAATGTAGCTTTTTATTTTAGTAATTTTTTAATACTGATACATATCACACTTTAGCATTAGTATAAAAAACTTTGTAAACCTAATTTATTTTATGTAATGTTTGTAAATGTAAATATAAATTTTATTGTCGTGTGCTACTCTTTGTAATACAGCCGTATACGTTTCAATCTTGTTGGTTTTCTTAACTGTAGTTATAACATTCGCCTCAAGCTCGAATGAATAGACATTTACCGGAGTTCAGCCCACCACAGGGAGCAGACGATGATTCGGCAACTCCCAGCGACGTTGATGTATCACTCGGGTCCAAACAATGTGGGATTTGTAGCTAATTCCCGAGTAGAGTTGGATTTCAATAAATCCAAGCTATGAAATATAAATATATGTAATGATGTAATGATAATATCGTCTTTGACGTGGATTGCAAAGTCAAATTTGGTTTTAAAGAGTTTTGCTGTTGCAGAGCACACAGTGCAACTGGCCTTTGGAGTTGTAGATATAGGAATAGGAAGACTTGGGATAGATGTTTTAGATACATTAACCACAATGCAGGTGACTATTTAGTTACCACTAACTAAATTGGTTAGTAGTAACCAAGTTCCCAAAGTGAGTCTTGGCCTCCGATAATAGGATCCTCCATCTGGTTCGGTCCTGCGCCTACTCTTGCCAGTCAACCGCGTGAAGCTCCCTTTTTAAATACAAAAAAAACATGAAATCCGAACCGTCGGCCGACACGGCCGGGTGTTCACAACAAGCATTCGGCCTCACAAGAAGTTTAACTCTTTAGTTCCATGTCATACCAACTCTGTTCATACATAGGTAATGGTTGGACAAGCTCGATCGTTTAGAAAAGTTGGTCTCACATGGTATTACAGTGTTAAGCTATTTGGACTGTACCGACGTCCCTAATTAGTAAGGGCATTTCAAAGGGTGCGGGTTCATTGCGCTTCCCCGCGGCGTAAAGTTAGCTAAAACTGGAGACTCGTTTAATTTCTTGTTCGCATTTTGTTTTTTGCGGCCTGTTCAAATTTGTTGTGCCAATCCGTTCCTTTGAAATGCGAAGTCAGCAAATTTTCCTCGTCACAGTGAACAATTTATTTTTGTAAATAAAAAGGAAAAACTGGTAGATATAATGTAGACGGAGTAGTTTACGTGTTTGATTTAAAATTTTGCTAGCAGATCGGCTAAAGCGTTCATACATTACATAATAATCACGACTATTGTCCCCGAAGGGTAAGTCAGAGACTAGGCAATGAGGACAACAAAAGCAGTCCTCTACCAAAGTCGACTTTTCACCAAATAGCGACACATGTGCTCAGCGTGACAGGTGGTGAGCCTAACGCCGCTCTATATGCTGTTGGATGTATGTGCAGTTTTTATTCCGTTAGTCGCCTTTTACGACACCCAAAGAAAGAGATGGGGGGGGGGGGGGGTAATATTCTTTCACCGCTACACGACATGGTTACTGAATCATTCGGTTTGCGATTTTGCCAGTTAAGCAAATTTCGCAATGCTCGGTCATCTGCCGGATTGGTGATCATAATAAATTGAAAACCTCGAGCTCCTTCGTACTTCGGAAAACACGTAAAGCCGTTAATCCCGGTTTGTGTCGTAAAATGGCAGTCGTCTCATCTAAATAGCTCTGTTTATAATGTAATGTTGAAAAAGTTAAATAAATATTTAAAAACTATTTATTACATACAAAAAACCCCTAAAAGTTCAGCACTTAAATTGCACCCAGGTATTATTATAATACGGCATTATAGTGGAGAGCAGTTTAATTAATCCGGCAAGATGTATGGCATCAGGAAATTGCTCGTTAAAACTTTTAACCGAATACGCTGCATCACCGATTGCTGAAGACTATTTGTTTGTTTCGAAGAAACATAGGTATTTATAATGAAGTAAGTTCTTAGGATATGTTAGCACGTCTATTTAATAATTTAAACTTTATCTTTTCCATTAATTTTCTTGAACTCAAAAGGACGAATTTATAATTATAACAATTAAAGAAGGAAGAAGTAAGAGAAGAAGTTATAATTATAACGATTCATATTGTTAAGTAGGATGGTCACTGTGCTGTAGTTAAGTGGCTAGACTGACGCTCTCAAACTCATGTTCAATTCCCAGCAGTATTCCACCGTTTTTGATGGTTCCCGCTGTGAAAGTCGCTATCGTCACTAGGCAAGAAGGACATACATTTAATTAATAAAAATAGCACTTACGAGTATAAGAATAAGTTAATGAAGCAATAACACTTACACTGTTTTTAATGGTTCCCGCTGTAGAGGTCGCTATCGTTACTAGGCAAGAAGACATATTAAATGTTTGAATGTGACGTGCATGTATAAGAATGTTACGAGAGAGTTAATGAAGCAAAGTAAGAGTATCAGTCAGGATAGTATCGAATGGAAAGCTGCGATCTCCGCCTACCCCTCTGGAATACGGAGATAATAATATTGTATGTGTTTGTGTTAATTTAACGAACATTATTAGGTTCTATTATTCAAATAATGTCACCTATTCCAGCAAATTGTACTACAAAGAACAACTGTAACATTTCACCCGCAAGTCCAATTAACATTCATTTGTTTTCTTTCCTTTTTGTTTTTTTTCCAAGTTTTCTTAAGTTGCTTCCCCCATTGCTTAATATACTGGGAGTGCCGCCGCCATCTCCTAAATACGATTACTGTCAGCAATTACAAGACCCATATCAACGCAAGCAAAAGCTATTTAAGCCTCCAGTATTTGACCATCCGTTTAGAGAACAAGTACCCATATCTTCTCGGCGCGCTTAATTAAACGAGACTTCTGAATGGGGGCGAGAACGTAACGTAGATATTGGCCTGATTTTTAACGGCATTCACGTTAGACTCAATATTGAAAATGACCACCTCATCTACCTCAATCTTTGGTTTACTTACTCGAGGTATACTTTGAATCCTTTTAAAAAAATTGTAATGTTGTGCAAATTAATTGGAGACCAGTGGACACCCAAAGCCAATACCCGAGGTAAAAAGAAGACCTCCTAAAAGATAGGTTGAAGATATCCAAAGATATGGAGGCCGCTATTGGATTGAGAGGGCGCAAGACTGCTGGATGTGGAGAGAAGGAGAAGAGGACCTATCTATACCAAAACTGGACAGATTTGTTAAGGAGCCTCTTTGTTATTTTATATTGATTTTATTTTAATTTAAAAACAGGTGTTCATTATATTTGAAATAGAGAAAAAATGTAATGTCATGAGAATTTGTTTAAAAAAATATACAAGAGAAAAGCACGTCATTGTTTTATTGCAGATCTTTTAATAGAAAGTGTTCTTCATGTGAACCAAACATTTTACGTGGTTGATTTGCTCGTGGCGAGACGTTATTATAGAATATTAAACTAGCTTCTCGAATATTTTACACAGATGATGGGCCATGATGATGATGATGATGATATAAACGCTCAAAGCATTCCAGCACTATATCCTTATTTGTTGACCACCTTCTCCAGTAACTAGAAAATTCATGCCATCCTTGTGTCTGTATCAATCCTAAAACCCTGTCTCTTTTCTACCTCCTACCCGTCTTCCTAGATTTCACCACATTCGCAATGACATGACTGGTAAGGGTGGCGGCGGAGTAGCCAATTACTTCAAAGGGCACTTAACTTTTAATATTAACATATCCATCTGCCTATTGTGAATCTTCTTAGCATCTTTTCATCGAAGTCCTTTTGAGTCACTGAAAGATACTCTTAGGCGTTTTCTACAACCGACACCTTACACATTGATTAATTTACTTATTTTTTTCCATCAAACGGACCGCATGCTCATTTGCCGACTCAGTAACAAAAAAAAAGAAAAAAAAATACCAAAAGGTAATAAGGTATAAAAGGGTAAAAAGGTAAGGTAAAAAAACCACCCCATCTCTTTCATTATCAATCAACTTTGAAGAGTTATTAACTATTAATTGTCCTAAAATGTTGTATAAGGCATTTTGCCAATTTTTTGCAAACATTTCTGACGACTATTTTAAGTATGTAACTAATTGTAGTCATAGAAATAATAAATTATGGATTAGTGACAATTTAAAAGTTTTGATTCAAGAAAGTAGTAAGTAATTTGAAATTTAGAGCAAGGACCCTAAAAATATGTTAATGAGATTAAATAATATCAGATAGGAATAAATGTCATAAAGCCATTTTAAAAGGTAGCAGTAACTATAAAAAGAAAATTATTATATACTGTAATAAAAAAATTAAAAGATTTTGAAATAAATTAATATTATTATGTTAATAATATTAAAAAATATGAATTGTCAAAGAAGTACCTATCTGAGATATTCGTAATAATATTTTACTGCTTTTAATAGGTAGAGTAAGTACTAAGTTGATCTTATGCATGCGTACAATAAAAAGTGGTGGGATAGAAAATATTATGTAAAAGAATCAGAAATAAATATAAGGTGCCAACCGATGACTAGTAAAGATATATTCTGCTCTGCTATGCTAATTTGATGAGTTCTAAAAATTCTCCGGGTGTGATCTGATGTGATATCTGACTTAAAAACTGCTGCGGATAAGGTTAGTCTAGTTTAAGCAAAGCTGATCAACTTGGCCGTCATTCTAGCTAAATTCCCAAACGAACTAAAACATGCAAATTGTGCGACCCGTTCACAAGAAAGGTGACAAGAATTTTTTTTTCAATTATAGACCTATATCAATTACCACCTAGTGTGAATAAATTAATTTTAAAAAAGCATCGTTGAACAACTAGGAAAATCATAAGAATTTCCTATTAAATAAATCTGACAGGGTTTCAGAAGGAAAAAAGTACATACAGTCTTTTGCCCGTTTTCATTTCGTTTGGTGTCAACGTGACGAAGTGTCCCTTCAAAAATTGTTATTATAACAAATATATACTTATGTCAAAGCTGCCACTATTCCGCTACGATTTATTATGGGACTAGCGGCCGGCCCGCGCCGTCGTCCACGCTAACTTAGAAAGACCTTCATAGTTCAGCCATTTAAAAAAATATATCTACAAAATATAAATAAAAACCATTTTCAGTCAATGCTCTATCTTTTAGTGAAAACCGCATAAAAATCCATTTCGTGGTTTAAGAGAATAGTGCGGTGCCACAGACAGAGGAAAACGGCGACTTTACTTTATAATATCGCCGTCATTCTGCCAAAACCGATTATCTGCAGTTTTGAGTTATGAGTTAAATATATCAATCGATTCAGTTTTTTCAGATCTGTCGTCTGCCAATATCGGTTAAACGCAGAAACCCATAGTTACAGTGATACTCTGTGCAAATACCGGCTAATTTATCCATTTCTGTAAAAAGTCCCCAGACAAAAACGATTAAATTTGTTTAACGATATTACGCTTGCTAAATATGATTTAACACATTTAATTGATTTTCTCATTTACGCACTGGAGCAGGTCTACAGATGATTTATTCAGCCAAAGTATTTCAAATGCCGTTACCCGGTTTTGGAAAATTATTTACTCATTGAAAACTTTAATAACATACGTCAGCAAAAATTTCATTATTAACTTTAACACATTTTGGCACGCGCCCTTAACATGCAAGATGAAATAATAATTTTGTAAAAAAATGACTGTATGCATATAATTACTTTTGCATTTAATTGCAACGTTACTACGGGTTCTATTATATAAAGTCTTTCCAGCCAAAAGCGATTAAATGTTGAAACTCGATCACTAAGTAATTATTTACATTGATAATAACAATGTAGTGTGCACTCCAGCTGCAGTGTAGTGCAAAGTAGCCTATGCGTTAATCTTTTGCCTTATCTATCTACTTACCGAATTTTATACAAATCCGTTCAATAGTTTCGGGGCCTCCGTTAGGGCCGAGTGTTTGACCAGGATAAGATGAAAAATCAGATAGATTAAGTAACTACTACAAGAATGAGTAGCTTAAATCCCATATTTAAGAAGTGTAATAAAAAGTACCACCCCCTCTCTTCCCTTGGGTGTCGTAAAAGGCGACTAACGGACTAAAGACTACACAAACATCAATCAGCTTCGAGCGGCGATGGGCTCACCACCTGTCACGCTGAGCACATGTGCAGTTGCTATTTGGTGAAAAGTGGACTACACTATGGCAGATGACTGCTTTTGCGGTCGTCAATGCCTAGTCTCTGACTAACTCTTCGGGGATAATGGTCGTAAATAATATATAATAATAGTCGTAAAATTAAATTCCTAGGTCGGAAAAAGCATTGCATCGGATTTTTCAGTTCATAGGCTGGGTTTGTGATCACCAACCTGCATTTGAAGAGCGTGTTTATCAAGCCAATACCCTCAATTGATTGATTTTAATGATGGAACCTCTTGCCCAGAATTATAACAGCATAGGCCTATACTTTACTTTAATTTATTCTGACCATCGTTTTGACGTATAATGACCAATAATAGAATGTTTTTTCTCATAATATGACACATTCGCATATTGACGTATCGGCATTTGGACTAACACGCAAAATTTTGCATACGTGAAAAGACGTATCCGTATAATATATCCGTATAACCCGTTTCATTTTTAAACTAAAGAAGGAAATCAAATTTTATGGTTTTCAATACTAATCTCCAAATCATAATAATGTCCAAAAATTTACGTTGTCCAATAATAAAAATGCCCTAAACTAAAAACTATCAAAAATAAAAATATCTAAAAATAAAGAAATAATGTTCAAAAATAAAAATGCCTAAAAATTAAAATGCCCTGTAGTAAAAATTCTCTAATTATGCTAATAATAATTTATAATTTGTTACTACTGACCATGTGGAAAGGTAATGTGAGAACGTCCACGTGCGAATCCCAACAGTGGGACGATTAGAGGTTGATCATATACGTTGAATATGAACTTTCTTTTCTAATATCTATATGTAATCAAGCTATCTTGTATCTCGCATTTTCTTCTATCAATTTTCTATATAATCAAGATATCTTTCTTGTCTGCCTTTCCTTTTCCTAAAATCGTTTTATACATCAAAGAACTCGTTCAGTAGTTATCAGACCCGTATCAGATTAAACACACTAGTTACGGCAACCAATTTCTCATCCTCCGCAAGACCCTTATCTGAGGACGTGCTTAATTAAACTGGAGCTTTTGATAAGTTATCTCGAACCCTGAGATTTATAAGAAAACCTTCTTCACTATGACCGTGAACCATGTAGGTATTATAGATTGCATGTGAATAGGTATTATAATTCCGTAACTGAGCCCTGCTCTTAATAGGAGGGCTATATTAAGTGCAAAAAACGACTATTAGTATGGATGCTTCTAAATTGCGAAACAGCTATTCCATACAAAACTGCTAATTCCATGTTTACTTTTGCCGCCTACCAATCGTACTGCTTAGTCTTATGGTTACTGGTAGATTTTATACATTAAGTCAGTCTTTCTGACATAAGCGACAGTTACAAAATAAAGATTTAATTATCAGCAAGTTCTTAAAATCTTTGAATAAAGTTAACGTTGTTAAAATTATCAATTCTATTTTTTTTGTAAATGATTTTACGTAACATAATACACACATAACTTAATACACAGTCCTATGAATATTATATACTAACATTTTATATACACATCATAACAAACAAAATGAATTCGATAAAATTTTATTCTTATTAAAGTTACTCGTGAATTCTATGTCCTGAATGCTGGCATTTTGTGTTAGCAAGATATTGAGAAAAATTACGGTACCCATCATATTTTATCAACATGGTAGGTTAACGATGCCCTTAATAAACTTTATGACTTGAATAGGGAACAAAATAAAAATACGTTTTAGTGCTATGAGTGCAAAGAAGCACTTGAATTATGAACCTCACATCTCAACACACCCTCTCGCAAAAAAAGCGAATTTGCACGATTAGTATTTTTTGTATACGTAAGAATAAAACATTATAAAAAATAAATCAAAATTAAACGTGCTTTTTATCACAAAAAAAAATTATGAATCCTATGCCTTTTGCCATCTAGCGTGTAATAGATGAAACATAATTTCCATTGCTTAATAAAGTTTTTCATAGCAGCGACATCTAGCGTGTAGTAGCAAGCTTAAGTTACATTTGTTAAACTTGATGCTTTTATATTAAAGTAATAGGTATCTAGAACTTTGTATAGGTGGCGTGCATTGCAGTACAGTACAATTCATTCTTTCCATTTCTTGAAAAAGAAAATTTTAACCTTTCATCTACTTTTGTCATAGACTTTAAAATATGAAAAACAAAATCATTATTGCTGATGTTGTAAACTAGGCGTAACTTTATTCACAATTAACCTTACTATTAAGAAATCGAGTTACTACTTTCTTACTCTATTTATCAATTTGGTTGGTTTACTGGTTTGTTATTAAGCACCTGAGTTTCAAATCCCGTTATAACGCTTTTTGTTCAAATTTTAACTTATTTAACATTTGAAAGTACTCTTAGAGTAGTATAAATTCGTGAACTTGATTCCTAACAAACACCGCTATAAGCGGGTGTAAAATTCATTTTATTAACAGTGTAAGTTGCAAAGTACTCTAAAACGATGCTTGTGAGTTTCAAATTCCGCTATTCCAAATCTAACCAATGACAAGCCCAGTATTAGGTCACGTGAAGCAGCAAATTAGTATGGGCGATTCCATTACCTGCGAGTGTGTTTGTTGTGGGTTTTTATTGTTTTTGTGCGTAAAAAATGGAGGATTTACAACAATTTATCAAGAAATTGGAGCCCGGTAAAGCACGCAAGAGATTAGTCGATAAATCATAGTGGAAGCGTGAAGTATTGCGTGAAAATAAGTTCTACTAAACAGTCAACTGCCATTCCAAAATTTGTTAAGTAAAACAGAACCAAGATTAAGTAAAATTTTAAACACTGAAAAAAAAAGACGACAACCTCAGGCGGGAATCGAACCACGCGTTATTCGATAAGCGTTAATAAAACGCTAAAATATAAAACATTAATCTAGAACCAAGATTTTTTTTGCTTAACCGACGAGTAACTTAATTGTGATTATAAATTTCCCGAAAGCAAAACGTTATATCTTAACAAGCTATCGATTTCATACGAATGTGTTTGATGCATATTTGTATGAACTCCGCAGCATTTATATGAAAGATAGGACTGGATAGATTAAAAGTACCGTTTGGCTTTCGGGAAATTTATAAACACTAAACATAGTTGCTTGGTTTAACTTTTATTTAAGATACTAATTCTGTAAATTACCTACTTAATACCCGTAAATGTGTAAGTTTTTTTTACTTTTGCAACCTAATGCACAATATGCAAAACAATTGCATGTTTGTTTGTTTGTTTTATTCCTGAAACTTTTGTATATTAAAACTGATTATAATTATTAATTAACACTAATTTTCTGCATTTTTATTTTATTACTTATGTTGCATACTATTGATCATCACCTCAGAATGATGTTAATTTTAAATAGCGCTATTTCACAACGGTTAGTTGCAAATGCCCCCTATAACAATAAGTAAGTTTCAAAATCCGCTATATCAAAAATCAAAACCTGTTTTAAGCTGGTTTTTGTAGTGTTGCTAGCCTCTTTTATAATTGTTATATTGGTATGTTTGAGTGCCATGTACATAATTTAAAATTGCCTACGAAAGTGGTTTTGTTTTTGTTCAAACATTTTTTTTTAATTCTGAAAAATTTGATTAAATCGTTTTAGCGGGATTTGAAACTAGACGACTCGACCTGACAAAAACGAATTTGTTGATAGATTTTTTTTTTTTCATTTAGTGTCATAGTTATACCTACTACAGCTGATGTTGCCCCACAGCAAACCTTCGCTATACTACTGAATTGTAAACCCATACTAAACAAACGTAATAGCATGGGATAGGTTAACAACGGGTTTAGTATTTTAAAATTTACACAATAACACATTTAGTCATTTTTTAATCAAAAGTATAGTTTAGTTTTAATTTCGTGTACACTGCTACACTGTTTAGATGACTGTTGCAAAAATAATATTTATTTATTTATTTATTCATATGTTGCTATCATGTACAAAAATATAAAAGATGTTACAAAGTGATGTCTTAGGTAAAGTACATGACCCAGTAAGGGTATTGCAAACACAAACACAATTTAATTACTTAAAAAAATACATAAAAAGATTATAATCATAACAATTAAATTAAATAAACATTTTATATAAAAAAAACAATAAACATAAACTTAAAATTAATAACTTTTATTAAAGTATTCTTTAACAAAAATATTTTACTAGCTTTTACCCGCCGCTTTGACCGCGAACCGCGACCAAGGTATATAAACACGAAAAAAAGAGAGACCCAGAGCAAATACTCTTGTTTATACTGGTGCTATCTATCCATTATGTTATTTGATTCCGTTCTCATGTAAGAATTGCATTATAACCATTAAAACTGGAAATCAACTTTTTTACACCTAATTACTCATGCAAGGTTATTTGTATTTGACTCATGTCAATGTCTAAAGTTGCCTGAATTTCGCGATATGTCACATGTCGATCTTCCTCAATCAGCTTACGCACGGCATCAACGTTGTGATTGCAGTTTTTGGGCGACCTTGACGGGGATCGTCACACAGATTGACACTTTCACGTTGAAATTCCGCAAACCAGCGATTAATTGTGGTTTTAGATGGGGCTTCATCACCAAATGCAGAAAGCATCGGATTAATATACTATTTTTGTGTTAAAGCACTTCGAAAGTCATAATAGATCATTGCTCTTGAATTTTCTCGAGTCAATTCCATTTTTACACCGACTTTACAAGTTCGACAAGACCTTGTGACGAGACCGCGTTCTTCTTTTAAATATAAATAATTGGTATTCGATTAATAAATCCAAGAAGATTTGATTATAAACACTTTATTATGCCAGGAACAATGGTAATATTCCATTCCCGATACTTTTAGTGCAGATAATGTATACCGGTGAAAATCTCCATCACTGCAGTTATCATTTATTTCACCTGGAACGTGCCGAAGAAGATTCCCGTACAGACGAACCTATCTATCTACCAAAATTTATAAAACTGTTTTGCGATCTAAGCATGAAAGCGTAACTAACAAACCAACAAACTTTCTTTCACGTAATAAGATTTCAATCAAACATTACCTATGAAACGTTTGGCAGACTTCCAGCTATAAAAAGCTTTTTAAATTGGTCAATACCTATATTGAATTAATGTACTTTTTGCGAGTTAGAGACACATACAAAGACTCCAACTAAACCCTTTTCGTTTCGGGGTTTAAAAATTGTTTTGTAAATTGCACTATCTAACATTGCACATTTAATCCTAAATAATTTCCATTATAGTACTTTGCAGTATTAATATCCATTACTTCATGCAGTAATCCAATGGGCAATGGACACGGTTACACAGGATAAAGCTTAAATTTTCCGACCGACGACGATACAAAGACCTTTTTAAAACTATATTGTAAAAACACTCAATGTAGTGGCATAAATCCGATATATGCTGGCGATATATCTCGCTATATTCTCGTAACGCTGCGAAACAGTGGCAGTATCAGATAAAGGCTGACCGCACATTGGCTACTTTCACATGCGACTAGTTGCATTTAATAATAATAATTATTATTATTATTTATTTCAGGCACAACCTGCCCCATACGATTTATTTTCTTGTTCGCTGAGTGAGCTCACCGAATTAGCTTTTAGTAGTAACTACATTGTAAATAACTGCACCATCGCATTAGGTTCAGCCTGTAAGGATTGTGTATGTTCTTTTAAATAAATAAATAAACAATAAAAAAATATTTAAATGTTACATACAATGTCATGATGCAAATGCAAAATCGAATGATAATGTTCTTAAACCATCAGTAAGTTCACACTTTACCCGAAATTCTATTAAAACTCTATTATGGGTGGCATCGTTAGTTAAAACTAGACTAAGAGATCTCATTCATATTTATCGAAAACAAGTTATTATTACATTAACAGTAACAAGGCGGAGTTTAAACAAATCACCAATCAAGTTTAAAAAAAAACTTAAATTGTGTCTTTCACTGTACAACTCTCATTGAGTTACATTAACTGATAAATTTACCCCCACGACACTGTTAACCGGAACCTGCCCTCGCGTTTTCTGCTCTCGTCATTCGACTTCAATTCCTCAGATAATCTAGTGGAGTATAAGGAAAAAACCTTGACCTGCACAAGAAATTGTTTGGCCACTACGGCTTGAGCCAAACCACAAGTGTGTAGGCCACTAGCGACTCTAGTGGCAGTAGCTCATGTTCGGACAGCCTAAGTGTTTAATTTATTGCGCTGCGGGATGCCAAAATGCTGGCGCGTATAGATACTATCGTGATTGTTGAAAAGTTTTTATGTTAATTCAGCGCTTTAACTCGTTCCGAGTGGAGTTGTGACAAAATCGGTTAAGCCTTTTGTAAATGAAAGGGACATTCATTCGTGCAATAAATAATTTGTAGCAAGATACAATTATTACAGCGGGCTTTTTACTGAGATATTTGAGAATTTCCGATATTCAGCCACAACCCATCCTTTTACCTATATTAATTATTGTGATGAATTATGTTACGGGCTGTTACGGACTTTCACTGAGACCTTTTAAGGTTTTATCACGACAATGATTAAGCTGTGTCTTAGTTTTTATTCATTCACAACAGGGGAATATGTCTATATTCATCTTACTAAACTGTAAGGGCCAATAAGACAGGTGGAAGAAAGACCGAAGATGAAGAAATGAAACAAAAACAGGATCTAAAAGATGGTAAGCTGGGCCGGGAAACGGGCGTGATCTATAATTTCTATATTCATGTAAAATGATAAGAGTGGAAAATGTTGATGGATTTGACTAATCTATTTTCTCGTAAAAGTACCCCGTAAAGGATGATTGCGAGTACTTAACTCTAGAAAGAAGAAGAGTGAAGAAAACTACAGTAGTATCGAAGTAGCGTCACTGGACGAGACTGTTAATCAAACTTGCAACTTTAGTGCCATACAATTTATAATAGAAGCTAACTCTCTCGAATGATGATTTAAACTTGCACTAGGCACTCAGACGCAAGTTGTAGAATTAAACCTCAAAGAATAGCACTGCAGATTTGCATGACACTAGACTACTAATCTCAGCCGTACGGACTGCAGAAGATAGACGGCATTATTGAAATTAAGTCCAATGTAAGTTGCTTGAAATAGATCACGTATTTAAGTACTGATGAGGGCGATACAATGCCGTGTAAACAAATTACATAACTAATTCAGAGCAAGATGAACATTCTAATTGTATAGGATATACTAAAAACTATCTTCTATCTATTTATATCTTCCACCTTTGTATAAATTATATTTAAAAAATTGAGAACTTGACTTTAGAATATTAAATTGACTTATTAACGTCCAACCCAAATTCCCGGATCAAAAGATGATTTTTTACACAGTTGCACATTAGAAAAAAGGCCGCATATTTTGTAGTGCCTAGACCTTAGAGCAATCAACCAACAGGAGACGCCACTGGCAGACGTTCCCCTCTGCCAAGAGGGTATGCCTAATGGTCATACCCGTTTTATAAAACTAGTTTTCGCGTGTCACTGCACCATTTGCATCTCACAGTTGACGCGTCACGACGGGAGCAAATAATGCGAAATTGCAGCGTGTTTTCGTGCAAAAAGCGAACATATACAT
This sequence comes from Scoparia ambigualis, assembly GCA_963921215.1. Taxonomy (NCBI): domain Eukaryota; kingdom Metazoa; phylum Arthropoda; class Insecta; order Lepidoptera; family Crambidae; genus Scoparia; species Scoparia ambigualis. The sequence continues at coordinate 58,576,241 of OY992502.1, read as the reverse complement.
CAAATGTACAAAAGGATAGCGTTACTTTTCATCTGTAAGTATGTGCAATGCACTAAATTTGCAATAAACTGAAAAATATTGTCAATCAAAAAGTGTTGCCACTAGAACGACAAGCTGCAACTTTGCGTAACTTTTAAAGTTAAACGTGCTAACATTGAAAACAACTTTTATGCCCCATTCATTATTGTTAAAACTATTTTTCACTATGGATGCTAATTAAATGAATGATAGATAACTATTTATTAATTGTTACTTATTTTCATTTTCTTCAGTCTTTTTTAACTAAATTGCTTTAAAAATTATCAATACTATTAAACTGTATGTTTATGACCAGTCTTCATCTTATTGTTTATTCTTGTTATTAATTTTTCAGATTTTCAATTAAGATTCGAGATGTTTGGATCCGAGTTTGTGGAAATCATGTTTCGTGGACTCCTATACGCACTAGCACACTTGCTCACAGCATTTACAAACTTATGACAAGAGGAGATTGAAAAAGCGTGTCGTGCCTACTCTCGTTTTCAGAAGCTTTGTATTCTTCGATCACTTAGAAAAACTAGATGCACAATCAAGGCTCTCAATACGTCTGCACAAAAAGAGTTCGTTATCTAGTGAGATGTTTTGATACTTATTTTGTTTAGTGAGCTAAATGTCAACATGAAGAAGAGCAAACGTCAATTAATGTATATGTCAAAGCTGCCACTATTCCGCTACGATTTAGTAGGATTGTAAATCTATTTTTATATGGTGTTTGAAGTTTTTATTATGATAAAGTACTAAACATTACTTCTTTAAAATACTTCCATTACAAATAAAGATTATTGAAATTGTTGTTTAGTTTTCTCATTTTGTTTTCCCAACTTTAAGAAATACTTAAAGATGAAAAACCTTTATTCAGATAGATAATAGGAATATTTTATAATTTTTTGGAATAGGAGCAGTTAATGTAGAAGGTTCATTTTCATCTTGTTAGTCTAATTTCGTACTCATAATCTTCTTCTTAGAGGACCCTTCCTACACTAACTACCTAAAAATAATTGATCGGCGTTTAGAACCATGAAAATACATGTTTTTAAGTTTTTCAGTTCCTCCTATTTAAGAGTCGTAAGGTTAGATAGCCAAGTATTTTTTTTTAAACAAAGTGTCTATTTTATCTAACCATACGGCCCCTATAGACAAGTGTCAAATGTTCACTCCATGTCTATTCGTAATTCGTCGTAAACTGCCCAAGTAACAAATAAGCAAGATAACAGTACACACTTAGAACTTTTAACAGTTCAAAGATGAATATGGTTTGTGTAAGAGCTTTGGAAATAGCCATATACTGAATAAGGTTGAGTACGGACCCTTAAAATACTTAAGGCTTAATAAATTCTGTATTTCTGTCCTTTCCTTCTTTACGCTTAATAACTAATCTCCGTAAGATTATTAGACAGACGTTATTAAGCATTACGCATTCCAGGTGGCTTAAATTTGAAAAACAGTGAATTCGGCAGCATTTATCTGATCAACAATAATCTTCTGCTATTATTAAAGCATTACTAAGCTTGTAGCATTTGAAACAGCTAATTGCTGAATAAAGTATCACCTTCTGAATAATATTGTTTACATAATTCTGGTATACAGCTTGATACTGAATCATTGCTTTTAATTTATCTTTAAACTGTTTAAGATTCTATGTTTTACTAATTATTCAGCTGCTGAATAAACAATATTATTTGTGTTTTTAATAAGCTTATTTCAGTATAATAAAGAGTTTCAACTAATTTATTCAAATTAAAGACCACATTTGTATTGATATAGCGCCCATAGCTTAATACCAGCAATTAGAATATTATTGTACGTATTTATTTTATGCGTTGTTTAAATCAAGGATCGAAAGTCGTGGCAAAAGCGTAAAGAACCGTTCATATCGAAAGAAAATTGTTAAAAGAATATTTAAATATCAGCAGTAGTAATTGTCCAAGTGTCATCAGCAGTAATGATCATGACAGGATTTGTGAAAATAGTTTAAACAAAACTGAACCCGGTCCCAATCAGCAAGCGTGTTTTCCCTTTAATGATGAGGGTTCTGTCCCCAAAAAGAAAATAACAGATTTTGGGATTAGAAAACCGAAAGATCTAAAAATCTAAGTATACAGAAAATTTTATTTCTGATATGGTTATTTTATTAGCAGAAGGTATCGCAATACAAGAAAGTAAAATTAACGTTTCGATAAAATGTTTTATTTGCGTTGTTTGTTTGTTTCATCGTAAGCCAATCTGCGCGAGGTTGGACACTGCTGTCTTTACTTAATTAATAAATCCGCATTATATCTTGGCCATCGAAGTTGTTCTTCGTTTTCCCATTGGGTTGGCACAGTACACAAATCTGAATGACCCTTACAACGTGTTGAAATTATTTTAAACGTCATTTTTCTGAAACGAAATATAATTATAATTAATAATATAACAATAAGTCCGCCATTTGTACATCCTATTGTTGTGCAATAAAGATTAAATAAACAGGGGCCCAGTGCACACCACACACACGAAACCTGCAATTTTTTTTAAACATAATAGATGCTATTAATATAATAGACTTTTTCACGAAAAAAAAATAACAAAGATGCTGTGATTTTAAATGTAAGTAATCAATTTAGTGAAAGCCTGATGAGAAAGTTACACATTATAAAAGTTTTTTGTTCGTTCGATTAGAGAACCCTAAAAATGTGAGTAACTAATATAGAAATGTGGTCAACTATATAAATGTTATTCATAAGTAAGTGTAAAGAGACTACTCTTTTTCAAGTTATAGTTTAGTAACAAAACATGTGTGCACTTTTATTCAGCATTATAAAACAAAACATCGATCGCCATTGAAATCTTTGTAATTAATTCTTAAAAGGAATTTACGAGATCACCAAAATGCTTATTAATCTTACAACTACCACATTTCCAACTCAAGTCATGTTATTTTGTTGGATAAAATTTCTAGAATTAGATAATTCATCACAAGTACTTTTGTCAGACCTAGTATGTATGTATGAAAATACTATTTAAAACTAATTATCTTGACTATTAGCGAGGCGCGTCATAAAAATGAAAACAAAACACGTACTATTCACGACAAAATTACTTGCGCACTAATAATTAACATGTAGCAGACCGCTAACTTGTAAATTAAAATTTACTTACCGAATAACTTAAAGTTCACGTCATGTCAAATAAAGGTATCGACATTAAATTATTTAACCCAATTTATTTCTTCTTTTCCCAATTTCTATGAATATTGCTTGCATAAATGTCAACAATAAATTAAATGCTTAATAAGTTCTGAATACTCTAACCAATTCGACGTAGCTGAATAACTGAGTTATAAAAGCTTTATAAAAGCAATGTGTGCAGTTATTCAAAAGTTATTAAGCTAATTGAAACATTATTAAGCTCCTACTCAATTGTTACTCAGATGTTATTCAGCGTTAAGCATTAAAAATTGGGGCCCTTTTTGCTTGAATAACAGCTGAATAGACGGTACTCAGGCGTTATTCAGCTTAGTATTCAGCTTATGCTCTTGATGAGCGCTCGTAATCAATCTTTATTCAGCACGTCTGTGTTACTTGGGTGATGTGTACTGTGTAATTTATTTATTTATATTTCTTCTTCATTAAGAAGAAGCTGTTTCACTAGTACTTACTACAAAATTCACTAGTTGTAGAGCCACCCTAAAGGGTGGCTATCCTAAAGGCAGTCAGCTGTGCATATTTAGACTTGTTTTTGGCAAGGCAAAAGAATTCAGCGGCATTCGCTGTTCCCGTCCACTCCCGAATGTTTCGCAACCACTACTTTCTTCTGCGACCAGGTATCCGTTTTCCTGCCACTTTTCCCATCATTATCGGTTCCAAAAACTCGTATCTGTCGTGTCTAAGCACATGGCCTATATTATGCAACTTTTCTTTGCTTGATAGCTTGCAAAAGCTCACGTTTCTGGCTGATCCGTCGCAGAACTTCCTCATTGGTGACTTTCTGAGTCCAGGATATAGACATCATGCGTCTGTATGCCTACATTTCAAAAGCTTCTGTACGTTTCCTGAGATCTTCCTTTATAGTCCAAGCCTCACATCTGTATAGGCCAGGGGGGCGCTAAATAATCACAACCAAACCACAACTGAACCGCAGCCGTTCTGCCAACTTTGTAATTAGTATAGCGCCATCGCGTGTGTCAAACGCGATAGCACTATAACGGCTGAGGTTCAATTGTAGTTTGGTTGAGATGGTTCAGCGCGATCGCACCCCTGATATAACATTGAAGAAGACGTATTCGGAAGGCGATTATAAGGTTTCGGTTGCAAAGTACCTTTCTCATTTTTCCAAAGGCACTGCGGGCGATATTTACCTATATTTAAGGATCACCAACATGACATCTATGTCAAGTTGGTGATCTTATCCAATGGTTACCATTACAGAGCTAATATAGTAGGTAATACGTATCTAATTAAATATTGTCACAATAACAGGAGATCAAATTTCTAGTGAAAAGTAGGTAAAGCAGCATGCGCGCTCTGTACAGCGAATTAAAAATAGACAGGAGGTGAGCGTTTGCCATTTTTCTAGGTGGACTAAAGAGCCTAAATTAAAAAAAAACTTTTCTTGTATTTTGACATTGAATTGAATTGAATTAAATTGAATCGACATCGAAAAAAATTTATCCATAGTGTCAACCTCTATAGGCGTTTACATAAATAAGACGTTAGACTTGTGTGCACGGACAGGTAATCTCTGTGTGAATATAATAGTGTGCGTCTATTTTATGCTAGTGTTCAACAATGTTGTCGTTTGCGTGCGTAGCAACGTCATTCAAAAATGGATTTGTGTGTTAACAATTTCTATGTGTGTTTCCTTCCCCCCGCAGGAAATGACAGACTTTTTTGCATAGAAATTAGTGCGCGTGTCGTCTCCTGTTGGTTGAATGCTCTAAGGCCTAGAGTGTCACGAAAAACAAATAAACGTATAAATAAATAACGATTCGTATAATAATATAAGCCGCTAAATTACAAAGTTAGTATAGACTTTTAAAGTTCAATATAAGTATTTAACGGAAAGATATTATCATTCGTAAAATACCATCGCTAAATACCTTACCAAAGGAATCGGCATAGCAAATTACCAAGTGGAATCAGAATACTTCCAGTTGCACAAAGTACGGCAGATACCGCAAGAAATTCAAGAACAAAAATTTTAAATACGCTTTGAATATTTCACTTCGAATTTCGAAACTTTCCTTTGAAGCACAAGTCGAGGCGAAGTTTCAAATATTCAAGAATATGGCACGGCTAAGGGCCCATTTCTTTGACGTAGTAATAGTTCTGTCCTTGAGCTTATGCCGATTACTATATAATAATGTCACTTGAGTTGACGATATCGCTAATGCACTACACTTGGTATTAGAAAAAGTGGAGGAGGCAAAACCAAAAAAATTGATTTGAGATTTGGTAATGTTTGTTATTATCTGATAAAAAATTAACCCTTTAACTGTGTCGCGTACCGGTGAAATAATACTACGACCCCCTCTTTTCCCTTAGGTGTCGTTAAAGGCGACTAACGGACTTAAGACTGCGCATACATTCTACAGCATAGAGCGGCCATAGGCTCAACACTGTCACGCTAAGCACATGTGCAGTCGCTATTTAGTGAAAAGTGGACTATGGCAGAGGACTGCTTTTGCGGTCCTCATTGCCTAGTCTCTGACTAACTCTTCGGGATTAATAATATTCGTGTATGTATCTATGTTAATACATAGATAAAATTTTATCAGGTTATAGGAATAACGAGATTTTATAAAATAGTGGTATTAAAACCTATACAACTAATTTCAGTAATCAAAAGTTTGGTCTTAATTTCAGTTTAAAAAAAAATGTAGATGCCCCAAAGCTATACCACTATTGGCAAATCGAAATATTTTTTAAATTTACAATTTTTAACTACAAATAGTTTTTTTTATCAAACTCACTAAAAACAATTGAGTGTGAAAAGAAAAGCTACTTGCAGCACATAGTCCTACTTCACATTTTGCACGCTGCAGCCTCGTTTGACTTTTTCATGACTCATATTATGCACACCGCCGTCGTCGAGTCCATGCATGATACCTGCATGGTACCAAAAAGTGGTGAAGTCCTTCATTTGATGTGAATCACACTTTTTTCTTTTGTGTTAGTGTTCTGGTTAAAACTCGACATTTGCTGGTGGCTGTGCTAATTGAATATTGTATTGTACTATTTAATCGTAGGAAAATGATTGACAAAGTTATTTTAAAAATATCGTTACTGGTCCAATTAATAGGTTGGTAAATTAAATTTTCATACTCCGCATTGATCGTCATGACATGACAAGTCTGTTAAAGCTTTTTAGTAACGATAAATGTTACACTGCTCCCTTTCTTAAATGAATGCGTAATGATGCATTACATAATATAGAGTTTTAACCTAGACACTACTACTTTAAAAAAAAAAAATTGTAAGTGCCCTTCTTCAAATTATGGGACAACAGCTGTATTTAAACAAAAAAATATTTTAAAAGTAGTCTGTATGAGCTAAATGGCATTTTTAAACTAATACGTGACTTTGCTAACGATTGTTTATATTATACTAGTTCTTTACTTACAATAATTACAATGTCAATCATCACAAGTCATCTAACTACACTAATATGATTAGACAACAAAATATGCAGTCACCATAATAACAGCTTATCCACACCAATTACACTCTCGAGTCTTATCAGGTTGTTGTATTGGGTTGGGCTCATCAATAAAATAAAAGCTCTACAACCATTAGTGTTAAGGCTCAAAGTCACTGTTTCACTAGTACTTACTACAAAATTCACTAGTTGTAGAGCCACCCTAAAGGGTGGCTATCCTAAAGGCAGTCAGCTGTGCATATTTAGACTTGTTTTTGGCAAGGCAAAAGAATTCAGCGGCATTCGCTGTTCCCGTCCACTCCCGAATGTTTCGCAACCACTACTTTCTTCTGCGACCAGGTATCCGTTTTCCTGCCACTTTTCCCATCATTATCGGTTCCAAAAACTCGTATCTGTCGTGTCTAAGCACATGGCCTATATTATGCAACTTTTCTTTGCTTGATAGCTTGCAAAAGCTCACGTTTCTGGCTGATCCGTCGCAGAACTTCCTCATTGGTGACTTTCTGAGTCCAGGATATAGACATCATGCGTCTGTATGCCTACATTTCAAAAGCTTCTGTACGTTTCCTGAGATCTTCCTTTATAGTCCAAGCCTCACATCTGTATAGGCCAGGGGGGCGCTAAATAATCACAACCAAACCACAACTGAACCGCAGCCGTTCTGCCAACTTTGTAATTAGTATAGCGCCATCGCGTGTGTCAAACGCGATAGCACTATAACGGCTGAGGTTCAATTGTAGTTTGGTTGAGATGGTTCAGCGCGATCGCACCCCTGATATAACATTGAAGAAGACGTATTCGGAAGGTGATTATAAGGTTTCGGTTGCAAAGTACCTTTCTCATTTTTCCAAAGGCACTGCGGGCGATATTTACCTATATTTAAGGATCACCAACATGACATCTATGTCAAGTTGGTGATCTTATCCAATGGTTACCATTACAGAGCTAATATAGTAGGTAATACGTATCTAATTAAATATTGTCACAATAACAGGAGATCAAATTTCTAGTGAAAAGTAGGTAAAGCAGCATGCGCGCTCTGTACAGCGAATTAAAAATAGACAGGAGGTGAGCGTTTGCCATTTTTCTAGGTGGACTAAAGAGCCTAAATTAAAAAAAAACTTTTCTTGTATTTTGACATTGAATTGAATTGAATTAAATTGAATCGACATCGAAAAAAATTTATCCATAGTGTCAACCTCTATAGGCGTTTACATAAATAAGACGTTAGACTTGTGTGCACGGACAGGTAATCTCTGTGTGAATATAATAGTGTGCGTCTATTTTATGCTAGTGTTCAACAATGTTGTCGTTTGCGTGCGTAGCAACGTCATTCAAAAATGGATTTGTGTGTTAACAATTTCTATGTGTGTTTCCTTCCCCCCGCAGGAAATGACAGACTTTTTTGCATAGAAATTAGTGCGCGTGTCGTCTCCTGTTGGTTGAATGCTCTAAGGCCTAGAGTGTCACGAAAAACAAATAAACGTATAAATAAATAACGATTCGTATAATAATATAAGCCGCTAAATTACAAAGTTAGTATAGACTTTTAAAGTTCAATATAAGTATTTAACGGAAAGATATTATCATTCGTAAAATACCATCGCTAAATACCTTACCAAAGGAATCGGCATAGCAAATTACCAAGTGGAATCAGAATACTTCCAGTTGCACAAAGTACGGCAGATACCGCAAGAAATTCAAGAACAAAAATTTTAAATACGCTTTGAATATTTCACTTCGAATTTCGAAACTTTCCTTTGAAGCACAAGTCGAGGCGAAGTTTCAAATATTCAAGAATATGGCACGGCTAAGGGCCCATTTCTTTGACGTAGTAATAGTTCTGTCCTTGAGCTTATGCCGATTACTATATAATAATGTCACTTGAGTTGACGATATCGCTAATGCACTACACTTGGTATTAGAAAAAGTGGAGGAGGCAAAACCAAAAAAATTGATTTGAGATTTGGTAATGTTTGTTATTATCTGATAAAAAATTAACCCTTTAACTGTGTCGCGTACCGGTGAAATAATACTACGACCCCCTCTTTTCCCTTAGGTGTCGTTAAAGGCGACTAACGGACTTAAGACTGCGCATACATTCTACAGCATAGAGCGGCCATAGGCTCAACACTGTCACGCTAAGCACATGTGCAGTCGCTATTTAGTGAAAAGTGGACTATGGCAGAGGACTGCTTTTGCGGTCCTCATTGCCTAGTCTCTGACTAACTCTTCGGGATTAATAATATTCGTGTATGTATCTATGTTAATACATAGATAAAATTTTATCAGGTTATAGGAATAACGAGATTTTATAAAATAGTGGTATTAAAACCTATACAACTAATTTCAGTAATCAAAAGTTTGGTCTTAATTTCAGTTTAAAAAAAAATGTAGATGCCCCAAAGCTATACCACTATTGGCAAATCGAAATATTTTTTAAATTTACAATTTTTAACTACAAATAGTTTTTTTTATCAAACTCACTAAAAACAATTGAGTGTGAAAAGAAAAGCTACTTGCAGCACATAGTCCTACTTCACATTTTGCACGCTGCAGCCTCGTTTGACTTTTTCATGACTCATATTATGCACACCGCCGTCGTCGAGTCCATGCATGATACCTGCATGGTACCAAAAAGTGGTGAAGTCCTTCATTTGATGTGAATCACACTTTTTTCTTTTGTGTTAGTGTTCTGGTTAAAACTCGACATTTGCTGGTGGCTGTGCTAATTGAATATTGTATTGTACTATTTAATCGTAGGAAAATGATTGACAAAGTTATTTTAAAAATATCGTTACTGGTCCAATTAATAGGTTGGTAAATTAAATTTTCATACTCCGCATTGATCGTCATGACATGACAAGTCTGTTAAAGCTTTTTAGTAACGATAAATGTTACACTGCTCCCTTTCTTAAATGAATGCGTAATGATGCATTACATAATATAGAGTTTTAACCTAGACACTACTACTTTAAAAAAAAAAAATTGTAAGTGCCCTTCTTCAAATTATGGGACAACAGCTGTATTTAAACAAAAAAATATTTTAAAAGTAGTCTGTATGAGCTAAATGGCATTTTTAAACTAATACGTGACTTTGCTAACGATTGTTTATATTATACTAGTTCTTTACTTACAATAATTACAATGTCAATCATCACAAGTCATCTAACTACACTAATATGATTAGACAACAAAATATGCAGTCACCATAATAACAGCTTATCCACACCAATTACACTCTCGAGTCTTATCAGGTTGTTGTATTGGGTTGGGCTCATCAATAAAATAAAAGCTCTACAACCATTAGTGTTAAGGCTCAAAGTCATTTGTTAAAGTTGATAAATTATTTAACAACATTCGGCCAGCAAGACCGGCTTTTATGTGGGACATTTCACATTAAGGAGGCTACAACAGTGCTGCACAAACGTCTCTTAGTTCACCGTACACTACAAAAAGGTATTTATTATATTTCGATAGTACGCTTTTGTTACCGCTTGACATAATTGATTGTGTAAGTACTGCGTGTTTGATGTAACCTCGTTGGTGATCCTATAAATAAATGATCAAAATTTTTCGGTAAACTTTACCATCGTTGGTTATATTAGACTTTAGAATGCGATATTCATTATTTTTAACGCTCTTTCGTTTTTGTTATTTTATGATAGATAATTTAATACTCTTTGGTACCTTTTTGTATTTAGTGAATAGACTTTTAAGTGACATTAGGAATTTATGACATTATTTATGTTCTCTGTCTCGGTTGTTTTCGTGAAATGGTCACCCGTTAACCCGCATTAGGCCAGCGTGGTGGGTTATGTCCCAATATCCCCCTGTGTTGTTCTCAGCAATGGGACGTTTATAGGCTGATGATAATGCTTCACTGTTGTTGGGGCAATTACTTAGAGCAATAAGGCCGCTTGCACGCACCCCTCGTCTATAAATAGTTCTTGGTTCAAATTAGTCGTGTTTAAAGAATTGTTTTGTAATTGAAAACATAATTTTTGTTTCTAATGTTATGATGTTTAACCTCTCTCTCTTTTCCTTTCAATATTTCGTCATTAATCCATTTTAACAGCTAATTATCAGGTATTTACTATTTGTATAATATCACTACATAGTATAAAACAAAGTCGCTTCCAGCTATCTGTCTGTCCCTATGTATGCTTAGATCTTTAAAACTACGCAAGGGATTTTGATGCAGTTTTTTAATAGAAAGAGTGATTCAAGAGGAAGTTTTAGCATAATATACTTGAGAAACACTAATAATTTTAGAGGTTTCTAATGTGATAACGTAAATAAACACATTTATTTGCGTTTACATTGCAAACGCTGGCTGAACCCTACGAGATAGATCAAAATATTGTACTACAGTATTGTACACCTTAAAAAGGTCTACATAAAAGTCCGCGATGGTAAATGTCTATCTCTTAAGGATATCCCACAATAACCATTTTTATCTTTTAGTTTTTACGAGAAATAAGGGCTTATTTACGAAGTGATTTTAAGCAATACAGCATTTACCTTTATCCAATTAAATACCTTAAAAACATTGTGCATGCAATATAGATCAATATGGCCATCTACAGTTTTTGTAATTTAAATAATCATTGTAAGATCAAATACAGAAGTGCTTTATCACTTTCTATTTTCGATAACTACTCCCATGTCCTTGATTTAATGTCAATCCAACTATTTTGATTATACTGTTTACAATTACAATCTATTTAAACGAACAACTCGAATATCGATATCTGTCAATAGTGTAATATTATTTTAATACAAAAGTTTGCAAATAATATATTATGAATTTGTGGTAATGGCATCTACAAGTCAGTGCAATGGGATATAGAAAGAGATTTCGATTTTATGGAAACAGAAAGAGGACGCAGAAATTTGTTACGTGCGGGGCATCAGTTGTGTTTAAATGTAACAAATCCAAATGGAACGACAATTTGGAGGTGTGTTAATAGAAGCACTTGCAATGGTTCGTTGACATTAAATTATAAAATGGATAGTATAATTAGAGAGGGAAAACATTTGAGCAACCCCGATTTTCATAAAAACAAAGTCGACAAACGCTCGAATTTGTGCAAGAAACGTGTCCGAACTGAATTCCAGCCAATCAGTAAAATTTACGTTGAATGCATGACAAGTTCAAATAGTGAACTTGATACATCTGATTCTGAATCTCATTAATAGTCTGGGACGAAGCCACCATTTCAAACAAGACGTCTGTCGTCTGAAGCACTAGATAAGACAATGCGCGATTTGTACAATACTGTTCTCAGGAGACTTTCGTCAAAATCTACCAGTTGTGACTCGACAGTGCTGACGAAAGAAATGCTTCCCTAAAAAGATCCAACCTTTGGCCACACATCAATAAATTAGAGCTTAAAACTAACATGAGGGTTTCATTGTCTTCACGTGAGAACAGAGTTTTTTCAGAGATGCTGCACATAGTTGCCAATGGAGAGCACAAAGTGATGAAAGGATTAACATTGAAAACCTTTGTGTTTTGATAGACAACATCCAAGAGTTGGTCAACAATGTCTATCCCGACATTGATAATTTAAGTTGTAAGACAGACAGTATCTTGGTTTATAGAAAGAGCGATTCTGTCACCAACTATCGAACAAGTAGATAAGGTAAATAACTTGATTTTTTCAAAGATTGATGCGATGACGCAAACATACTACGCGGTCAATTTGGAAATAGCTGTTCATTTTCCTACAGAATTTCTTAATTCTTTAAGCCCGTCTGGACTCCCTCCTCATAAAATGGTGTTGAAAGTAGTTTGTTCTGTTATTTTATTAAGAAACCTGAATCCACCTAAACTTTGCAATGGCACGCGTTTGCTGGTAAAATCACTAAAAACTTTTATAATAGAGTGCACAATACTCACCGGATGTGGTACCGGAGAAGATGTATTGAATCCCCGAATTCCTCTGATACCATCGGATTTACCGTTCCAATTTTAACGCCTACAATTTCCGGTAAAGATATTTTTGCAATGACCATTAATAAATCGCAGGGTCAAACTTTCAACGTTGCAGGCAATGCAATGGCGAATTATAATTCGCTCTTTCAAGAGGAACCTCTAAAAAGAACATGTTTGTATTGTCTAATGACAAAAAGCTGTGAACGTTGTATAAAAAGACATTCTGTAGTATATTTAGTATCAGCATTGCACCCGTGCGAAGCCGGAGCGGGTCGCTAGTACGCGTATATTAACCTATATTAGCATGGTCCTAAAAGCATGTATAAAATGAATAACATGTTTTTTATTCCAGTTTAATTTCACAGCGGAAAGCGCGTTACAATCCGAATGACACTAGATATTTGCACAATGAATGGTCAATTATTTGTTAACAAGCATTGTTCATCAAAGTTGCTTTAATTAATTAAAATGTATAATTAAAAACTTTATATTTCATTAAACTTAAAACATGTCAAAACTAATATAAAATATGTATAACTGTAACTTATTATGTAGTCACGGAGCTTTATACAATATGCAAAGGATTTGTATCTTTAATTGAATAATTTCAGTACCATTGTATTTTCTAAAGGCAACGCAACTTATGTTGGCAACATAAACAATTATGCCTTTGCATTTATTAAAGCTATTAGTGCAAAAGAGAGCACATATCGTTCTCTCTCTCTCTTCTCTGCACCCATCTTGTGTAATATTCGTAGTTCCGATTATACCAATAAGTAATTTACTGTAATTCAGTGTAATTGTCCATTAAAATGTAATTGGAGATAGTATTACTGTATTAGTGCTGTGGCATTCAAAGTAAAAGTAGATAGTGTTGATAAGAGTGGGCTTGACAGAGCCACTATAGCATAGTCGGTAGTGCACCTGAGCTGGAATGTCGGAAAGGTGTAGTCTCGAATCCTTCTTGTAGATTTTTTTTTACATTACCAAATTGTAATTTGCGTTAAATTATATGCCTCACTTATACTTACACTTTATTATACACAAACGGCCGCTCGCGGTTTCACCCGCGTGGTTCCCGTTCCCATAGGAATATCGAGATAAAAAGTATCCTATAAGTTAATCCAGGTTATAAACTATCTGTATGCCAAATTTCATCCAAATCCATTCAGTACTTTTTACGTGAAAGAGTAACAAACATCCATCCATACGTTCCCGTGGGAATATCGGGATAAAAAGTATTCTATGTGTTAATCCAGGTTATAAACTATCTGAATGCCGAATTTTATCCAAATTTATTATAAATAAATAAATAAATAAATAAATTTTGTTTACGCTCACACCAATTATCTAGACCAAGATGAGTATTCTTGTGAAACTCGTTTATATGGTAAGATAACGGATAAATATACATAAACATAGAAAAAACACCCAGACCTGAAATCAATTTAGAAAAACAGTTTTTCTCTAAATTGACCCGACCGGGGATCGAACCCGGGACCTCAGAGATGGCGACACCATGAAAACCGGTGTACAAACCACTCGACCAAGGAGGTCGCCGCTACTAGCACAGCATAGCTGCTACCAGCATTGCTTTTATTTATTTATTTATTTATTTATATGGGTACAAAAACAGAATACAAATTGTTACATTGCAAATTTACATCAAGCCAACGCTTTTTGAGTTTGTATCCTAATAAAATATGTACACAGCATTGATCCAAAACAACAGTAAACAAAATATTTAACTAATAACATAATTTGAACTAATTAAAATAATGAAATAATAATTAAAAACTTACGAACAATTTGGAAAATAAAAGAACAATTACACTTAAACAATTAAACAATTATTGGAGAATAGAATAATTAAATTAAAGCATAGCCTACATATACTGTCCAACGGCTGAGTTAAGGCATCCCTCATTTAAATTACTAGTAAATAGAATGGAAATTAAAATTAAAATGATTAAAATTAAAGTAAAGATATTGGAATTTAATTAGAATTAAAATTAAAATTCAAAAAACGTCGTTTTTTGTCACTAGTTTAGTTTGTTATTTTTTTTTTTTTTATTACAACATTAATGGCAAGGCAATTGTTTAAATTTGAGAATGCTATGTACGCTTTTACGTTGTTACATATCAGAACTGTTTCGTATATTTAGTTTTTTAGCTTTTGTTTACCCCTTAAACACGCATCCTGCACGAAATTGTGAAAATTTAAGTATTTTAAAGTTACTTGTACTATGCGCTGAATTAGTTAAATACATTAAAAGAACTTACGTAAGTTACCCTGATCATTGCACAAGGTCGTGGCCTTGTTGAAATTTGAAACAAATACTTTAAACAGTAACAAACAATACATAAATGTAATGACTCCTAAAAAAACTTTTTTAATTTCACGCATGAAACAATAATTCTTACATGAAAATATTTGTATTGATATTCCGCAGGTCACCACCTATCTTAAAAAAGTAAATTTTAATTTTTAACACTAGCGCGTGATGTTTTTGTACATTTCGCAGAATAAAAAAATTACTCTAATCAAATAACTAGGTCTGAAACTTCAAAGCAGAATTGTTTTAATTTTAAATATCAATATGATTGATTTTGCTTTGAAGTTCATTAAGAGATTATGTCAGTTTTTGCGACCGTGCACCACCCCCTTAATATGTATTATGTGGCTGTACTTTTATAAATAAATAAATTAAGTAACCTGCTACATCGCCACGCTTGCCTGTACGGGTTGGTGATCACAAGCCCGTTAATTTCAGTATCCAATTACTACTAAAATATATTTTTGATCATGCTTTTTTATAGTGTTACAGTCACACAACACAGGGCCTACTCTCGTTTTCCGAAACGAAATTTCGGTCAATTTTCGTTTGCAATTTATAGCGTTTTCCATTATTTTTGAAATTTCAAACAATATTCAATAAATTCATAATCTAAATGCCAAACCTATTTTGATGAACGAAATTTCAGCCGATTTGCGTTTGCTACTTATAGCGCTTTCCATTATTTTTGAAATTTCAAACAATATTCAAAACATTCATAATCTAAATGCCAAACCTATTTTGATGTATGAAATTTCGACCGATTTTCGTTTGCTATTTATAGCGCTTTCCATTATTTTTCAAATTTCAAACAATTTACAAAAAATTCATAATCTAAATGCCAAACCTATTTTGATAAACGAAATTTCGGAAGGAATGGAAACCGCTGTAAATAGCAAATGAAAATTGACCGAAATTTCGTTTTGGAAAAAGAGAGTAGGCCCTCAAGTATTGCATGGACTCCGTTTTCTTTCCACAAGATGTTTGTTGCTAATTGCATTCTGTTGAGCATTTGTTTTGTAGCATAGTGCCTGGTCAGGGCATCGATGATTGTTCGGACCAGGGGGCCAATTCTCGCGCCTTTGATATAATCTCCAACTCCTTATTCATCGAAAAAACATAGCGGATATCAACTAATCTCGACATTCGGTATTCTCGTGATATCAAATGTGATATTTCTCCAGTGCCAGCACTCGATACGCAACGAGTGTGATCAAGCGTAGCCAAAACAAAAATTTTCGTGTGATATTGCTAAAATGTCAAAGCTATATTTTAGATTTTCTTGAATTTTTATTGTTTTGTTTTAGTAAAATATGGTAGCTGAAAATTTAGCACCATGCAGTTCATCATCGGCCTCTAAAAGTTGGATGAGCCTCATTTTTTGTGGATATCGTCGGCTAAGTATTCTAAACTGCTAACTCCATTTTTAAGTAAACTGACTTTTTGGTATCAAACGAAAGAGAAAAAAATAACGCGTCGTCGACAAATATGCTAACGCCACAAACTAACCTGAAATCGCAGATAACGTGCCACAATCTTTTATGCTAACTCCGCACCTGTCAAACTCCACTCGCAATTTTGACAACTCCAGTCATTCGAGGCCATTTTGTTCGAGAGTAAGCTTTGTTGGGAGTGATCTGCCGAGTTTTCTTATTCTAAAGCTCATATCAAAAAGTTATTCTCGCAAAAGTTGTTATTAAAACGGATTTACGTTTTATTACTTACCGATTACCGATGGCTGTGGTTACCAAAAGCGAAATGTAACTTTGTCAAACGCCCTGGCTGCTACAAGACAATGACCATTATGTATGGGGGTAGCTTGCCTTTTTTTCTCGCGGCCAGTAATAAGTAGCTGAATTTCGATTAGGATTTATTATATCTTGTAAAAATTGTAATGCACACATTGTTCTAAACTCAGTCTGAACATATAGATATACATACAAAGGCCTAAACTTTTAAAAACTGCAATGTGTTTAGGACTTTTGTACTAGCTCTCATCTCAGTTCAGAGTCTGACTGAGTTTAGGGCAAAGTACCTATAACAAGCTTTATTCAATTAATTATATCCTAATCAAAATTCTATTTTTTTAAGTGGCCGCGAAAAAATGAAAAGCTAGCTTTTTTGCGAGAGCTTTTGGCAGTTAAAAACCAAGTTACCATAGAACAAAAATATTAAGATGTCGGTCATACACAGATGGAGATGGATGCTATGCTTTCCTCAATAGAACGCAAGATGCGTAATAACTAGTAATATGAAAACGTGCCCGCAAGCTACGTTCAAATTATTAAGTCTGTCCGCAACAAACCATTCTATGTTAAGTATTTGGAACATGGTTTTTATAAAACTTTCAATACTTTAACAAGCTGTAAAAGTATTCGCAGTATATAAATCCAAAATTTAAACCAAAGTAGACTCAAAGTTAAAGCTAAAAAATACAACGGCCTACAGCAAATTAAAAGAGGCCTATTACCAGCAGATTTTCGAGAGTTGTATGATAATTTACCGCATGACCGGTTGTATTTCTTATTAACATCCGAATTGTGTTTATTTTTTTTTAATAATAAAGGAAATTATAAAGTAATTTAATTTTTCAATACATTTCCTTAAGTAATAAAATTTGATAACTCCTAAACCTATTGCAGAAAAAAAAAGAAAATGCATGTAAAAAAAATGCTAACTCCATTTTTAGTTCCGGAAGTGTATTATTATTAACATTATTCAAATAAAATCAGTGTAAAAATAGGCACCAGTAAAATATCTACCAACGAGAATTAAGATATTGCAGTCGTTTAGTAATTATAATTTTAAATAGATTTTTTCTTTCTCCTGTAAAGTAGTATGATCAGGAGTTAGCAATTTAGCGTATTTAGCCGACGATATGTTGGATATCCTTTTCTCTTTTTTGCTGCGGGTTCCATAATTAATTCCTCGACTAATGTAGAATATTAGGTATAATAACACGAGCTTTAAGAATTTATGATTTACCTCAATCCCTGAGCTTAAATAAAAAAAGTCTGACAAGTTGACATGCTTGCGTTCCATTTGGTCCATGAACACTAAAACAATTTGTATTTTTCTTTGCTTTGCAGCTAAAGTATTATAAGTATTTTACATAGGTACATTAAGAATATATACAATGGTTGGACATCAAATAAAATAAAATAAGTAAAAAATATATTCCTCGACTATAATAAGTATATTCAAGAAAATGGAACGTGTTTGCAATTGAAGTGGCCGCTGTAACAACAATGTTGTTGCTATGGCCTCATACATAGAAAGGATTGTTCTTCATGGTTTAAAAAGATTCGTTCAACAAGTCCGCATAGACTACAGAAAGTGAAAACAAAAAAAATCTAACAAGATAAATTATATTAGTTAAAACAAATAGTGAATTATACAACCACATACCCTAAACATTTTTCATGTTATTGTTCAAAAATAATTGAATGAATAGGTATAACTACAAAATTACCTCAAAAAAGGCGTGATAACCTCTAACCCTCAAAGTAAACCATTATTATAATTATACTCTTTTTTTATTGAAACTCATCTAGTGACCACATCCTGTCTGATGGTAAGCAGCCGATGCAGTCCATGACGGCCTGCATAAACACCGTTTCACGCCCCGCTTAAAAGACTCAGCTTTTTGTTATTTAAATTTATTCATGTGATATGAATAAAGCTATTTAGATGTTATCGAACATAACATTTTTTGTTTGTACTCATAAACTGAGAAAGATGTCGTTGTTATCAATAGACAGTGAACTGTGTATTCGAGTATTCGTCTTCATAAGTTTGAATCCTACTAATATTATAAACGCGAAAGTTTGTAAGTATGTATGGATATTTGTTACACTTTCACGTAAAAACTACTTAATACTCCTTACCACGTTAAGCGCCGAGTGTATCATCTGGTATACACCGCTGTGCTTCTGTCCAAGGGATGATACACTTGGCGCTTAGCGTGTTAATAGAATACTACCGCTTCATCTCTTCTCTTGGGTGTCGTACAAGGCGACTAAAGGACCAAAAACTGCACATACCTACATCCAACAGCATAGAATGGCGATGCGCTCACCACCTGTCACGCTGAGCACATGTGCAGTTATCATATGGTGAAACATGGACTATGTGGCAGTGGACTGTTTTTGCTGTCCTCATTACCTGATACCCTATCTACCGACCTCAATAGATAGGGTATCGCAACTGGAACTACGGGTCCGGTTGTGTTTTCAGAGGTACTACGGGGTTCCGGTTCTAGCCCCCCGCTGGTCGTGCCTTTAACCAGGCGCCTCCGGCGGGATCCGGACATGGGTTGGACTCGTAGTGGCGTGTGGTTAGCTGTAGAGCTTGGGAATGTTCGTCTGTCCTGGTATTGTGTGCCAGGACTTCCAAACTCGTGCACAGCGAGCGGGGCCTAGTAGCGGTCTCTGAGGGGCCAGAAGCGAAAAGTCCTGCGGGGAACGTGAGTTTCCCTTATAGTTGGCAGCTTTGTCCGGTGGTTTTCATTGGACATTGGTGTTGACATCTCCGGTACTAGTCTGGAGAACTAGTAGAGGCGGCCTCCTAGATGCCGTAGCCTCCGGTCCAGCCAGCCGCGTAGGACGTGGGAACTGGCTAGGCGCCCGGATGGGTTCCGAGAAGTGAGTGTGCTTACTACTCCGCTACCAAGGTGGACACTTGGGAGTCGACTTTAGAGTCGACGACCCTAGCAGTGGCAACTGCGAGTTGTGCCCTTCGTGCAACGAGAAGTGAGCGAGCTTGACAGCTCCGGTTACCTATCTGGACAATAGGCAGTGAACTACACGTGTTCACGGGGATACTCTCCTGAGACACTAGTCTTATGAGTACCGAATGAAGAGCGCGCTGCGGCGGGCACTAATTTGGCGTCAAGACCTAACGTTGGTGGTCTCCTGCGCGAGTGTTCTACTGTCGCAGGGACGTCTGGCACTTCTTGCAATAACCTAACGGTTGGTCTCGAGGTGCCAGTACAAATAAACTTAGTGAAGTAAGGAGAGGGGATGTCCTCATTACCTGGTCTCTGACTTACCCTTCGGGGACAATAGTCGTGATCATGTATGTATGATATGTATCTAATAATTGTTTATCCTACTGTGTTTGCTTTCTTTCAGTTTTAGTGTCAACAATGGTCCTAACTCTGTACAAACTGGACGTCAGCCCTCCAGTGAGGGCGGTCTTTATGACGATGGATGTCTTGGGCATCGATGACGTGGAAATGATCGATGTGAACCTATTGAACAGCGATCACTTAAAGAAGGAGTTCACGCAAGTATGTTCTGGCTCTTTGGTGTTCCAGTCTGAGGGAGTAGAATTATTAATAAAGAAATAAAAAGTCGTATCTATCCGTATTGTTGTTAGTTAAGGAAGCAGCGAGTCATTTCCTAAACAAATGTATTAAGCTACTTACGGTCTATTTATAAATGCATTTTTATTTATTTGGAATGTTCGGCGGTTGCTTTGTATACCCAAGCCATTTCCGTGATAAAGACTCCTTATTTTTCTGGACTTGGGATTTTAGTATCTTGGATACACCTTCCTCTTACTGAAAACTTAATGTCCCGGGATGGCCGGTGACCCTGACATACTATGCGATTAGAAAAGAAAAAGTGAATAGTTCCATCTTCTTTTGAATATTGGTTTTTGCACTGATTTAACCAATATTATGGCATTGGTCTGAATCGCCAAAGGGTACGAGTTCGAGTTCCGCTTGAGCAAAAACGTGAAGAGGACCTTGTGGGCCGGCGGGGTGATGGTGAGGGCATTTTACACTGCACCAGTTGTCTTCGCGTCTGGACTCCACAACACATCCTCTTACCGCTTTTTATCTAAAAATATGTTAAATCACTATTTTTTATTGTTCAGCTAAACCCTCAACACACTGTGCCTACATTGAAGGACGATGACTTCGTGATCTGGGACAGGTACGTAATAACTAAGGAATTTAAGGGTTCTATTTAAAAAATACTTAATAAAGCCTGCAAACGAGCATAGTTCCACGAGGAACGCACCGCACAATAGATGAAATACCGATATCTCGGCTCTTGACCGCATATTTTTAAGTCCATTTACGAAAGAACAATGAAGCACCTAAATAAAAGGTGCTTAATATATAAAACTGTTGTAAATTATTATTATTGTGTTTTATCATCACTAAATGGGATCCTGGAGATAGATGACGCCGCCGAGGTCGGTCCAGAAAAAGGTGGCGAGACGATCTGGAGGCACACTAGACCCGCTCAGGATTGAGATGGATGGAAGGAAATATACATACAATAAAATGTTTCAACGTAAAATGGGTATAACGTTGGTATGGAACAGCTCCAATGCTTCTTTCTTTCTTAACCTTTGGACACTTTCAGCCACGCCATAACCACCTACCTGGTGAACAAGTACGCAGAGAACCATCCCATCTACCCAACTGAGCCGAAGATCCGGGCTCTCATTGACCAGAAACTGCATTTTGACAGCGGCGTCTTGTTCCCTGCTCTCCGTGCAACTGTGGTTCGTTACGTGCATACAAACATACACTCAAAACCATTATCCCCAAAGAGTTGGTCGGAGACTTTTTTTTTAAGTCTACAACTTGTAAGCGCTTGGCCTTCATCTCACCTGATGGAAAGTGACGATGAGGCCGAAGGTGGAAGTGCGCTTCACCCGGAATCCTCAACCACTGAGGAACTGGCTATCTTATCTCTAACTGTCGGAACACAACAATCCTATAAACATCGTTGTTATGGCGACAGACTTAGATAAGATGGTGATACCTAGCCAGGCGGACTTAACAGCCCTACTACCAACCAAACCGAGCACACAAAGTTGAACCCTCCGCTAGGAATCGAACCCGGGACCTCTCGGTCTGAGACCGGTGGCATAGCCACTAGACCACAGAGGCAATGAGGAACGCAAAAGATGTTTAATGACATAATCCACGATTCACTATGACAACTGCACATTTAGGTACAATAAACTAGAGAAGACACCGCCATGCAAGTTTACCGCCGCAAAAAAGTGGACTATGGTAGGGGACTGCTTTTGCGGTCCTCACTGCCTAGTCTCTGACCAATCCTTTGGGATAATAGTCGTGAATATATATCTCTCTATTATATATGTATTTATATTTTTTATGATACTAGCTAGCCAACTAGATGGCCAATAGGCGTACGTTACGTCTGATATTAACCAATCATGGACGCTTAAGAAGCCAAAAGTATCACGTGTGCCTTGTCTACCATAAAAAAGCAAAACAATGGTGTTTGGCGGCTGAAATATAGGATTTAAGATCGTAGCCATGTATTAGACAGATCCTGAGCGTTAGAGTTAACGTATAGATATATTTTTTTTTCCTCATCGGGTATGAACTTGGCTTTCAAAAGTTAGTCAAAAACAATCTCTAAGCACAATAAAGTTAGTAGCAGTACCTAAGGTTAGTTTTTCTTTGATGCCAACACGTTTCTGGCGACTAACGTTGCATTGATCAAAACTACGCTGACTTAACAAAACGCTCTCGCTAAATATGCATTCTGAAGCTAGAAGCGCGACCACTCAACGGCAATTATTGCATTTTAAATAAAGCCCGCCTAGACCTTATTATTCAAAAGTCTTGGCAGGCATGTTATTATACCTAATAGCCAGCCTTGCATATTAATAGCCAGCCTTGTGCCATTTTTAATTAGTTTTAACCTGTATAATAGCAGTGGTCTCTGCTACACCTCCGGGAAACAAACGTGATATTTGTATGTAATTTTATTTCTAGCAAGGGTTTTTAAGAGCCGAGCGTTTCTTTTAGAGGTCCAACTGGATGGTGAAATTGCAGCGTTCCGGCTTTAACGGAGTACCGTTCTAGTATTTCACTAGATCTAGTAAGATCTAGTGAAATTACAGGACAGAGTGGCATAAAATCTGAAGCATCACGGTCAGCAACGCGCGAGTACCTAATGACATTGGTATCGCGCTCGTCCATAGTCTGCGCTTTCAATACCCTTATTGTTTAGTCCTCCTGGACTTAATGCTCGTTTGGCACGAAACGAGATCAGAGGTAAAGCTCATGGGGATCCCGAAACTCGCTCGCTAAAAGCAGCCTATAATAATGCCACCAAGTCTTGTAAGAGGGCCTACATTAGAGCGGATGCCCAGCGCGTTGCACGAGTAGGCCAAGAACTCCTGACGCATCCTACGGGCAGCCGTAGCTACTGGCGTCTGGCCAAAGCCGTGCAATCTAACTTCTGCCAACCCTCGCTGCCACCACTGAGATGTCCTGACGGAACTTTAGCTCACAAGCCGCAGGAAAAGGTCGATCTCCTGGCCAAACTCTTTGCGGCTAACTCCTGGATCGATGACTGTAATGCACAGCCACCCTCAATTCCTTACTGTGGCCACACAATGTCTGATATTAAAATCAGGCAGTATGATGTCCGTGCGGAGCTGCAGTCAATCGATGTCCGGAAAGCTAACGGTCCTGATGGCATCCCAGCAATAGTCCTGAAAATGTGTGCAGCGGAGTTGTCCCCTATGTTAATGCGTCTGTACCGTCTCTCGCTCTCTTCGGGTTGTGTGCCGGAAACTTGGAGAGAAGCTAATGTGCAACCGATCCCTAAAAAAGGAGATCGGTCAGATCCGTCTAATTATCGCCCTATAGCCGTAACTTCAGTGTTGTGCAAGATCCTAGAACGAATATTGAACAAACAGCTTATTCGATACCTAGAAGATCACTCCCTAATTCACGATCGTCAATATGGGTTTCGGCCAAAACGGTCAACGGGTGATCTTCTAGCGTACATCACACATCTCTGGGGTGAGGCTATTGACAAGCGTGGCGAGTCACTGGCAGTTAGCCTTGACATAGCCAAGGCTTTTGATCGGGTCTGGCACAAAGCTCTTCTCTACAAGCTTCCGGCATACGGTTTGCCCGCTCAGTTCTGTACCTGGATTGCTAGCTTCCTGCATGAGCGTAGAATCCGTATCCTTTCGGATGGATGCGCTTCGCGGTTCATGTCAGTGAACGCTGGTGTTCCTCAAGGCTCCGTTCTATCCCCCACGCTGTTCTTTCTGCATATCAATTACGTGCTTCCTCTTGGAAACATTCATTGCTATGCAGATGATAGCACAGTGCATGGGGGACACCGATAACGGTCACCCAACGGCTGGGCGGGTAGACACCGAAATAAAGCGAGCAAATCTTGTCATTGAGCTCGATCGGGTGTTGGACCTCATTTTTAAATGGGGCTCCGATAATCTGGTGGAGTTCAATGCCAAGAAAACACAGGTGTGCGCGTTCACAGCGAAAAAGTCTCCATTCCTTTCCCTTCCCTCTCTTCAGGGTACATCTCTAGGCCTGCAGAGCAGTATTAACATGCTCGGTATGGATATCCGCTGCGATCTGAACCAAAAGGACTACATAGAAACCGTGATTAAAAATGCCTCACGTAAACTCGGTGTCCTGAACAAGGTACGGCGATTTTTCACGCCTGATTAGTTGTGTCTATTATACAAGACACAAGTGCGGTCTTGCGTGGAGTATTGCTCTCATCTTTGGGGCGGCTCCGCAAAGTACCTTCTCGATGCCTTGGACAGATTGCAGCGCCGCGCTGTGCGCATTTTCGGCAATGCGGAGGTCACTAAAACTCTCGAGCCTTTGCAATTGCGTAGAGATATTGCGTCACTCAGCGTCTTTTACCGTTTATACCATGGCGAGTGCTCTGAAGAACTCTTTGACCTCATCTCTCCTTCTCCCTTCCTCCATAGGAGTACGCGTGCTGCTCTCCGGAGTCACCAATTTACAGTCTCTAACATTCCATCACGCACAAAGAAATTTGGTGACTCGTTTCTTTGCCGCACTTCCAAAAGATGGAATAGTCTACCAGCACACGTATTCCCTCCTACCTATGACATAGGGTCCTTAAAACAAGGCGTGAAGAAGCACTTTGTGGGCCGGCAGAGTGAGGATGACTGATGCTACGTCTCTTACGCTGCACCAGTTGTCCTCGCGCCTGGACTTCATTTCCACTTAACATCAGGTGGAGTGGGGCCATTTGCCGGGCTTAGTATAAAAAAAAAAATACGAGGTGACCCTTAATTAATCCTACGAGACCATATACCACTACCACCACATATACAACTACATACAAATATTGTTCAAAATGCTGAGGGACCCTGATCCTGAGTCTGTGCAATATTATGTAATTTGCAACAAGTTATTAGTATCCCTAAATAAAAACGTCACCAGTTCTCGGTCTACTCGTATTTATCATTTAAATACCTTCGTATAAATAAGTTCCTCCCTAGAGGAGAGCATACAAGACGGCAATGAGTTATACCTTCTCAGCCGTCACCTTGATAAATGTGGACGCAAAGCGTTTGGTTAGCTTTATACTCGTATTTTAAAGGATGAAGTGGTTACGCTAGGATTTTATGCTAGTATTTTCGACTAAGTAAGCTCTTGACAGATTTTTAATACCACGATTGCCGGTGTACTCTTCAAGTGGTTAACGCATATTTACTTTTAAATATCTCATATTTGCCCGACAATCGGAATGAACGAGAGTTGTACATCGTTTTTTTTCTGGAAACGATATTTGTGAGACAGAAATCTCAGCACTTTGTTGTTAATTGTCTTATTGTACATAGGTCATCAAAATACTTAAAAAAGACTATTGTCCGTTGTTATCGACCCCGAGGCTTGTGTGACAATACCCAAAAGTTCAGTAATTTAGTTACCACTGAAGCGAGCTCTCAACTTGTTCACAGATTTCTACAGCACGAGTTGATAAAACTTGTCTATTTTCCAGGAACCAGTAATATTTTGTGGCGAAAAAGCTTTCAAGTCCGAGCACCTGGCAAAAATAAAGGCAGCCTACGAATTCGCGAACACGTTTTTGGAAAAATCTCCGTGGTTAACCGGCAACGAAATGACGCTGGCCGACATTTGCTGCGTAGCTACCATCAGCTCGTTGAACGTAGTACTGCCTATTAATGATGCATTGTAAGTATCGTTGAAGGATCTCGATGGCTCAGCGGCTAAGGCTTTCTGTCTGCGATCTTGCCATGTCAGCTACTTTTGCAATGACGGGTCACTGGAAGACAGAAGCACTTTCCGTGCTTCGAAAAGCACGTAAAGCCGTTGGTCCCGTTTGTTGCCACAAGATGGCTCGTGGGCTGGTATTAAAACCTCCATTGGGCCAGCGTGGTGCCTACCTTTCTAACACATAGATAGTATTGACGCTGTAAAATAAAGGAAGAAAAGAAATGCCCTTGCTGAGTTTCTTGCTGGTTCTTCTCAGTACAAAGCTTCCGCCCCATAATTATAGACTAACGAACCGATGGCATAATGATATTCATAAGTGCTGTAACCTAAACATGGCCTAATCTGAATAAATGATATTGATTCTTGATTCTATTGTCAGATCTTCTCCTATGTTTATCGACGGCTAAGAAAAAAGTTAAAATATAAAGCTGATTGGTTAGAACTGATGACACATGGCATCTATACAATCGATAGTGAAAGTTAGCTTTATCCGTAATATTAACCTAAACTAAAGAAATTTGATAATGGAAGTTTACCAAATTATTCAAAACTTCTAACGGAATAAATTGGAGTATCTTCGCAAAAGCAGTAACCTAAGACAACTGGGCATTTAATTCTTAACCGCCACTTATCTTTGTCCCCAACTGTGTTCCAATTTTATAATTTTATTACATCTGTGACAAACCTTTTTCTATGCCGTCTTACCAGTTTTCAGGCTATTACGACAAAAATAAGCTTTATACGATTTTTTTTCGAAATTTTCAAACTTAGAATTGGGCCTTGTTTGCCTTACTCGTATGTTTCCTGTTTAAGGTTTTACTTTTACTTATTGTATGTATTTGCGTGTGTGTGTGAGTGTGCGTGTGAGTTTAAGTGTGAGTGTGCTTTGCAAATGAGCGTGAGTGTGCGTGTGCTCTTAGTTCTATACAGAACCAATCAAATATATAATTTTACACCCCATGCGATTTGTTACTTTTGAAGAACAATTATTATATCAAGCTGGTTTTAAAATTTACAGATACCCCAATTTGACGGCTTGGCTAGACAATTGCGCTGCTACCGAATGGTACAAGAAATGTAACATGACCGGTTTGGGAATGTATACTCAAATGCTGATGAGCAAGACCAAAAAGCCAACATTTCAATAGATTTCTGCACAAAAGCACCGACCAATAAAGTGTAAATTGATTTTGTAGTAGTAGTAGAAAACGTATATAGCACCATTTTTTATAAATTTCAAGGCACTGAATGCTAAAAATTTATATAGGTAAAATATTTACACATAAATTGCACAAAAATATCTGTCTGTTACTTATATTTGGGCATAGTATTCGTATATAAACATTTTATTGTGATATTTTTAAATAATTAAACTGAGACAAAACAAGAACAAAAGTGAAAAGCTATATTGTTTTTTGGATATTATTATTGTACTTATCCAATATTATTATGTAGTTTATGTGTATAATTTATTTATGTAGAGAGTTAAATGTTTTTTTTTATTAATTATGTATGTTTTTCAGGCTATGTAAATTATGTGTTACTTTTCTTTTTTTAAATTCAATTCAAACAGTCTCTATATCGTCACCGCCTAAAAAAATCTGTACATCCTCACCGGTTGACTGGTGGAGAATGCCTTATGGCATTAAGTTCGCCATTTTGCTGTAGTGTAAGGCAATAAAGTATAAATAAATTAAAAAAAATAATTTATGTTTCGAGATCTTTTTCAATTTGTAATTTTGTCGCTACAAAATTTGCGTTCAAATTATAATAAACAACAACATTATAATATTTGCTATTATAAAAAATACTGAGCAGAAGATTGGGCTCAGTATCATTTGTTGGCCTCTGCCAAGCTCCTATGCTCCTATGTCCAGCAGTGGACTGACAAGGGCTGATTATGATAATGATAATGATGATTAAAATGTAAATAAATTATAACGTTTCAATAATTCCCAATTGAATTATTAAACCACTGGTTTGACGGTTTACCGACACCTATACGTTGCAAATAAAGCACAGCTCTCTCGCTAGGCATAAGCAATAGTGGTTGCCCAGAGGATTTGTGCAAAGTCAACATTGTACAAAGCTAAATCTGCACACTTCACCCGCACGCTAAACACAGATAATTTGCAGCTGATAGTGTATAAGTGCTAGTGCGAATTTATGTACAATTTGACCGCGTTAACGTTGCATTGGAGTAGTGATCTAATCTTAGATGAGTTATGGATTTAATCGATGGCTATCGCCCGAAACAACTATCTATTTGTTGTTTTGTCTCCTCAAGTAAAATTTTTGACTTAGGATTCATACAAATTATTTAAAATTACTCACTCTGAATAAGCAGTAGCTAACTACAACTAACTAGGTGAAGCAGGTTCAGGTATTCAAAATGTGAATAAACTCGCATTGACTATTCAGGTCTACAAAAAAGAAAAAATCTAAAAAAAGTAGATTATTTTTACAGAAAAGAGCAAAATACGCTGTACTTAACAATTTCGTCATCTTTTCATTACTTATAAAAAACAAAAAACCTAATAATTTACGAATTTATTCATTAAATTGGTAATAGTTGGCAAATGCTAATTTAGTAGACTTATTAAGCACTTATTTGCACATCTTTTCAGTACCATTTTTTATTTTCTATTTGGTTTTCTGTGTTAATTATCTTCTATTTTGTATCTATTAATTTTGAACCTAATCATACTCTCAAAAACTCAACGTAACTTTTTTATTTCAGGTATCCAAACATAGTAGCATGGTTGCAAAAGTTTGCTTCAAAAGATTTCTACAAGAAACACAATGAAAGTCACTTGAAACAACTGAAGGAATTAATAAAAAGTAAACTAGCGTAGCCGTTTAATTTAAAAAAAACACGCATTCAAAGAAACTATTAAATATTTTAAAGCACCACGAAAATATTATTTTAGATTTAAATTAAAACATTTTAAGTTCTTGTGTGTTTTATTATAATTTCTGGATGTCGTAAAAGGTGACTAACGAACTTAAGACTGCACATACATCGAACAGCATAGAGCGGCAATGGGCTCACCTGTCACGATGAGCACATGTGCAGTAGCTATTTAGTGAAAAGTGGACTATGGCAGAGGACTGCTTACGCGGTCCTCATTGCCAAGTCTCTAACTAACCCTTCGGGGATAATAGACGTGATTAAATGTATGTACTAGCGGCCGCTCGCGGTTTCACCCGCGTGCTTCCCGTTCCCGTAGGAATATCGAGATAAAAAGTATCCTATTTGTTAATCCAGGTTATAAACTATCTGTATGCCAAATTTCATCCAAATCCATTCAGTAGTTTTTACGTGAAAGAGTAACAAACATCCATCCATACTTACAAACTTTCGCGTTTATAATATTAGTAGGATGTATACTTTCTGGCAGGGCTTTCCTCCTATCGCGCTAAGCAGATGTGCAGTTATTTGGTAACATGTGGAGTGGCAGTGGTAGCTTTGCGGCTCTCATTGTCTAGTCTCTGTATAACCATTTGGGAATATTACCTATTTGACTGAGTTTCTTGTAAGACTGTATCACAGTTTAAGCTAACTCTATTTTTAACAGTGAGAACCTGTAATTGGCTTTCTGACTTTACCTATAAGTTTCTACATTGTAACATAGCTGTTTGTTTTCCTATCAATAAATAAATAAATAAATAACAATCGCGGTGTTTGTATGTATTAATAATCTTGTTATACGAACTAGAAAGCGAAGACGGCCATGTTGATAAAAGAAATATGTTTTTTACTTTAATATTTTTTTTTTGTTGTCAGTTAACCGTGTTGCGTAGCGGTGAAAGAATACTACCAACCCCTCTCTACCCTTGTGTGTCGTAAAAGGCGACTAACGGACTAAAGACTGCACATACATCTAACAGCATAGAGCGGCGATGGGCTCAACACCTGTCACGCTGAGCACATGTGCAGTCTAACTTTGTTGAAAAGTGGACTACGGTAGAGGACTGTTTTCGCTGTCCTCATTGCCTTGTCTTTGACGAACCCTTCGAGGATAATAGTCGTGATTGTTATGTCATTTCTTGAGGTTATTGAGAGAATATAGAAAAAGTTAAGGATTTAGAATAGAATAGAAAAAAATATTAACATACACACGCTTACATAACAATTATACAAAAAAATACAGATAGACAGAAAAAAAAGAACAGATGAGTAATAAAAAATAAAATTAAGAGTATGAAGTTAATGGGCCCTTTTTATAAAGAAGGAGAAATCCTGTTTACGGATACACAGCGGGCCTGGGGAAGCCCGCTGCTTATTTGGCGACTCTCCCCCCAGCGCCCGCTTCCCAGTCCAGGTCCGAAGGCCTCGACAGGGACTGCCCCAGCATAAGCTGCTGTGTCATTCATGGATGTACAGAATGACACAGAAGCGCTGTTATTCTGACAGGGCCTGAATAATATGGAGCTAGTGGCAAGACAAATTAAATAATTACATTAACAACCATACCACATTCTTACACGTATTTAAATTATGATTAGCTGAATTAGTTAATTCAGCCTGCTCTTACTTCGTTCTACGATCCTACAACAATTTCCCTGCGGACCAAATTGTACAAAAAGCAAAATGAGTGCTACAAATTATTCGCAAAACAAACAAGGCTTCCTTCACGGCGATGCCCCTGCGGTCGCCTTTTTAACCACGTATATCTAATATGCAGTGATACTAAGTCACGTCCTAAATAATATCAACTTAGAAGTTAGATACCACCAGTATGAAATCGTTAAAAATATTTTGACAGGACCTGGTTGCTTACGAAAGGCACGCCACCACGAATGCCGTTGAGGGATGGCATTCGGCTTGCTGGCCGGCTCCGCCAACCAGCCTCAGCTACGGCGTTGAGCGTTAAAGCCACCTGCTCCTCAGCTCGCGGGCCACCTCGCCCCTCCGCGCCTACGCGGGCTTAAATTACACTCTAGCGTAGGGCAGACAAGTCTACGTGGAGTCGGTTTTGCGGTCGGCCGCGATTCGTTTCTGTCACTGACTTTTGTGGCACAACCTTACCAAAAACACAACGTATTCACTTTTAAAGATTTTTTTTAAATTAAATTTGTGTTAAAATGCTAATTTTATTTTAAAGTAAAAATTATATCAAATGAAGTTATAGAATAATTTATTATACCAATATAGCTTTATAGAAAAAGTTGTTATAGAATATGAGTATTTGTTAGTGAAAAGAGTTTTTATATGTTTATACAAACTTTTTCACTGATTTTATATTTTCATATTTCGTTTATTGTTTTTTGGGTTGTCATTTTTGATGTGTGAAAATTGTACGTACCAATAAAAAATGTTGTTTTTCTAATAACTAGAATTATACAGTTTTTGATCTCCAATTACTGTTAATACTGACTCCTTGCTCTCTACGATCAAGCAGCAGTAAAACGCAGGAAAAGATACAAAGCACGACTTGTTGCTAGAGGTTTTAGTCATAGATATGGGGTGGATTATGATGAGACTTTCGCTCCAGTTGTCAGACATAGCTCTCTTCGAATATTGTTGGCGATGGCGGCTAAACATGGCCTAAATGTGGATCAGATGGACGTAAAAACGGCTTTCTTAAATGGAGACCTTAGTGAAATGGTTTACATGAAACAACCTGAAGGTTTTGTGGAGAGAGGGAAAGAAGATCATGTGTGTCTACTTAAACGCTCGCTTTATGGATTAAAGCAAGCCCCTAGAGCTTGGAACAATAAATTGAATATAAAGTTGTTGAAGTTAGGCTTCAAGAGATCCAAGAATGTGTGTCTACAAGAGATCAAAAGAGGGAAAGATCATCATACTAGCGGTATATGTTGATGATATGTTAATTTTTTGGAATGATGCAGCAGAGTTAAGACAAGTGAAAAGAGGTCTTATGTCAAAATTTGAAATGAAAGATCTCGGCAAGGCAGAGTGTATTCTAGGAATGAGAATCACTCAAAATAAGTTGGGAATCAAGATTGACCAAGAAAAATATGTGGAAATTTTTTTGAATTCGTTTGTGATGGTTGATTGTAAGGTTGCAGCAACGCCGTCAGTTCCTGGGGAGAAGCTAGAGAAACCAGGTCCAGAACACAAACCGAATGGAAAGATCCCATATCAAAACTTAATAGGTTCCCTAATGTACTTGGCTGTCTGCACTAGACCGGATATCGCGTATGCGGTGAATCATTATATTATATATATTAATCACTGTTATACGGAAGAACATTGGACAGCTGCTAGAGTGCTTAGGTATTTAAAAGGTAGTAAAAGCCTAGGACTTAAGTACACGAAGAAGACCGAGTTTAATAAATTGCAGGGTTATGCAGATGCCAGTCATGCTACTTGCTATGACAGAAGGTCATGTTTTGGAGTGGTATTTCTGTGGAAAGGAGGAGCAGTGTGCTGGGATAGTAGGAAACAAAGAACAGTAGCTCTCTCAACAGCAGTGTCAGAATATGTTGCAATTTCTGAAGCTGCTAGGGAAGCAATTTTTCTAAAGAGATTTATTGCTGAAATCACTGAAAAGCCTGAGGAGCCACTGAAAATCTACAGTGATAGCCAGTCTGCTATTGCCATTGCGCAGAACCCTGTGCACCATCAACGCACTAAACATATTGATGTGCGCCACCATTTTATAAGAGAATCTGTTGAATGTGGACACATTAAACTAGAATATGTGGAACGAACCGAATGGTGGCTGATGTTTTGACAAAGCCTTTGTTGAGAGGCAAGTTCGAATGGTGCGTGAAAGAGATAGGTCTAGAGATATGAAAGTAAGGAGGAGTGTTAGTGAAAAGAGTTTTTATATGTATATACAAACTTTTTCACTGATTTTATATTTTCATATTTCGTTTATTGTTTTTTGGGTTGTCATTTTTGACGTGTGAAAATTGTACGTACCAATAAAAATGTTGTTTTTCTAATAACTAGAATTATACAGTTTTTGATCTCCAATAAGTGCGTTTTACTGCTGCTTGATCGTAGAGAGCAAGGAATCAGTATTAACAGTATTATATCAAAACTAGTATACGTAATGTTGTTATGGGAAGTGTGATATGTGATAGATCAAGTAAAAATTATATCCAATGAACGTCCTTTGTAATTAGTTCATATGTCATTATATGAAATGATACGGACCCGTTTAAAAGACTAAGTAAAAATTCCGAAAAGAATCAGTTTGTTGTTTTTTATCTTTAAATTGCGTAGAGAAGTCAATTTTACTTACGACAAAATTAGAAAGTTTTTTTTAACCTCCTAAAAGAAATCGAAGGAAACGCGATGTTGAAGCTTGAAAACACTGAAATTAATATTATCCTTTTTTTTAATGAAGATGAATGCCAGATTATCTTTTTAAACTCTTTTATTACACATGTCTATGTGTGTCTATGTATGGCATATAAGTTGTGATGTTTGATTGTGATAAGGAGAATATTTTTTTTTATTTTTTATTTAACGCTGGAGATCAACGATACCGGTAACGGTACCGACTTGCTCACAAGCAAAATGTAAGTAAGGGAAAATATTTTGCTTTAAATGAATAAATTTTTTTGACACTGTCTTTTTCAATTTGTAATTTATTTGCAACAAAATTTGCGTTAACATTATACAAACAATAACATTATAAATTGTTAAGAATAAATATTATACCGAGTTTTTAGGGCTACGTACCTCAAAAGGAAAAAACGGAATCCTTGTAGGATCACTTTGTTATCCGTCCGTTGTGTCTGTCAAGACCCTTTATCTCGGGAACGCGTAGAGGTATCCCGTTAAAATTAAAACGATAATATACTCAGGTCATATTTTTTGAAGCAATTGCAAAATCAAACTCCTACGTTAACGTAAAAAAAAGATACGGCCGTTTATGCCGCAAAAAAACGTATTATTCGACACTCTCAAGAGAATTAAAATTTATAGGGTATTTTTCGTTGACCTAGAACTATGAAATTTGGCAAGTGTACACTTATACTGCAAGTAAAGGAAAAATTTGAAAACTATACATTTGTAATTAAATCACTAAAATAAGGGTCTTTCTGCCAAAAAAACATTTCGACACTCTCAAAGGAATCAAAATATATAGGGTATTTTCCGTTGACCTAGAACTTTGAAATTTGGCAAATATTACCCTCTTATACTACAAGTAAGTTTATGGGAAAATCTGAAAATTATACATTTGTAATTAAATCAATAAAAAATAGGGTCTTTATGCCAGGAACGGCGGTCCAATATTTGAATTGAGTTAACCGTGTTATGTGGTGGTATCGTATGAAAGGGCTTCAAGGGCACAAGCATAAACAGATTTTTAATTATTTTTATGTTTTAGAATTTTGACGAAGAATATATTTTTTTATACATTATAAATTCTGCTCCTATTTTGTACGGAACCCTCGGTGGGCGAGTCCGACTCGCGCTTGTCCGGTTTTTCTTATACAGTTGACTGAACTGTCAGTCATCATGATTAGAAAATGTTGCTCAAAACCTTTTGCCTATGTAGGTACGTGCGCTTACTTGTTCATTTTGCGATTTGTACATTTTGATTGTAGTGCTCATTTTGCTTTTTGTACATTATGGTCCGAAGTGAACAATTTTGCGATAAGGCGTTCGGTTTGTGATCTTGTCTGTTAAACAAGTTTCGCAATGCCGGGTCATTAGATGGGACCAAATTAGAAAAATTACAGAGATTCGTGGGTTACGGCTCAATCTCTTAATTTACTATTGTCCTTGTGTATGTGCCTAGACCAGCAGTGGGACGTTTATCAGCTGATTATGATGATGACATCTATATTAGTAAAGGCGATTTCCAATACATGACGTTGTAAAAGAAAGGATGAGGAAAGGAAGACCCTTTCGTTGAGTTTCTTAAAGGTTCTTATCAGTACAAGGTCTCAAGCTTCGTAGACTAACGAACCGATGGCGTCGTGAGATTCGTAAGAGCTCAATTATAACCTAACCTTAACAAAGTAAAATACTAGGTGGCCGTATCATAAAACTTTGTCAATGTCAAATCTTAGACAATGTCTAAGAAAGATGCTCCCCCTTATCCAACAGTACACGGCACGGCATGTAAATGTCACGGCATAAGCTGAGTGGTG
The DNA here is from genome assembly GCA_963921215.1 of Scoparia ambigualis. NCBI lineage: Eukaryota > Metazoa > Arthropoda > Insecta > Lepidoptera > Crambidae > Scoparia > Scoparia ambigualis. The sequence goes on along the minus strand of OY992502.1, from coordinate 58,541,164 downwards.
ACCATTTCGGTTGCATGCTTAGATATTAAACGTGAATTTATGTTCAATTGTCATATTATTTTATTATCCGAATAAAAAAATCATTTTTTTTTATATAAGAAGGAGGCAAACGAGCAGTCGGGTCACCTGATGGAGAGCAATCACCACCGCCCATGGACACCCGCAAAACCAGAGAAGTCGCAGATGCGTTGCCGACCTTTAAGAAAGGAACAGGGTTAAGGAAGGATTAGGAATTGTGAGGGGGGAGGAGGGAAGGGGCCTCCGGAACCCTCACTGGCCGGACGAAACACAACAGCACCAAGTGCCATTATTTAACGCCGGATATTTGAGAGGGTGGTATTACGCCGGGCGAGCCGGCCCAATGCGTGCTGCAACGCAGCGTGGCTCTACCACTCAGTTAATGTCACTCATTTAGCACCACCCAGGGGTCACGTGTAGGGTCTCAAAGGTAAACCTACGGACACGAGTAACTTTAACCCCCAACATTTCATTTTTTTTTTATTTTAACATTTTAAAAGACACTTGGCTAACTTTTAACAACTAACGCAATGTAAAGCTCTTCAGGTATTTTTTTAAAATTTTTATTAACGATTCAGACAGAACGGTACCACCAACATCAATAATAAAGTTACAAACGAAATACTCAAGCTGTCTATGTTCACGTTATTACTATTTAATTATATACTGTCCAATATACGGATTTACGTACGAGCCCTCGGGTTACGTTCACTTATCCAAGGATTTGCATCCAACTAGCAAAGGGATGTATCCATTTGTCCTTTTCAGTTTACAATTTAATGTTGACGGTCTACATAATTAAAGTCTCAATGGAATTTCCCTTGACAAGCGACTTAAAAGCTTAAGTATTTCATGTAACGGTAGTTTTGTCACTTGGTTATACAGTGTGTCTTTTATAGGTCGTACATAGAAAAATAAACATTTGAGGGTTTAGACATATGTGGCATTAACATAACTATTTGTAGAATAGAATGATGATTGTTTGGAATTGACATACGTCAACTATATATCTTTAAAGAATTAATTAACATCATTTGGTTATATATAGTGAATCAAATTTATATCATATAGTAGGATCAATAAACTGATGAGGTTGCATAAAAGATTCGACGTGCTACTGCGAAAGAGAGACCTCTGCAGGCCCCACAGATAATATAAAATAAGGTGGCATGTGTAGTGTTTGTATCTGGACACTAGATATAATACGCTGTCTCACGCACACAAGTGATAAGCCGTCAACTGTCAGTGTCAACTATGTCAATGAGTGACACTGACATTTGGCATGGCATAGGGCCATGGTAACGGCACAGTATAAATATCAGATAAAGCAGTACGGAAGCTGGGCCTGTTTCTTGTTTTATATACCTACGCGCCAATTGAGCGTTAGGGTTGTCTTCTTATTTTTGTAAAATTGAAAAAGTTTTTGTTTAGTTAGCGATGTCTCTCAGCTAGTTAGCGCTTTTTTTGAGATAACTAGCAAAGCTTAAGGTTTGTCACTTTTAATTTTTATAAAATTAAAAGGTAATTTTTCTATTATTTATCAAAACGTTTGTTTGGGTTCCATAATGATCAAATAATCGAATGAATTGACTAGTTTACAAACAAAATTGTGTACTTAATTAAAAATCTTTAACATTTTAAGAAGTCTTTATTTTTCGTTAGTTATTATAAATTACTCACTGAAAAATACTTTCGCCTGCTACGACACGTTCGAAAAGCTTTGTTATTAAATTGTATAGTGTAAAAAATTCTCATTCTAATGAATAGCTTTTTTAAATAAATTATCGGAAAACATGGACAATAAAACTGATTTTGTCTACTTCTTTATAAATTAATACAGCTACTTTACAATTAATGTGTTCTCTTTGAAAACCCCTGATATCGATTTTAAAAGATATCGGAAGAATAACTAAAAAGTTCAAGATGGAGGCTATTTTGTCTCATACTAATAACGGAGTCGTTGTCAGAAACCACACAGATTCCTAGATATCGATTTTCAAAGCAATCGGTTGAATAACTAATAAGTTAAAGATGGCGGCTACTTTCTACTAGGACAGGCTTGGTGTGACAGTGAGCTAGTGAATAGTGCATACCACTCTAAACTACACACAACGACTAGCTTACATTATAGATCAAATAGAGTAAGAAGTTACCAAGTATCTGTTACACTTCGCTACCAATTTGCTATCGTTAACGCTAGCGTTTAACGCAATAGCATGCATTGTCACTCTTGCCTCAGAGAACTGGTATGGTTGATAAGATGAAGGAAATAAAAGCGTCCTGAGTTACTTTTTTTACTGATATTTTATAACTGAAATAGATTTCAAATCTAATACAAGTAAGTGCCTGTGAACAACGATGTTACAATAAAAAGAGGTACATTGTTACATGTGGCACACACAAACACTGGCACCGTAAAACTATGCTAATTGTCTTTCCTTAGGTCTCGTTTACGCTATAGCTAGTTGTCATGCTATCTTGCTCACACTTTCGTACGAGCTTTGATCCATTATTGACATCACATTAGTACTGACATAACCTATCTACCTTTTTTATTATAATATCATTGCCTGTGAAGGCATAAAAAGTTACAGTAACAGCCTGTATTCTGAACTACTGCTGTTGGGTGCACAAAAAGGTCTCCATCATTTAAGAATAAGAAAAAAATTATTGACACTTATACACATATTCACATATTATAATTTAAATGACCAAAAAATAAATAAATATAAAAAATAACAAAATAACACAAAATCACAAAATAAACATTATACAAATAAAAAATGTTTTTATTATCTATAAAAACAGGTGGTTAGTGTGTGAGGCCAACAAGGACCCTGTCTCAGCAATATGCTGCCACGGGGTGTGTAATGTTTGATATAAATACTTATAACTTTATTATTGAAATTTTGCATTCACAATGCTATATAGATAACCGATAAAATGTTTACTAGAAAAGAAATCAACCTGTCCCAGGAAGCTCGAGTGGGATTCGAACCCACGACCTTTGGATTGCCGGTCCACTGCTAGAGCAGTCGCAGAAAGGTCGTGGGTTCGAATTCCACTCAAACTTCCTAGGACAGGTTGATTTTTTTCTAGTAAACATTTTAACGATAAATACTTATGGTCTAACATTGAGATAATATAATTTCATTTCATTTAATGTCATTTGATATAACAACTAACTTAATATAATAAACATTTAATATAATTTTAGATTCTATAATTTTATTTGATATAATGTACTTTTGATATAATGTACATTTGATATAATGTACTCTTGATATAATGTACATTTGATATAATAATCAAATGATATAAAACATTACTCATGTAATAAGCAAGCAGCATGCATACAAGCAAGCAGCATACAAGCAAGCATGCAGCATGCAACCAGCATGCAGGCAGGCATGGAGCATACAGGCAGGCATGCAGCATGCAAGCAGGCATGCAGCATGCAAGCAGGCATGCAGCATGCAAGCAGGCATGCAGCATGCAAGCAGGCATGCAGCATGCAAACAGGCATGCAGCATGCACGCAGGCATGTTTTCTGTTACGGCTGCGGCGCTGCGGGACTCCGGCGGTCCCACACGAGCTTATCTTCGCAGATGGCTTTCGCTCGCCACCGCAAGCTTCGGCTTGCTTTGCCGGCCAGCCTCAGCTGCAGCTGTTAAACCCACCTGCTCCTCAGCTCGTGGGCCGCCTCGCCCCTCCGCGCCTACGCGGGATTAAATTACACTCTAGCGTAGGGCACACAAGTCTACGTGGAGTCGGTTTTGCCGCGATTCGTTTCTGTCACTGACTTTTTTAGCACAACCATAACGAAAACACAACGTATTATTTTTTAAAACAATATTGGTAATCAATTTAGGCTTAAAATGTTATTCTTATTTTTTAGCAAAAATTATATCAAATGAAGTTATAGAATATGATTTTTCTACCAATATAGCTTTATAGAATAAGTTGTTAGAGAATATGAGTATTATATCAAATGAATAATATACGTAATGTTGTTATAGGAAGTGTATTTAGAACAAGTAAAAATTATATCCAATGAACGTTATGTTCTTTGAAATTAGTTCATTTGTCATTATATGAAATGATACGCACCCGCTGCCACGTCCCTCAAAGTCAGAGTGACGAAGCAGCGCTACCATTTAAATCCCGTCATCACTACAATTTGGTGGGTATGGGTTTAATCACTTCTCGGTTGTTCGACGACCTCCGTGGTCAAGTGGTTAGCACGCCGGGTCTGGCGTTGCGCCATCTCTGAGGTCCCTGGTTCAATTCCCGGTCGGGTCAATTTGGAGAAAAACTGTTTTTCTAAATTGATTTTGGGTCTGGGTGTTTTTTCTATGTTTACGAGTATGTTTATTTATTAGTCATCTTACCATATTAACGAGCTTCAATATAATACTTATCTTGGTCTAGATAATTGGTGTGAACGTAAACAAATAATACAAAAGGGGATAGACAGATAGACAGACAGATAACTTAAACTGGAATTCTAGTAAAAGTTAATTATAACACCTACTTATACCTAATAATGCAAATCATGTATTGAAAACTAGTTCTACCGGCAAAGCAGCTATTATTATAATAACTGGTTTTAATTAAGATGATCAAACTAGCAAATAACCTGTCAGTATTTTAAAGGTTGTCACATTGTTAAGACTATTCACAGGTAAGTCAATTTTATTATTTTATTTAAACTTCTCTCTAGTAGTACATAGGTGGTAGGTAATTTGTGTTGTTTGAATACATAATTCCCAATATTTAATGTAGATACTGCTAATGGCGTATTTCGATATTTGTATACATTTAAGTTTACGGCGAACTGAGCATGTTTGAAATAAGGAGTTTATATAAAAACTACTTGGTCTGAGACCAGGGGAGTTACTCTTGAACGCAAACTCAATCTCAATAAAATTCCAATGCGATTAATACGAGTATGTATCGATATTGGGATAAGTAAAGATAATCCCGGAACACCATCTCGATAATAATTTGTTCAATCAATTTCCACGCAATTTAATTCCAATGTGGCGCTATTGTCGCTTACAAAAGTGTCATTTAACATTTTTTAGATTTGTGATTGGAAATTGACTAATGCAATTGTGTTTCAAGAGTAAGCCTACTGAACGGCTCCTAACTTTTTTATTAACCATTATTTTTCTATATTTTCACATTACATCGAAGTTTTACTATTTATTTCTCTCTACCTAAATTCCCAACCAATTTATTAAAATAATACCTGTTATGTACCTATACTAAACTAGAAACTAGTTTTTGTACTGAATTACAACTTAATTTAAAAAAATTATTTTATACACTTTTTAACTGCAACTTTTTTATGTATTTTACTAGGTAATCAAATGACCCTGTATTTAAAAGAGTTTTGTAACTGAAGGCTACAACGCCGATAGATGTTTTGAATAGTTTTAAAAAGGCTTCAGCTTTGACATTGTTCTTTAGAAATCCATATAATTAGTGTTAGGGTCTTGTGTTTCGTTGGACCTTGTAATAATGTAATAACAAGTTTACTTCCCACAAACTATACACAATAGAAAATGTATCTAATTATTTATCGGTCAACACCAGCGTCTACAACGTGCCTAACCCTTCAAAGGATTCTGTCGATACATTGCATAAAATAATTTAAACTTTATTCATTCAAGATAAGGTCGAAAACCAATAAAAAATTTCAACTGAACATACTATGCTCGTAAGCCCTTGTACATTTATCTACATGCCCTTAAATATTCAAATGACATATGTAGTGAGAGTTTTATTATTAAATGAGAGACCAGTTAGTTAGTTACGAGTATTAAATATATATACAGTTATAAATTCACAGTTAACTTTAAGCGATGTTTGAAGTAACTATTTTGGTTTAGAATAAGATTTTTATTCTATAAAAAAATCAATGATATCTAAAAATTCCGAGGCGGCTACGCACTATACGACTATATTATGAGATAACATTCTATTTTTTTTATTTCATTTGTTTAGAACAGTAGTTCAATCTAGGAGCTCAAATCCGCCTTCGCGGATTTTTTTATTTATGCAAAATTTGCAAAATGCGAGGCCGCTACGCACTATGCCAATAGCTATTCTACTCTATTCTATAAGTCAAAACTGTTAATGTATTTTTGTTTCTGAGATCGAGAATGCCAAAGTTGGCCATTTTTAGCAAAAATTACAGTCGAGATGTAATAGGCCTCTTAACAACATTATAAAAACGTTCATGGAATTAAGTCTTTCGTGTGCATTTAATGTCCTTTTTTTAATGCTTTAGAGGTATTTATTTACAAAATATGTTTTTTTCTCAGCTCATAAAAGCATTTATAAATAATTTTAACTCTAAAGTTTGTTGCGAACAAATTAGAAATTGAAAAATTCGGTTCGTGGAATTTTGTGTCTAAATTTTTCATTTCATAACATTAGCCTTACACATTTTAAGTAAAAATGGTGCTGACTCTATACAAGAAGGATACAAGCCCGCCGTCCCGGTCCGTCTTCATGACAATACACGCCTTGAAGATACCGGACGTGACTTTCATTAACGTCCATTTGCCAGCTGGCGAACATTTAACTGAAGACTATTTGAAAGTAAGTAGTTTGGATGTAAGTGAGCCGTATGGTTTAAAATAAAGAATACTACCAAACCCTCTTGGGTGAAAAAAAACCCTCTTACGTGTCATAAAAGGCGACTAACTGCCGTACTCAGAGATGTCAATTAGGTTTTAATGACAATTAAATGTCTTTCTTCTCTATTTAGCACTATACAGAGTGTTTATTTTAATTTAGGGAAATTTTAAACAACGATTCCTTACCTTAATATATAATGGTTTTGACTTAAGAAAGTTTTTTATTAATCGCATAATGCACGAGATATTTGTGCTCTCAGTAGGTCCATTTACTACGTTGCGTAGTAGTGTAATTTCATTAAAAAATACGCCTCTAGTTGTAATAAACAACAGGACCAGACGTGTTTCACTCAACTAGGGATGTATGACCGTGTCTGTTTGGGCGGGCACGATATGCACGATGAGTTGTAAGTAGTACCTTAAAGTCAGTCCGAGCCACACCGAGTCCATATGCAATAATTTAATTATTTTGTATGAAAACAGAAAAAAGCGAAAATGCAAGAATCGGAATAATATTTTTCTCATGTCATTAATTAGGCGGTCTGACTACCTCAATGTTCCCTAAATCAAAAAGAGCACGTTGCACTACATAAGAAAGTGACAGCAAGAGGTTTAAGTCATTAAAATTTAATTGACGTCTCTGAGTACGGCAGTTACAGACTAAAGCTGTACACATACAACATAGAGCGGCGATGGGCTTATGCAGTTGGATGTATGTATTAAAAAAACTCAATGTCATTTTGGAAATATATTTTCACTGTCTGTATTTTCTTAAATTATCGTAAACTTTTGAATCGTTATCACTGTAAAATAGAACTTATTTTATTTCGGGCCAACTTTCTTTTCTATTATCTAAAACGTCTAGTATGGATTTATGCGATTGGAATCAACCATTAACCTAGCGTACTAAAGAAAATGTGGAATCTTACATAACTCTAATGTTTAAATCTACCATCAATAAAAATCAATTGGCGAAATGTTTGTACGCGCATCACTTCCGAACGGATGCATCTATTTGGCTAATTCTTTTAATGTTGTATTTGTAATTGGATGGCCCATTTCAAGATGTCTTAGTAGGTCCGTATTAACACTTTTGAGAAATTGCGAAAATTGTTTTTCATTTTGGTTTTGAAATGTTACCTTAAGGAATAAAAATATATATGTGACACCAAAATATAATAGTTATTTTTAATTTTGTTTAAGAAAATCGTAAAAAGATTCATTGACTTAGGTCATAAATTATCTTGAGCTTTTCATACTGGACTTAGGGATTTTAAGTTGGACTTAAGGACATTCATAAACTAGGAGTTGGCCTTAGTGTTTCTGAGTTGGTTATGAATAAAACAATGAGCAAACAACAAGTACTTACTTAGTCAGCTTGTCTTCAAGCTCCATTTTAATATTCACAACATTATTTACACAATTAAATAACAACAAATACAAAAAACACTAAAATACAAAAGTAACGCTCGTTATTTTTTCTAAAATTGACAGTAAAGAGCACTTAGTGACTTTTTGAACTGAATCACGTGGACTTACGGCATAAAATATATTTAAAAAACCGTTTCTTATTTCCCTTGGCACCCGAGGTATTATCTTATCTTCATACCACAGAACAAATATCTAGATAGACGACGCAAGTAAATATTTGAAGGTGATGAAAGGTTCAATCACGTTACTACGATTGTTAAAATTCCTGAGGCAGGTCCAGAATATAAAGATGAAACGACAATAAACTAACAAGGGGTCAAAACTGACCAAAATTGTGATAGATCGACGATAGAATGACGTTTATATCATGAACATTCTTCTTCAGTTTATCAAAGGAGAATTATTGAGATATAGATTTTAAGCGTGATAATACGCATCAATATGGAATTGTTTATATATGTAAGCTTAATACTTAATAAAAGATAAATAACTTTCGTTTCATTAAAAAAAAATAAAGTTCACAAACGTATATTTAAATCCAAATCCACTGGACGGTAGTGCCACGGGTAATTAAGTAGGTATATCACGGGTAATTTTGTTATATGCGTCCAATGAGCCAATCAGAGAAGTAGCGTCATGGGAAAACAAAATTTTTCATGACACTACTATGGTAGTGCCAAACAGTAGTGCCTACGGTAAGATACGTTTAAAACTACCACTTTGACGCTTGTTACAAAAAATTCAAACATACAGAACGATAGACAATGAGCTGTTATTTATTTTGGTGTTGCCAGTACATAAAGTTCCTAAATGGACTTGGGGACATCTTGAAATAGGTCATCCAATTGTCAGTACAAGATTTGTTTAGAAGAAAATTCGTTACGGGGTACAGGATCCACGCGGACAGGCAGGACATCGCAGGCGGTCTGCTATTATTTAATAGATTTTAATTAATCACTATATAAAATTTTTAAAGGCAGCCGCCCGGAATGCGGAAGGTGCGTGGTTCGATTCCCGTCTGAGGTTATCGTCTTTTATGGGTGTTTAAAATTTTACTTAAGTATATTTAAGCGTTAATAAAACGCTAAAATATGAAACATTAATCACTATATATGTAGCGCTATCTATCCTCCAAACCGGTTCCTCCTGAAAATCAGCGTCATGGCTCCGGCTGTGACATTAAGCTGAGGAGAAGCCGTTTTGGCAATTCATTTTTTTTGTGCGGTTTTATTTATTTTAAATTTAATTTTTATTAATTTTGTGAAATGTTAAATAAACGTCTCTTTCTTTATTTCTTTCTATGTGTTATACATTTCAGATAAATCCACAACACACTGTGCCTCTACTAAAAGATGACGACTTCATAATTTGGGATAGGTGAGTTTTACCGCGAGTATAACCGTGTCTCGTAGCAATGAAAGAATACTACCACCCCCTCTCTTCTCTTGGGTGTCATAAAAGGCGACTAACAGACTAAAGATTGCACGTAAATCCAACAACATAGAGCGGCGATGAGTTCCCCACCTGTCACGCTGAGCACATTGTGCAGTCGCTGTTTAGTGAAAAGTGGACTATGGCAGAGGACTGCTTTTGCGGTCCTCATTGCCTAGTCTCTGGCTAACACTTCGGGCATAATAGTCGTGATTATGTATATAATGTGTTCTTATAAACAACCAAGGATTTTACGAAATAAACACTGAATTGTGTTGCTCTGAAAAGAGATTTATTTGTTATTACAACAACTTAATCTAATAAATAACATAAATGCCTTATATTATTGTAAGAACATCTTACCTGAAAAGAGAAACAACATTTAAAGCAATTATTTCGCAATTTTACATATTTTCAGTTTAAATTCATTCACCGTTATTTGATGACAATGACAAAGCCAATGTCAAACAAATAATATTCCGATTTTAACTTATCTGCTATTAAACCGGCTGATACTGAACTGTTCAGCAAGTTCACAATAAATGGAGAGAGATGATCTTCATTTACATGTATGTATGTACGAGTATGTATTTTAAATTAAAGTATAGCCATTATTGACCGTAAGCTTATACCAATCAATAGTAGCCATAATGTGATTTCACTGAGAGCTTTGCACAGCGTTGAGACTTTACTAAAAATGTTAACTTTATATTTACCGACCATTTAAAATTAAAGTTTGAGGCAGCCGCTATTCGCAAGTGTTATATCGTTTCCATAATAAATTTTATTTAAACGCTACCTCAATTGTAAAGCAATTTCGCATTTCCGCTGAAACAAAATTACAAAGTTTCCTGAAGTTAGTATCTTAAGCGGGCAACATCTTCGCTGCAAATTAAATATTCTGTCATCGTTTAAATTAAAAGACGAAATGAAATATATTAGTCACCCATATTTTCCTTAGTTCTCGGAAGACACTGGCTGGAAAGAAAAACTTGCAAAGTGAAATATTAAATCCAAGTATTTTGTCTGCGAGCAATTTGTCAGCCGCTAGACATCCGGGGACGGAGCGAAACATAAAAATTTCCACGCGAACACATTTCTTAGACAACTAGCAACTTTACCACTTTTCAAAATGTTTTAACTTTTGCCTATTATTATTTTTTATCTGTTTCATGAGCCATTTTACCAAACGGACGGTTTTTGTACGTTTGAGCTACGTACTCCAATAAGCAATTGCGTCAGCAAATGCGTTGCTAATCACCGTCGCACATAATGGCATACCCTTTTTTAACTACGTAAAATGCCGTTGAAATAATACTACTACGAGGGGTTCTTTCCTTGAGTGTCGTAAAAGGCGACTAACGGACTAAAGACTGCACATACATCCAACTGCATAGAGAGGCGATGAGCTCACCACCTGTCACGCTGAGCACATGTGCTGTCGCTATTTGGTGAAAAGTTGACTATAGTAGAGGGCTGCTCTTGCTGTCCTCATTGCTTAGTCTCTGACTAACCCTTTGGGCACAATAGTCGTGATTATTTGTATGTATATGTATTTAAAGGGAAGGACATAGTTCGTTTTTATCTCACGTTTAGCCTACCTTAAGATCCCAGAGGATGCCGTCTGCATGTTGATGCTCATTAAACAGCGTCTGTCTGTTCTGTTGCATAATCACTGAATAACCCTAAGTATGTAAAATGTCGTCTTACGCCTACACCAAGGCTAAGGGCGACCTTGGGTTATGTGGGACTCCTCCCCTTCCAGCTAGAGCTAAGAGCTCGAAGGGGAGAACGGGTGGTCCAACCACTAAAAACCTAGTACCAACCCTTCTGTATCACAGAGATGGCTAGGGACCACGAACGGCAAGCATCGAGTTACTACGTAGTACATTGCTTCAATTTTCTTAAATCTCTTTCAAGAGTTTCGGCTATAGTTGGATTTCTATCAGTTGTTGATGCAGGCCGGACAGTCTCAATCGACCATATAATATTTTTTTATAAAACCGAAACACACCTTCCTCTACCATAGTCCACTTTTCACCAAATAGCGACTACTATAGCACATGTGCTCAACGTGACAGGTGGTGAGCCCATCGCCGCTCTATGCTGTTGGAAGTATGTGCAGTATTTAGTCCGTTAGTCGCCTATTTCTACCCCCAAGGGAAGATAGAGGGTGGTTGTATTCTTTCACCGCTACACGACACGGTTAGTCTAGTCAATCTTACTATGAAAAAATCATATGGAAATTTTTACAGTAAGATTAAAGTTACACTGATCTAAGAGTTAATAGTAATGCCCATGGGCATTGAACCCTTTACCTCCGGTAATCGATCAGAGCGCTTAGCCACTCGGTTACCGAGGTATTTATACCAACATTAGTTTATATTTATTTCAGTCACGCAATCTGCGGGTATCTGGTGGCGAAATACGGTGCCGACGACAGTCTCTACCCGAAAGAACCAGGAAGAAGGGCGATTGTCGATCAACGAATGCACTTCGATAGCGGCGTTTTATTTGCCACCTTACGGACGACAGTGGTCAGTTTACAGTTTAAGTTTACTGTATATTATTGTATTACTAGCGGCCGGCCCGCAACTGCTTCCACGTGAACCCCGTACCACGTGACAAATTTCCAAAACAAAATATTTCATAAAAACCTTGTCCTGACAGTTACAAACACAACAAAAAAAGAATTAGCTAAATAGGTTCAGCCGTTTTGAAGTGATGCGCGTACAAACATTTCAGTAATTCAAATTTATAATTTATAGTAGATAGGTACTCCTATTCCGACCGTATTGAGAAAGACAAGAGAGAGAATATTGTACCTTCTGCCCAATTCATAGTACAGCTACGCGATGATAAGCCCACTAAAATCGATTAATAAGAACAATAAAGCATATTTTATCTTATCTTATCTAATCTTAGTGTGTAACTGTGGCAGATAGCCGACAAAGGACCATCTGTCATAGGTGACCAATGCGTGTCAGCTAATAAGGCAACAACAACACAGTTCGTAAGAGTTTAATTATATTTTCCGGACACCCATCCAAAGACTGACAGCTCGAAAAGTTGCTTAGTTACCGCGACCATTACCCGTGCTCAGCGTAGCGCTATAATCGAATGCCTCTTCATGATAAAGGTTAAACTGTAGCAAAGGGGGTTATCAAGCAAAGCTTCCGTTTCGCCAATAAGCTCCCAGATACTCGTAGGTGCACTTGACTGATAAGCTAATCTGTTTCAGCTAGATAACCTCATATCCGTCGCCTTGAGCGGAACGCAGTGAAGGCAGATATTGTCTGCTGCACCTTTAAAATGTTTTAAAATTTTGTAAAGAAATTTCGCAAAAATTTACAAAAAAGCTTGAAGAAATAATATACCAACCTTTGTTCAGAAATTAGTGTTCGCTCGCTTAAAACTTTATTACTTATATTATTTTCACAACCTTTGTAGATACTTATAACAAATAATAATAGTTATGTTGTATAAACCGTAAGATATAGTTTTAATCTATAAAAAAACAAATAATATATATAAATAAATAAAATAAATCTTTTCTACAATCACACCAATTATCTAGCCCAAGAGAAGCTTCGAAGAAACTCGTTAAATGGTTACTAGACAACGGATAAACATACTTAAAATACTTAAATACATACTTATTATACATAGAAAACACCCAGACCCGAGACAATTTAGAAAACAATAATTTCTAAATTGACCCGACCGGGGATCGAACCCGGGACCTCAGAGATGGCGACACCATGAAAACCGGTGTACAAACCACTCGACCAAGGAGGTCGTCATTATTATCATATATATTAATTAAAAACATTTAAAGGAACAAAATAACAATGCTTTTCTGTAACGTACTCGTGTATTATTAATTTTTTTTTGCAGGAGCCGATTATCTACTCCGACGACAAAGACTTCAAACCGGAAAACTTGGCAAAGTTCAAAGTGGCCTACGGTTTCGTGGAGCAGTTCCTCACCAGACCCTGGCTGGCTGCAGACGAGGTCACCCTGGCTGACATTTGCTGCGTGTCGACTATCAGCTCAATGAACGAAATAGTTTCCATTGATGGAAATGAGTAAGCGCTTTTTTGAATTTTAAGTTAAGTGTTTGACGAACTACGTGATCGAGTGGTTAGCGCGCCGGGTCCTGCGTCCCATCTCTGAGGTCCCGGGTTCAAATCCCGGTCGGGTCAATTTAGAGAAAACTGTTTTTCTGAAATGATTTCGAGTCTGGGTGTTTTCTATGTTTATGTATATTTATCCGTTATCTAGTTTAACCATATTAACGAGTTCTAATAGAAGCTTATCTTGGGCTAGATAATTGGTGTGAGTGCTAACAAATTATATTTATTTATTTATTTATCATCATCATCAAAAATAATGTCAACCATTTTGTAACCCGGCATTGTGAAAGTTGCTTAGCTTGCAAGATCGAAACCCAAAAACGTAAAAGGCTAGCTGGACCATAAAGCTCTTCCAATCCATCCATCCATCTCTCCTCCCTCCCCCCTTTACAATTATTATTCTTACTCCTTCCTCAAACATCCTACTACTTCCTCAAACCAGGCAACGCCTCGGTGACTCCTCCAGCTCCTTTTCCTATTAAAAAATCCTCCCTTCCCCATTTACAATTATTACTCCTTCCTCAAACATCCTACTCCTTCCTCAAAGTCGGCAATGAATCGGTGAGTGCTCCTTTTCAAATTAAAAAAAATATTTTTGCTAACTTTGGGTTGCATAGGTACTCTTTGATATCCTTCTTTACATTATCTATTACACGGTGTAGCGAAACCAAATAGACTAAAAACTTTTTAATGTAGAAAACGAAAAAAACTAACCCTTTGATTTGTAGAAAACGTACATAAATTAATTAATGATGAGCTTGACAGTGAAAAAGAACAAATGAATAAAGCTATTGATGGAATTTTAAAAATAATAAAGGGATAAAGAACTTTAATTTTAAATTAAAGGAAAATACTTAGATTAACGATTGGTCTCGCTGCGCTCGACTAGATACCTCCGTCGTACTTGTCAAATGCGGCAACAAATACTACGCCGAAATCGGCGTACCCGAGCCAGTCACACTGACAGCTGTGGGTAAAGTGTACGTACCGAATGTTTTATTCAATTTTGGGCTTAATTCAAACTAAAATGCCAGTTTGCTTGTACAAAACTGTGTAAAAATAATACTTCTAAAAATAAGAGGGACACTGGGATCACATACCATCAGTAAGTATTGTATAATTTCAAAATTTCATCATAAAATAATATCAACAATAAACACCATCCAGTGTGACCGCTTATACAAGAAAAAATTCCCCGTGGTTGAAATTTTTATTATGTGAATTTATTGTTTTTGTCTTTTATTGTATAGGTAACCTATTTCATTTGTCTTACAAAGTTACAATATACTTAACCTAGTTATATGTTATTTCATGTTTACTTATATTTGTGATCATAAGTAAGGTGTAAAAATGTTAGCTGACACTATATCAAGGGGATTCTACCGATTAAACTGAACAACTTTCCTTAAGGAACATGGGTCGAAAATTTATTATTTTTCCCTATACAAAATGCGCAATCAGCTGATTGACTCAAGTATGGAAAAGCTATTTTTTTTCATTTTGACCTATGTTCCTGAAATGTAAACTTTTCGTGTCTGTACTTAATATCTGAAAATATTTGCGAAAAACATAATCTAGGGGATGAAGGATACGTGAACGTTAGTCGCCTTTTACGATACCCAAGGGAAGAAAGGGGTTGGTAGTAATAAAAAAACTACTAAAAAAATTAGGTCTAATAATTGCTATACATAATACCTACCATTTTTCTACAGAAGAAACCTACGTCTAACCTAATATTCGCTTAAAATTGTTAATTTTTAATATTTTCTGAGCTATATTTATAACCAGCAACTTAACTAATACATCACAGCAAAAATATTTTTCCCATTTACTCGGGTAACAGTTGAGCAGCTGGCAACAAATTTTTCACGCACATTAGCATCCTTGTATATTGTCATAAACACACTACAATAGTGAGTTGCCGCATTTACGGAGCTGTGGTCTATAGGTAGCGCGGTATCTAGACGAGCGCAGCGAGGCCAATCATTCATCTATGGGAAAATATTTAGATTATTCGATTTAGTTCGAATTAGTTTGATTGTTAAATCGTTTAGTGATAAAATGTTAAAGCTTTTAGTTTGATATGTATACGCATAGAAACGTATGGCGTATATCCTGCCAATTCGGATAGTATAGACCAGCAATTTGCCGTATGCAAATGGCTCTGATTGTTCGCTTTGCGATCTACGAATTAATGAATATCTCTGGGCTAAGTAATGAAGAGGACATTTGTGTACATTGCGCCAATAATATTATATGATAGAGTTTAATGTCACTATATATATTTCTTGCCCTTTGTAGACATTTTCGTATCGGAAGGGCATTTAAGTAAAACGTCCTATGAGCACAATGTCCTAAAAGCAAAAAGACCTGTGAGCAGCTCGTCCTATTAGCAACATGACCTAATAGCAAATAGTCCTAATATCATAAGGACATGATAGCAACATTTATAGTAGGTACTGTGGAATCTATGCTATATATGTAGTACTGCCAGGTTCTACGTTGTAATAACTTATAAAAATCTTTAAATGTGATTCGAGTAAGACATTAGAATGTCAAACGGGTTGTGAAGTTAGGGAGATCGATCTGATGTGCCAATATGGGTAGACTTGGCATGTTTTTTTATAAATTATAATGTAAACAGTTTTAGATTTGTAAATATGTAATGTATATTAATATGAAGAAAAGGTGGTTTTAATTAAAACAGCCCCCACACCTTTTCAATTTTTTTTTTAGTATCTATACAACTACAAGTGAACAGGAAAAGTTATTAATTAATTGCATGCATACTTTAATCTCCTTTGAGTAGGTACTAGCCCTCTGGCTACTAAAGAAAGTACTATGACACTGACAATTAAAATTTGACTCTGATTTTGCGATATCTATATAGATCCCGTGGCATAACCACTTGCGCGTCGGGCCAGAATGGCCCGGCACCCCACTTGCGTTAAGATGGTTTACGCATTTTGGTTTCCCATACAAACTTCCAAGACGAAATTTTTAAAAACCGTTAAATCAATTTTAATGAAACTTTGCATGCTAAAATAAAACACATGGATCTAAATAGTTTGTTGAAAATATTAAAAAAAAAAAGGTTTATTTAGTTGAGTTATTGCGATTTAAAGCCCACTATAGAAAGTTAAAAATCGCATTAACTCAGTTATTTAAACGTTTTTTAAAAATGTTTTCAACAAACTATTTAGATCTCTGTATGTTACTTTAGCATGAAAAGTTTTATTGAAATTGACTTAATGGTTTTTAAAAATTTCGACTTGAGAGTTTGTATGGGACACCGAAATGCATAAACCCTCTTAATCTAATGTTGTAATTGTTTAAGTTTTAATACAAAATGGATATTGGTGTATACGCAAGCAATAGTGCATCATGAAAAGATTTAGTATTCATTAAGTCACAAAAAGGTAAAGACGTTTTGTTGTTTGCTGGTGACCGGTACAATTTTAAAATATTCAATAAAAAAATGGTTCGACGAACTGGAGGTGTGCAAATAGAGATATATGTAGAGCAAGTGTTACTTTAGATAAAGAGAAATTATGAGTTTTGTACTCATTGACATGTAGATCTTATTTCAATAAAAATCAAGTAGACAGCGTTAATGATAATTGCAAGCAACAAGTACGAGTATGCAAGAAGTTCACCTTTTTTCGAAAAAAAATTCATAAGACTGTAATATAAATATATTGATGTCATACCGTTTAATATGTTAGTAAAAAAGATACTAACATATCGCGCACGTAGGAAATTTTTAAAAATGCAAGTAGAAGTACCTGGTCTTTTAGCTTATAAATTTTTGGTGTGCGCAGATGCAGAAAACAACAATAAAATTTTGTTGTTTTCAACCCCATTGAGTGAAAAAAGAATGAAAACCCTCCCTTTGACTGCAAAACTTTTTGGAGATGGCACGTTCCACGTACCACGCCACTTTTACAAGCTTTACACTATACACATTGATGTAGACAGTTGTAGTGAAATGACTAATATTGTACCCATAATTGTATGCGCTTTTATCAAAAAAGACGGCAGAAACCTATAATTAAGGATCGGTTTGGGGCAGAAATTCCTTATTAAAAATGTGACTTTGAAGTAGCACAGATGAATGCTTTCAAAACAGTTTTTCCAAAGTCGCACTTTTCTGAATGCTATTATCATATGAACAAGGCTGTATGACGCAAAGCAGCCAAAATCATAGTTACAAACAATGATAAAAACATGAAGTTAACAAGTTTTAAGTTTGGTAGAGAAATTGTAAGGCTAAGACAGTGCTAATCTGCCACTCCTTTCGTCTGAATCTATTAACGTTACCTGGGAGAATATCGAAGAAAAAATACAGAATATTGGAAAATATCTAAGTCCATTAAAAGAATTTACTACTTATTTCGAAAAGCAATGGATGAAGATATCTCCAGAAGTATTAAGCTACGCAATGGAACGTCATCGTACCAACAATGGATTAAAGAGTTGGAATCGACGATTCAACGCTAAAATTAGGCCGAAACCGACACTAATTTCATTTATAAACTGTTTCCGTAAAAAAGCCAAATGGCAAGATTTTAGATTACGTAAAGTACTTTTTAAAAGGGAGCCGCGAAGAAAAAAGCAATTCATCTTCGAATCAAAACTTTAAAAAAAAATGCAAAAGCTAAAGGAAAATAATATTTCTCCTATGAAATTTTTGAATTAAGTGACGCATTTAAGAATAATCATATTCGATAATTACTAGTATGGTAATTTTTTTAATTCACACTATTGATAGACTAAAGGTTAAATTTATATAAATATATATGTATGTTTGTTAGAGTGACATATAATTTAAAATAAATTATTTATTTGTCTTATCGAGTGTACTTGCCAATTTAAGGACGTTTAGCTATCATGTCATTTTGATATTGGGACTATTTGCTATTAGGTCATGTTGCTAATAGGACGAGCTGCTCGCAGGACTTTTTGCTTTTAGGGCCATTACCCTAAAGCAAAAAGACCTGTGACCTGTAGCACATTTGCGAATAGGACATTTTACTTAAATGTTCTTCCGATAAGAAAGGTTTTAGACATCATCTATATCTCACAATACTGAATAATATTTGTGAGAGTTTAATTTTATTATAATAATATTTATCAAACTACAATTTATTATCTATCATTATTTGTTTTTATGAACTAGCAGAAACACTCTAGCGCCGTCTATCATCATAGATCTATTTCCGTGACTAAGAATAACTTACTCAACGTAGCGACTTAAAGAAATGTGGGTACTTGGTTTTTTTTTTCATAAAAACGCTTAGATTAAAACAAAAAGGGAAGATACGGCATGCTCCTACTTGTAGTCATTCAAAATATAGTCCTTCTCATCTACTCACACACGCACACCTATAAAGTGTAAATCGAGCGAGCGAGACAAAGCGGTAAGTTTCAACGTCAGCGCGAGGGAGTCAGCGAGTAGCGCGTTGACGTCTCGATCGCTTCGCAACAGACGAGTACGTACGACCGATTCCGACGCCACTGCGGAGTAGCGTCTTTCTCTTTTTCACACAGTAGAATATCTGCAATAGGGCGATGTAGCCTGTTCGCTCGGCAAATTGTGACTGAAGTGAAATTGTGCCTTTAGGCCTAATTTTGGCGGCTCACTCACGAGACGCTAATGCCGTATCTTCCCTTTTTGTTTTAATCTAAGTAAAAACGTCATAGATCTCATTCACATATTCAGTCATCTATTTGGTTGTTTTGGTTCGCTGTTGTTTTTTTTTATTAAAATGGACAACAAAACAATAAAATTTATATCTAGTCAACGAAGCAGAGACTGAGCTAGTGTGTGGTGGATTCCAATATACATGTAAGAAGGAAAATAAAAATAAAACTACAAACTGACATTGTATTAATAGGTCTTCTTGTTGTGCATTAATTACTCTGAATAGGAAAAAGAAAAATTCATAAAAGAAAGTCTACACACGTGTTTAAAAGAATCCCTCAAAAATGAAGTGTTAATGGCAAAGGATCAATGTAAAAAGATGTGTGCGAAGATTTTTCATCTATACAAGGTATTTATGAGAAAAAATTCTTGGATTTCAAGAGTGGCAATAAAATTATTTAGACGTTTTACCTACATTCAAAAACATTCAAGACACGCTAAATAGAACTAGGAAGAGATTTCTGAAATGTAATAAATTGTCGTTTTCCAATTTGTCTGAAGTGAAAGTCCCAACAGCCTTTTCAGAGTACTTCCACGTAATTGATGATGGTGTCGAAGACAGAACATTGATTTTTATATCGTAGATAGCTAAAAAAATATGAAAACAACGAAAGATCCACCTGGTGAGTATTTCGGTGACGGTACCTTTCGTGCAACCCCACCGCACTTTTACTAAATGCACTCACTGCACTTAGATTTAGGCTCTAGTATTAAATCTACGAATATAGTGGCTTGCTACCAAACAAGATCGAAGAAATTTACAGCAAATGTTTTTCATTGATCAAACTACATTTAAACATTCATATGGGTACTTTTACTTGTGACTATGAAATAGCTACCATAAATGCTATTGAAGAAGTGTTTCCTGCTACTAAATTATCGGGGTGTTACTTCCACTTTCAAAACGCCACGAAGAAAAAGGCAAAAAGTTTAAAGTTGGGTAAAACTAAGGAAGAACGGATAGTGATAAGGCTGGCGACAGCTCTTCCATTATTACCTACCTGCTGATTTGATACAATCATGTTGAGCAGAAATCAAGCAAATTGTGTCGAAAAGTCCTAAAATCGAACAATTTCAAAAATACTTTCAAAACCAATGGCTGAAGAAAATATCAATGGATGTACTGAGCTACTGAGGTGCAAAACATTGCACTACTAATGTGCTTGAAGGCTGGCATCACAGAATAAATGTCAAAATTCCAAAACATCCAAACTTTTATTTTATTTTTTGCATAAAATTACAATGGAATCAAAACATATTGTCTATATAATGAGGAATAGTCTATTCTTTTTACAGAAAAAAAACACCGTATTTATGTAATAGCTTTTGACGAAAAGGTTAAAAATTATGCTGAAAAATTTGAAAAGTTTATTTATTTTAAGCTTCAAAATTAAACAATTAAAAATTATCTAATTACTAACAGTTGATTCTTGTTCTGATCATCATGACATGATTTTGATGTTTCAAATTAGAATATAATTTAGATATGATTACGACTTACAAATTATTAGTTAATAATAACAAATTATAATACATTTTTAAGTTTACTTTCGGTTTCAAATAAATTGCGTTTTTAATCCTATCAAAAGTGTTTAATTTAATTAATTTTTATTGGAACATATATTTTTGTCAGTCATAAAAATAACCACATTTGAATTTTAGGAAAAAGCGTTATTGTTTTTTGTTCACGTACATAATATCTACGTAGTTGATTTCCCATGTTTAAGTTATGTAATCTTTCGGACAAATTGACCCCATTACTTTTTTATGCTAGCCTATTTCTATAGTTTATTAAAATAACAAATATTATATCGATTGAATTTAATATGTTGTGTGCATTATAATCATTAATGACATTGTTTATTAAAAAAAACTAATCATTAATTTTGGTTTTATTTGACTAATTCTTTCGTTTACATTATTCTGGGTGGATGCTTTAAAATTTTTTAACGAAATGCAAATCTGACGAGTTGCGTTTCTGTTCAACTACGTCTCTGTCGAATAGCGTTTTTGACAAGCTGAGTTCCGGTCCTGTGAGATGACAAAATGTGTATTTAACCACTTGAGTTTTTGACGACAGGCGTCGAATCCTTCAGAATGGCGGCACCTATTTGCTAATTCTTTTTTTGTTGCGTTTGCAATTGTAAGGACAAGGTTTGCATGAAATTTTTTTTTGGAAATTCGTCACGGAATACCGTGT
This sequence comes from Scoparia ambigualis, assembly GCA_963921215.1. Classification (NCBI taxonomy): domain Eukaryota; kingdom Metazoa; phylum Arthropoda; class Insecta; order Lepidoptera; family Crambidae; genus Scoparia; species Scoparia ambigualis. The sequence goes on along the minus strand of OY992502.1, from coordinate 58,519,594 downwards.
GTTCACGCGAGCGAAGTCGCGGGCGGGCTACTAGTATCTTATATTTTCTTACTTCATATCTTCATAGACTATCATCATCAGCGTCCACTGTTCGGCACAGGCCATCCCACATGGAAAACAACGACTTAACAGCAACGACTACCATCTCAAGACCACAGACAAAGCCTCGAGAAGCTTGAGATGTTTTTTTATTTCGTCACCCATCCATTGACAACGGATTGCAAAGAAACATAACTAGCAAAAAGAAATTGTCTTTTGTTGGGACTTCTAGTAACACAAGCGACAGATTATGTCGAAGGAAGAAAGGGTAGAAAACGGAAACACTCTGAAGACGTAGGTTCGAGTTCCAACTGAGTTAGTTTTTTCAAAGTTTTACTCTACGTATCACATACGTATAATTACCTAAATCTCTTCTTTTTCCAGATACCCAAGACTAGCAGCGTGGTTGAAAAGATGTTCAGAGCAAGATTTCTACCAAAAAGGAAATGCACCCAACATACTATTATTTCGTGAAATGATTAAAAATAAACTAGCAGAAAAGCAAAGATGAAAAAGATGTTTTAAGTAAAAAAATATAGAAAATACTTATTGTCTTTTTGTTATTCCGCAGCTACCTTACTCTTACTAATGATACTTAGATGCCATTATAAAAACAAAAAAAAATCATTAAAGGAGACATAGTTTTGTTATAGTATAAAGTAAAATAAAAATATTTTTTGTTGCTAGGATACCAGTTTTATGATATTAGTTGTCTGTCAGGTATCTTTAGTTTTAATCATAGATGTAGGTATAAAGTTTGCTTACATCTGTGGTTTCAATACAAGTTTATGAGAGTTCTAGCTTGATTATTTATTTTTAAACAGTTTTTTAACAATTTAATAAGCACCTTTGAATCATTCTAAATGATTTTAGCCTGCAACTGTAAAGAAAAGAAAACTTATCTTAAAAATATGGGAACAAATAAAAGCTAGCAACATTAAAGATGAAACTTCAGACTAGGATATGATGTTACTTAGTAGTCAGTAGGTTTAAAACTAAACCAACTTTTCACTAACCAAATGGCCACGATACTAGGGGTGGTCAGGTAGAATAATTCGCTTATAACACTTATGACGACAGAACCTTAAATAACAATTTCTATGCCTTTTAAGTAGGTACATTGCCCGCTGATAATAAATTCTTTTTCGTGATACGTCTCAAAAAAGTATGTTACCTAGTATTGTGAAATGGAGAATACTTACTTACTCCTGTGGCATATCAACCCAAGTGAGTTTTGGCCTCCAACACAAGAGATCGCCACATTCTTCTGTCCTGTGCAGTCTCGGCCAGTCGTCGACGCCAAGTTCGAAATGGAGAATAGTATATAACAAACAGTAATCCTAATGCCCAAAGCAATATTTCTAAATGAAATACATTACAAGTGATACCGTTAAAACTAAATAGAAACGATTGCGCGCATACGTTGATGAAAACTTGATTAGCGGCTGAAAGACGTATGTAGTAACAGAATTATAATCATCAATACGACTCTCCAATTTCATGTAACTGTCAAGAATGACCTTTTCATGAAATACTCATTCTTGACAGTTACATGAACTTGGAGGGTTGTAATGATGATTTTTGATGATTATAATTCTGTAACTGCATACGTCTTACAGCCGCGAATCATATTTTCTTTAACATACACCCTAGCACTGGCCTGTAAATCACAAAAAAAAGTAAGAAAATTTGAATTTCGCGGGCTACCCTGGAGCTATGTTAAGTGAAGAATAACCTAGTGTTTTCAAAACTGTACCTACGAAAACCACTTTTCTTCTTTACTTCCGTTTACAAAACTGGTTAAGAGCGTTTATGCGCGAAATCTAAAAAGATAGTAGAAAACATTTTTGAAAAACTCTCTCTCTGTCTCTCTATAGTCTTTTTCAAAAATGATTTCTAATAACTTTTTAGATGTCAGTATCATGAGAATGCATACCAAGTTTCATTAAAATCGGTTTATTCGTTTCCAAAATGTTAGACTTATAAGTTTGTATTAAATACCGCGCCGCGTAAACTCTCTTAAATTCAATCCTAAGTTTACAACAAAATATTAAGTAGTATTTGGTAACAATAAAACAAATCAGTTTGTAAAAAGAAACAAAATAAAGTTATTCCCTTAAATTTATCGATGAAGTTTACTTAACTCCTCCTCCTCTTTCATCTTTACTACCTTATAAACTGTCTTTAAAGTTTCCTTAAACAGTAAATAACAATATAGAGACAAAATATATAACGCAGTCTGAATACATTTTGCCGCCTTGCGGAACTGTTGCTTCAGTCCGTCTAGATATATTAATACGCATAATAATATACCTAAATACATAACTAAGGGTAGCCATCATGCCGGGACACTCTGCTATTATCAATCAACACCCCTTGGGGCCCTCGGGCCTCGTACACGAAGTCAGCGGCAGTGGTGCAGCGTCGGCGGCGGCGCGGGCAGCGGCGCGTTCAGATCTTTAGTTTTAATCATAGATGTAGGTATAAAGTTTGCTTACATCTGTGGTTTCAATACAAGTTTATGAGAGTTCTTGCTTGATTATTTATTTTCAAACAGTTTTTTAACAATTTAATAAGCACCTTTGAATCATTCTAAATGATTTTAGCCTGCCACTGTAAAGAAAAGAAAACTTATCTTAAAAATGTAGGAACAAATAAATGCTAGCAACATTGAAGATAAAACTTCAGACTAGGATATGATGTTACTTAGTAGTCAGTAGGTTTTTTCAGATTACACAGAAGACAAAACAGCTTGGATCTGAAATGCTCCAAGCACTCCAACAGCTATTTCTAATTGTCTCTATTTAATTGATACTACATTGTATTGTAATTTTGTATTGCATCATTTTTTTTATATTTTTAAATTCATATTTTGTATTGACCTGGTAACGACATTCTTTTTTTTTTGTTTGTAAATGTCGTTGCTTTTGTGCGCTGTGGTTTCTTGCGCCCATTCTTTGCCACAGTTAAAAAATTATGTCCTGAATGGGTGGTAGGTTAAAAAAGATTTGGACGATTCAAAGTACTTATTAATTGAGTTTATTGAATAAATATATTTTGACTTGACTTGACTTGAATATTTCTAAATGAAATACTGTGCGTAGAATTCCTCGGCCCGCCCTGATCGCGACGGCCAAGGATCGTACACGATGATGATGACTTTCTCAAGAGCCGCGTACGGCGGGTTCGATGCGTCGCTTTAGACCCTTGAGACGTTGATAGTTGATGAATTGTTGATGGTAAGGATGATGAAGATAAACACTTTACTTTGTCACACTGATTTTAATAGGTAACAAGATTTAACTAATATAATTAATATTAAAATGGCGTCCACACGCCTTTGATGACAAAACCAATGAATGACTCCATCTTTAAAATCTATGAACTAGACAGGTTTTAGATTAAAGGACAAGTGATTTTTTCTGAACGTAAGATCGATAACGCAAAGGCGTTAAACCTCAAAATGATACACAATGAAATATATAAAAAACATGTTAATTTTCGATTAACAAATACATTACAAATGATAACGTTAAAACTAAATAGAAATGATTGGATCGCAAGGGTTATTCTCCAAATGAAAAACAATTTGGAACTAAAATAGGTTGAGTAAAAATAATTTTAAATTATTAAATAATTTTAAAACGAACAGAGCTCTGCAGTGTATCAAAACCATTTATTACTATCACAAATGGTGGAGAACTGTATAAAGAATCTAATTAATGAGCGCTGGCAAACAGCGGGTGGTGACGAGAGAGCAATTAATATTTTTCTTTGGACTTCTCTTTGTGCGATCCGTTATAAGATGAAAAGAAATAAAGTTATTTTTCATAACGTTTCTCTTCTTCCTAAGGTATAACTACACAAATGAACAGAACTGAGTTGGGTTTTTAAGTTTGTTTTATCGTGTAGCATATAGAAAACCTTCCTACCCTTCCAGGAAATGAACGTGACTGAGTTTTGATAATAATTGTACCACGCTTACCTAACGAAAAGAGAAATAATAATTTCAGCAAATAATTCGTACTAAGAATCAGTTTTATAAAAAAAATCGCTAAAATAATTAAATATAATTTTAAAAATAATAACGCACATAAAGTAAACTCTACATAAAATTACTTTTGAATGGCAATACCAAAGCCATGGCTATCTGAACCATACGGTGGACTTATACAATAAAAAAACCGCAAAAAAACTCAGTATGACAGCTCAATCGGGGGTCTCGACAAATGGACGACGACATGGTAAAATGCACGGACAGGGAACAATAAAGTTGGTGAGGAATTTAGAGTTATATAAAAATGATATAACTTTAAAGTCATTTTTAATGTCATGTATGCGGCAGTGGACCACGGTCTTGTGTCAACCAGGATGTCGAGATATTGTGGCTGCCACGCAGGATTTTATAGAGCGTGGCATATTCCAGGACGACAGTCTAAGTCCTTTATGATTTTGCTTAGCTTTAAATTCTCTCAGTACTTTGTTAACAAATTCAAGGTTAGGCTATAAACTACAAATTAGGGGTAAAGTTATGTCGCATTTGTTGTACATGGATGACCTTAAGTTGTTCGCACGAAATCGCCATGACTTGGTGAATCTGTTGAAAATTACTGAGACTTTCAGCAGTGCCATAAATTGCAAATATTTTTAAAGATATTTTGTAGTGAAGTCACCGTTGGACTATGCATCGGGTCGTAATGGTGAGGGCGTCGTGTCTGAGAGATTGGTCAAGTTTACAGCAAAAGATGTGGCTAAGGTTATTACAGGTATGACAAAAGGGAAGTCTCCTGGACACGATGGCCTAAGTAAAGAACATTTTAGGTATGCTGGGGTACACCTACCACGTATACTTGCAATGCTTTTTAATTTTAGTCTGGGGCATGCCTATCTACCGGAACCATTAATGCGTACAATTGTAGTACCTATTGTAAAAAATAAGACGGGTGACACATCTGACATAGGTAAATAACGGCCCATATCGCTTGCTACAACTTAACTTAAAAATACTTAACAGTTTGCTTAATAGCTGTCTCACGAAGTATGTAGAACTTCACGATGCCCAATTTGGGTTCAAACCGGGTGTGTCTACAGATAGCGCCATTTTCAGTTTTAAGCACACTGTCAAGTATTACACGAATAGGAACACGCCAGTATATGCGTGTTTTCTGAGATTATCCAAGGCCTTTGACCTGGTAAATTATGACCTGCCATGGGAGAAGCTGAGGAACACTGGTATGCCGGCGGAGTGCACAAATTTGTTTAGGTTTTGGTATAAGCACCAAAACAACCAGGTGAGGTGGGCGGGTGCCTTGTCGGATGAATATTTCCTTTGATGTGGGGTGAAACAGGGCAGGATTAGCTCGCCCACCCTCTTTAACATCAATCAGCTGATCGAGGAGCTCAGCGGCATCCATCTCGGCTGTTACATAGACGGACAGTGTGTCAACAACCTGAGCTATGCTGATGACATGGTGCTGCTGAGCCCCACGATCGGAATGTTGGGAAAATTAGTGGCTGTATGCGAGTCGTATGCGGGGGCCCATGGCCTGGTGTATAATGCCTAAAAGAGTAAAATCCCCATGTTTAAGGCTGGAAAACGTACACCGGGCTATGTGCCTCCAATTACTCTAAATTTGTCAATGTTGAACAATGTATGTAAATTTAGGTATCTGGGCCATATTGTCACAACAAATCTAAATGACGACGAGGATATTAAGAAAGAGCGTAGGGCGCTGGCGGTAAAAGGCAACATGCTTGCACGCAGATTCACTTGATGTACGGTGGAGGAGCTCAAAATTACCCTTTTTAGGGCATTTTGTAAATCGTTTTACTCGAGTGGTCTTTGGGTGAGTTATACGTGTCGAGCCTACAGCACACTACGGCTAGCAAAACGGTGTGCTAATAACAGTCACGGCCACGTTCCCGTTTTAAAAACAGTTCTATAAGAGCGTCGTTATAAGTTGAATACTTAGATGTGGAGTCAACGTGTATTCAACGGGATTTAGGCGCAAATTACTTCACTAATTGGTGCAATAGAAGCTGAGTAACTGTATAATAATTTGCCTATTTATGGTATAGATGTGATTTAATAGCAAACCGAACACATTTTAGAGCAGTAATAGCATTGTCGCGGCAACTACTGCACTATTTGATGGAGTTAAAGGTACATGATTTCCAATATTCCACAAAATGCTATAAAGGTTGCCGATGTGCTACAAATTGATATTTTGATGCGATAAAAGCGAATAAAATACTGTTGTTCCAAAAAGTTCTGCCTTATTGGTTATTAGGTTTCTCATTTTTATAATGAAATGCAACTGCAACTGAATGAACAAATAACAATCTCCTCCTTATGTTATTATCCAATAGTAATGGAAGTACTCAAGCAATATGAATTTTGTAGTATGAATGTACGAGTACAGGGGTAGAAATCTTGCGAAATTAACTTACCGAAAAAGTGATATACCATAATACACATATATTTATTGGCCCTGCTAAAAACGTTACATTAATAAATAAATACAAAAAAATATATATAAATTACACGAATTTAGTGAATATATTGCTGTTATAGCGCATAAATTCGATCATGTGTTGAATAACTACGACCCTGTTACACCATATTTAATAAATGAAGTTATTTTGGGGTTCCTAATTCAAAGTCGGTAACAAAACTTAAATGGTTAGATACAACTTTAGATGTAAAGCTGGTTACTAACAATTCTAGCCTGGCGGCTAGAAACGACTTATTGGGCTTATTAAACATAATTTCTAGCGATAACAGCGGCTGGAAACGGCTGCTTACATTTTATTGTACTTACAGTTTCACATTTCACATGATTTAGTTTTTGTTTTTGTTGTTTCTCTTCTGATTTATTTACTATAGGATACATTTAACATAAATAGACATAAACAGTGTTTGCATCTGTATTAAGTATTAAATACTCAAAATTCTCATACAAAATGTGACACAGCAGTGGAATAGGACTATTTTACTTTATTTGTGAGAGATGTTTTGGAAATAGGTATTTATCTATGAAATAAGTGTGGACAGATACCTAGTAATAGTAAGCATTTAGTTGTATTTCTTCAATGCATCAAAAGCCTGTGCGCTTAAATTCCTGCGTTTTAATTTATAATGATGATAAGATCTAAAGTAAACTAATTTAGCTACCTTTATTCTTATAATTTTCATACACTATCATATCATATCATAAACACAAACTCTTGTTTCATAGTTTCCTTTTCGTCTATGTATTAAATAATTTAGTAGGTAGGTATAAACGGTGTATTCCGTGTTTATTAAAAAAAATGAAAATAGCATAACATAATAAGAGTTTCTGTTTAACAAAAATAAGAGTTTAACAATAAAAAACATAATAAAAAACGTTTTTTTATGCTCAAGTCGAGTTATTATTCTGTGGTCGGGTATCTACCCGGTATGAAGCGGCTGGTTATTCGTTTCTAGCCGCTGGTTTCGGTAAGTACCGGCTTACAAGCCGCTGGTTTACAACTATAGATACAACTCTATAATCTGGTAGCCACGAAAAGATTCAAGTTTTTTTCTCTTTCTAGATTATTGTTTATAATTATGAATGTGGACACATGGCAGGAAACGCATTTTATTTTATTAGAAAGGTGCTACGGACGTAGAGTGGAAACAGATTTGAATACGAGAAAAATACATTTTATTTTAAATCTCTCTGTCTTGTTCATTTTCAGAACTACTGGGTTTTCAACATCTGCAATTACTATTTTTACTATTCTGATAATTACTATTCTGAACTGCAATTACTAGAATCTTCAAAAACTCATTATTATTAACTTCTATTGCAATTAGTGAAGCCTGTCAGTCGATTTCTTCACTGTATTCCAGTGTTTGATTTCAAGATTATCGTGAACTAATAAATTGTGAACGGAACCACTATCTTCAGAGTGGTTAAGAAAATATCCTCACATTAGAGCTCTAAAGGTCACTAAAATGTGTTATTGCGTCTTGTACTGAATAAATGTGAAATAATGGCATTGAAAACAATTCTGGTTCAGTAGCTGTAATCTAAAAGCTATTCTAGTCGATTTATAACGCTGTATCAGTAATCATGACGCTTTTTAATAAACGGGCATCAACTATTCAGCAAATTGGCTCCGATAACGGAATGTTGAGTAGTGGCTGTATAGTGGCGACCTACACACACAAATAGCTAATTTAATATTTTTATAACGCTACTGTAACTAACTCATGTTGAATAAACGAGTAATGGACACTATTACTCGTTTATTCAACATGAGGATAGCAACCTCCAGCGTTTAATTCAAGGCATAATACGAGCTGAGTTAACGCCCATTAAGGATCAACTAAACGCACTACAAGACAGTGTCGACTATGTGAGCAAACAATATGATGATATTATTAATACTGCTAACACATTAGTCAAGGATTACAATCACCTCCAAGCCGTATGTACCAATCTCCAATCCACAGTGTCAGTCTTAGCCGACCGTCTCAATATCATGGAGCAGCAGCAGCGGGACAACAACATCGAAATACAAGGTGCACCTCAGCACAAAAATGAAAACGTGGTGGAGATAGTCAAGAAAATAGCAGAAACGGTATCCTTAGAGATAGGTGACACCGACATATTAAAATGCACACGTGTCGCCAGCATTAACAAGGATAGCAAAAGACCGAGAGCGATAGTTGCGAAACTGAGAAGCACGCGCTGTCGCGATGAATTCATCTCAGCAGTAACACGTTACAACAAATCGCATCCCAACAAAAAGCTCAGTTCGTCTATACTCGGAATAAGCGGAGACAACGCTCCAGTCTACGTGTCGGAACACCTCTCACCAGTTAATAAGTCTCTTCACGCCGCTGCTAGAAAAAGAGCTAATGACTTATCGTATAAATTTGTGTGGGTTCGAAATTGCCGAATTTGTATACGTAGAAATGAATCGTCGCCCTTTATTCACGTTAAAAATGAACTTATTCTTCAAGGTCTGGATTAGTTATCTCCCCTCTTCCCACGCCCCCCCCCCCCCCCGCCCCCGTATAATATTTTATGTATCTTAATAATTTCTTTTTAATGGATCTAATGTCAATCTATTTTCAAAATGTAAGAGGGTTAAAAACAAAAACAATAGACGTGCTTAATTCTATGTTAGTAAATAACTTTGATATAATATGTCTATGTGAAACATGGCTTGACGAATCTGTGGCTTCCTCAGAGCTGTTTGATCAAAGATACTCTGTTTACCGTAGAGATAGATCCCGCAATATCATGAGTAAATACAATAAACAACACGGTGGAGGGGTGCTCATTGCAGTAAAAAAGTGTTTTCTAAGTTCTGAGAAGATCCAGTGGCAGTCGACAGTTGAGGATATTTGGGTGAGCATTCGTTTTATGAACGTCACTTTTAATCTCTGCACGGTTTACCTACCCTCATACCTAGCCGACGAGGATTTCCAAGAATTTCTAGACAATTGTGAAAATATCGTCTCGTCCTGCAGTGGTGAAATGGTCATTGTTGGTGACTTTAATGTCCCAGGGATTGATTGGACTTGCCCCTCGTCTGCTAGCAGCTCCAATGCTAAAATATTGTATTTTTAGGAATTCCTCTTAAGAACTAATTTAATTCAGCATAACTTTGTTAGAAATGGTCACGACAGGATACTCGATCTTGTTTTAACCCAACCCAATACATACTGCAAAGTCACGGAGGCGCATCTTTTAAGTAGCCTTGACATTCATCATCCTCCTTTAGACATAGCTGTAAAAACAGTAAAAACTCTCGAATTTAAGGAAAGAGATGAGACTAAATCTAGATTTAAAAATACCGACTACATAAATTGCATAGCTGAACTCTCTAAAGTAAATTGGAATCTGTATATAAATTTAAGCTGTGATGAGTTTCTACAAGTGTTCTCAAAACTTTTGTGGGAGTGTATAGATAAATATACACCTAAAATTAAAACAAAAAAATGTTGTCCACCGTGGTTCACAAAACCGTTGCGTAAAATATTAAAAGAAAAAGACAAGTTCCACAAGAAATTTAGAAGATTCGGAAACCCTCGCGATTTTGACACTTTTTCGATGCTAAGATCTAGGACTAAGACAGCATATGAAACTAGTTTTAAAGCATACATACACAGTATTGAAGACGGTTTGAGGAATGATCTAAAATTATTTTGGAGCTACACTAAGTCTAAGAGCAACACGAACGATCTGCCTAATCAAATGTCTTACGGTACCGATGTTGCTAATAAGGGAGAGGAGATAGCTAATCTGTTCGCTAAACATTTTTCCTCTGTATATAGTAACCCCTGCTCAAAGACCTATGCACCCGACTTTCCTGAGTCAGGTTTAACCATTTCGAATTTCACCATTTCAAAAAGTGAAATAGAACAGGCTCTGAAGTCACTAGATATTAAGAAAGGGTCCGGTCCCAGACGACATTCCTCCTGTCTTTGCGATGACATGTGCGACTGCCTTGGCGGAACCTTTGTACATACTTTTTAACATAAGCCTTGGGTCTGGTTACTTCCCAACATCATGGAAGAAAGCTGTTGTGGTGCCCGTCCATAAGTCAGGAAACAAATCAGAGGTTTCAAATTATGGGCTAATCAGCATTTTGGGCTGTTTCTCAAAAATCTTTGAGAGCCTGGTATATAAGCGTTTAAATTTTCACTTAAAACACATGATAAGTGAGCGACAACACGGGTTCGTCAAGGGTCGCTCCACTTCCTCAAACCTATTAAGTTACACCCACTACTTGACAAGCGAGCTCAAGTTGATTCCTTATATACAGACTTTGCCAAGGCATTCGACAAGGTGAATCACAATATTCTAATCCGTAAGGCATACCAATTTGGCATACACGGGTCGCTCCTGCGTTGGCTAACTTCGTATCTATCTAACCGCACTCAAATCGTCAAAGTGTACGGGTACGAATCATTGGCTATCACACCTAAATCCGGTGTTCCTCAGGGTTCGAACCTAGGCCCTCTGTTGTTTGTCATGTTCATAAACGATTTAATTAACTCCATATCAAGCAACTGCCTTGCTTACGCAGACGACATAAAGATTTACAGTCAAAACAAAAGCATGGATGACTGTGCAGCGTTACAAAGTGATATTAATCGTTTGTATCAATGGTGTTTCAACAACAATATGTCACTAAATTTTTCCAAGTACTCCCTTGTGTCATTCACCAAAAATAAATATCCAATACACAACTGTTATGTTATAAACGGTGAACCATTGAAGCGACAGGATGTTATTAAGGATCTTGGGGTACAACTAGACAGTAAATTGTCTTTTGTCAATCATTACGACTATATAGTGTCAAAAGCCAATAAAATAATGGGATTCATCTTTAGAATTACTAAACCTTTTAGGAAACCTTTAAGCATTTTGACACTATTTTTCGCTTTAGTCAGAAGCTTACTTGAATACTGCTCAGTGGTGAGGTCACCATTTTACAAATCCCACATAGACAGAATAGAGGGTATTCAAAAGCGTTTTCTTCGACACTTAAGCACCAAATTCGGCCTGAGGCGTAAATTGGGCACGTATGAGGACAGATTAACACATTTCCAGGTGAGCACCCTTCAGTCGCGACGTGACACTGCTAATTTATCAACGTTATACAAAATTGTTAATTCTGTGTGGGACACTGGTGATCTGTTGAGCCATTTTTCATTAAAAATAGGTGGTAGTAAGCGAACGCAAAAACTTTTCGCATTGCCGACTCGTAACAGTTACACAACATTTAACGACCCTATTTTTCGAATGTGCAGAGCCTATAACGATGTATGTAAGGATTCGGATATTTTCTGTCTTTCTCATGCATCTTACTTAAAGACTATAGAAAAGCTGTAAGTGCCTCTTTTTGTTTTTGTTTCGGTTTTTGTGTAGTTTTAATTATTATACATTTTTTTTATTGTCATAAAAACTGTTTTTTTTTAAATTTTGTTAATTTTGTTAGTAGGTAATATTATGTTTAATTTTTTTTATTCTTTTTGTATCACTGTCGTTTTTTTTTGTATGCAAAACTGTAGTTCACTAAGAAAATGCTGTGTTCAGCTATAATCGGAGTGAAAATTTAGCCCATATGTATTTGATAGCCTCTTCCCCCCCGGACCGCTCACTGAGTGCACGCGAACACTACTGCTTTAACGCTTTAATTTTTAATTATTTTAAATTAAAAATCTAAATTTATGCTAGTAAATTCAGTCGATATAATAGGAGCGCATAACGGAAGAGGAGGTTGCGGCGCTGCGCATAAGCTACGTCGATCTAAACCCCTGGCCCCACCGCCACCATACGTCGTGACGTGACAGACTGGTGTCGCTCGTAGCGGGCTGTTACGAACTTGCTACGACCGGCAGCACAACTACGGCCACCTCTGCTATGCTACTTCAACTGCAACGTAACGACACCTCCACTGCGGTCCTATCACCCTAGTACGTTTTTCAATCATCAAACGCTTAGAAATCGGAGCGTCTTCGGCAGCGCAGCGCGTCTCACAACTACCAACTGTGCCTACGCAAAGCCTTTTAAACCGGAGCAGGAGCGAGCAAGTACCTACCTACCTACCTAACTATACGCGTGAGTGCTATTTAACTTTGCTTATTTTTACTCCACGGCTCGTGAAGTCGCGGGCGCGTTTGACTGTACGACGGGCGACCCTGTGTCGCGCTACCTGTCCCGCTCGCGCAGGTGCTTGCACGTGGGCAGCTGCCTGCGTTAACATCCTGTACACTTATACCAGCCTAGTACGACAATGAATCAGGAGGCCGACATGTCAGTTTGCGACGGAGGAGATGGCAGTATCGACGTGCAGGGTGACGTAACACCAGATTACGTTTATGCGCGCCCTAAAACTGTCACAGCGGAAGACTTCAATGCATTCAAAGATGAAATAAAAAACATGATTAACTCACTGTTTGTTCAACAGCAGGACATAAAAAACATTTCCCCAACACTAGCTGAAATTAAAACTTCGAACTCGAACATCGAAAACGCTATTAGTTTATTATCGGCACAGTACCAAGAGATGCATAGCAAGATACTACAACTTGAGACCAAATGTAAAGAGGAAAACGAGCGTATTCACTTGTTAGAAGAAAAAATTGAAAATTTACAAATTGGTCACCGTAAATCTAACTTTGAAATTAAAAATGTACCTAGGAAACAGAGTGAATCAAAGTGTGACCTGGTGAATATGATCCTGAGCTTATCATCTACAGTCGGAGGAAACCTAAAAAATGAAGACATTAGAGACATTTACCGAATTCGTAGTAAGAAGGAGCACCAGAACTCGGCAATTGTGGTTGAGACTTCATCCGCATTGATAAAATCTGACATCCTGAGACTAAGTAAAGTTTTCAACGTCAAAACAAAAAGTAAGCTGTGTGCTAAGCACTTAGGCTCCGCACATCTGAGGAGACCCCGATATTCATCTCCAAGCAACTGACTACGAAAGGGGCACGACTGCACTACCTAGCCAGAGACCTAGCCAAGTCAAACCAGTACAAGTTTTGCTGGACCGCGTATGGCAAGGTCTATGTTAGAAAAACGGAAACATCTCAGCTCATATGCATAAAATCAGAGGCCCAGGTACACCAACTACTTAGTAAATGACTATCCCGTGAAAGTCTTATTACAAACGAACCAGTGATAGTGTTAAAGCAACCCCTAATGCTGATGTCCAAATGTTTACAAAATAATAGTATGTTTTATGATCATCATTTGTATAGCGTATCCTTTGTCTACCGGTTATTGCTTAAGGCCAAAATTATGTGCAAAATTGTGCGCAATTTATATCCCTATTTAATTAGGTCATATTTAAATTTAAGATATAAAAAACACATAGTCATAATAGAATGTATACTCACTAACCTACAAATTATCACAAACACACACACGCTTATACACATACACACACCTTTTTACACTCAAACTCACATTAGTGCATTCACACACATATACATAAATATTAAAGTTAAAGCTATGGTATTTACGGCTTTGGAAAAAGTAAGATTTGTATTTCAATTATTACTTACATAATGGATCTTACTCTTCAAAACATAACAGAAATGGACAGTGTAGAATTTGCCAACGCAACCATTTGTGATAGTGAAAATGTGGCCAAACTTTTTAAAATAAAAAATGATGATTTTACATTAATAACACAAAATATCAGAAGCGTATATCAAAACTTTGATGATCTTATGGTGACTATTTCACAGTTTAATTTTAATCCTACTGTAATTGTTTTGACCGAATGTTGGCTATGTGACTATAAACCGATCCCGACTATACCGAATTATAAGACGTTCTCTTCCACAAAGCACAAAAATAAAAGCGACGGTGTAGTCGTTTATGTAGCAGACCATGTCACGGCTGACGTCAGAGAAATATTCCTAGTGGACGCATCCTGTCTACAACTTCAAATCGAAGAAAAAACTATATTTGCCATATATCGTTCCCCTTCTACAGCAGAACTGAATGGGTTTATTACTTCTTTAAATAATAACTTGGAAAGAGTCGACACAAGCGGCTCTATAGTTGTAGTTGGGGACATAAACATTAACATAATTCCAAGGGAAAGTGAACAGAGTGTTGAACGGAGCAACAGGAATTACTACCTGGAAATGCTTGCTACTCATAATATAATGCCAGGACATAATTTTCCGCCTAGAGAAAACAACTCCTTAGATCATATTATGATTAAAACGAACATGTCCGCCCAGGTCGCTGTGCTGAATACCTCTATCACTGACCACGCTATGGTTCTCCTACAGCTACAAAGCATAATCAAAACTAATAAATGTAACAAAACTAAACAAGTAACAAACTACAAAAATGCATGTGAGGACCTTGCCAATCAAAATTTAACTGAACTATTGTTGTGTAAGGATCCGGATTTAGTGGTTCAAGGCTTGATTGAAAAAATAAGTGTATCAATTACTAATAACAGTAAAACGGTTAAAATACCCAAAAATAAGCGTGTGATAAAACCCTGGATTACTCCGGGAATCCTTCGCTGTATACGGCATAGAAACAAATTACAATCTAAAGTTCGTTTAAATTCAGCTGATGATATTCTTCGACTTACCTACAGACGCTACCGCAATTTCTGCAATAGTTTAATAAAAAACTTAAACGTAATTATGAGAGGAAATTACTGCGGGACTCGGGGGGTGACTCGAGGAAGCTCTGGAACAGTATTGCTACTATTACAAACCTGAAACGGGTCAAGTCAGACAACTCTAAATTATTACATTGTAAGACCTCGCAAACAGAATCAGTAAATTTTGTTAATAGGTACTTTAGTAACATAGGTAAAGAACTTGCCGACGCCATACCACTATCGAACTCGGATCAGCCTGACGTTACCACCTGGGGAAAGCCATCTGCTTCGTCATTTGTTCTCTTTGACACTGATGAGGGGGAAATCCATAATGTGCTTACTAATTTAAAAAGTAACAGCGCTCCCGGATGGGATCACATCCCAACCACTTTTCTTAAGCTCGCCAGATCTCAAGTTGTACCTATAATTTGCCACCTCATAAATCTCTGCTTTGAGAAGGGTGTATTTCCTTCCTTATTAAAAGAGTCTATTATTACGCCAGTTTACAAGGATGGGGATGGGCACAATGTCAGCAACTACAGACCAATCTCGGTATTAACGACAATTTCAAAAATAGTAGAAAAAGTGACAAATAAACGTATTGTAAACTATCTCAACAAATTTAACATAATAGCTGAAAATCAATACGGTTTTCAGTCTGGTAAATCGACTGCTGATGCGGTGCAGGCTCTAACGTCTGTAGTTGTTGATAAACTAGATGCCAAACGCAAGTGCCTAACCGTATTTCTAGACTTAAAAAAGGCATTTGATACCGTGTCCATCCCGATTCTTGTGAAAAAACTGGAATACATTGGTTTTAGAGATACTTCACTTAACGGCCTTAAGGACTACCTTAGTAATAGGACCCAGAGGGTCAGGGTTGGTGGGGTGGTAAGTGAGGGCAAAACTGTAGACTATGGAGTGCCTCAGGGCAGTGTTTTAGGGCCTACCCTGTTCCTGGTCTACCTAAATGATCTTTGCAAACAAAAAATTGGAAATGCCCAAATTTTCTCATACGCAGATGACACTGCAGTGGTATTCTCTAACACAACTTGGGATGCCGTCAAGGCTGACACGGAGGCTGGGCTGGCGGTAATTGCGAAATGGCTTAGAAATAACTTGCTCACACTAAATACACAAAAAACCAATTATGTTACTTTCTCACTTTGTAACAGGACGCAACCAGATATAAACTTTAACTTAAAGGTACATCACTGTAGCAATACTCAATATGCTGCAGATTGTGAGTGCCCCTTAATATTTAAAGCGACCACTGTAAAATACCTTGGGGTCATGCTAGACTACAGACTCTCTTGGCAACCCCATGTTGAACTGGTTGCTTCTAGGTTGCGTAAATTAATTTGGATATTCAAAATTCTTCGGCATGTTGCAACAAAAACTTTAATTGATCAAATGTATATTGCTTTGGCTCAGTCAATTTCCATTTACTGCATAACAGTATGGGGCGGCGCATCTAAAACGAAACTTGTACAAGTAGAAAGAGCCCAAAGGGCCCTCCTTAAAGTATCCTATTTTAAAAAGCGAAGATTCTCAACACAAACCTTACACACTTTAACTGACACTCTCTCAATTAGAAGGCTTTTTATACTGCACATCATCCTAAATAAGCACATCAAAGTAAATTACGACCCTAACATCAGTAATAACAGAAGAAACTATAATGTTGCCAAGGTAAAACAAACACGTACGAAATTTGCCCAAACACAGTTTCAATATCTTTCATCGTATCTTTATAATAAATGTAATAAAACTTTGCAAATTTACTCATTAACACAACGTGAATGCAAGAAAAAAGTTAGAGCCTGGCTAAAAACCTTAGATTATGATAAAACGGAAATTCTTTTAAAGCACCTTTTGTAAACAGGATATTTTATCTAACAGATTAGTACATACAAAACACGCACACACACTCACACACACACCCCCACTCACTTCCACACACACACACACCCACACATTTCACACAGCCACACACACACATCCTTATATGCACACACGCACTTATTGTACCTTGTTTCATCTCTATCAATAAGCAATGTAAGAGTGAGTTAAGGAAGAGTGGCCTCTTCTGGTACAGGTGCCCCCCCTTGCACTTAATAGAAAAGGTCAACCCTTGTATTTTGTTATACTCTGTGGTTTATGATGAAATAAAGAAATTTTGTTTTTTTTTTTTTGATATTGTTTTTATGTGTTTGTTGTAATTTGTATTCTGTTGCTGTACCTAAACTAAATAAATAAATAAAATAAATAAATTACACGTTTGTCAAATACGTAATATACTCGTAAATCGGACTCAGTGTGATAGCATCTTTTTATACTTATTTTTGTATAAGGGGATTCTGATGAACAGATGAGTTCACGGGGATCCCCTGGGGGATCGGGTTAGGGGATCTTAGTGGACAAAACGACTCGGTAACCATTATCCAATATTTATTCGATGTTTAGTACAATAACTGATCGCTTATTCCACTACTTTGCTAGTTGGGTGCAGTATAACAACACCTTCAGAGTGCTGCTGCGGCTGCCGCGGTTCTGCAGCGACTCGGGAATGTTCGCGGACGCACGGATTGACGGATTCCACGCGATTATGCGCAAAAAAAGCCGCATCCCTACTGCGACGCATGAGGGCCAGCAACAGCATTCTGAAGACAATTACTGCTCGTCTTGACTGTTCTATCCAACAACACTGAATAGGATAAAATGTTTACTAGAAAAAAATCAACCAGTCTCAGGAAGCTCGAGTGGGATTCGAACCCACGACCTTTGGATTGCCGGTCCACTGCTAAACATTTTATCCGTTATCTGTATAGCATTGTGAATGCAAAATTTCAATAATTAAGATAACACTGAATAGAAATAGTAACTGGCCAAATAAAATAATTTATTTAAAAATATGTACCTAATAATTACCCAAACTAACCAACTAACATACCTTATAAGAAAAAAATTGTTACTAACACACTAACAAAATACGGATGTAAATACTGAAATAAAATATTTTTAATTTTAATTTAAATTAATAAAGATAGAGTTTGTTGTAGACAGGTGTGCGGTTATGCATGTATAACAAGAGAGAGTAGTACATACGTACAAATAATCAGGACTATTATCCCCGAAGGGTTAGTCAGAGACTAAGCAACGAGGACCGCAAACGCAGTTCTCTGCCATAGTCTACTTTTCACCAAATAGTGACTGCACATGTGCTCAGCATGACAGGTGGTGAGCCTATCGCCGCTGAATACTGTTATTACAGTTTTTGGATGTTGAGGATACAAAACAGTCATTACGAAAACGATTCTACTGCCGCCTTAAAAAAGGACTGAACAGTCTTTTATCGGATGAAAATAAGGTGTTTACCTTTAATGGCTGGCTTATGCCTCTGCTCATGGTATAATATGGACTCCGTAGTATACCGACTTTGGTATACTACGGACTCAGACCGAATAGGACGCCTTGGATAGAAGAGTCCTACAAATGCTCACGACTTCCCGAATGCTACACCCACGCTTATCTCTTAATATTCTGTACCTGCATCCCACGGAGATATGGGGGTCGCGGCTTTTTAAATGCCAAGGACCTACATTACCGTGAGGTGTGGTTGTGGCAGATAGGGACCTGGAGAGATCAGACAAGAAGCTGATGTTGCAAGAGTTAGACCTCCTCATTAAATCCAGTGAACATGAGAATGTTATATCTCTTCTTGGAATATGTAAGACAAACACAACTTTATTTGTGGTTTTGCAAACGCAGGCAAAGAGACCTGCAGAACAATAAGTTTTTTCTAATTACAGAGAATAAGCTGCTTCAAATTTGTGTGAATGTCGCTAGAGGTAATATGGAATACCTGCAGAGCAAAAAGATAATTCACAAAAGACTTTCTTGCCGTAACATAGCTCGCAGGGATTGTTTTCTTAACAGTGCGCTTAACATTACGTCGCTCTCCTTGGCAACAGAAAACTGGCGCAAACCAGTGGTTCTAATCACTCTCGATCGCAAGGACATATGGAAGAGCAAGGTACTACTATCTTACTACTATCGGGCTCTATCTGGCCCTGATGTAGATTTGCCTGCCTTGGAAAACTGGTTAAGTTTCGGTGACCTCTTTGGGGAAACCGAAGGTTTGGTCTGTGCCATTAAATATTAGGTTATCAAAACGTATATAATAAAATGAGGGATGGTACGATCGACATCTGTCGTTCTTTGTTGATTTGTCAGAAGAACAAGATCTATTAAATTTGCAAGGAAATTGTAGTGTAAAGAATAAAAAGTTCAAGTCGTTTTTAGACTCGCAAAGAATTATTAGAGTGGGGGAAGGTTGATAAGGTCTCAGTTTGAATATGCAATGGAAACACCCAATCCTTATTACTAAAAATTCCTTCGTTACTACACTTCTAATATCAGACACACACACACACACACCAAAATCATGCATCGAGGTCCTCACGCCATTGTTGGTTTTCAGGTTGTCTTCTTAAGAGCCAAATACATAGCAGTGTTTATCTGCTTGGCAATTTATACACCTGGAAATAGTAAGCGATTTAAATACGAAAGGTTTTTAACAGCATTCAAGAGGTTCGTGGCTAGATGGAAGCGTTGCATTAAACTCCACAGCGACAATGGAACAAACTTCGTTGGCGCTGCTAGCGAACTGCGAGATTTGTTTAATGTAGAAAAATTGAAGTTAATGGTATTGTATTACTAAAGGAGGATGACGTGCCTCCTTGTAAATGGTTGTTAGGACAAATTGTGCAGAAACACCCTGGTCCTGACCAAACTACCCGAGTACGCTTATTAGACCTATTTCAAAATTATGTAAACTGCCCGTTGCAGTCTGATGTGTTTTGGTCATTTTGTCACTTGCTTACTAACACGTAATTTGTTCATTTGAAAATGCACCTATTTTGTTTATTTTTTATTATAATAAGTTTTTAATTTTTTTTACAACTTTGTTTGTTCACGTCGGTCAATGGTTGGCGGCATGTTCGATGCCTCGCGATGTTTTCGAAATTCAAATTTTTTTTTCGTATAGTTCACTACTACCACTAATAAGGTGCTGCCACACTGCTGTTTAAAAATGTTTGCAAACGTTAGTAAACATTTGTTAGGAAACATACGATCACAATGTTAGAATATGTTTTCATGTTAGGTAATGTTAGTAAACATTTCTAAACAAAGTTGTTAGTTAACAAATTGTAACAAAATAAAACATTTATTATCATTTGTTTGTAAACATATATACAGGTCACAGCAGGGTATGCGGAGAGTGCGGGGCCCGGCGCGGTGGCGTGCTCCGCGCCGTGTGTAGTCTACTGTAATTGTCTGTACTGTAATTGATATAATCTTTGGTACTATACTTTTGTCTAGCTCTTAGTTTTTGGCGCATCCAGATATTGCACTTTTACTTTTTTTTTAAACAAGAAATAAAAGCTAATCCAATGAGCAAATCTTTTTCCATTTTCGTGTAGACGCGTCGGAACGTAAATCCAAACGGCGAGCGAGCCAATTTTTCAAATGTTATAAATGTTATAAATGTTTGTAAACATTTTCCATCGATGTAGGACCACTTACAACATTTAACAATCGCTAACAGAATGTAACAATGCTAACATTTGTTAGTAAATGTATGTAATGTAGTGTTAGAAAATGTTTGTAAACATTTTTAAACAGCGGTGTGGCAGCACCTTAACTTTATCAATAGAACTTTACAAGCAAGTTTCTAGTTTTATTTTACCTCGTCATAAACCTTCAAGTTTTAAACAAAAAAGCTCTTGTCATGACTGTCATTTGTCATGGCATTTTTTCTGTTAAGTATTTTATTTTATTACAAATAAACCTGCTGCAATAAATCTACGATGTACCTACTACAATTTTCCTATTACAATGAGTAAAACAACAATAGTGATGCTGATCGATGTTGACGTGCAATGTTAACGCATTGCGTACATGCCTATCCCCATAGATGTAATCCAAAGAGGCCTATCCTGTAAAATACACAATACGATACAGTAAAATGAAGAAAATAAACCAAGTCGCGTACCGGTGACAGAATATTACCACCCCTTCTCTTCCCTTGAGTGTCGTAAAAGGCGACTAACGGACTAAAAACTGCACATAAATCCAACAGCATAGAGCAGCGATGGGCTCACCACCTGTCACGCTAAGCACATGTGAAAAGTAGACCATGGCAGAGGACTGCTTCTGCGGTCCTGATTGCCTAGTCTCTGACTAACCCTTCAAAGATAATAGTCGTGATTGTTGACAAGAAGAGCGAAACGAAGCGCACGCCCTCGTCTCTTAAGTTCCTCGTCTGATGAAAATTAGATATCACCAGGGACGAGTCGAGCGCGATTTGCCGATTGCCGTCCCCGCCCGCCGCCCGCCACAACGACCTGCGCGACGTGGACGACCACCGCTGCCGGCACGCTTGGGATCAGTGGGGCAATCTGCCCGCAAACGACCTGCAACCGGTGGTTTAGTGCATCTATTTTATAATATTTTTAAATGTTTTTTTAATAATATTAAGAATAAAAAGTTCTCTGATCAACGTCATCACATGGCATGTCTTTTTTTCGGAATTTCTTTTATCTGCTTAATTTGCTTTCTAAGTGCAACCGATTAAAAATAAGAATACCTTTATACAACAATTCAACACAATTAAAAAAACAATAATGTCAGAAAAACACAAAATAACAAAATACACCAAAAACGATAAAATTAAGACATGACGTTTACACGTCAACTATCAATCATGAGAAAATGATAGGTAATGCTAACAAGAGCTAAACGAAACGCATGCCCTCCATCATCGCGTGCTCAAGATCCTCTTCGAATGATGACCTCACCGGGGTATTAACTGACGAGTGAAGGCCGACCGCCGCCGCGTCGCCACAACGACCTGCGCTGTGCGACGTGGACGACCACCGCTGCCAGCACGCTTGGGAGTAAGGCAATCTGCCCCGCGTACCACCCCCGCTACCGGTGGTTTAGTGCGCCTACATTTATAATATTTTTTATGGTTCTTTGTGTACTTTAAAAGGTGTCGCTGCCTCTTATCAGGCTAATGTTAAGAAGCTCTGTGAGCGTACTGTTTCGGAAGAAACTGAGGCGCTCAAGGCAGGTAATCGTCGCTTGAGCGCGGAAGTTCAGCGCTGGCAGGAGAAAATGGCTGCTATGGAAGCATCCATTATGAGTTTGCAGCAGATGTTTTTTCCTGCTGTGTCGCTCAAGTTGAGAGTAACAACGGAATGTCTTGGGAACCGGCCCTTGATCCGCAGGAGGCTAGTATGTGCAGTCTTTAGTCCGTTAGTCGCTTTTTATGTCACCCAAGGAAAGAGAGGGGTGGTAGTATTCTTTCACCGCTACGCGGCACGGTTAGAGAGTAGTAAATTCAACCAATTTACAACTCTCCAAAACAATAAACTTCAGATCTCTGTGAAGTTGAAACATATGAATATCTTGGTATATTACAGTTTTTAGGTGTTAAGGACACAAAAGAGTCATTACAAAAACGATTCTACTGCCGCCTTAAAAAGGACTGAGCAGTCTTTAATCGGATGGAAATAAGGTGCTTACCTTTAATGGCTGGGTTATGCTTCTGCTCACATACTTCTTTGGTATACTACGGACTCAGACCGAATAGGACGCTTTGGATAGAAGAGTCCGTCAAATGCTCACGACTTCCCGAATGCTAAACCCACGTTTATCTGTTAAGATTCTGTACATCCCACGAAGATATGGGGGTCGCGGCTTTTTAAATGCCAAGGACCTACATTACCGTGAGGTGTGGTTGTAGCGATAGGGACCTGGAGAGATCAGATAAAAAGCTGATGTTGCAATAGTTAGACCTCCTTATTAAATCCAGTGAACATGAGAATGTTATATCTCTTCTTGGAATATGTGAGACAAATATAACTTTATTTGTGGATTTGCAGGATTCAAGAAAAACTTTGAAAGATATGTTGCTACGAAGCAGACAAAGATACCTGCAGAACAATAAGTTTTGTCTAATTACAGAGAATAAGCTGCTCCAAATTTGTGCGGATGTCGCTAGAGGTATGGAATACTTGCAGAGCAAAATGATAATTCACAAAAGACTTTCTTGCCGTAACAGCTCTCAGGGATTGTTTTCTTAACAGTGAGTGCGTTTTACATTACGTCGCTCTCCTTGGCAACAGAAAACTAGCGCAAACCAGTGGTTCTAAGCACTCTCGATCGCAAGGACATATGGAAGAGCAAGGTACTACTATCTTACTACTATCGGGCTCTATCTGGCCCTGATGTAGATTTGCCTGCCTCGGTAAACTAGTTACGTTTCGGTGACCTCTTTGGGGAAACCGAAGGTTTGGTCTGTGCCATTGAATATTAAGTTATCAAGACGAATATAATAAAATGAGGGATGGTACGGTTGACATCTGTCGTTCTTTGTTGAAGTGTCAGATGAACAAGATCTATTAAATTTGCAAGGAAATTGTTGTGTAAAAAATAAAAAGTTCAAGTCGTTTTTAGACTCGTAAAGAATTATTAGAGTGGGGGAAAGTTGATAAGGTCTCACCTTGAATATGAAATGGAAACACCCAATCCTTATTACTAAAAATTCCTTCGTTACTAAACTTTTAATATCAGACGCACACACCAAAACCATGCATCGAGGTCCTCACGCCATTGTTGGTTTTCAGGTTGTCTTCTTAAGAGCCAAATACATAGCAGTGTTTATCTGCTTAGCAGCAAGTGCAATTTATACAACTAGAAATAGTAAGCGACTTAAATACGAAAGGTTTTTAACAGCATTCAAGAGGTTCGTGGCTAGATGGAAGCGTTGCATTAAACTCCACAGCGACAATGGAACAAACTTAGTTGGCGCTGCTAGCGAACTTCGAGATTTGTTTAATGTAGAAATATCGAAGTTGATGGTATTGTATTAATAAAGAAGGATAACGTGCCTCGTTGTAGATGGTTGTTAGGAAAAATCGTGCAGAAACATCCTGGTCCTGACCGAACTACCCGAGTACGCCTATTAGACCTATTTCAAAATTATGTTAACTGCCTGTTGCAGTCTGATGTGTTTTGGTCATTTTGTCACTTGCTTACTAACACGTGTTTTGTTAATTTAAGAATGTACCTATTTTGTTTTTTTTATTATAATAAGTTTATAATTTTTTTTATAACTTTGATTGTTCACGTCCATGGTGGGCGGCATGTTCGATGCCTCGCAATGTTTTCGAAATTCAAATTACTCTTTCATATAGTTCACTACTACCCTACCACTAATACTTTATCAATAGAACTTTACAAGCAAGTTTCTAGTTTTATTTTACCTCGTCATAAACCTTCAAGTTTTAAACAAATAGCTCTTGTCATGACTGTCATATGTAATGGCATTTTTTCTTTTAAGTATTTTATTTTCTTACAAATAAACCTGCTGTAACAAATCTACGATGTACTCGTACCTACTACAATTTTACAATGAGTATAACAACAATAGTGATGCTGACTGATGTTGACGTGCAATGTCAACGCATTGCGTACATGCCTATTCCCATAGATGTAATCCAAAGAGGCCTATCCTATAAAATACACAATACGATACAGTAAAATGAAGAAAATTAACTAAATCGCGTAGCGCTGACAGAACACTACCACCCCCTCACTTCCCTTGGGTGTCGTACAAGGCGACTAACGAACTAAAGACTGCACATACATCCAACTGCATAGAGCAGCGATGGGCTCACCACCTGTCACGCTAAGCACATGTGCAGTCGCTATTTGGTGAAAAGTAGATAACGGCAGCCCAACTAGCAAAATAAGTACTTAAAACGATCTCAAGACTACTTTTATTGTCACTTATAAGAAACTTGTATCATGCTACAAAGCTGGATTTGGGCGCAGTTATAGGAGCGTTTATTTCTATAACTATCTTATAATCATCTTTTAAAATGTTACTAAACCCTATAATATACTTGACCAAGCGCAATAGCTTCTATAATGATATGAGACTACACAATTACAAGCACAAACGCTCTTGTTAGTATCTGACATAAGTATCTTACTAAAGCAATCTTGTTTTTAATGCACTAGTAATGTATTTAGTTATTAGTAATAAGTATATTTTATTAGAAGTTATCTTTTTTGTTCCTTCGGCTGGTGGTTCCGGTTGTTTTGTGGTAAATACTTAATAAGAACGTATGTTTCTATTACTATTATTTTGTATTATTGTAAAACATTAATTACTAATAATATATTGTCAATATAGTGTATGAACTCGTGGGGAAGTCTTTTTTACTGTAAATGTGTACCGCAATTTAGTTATTTTCACAATCCCCTCCGAAAAATAGCACATTAGTATATTGTTGTAAATAAAATATTTCATCAATTCTTATGAATATTCGCCATGTTTTGAAATTGCTCTCCATTAAGTACTTTATAGTATCATTGTAGGTAAATTAGTACTTGTAGCAGTTTCAGTCCAGATAACTCGCCTCCATTTAAAAAAAAATTAGGGTTCCCTTGAAATATGCCTGCTAATGCTAATTATAATTCTTTATACCTATTTGTCACTTTTCTCCTGTAACCACTACTCCTTTTCAATCGTTTCCAATCGCTTAAATTCATGTTCAACTTATTTCCTCAAGACGAAGGGTAACAACTGAATCTCAACAAAATGGCTGACGTTTACTAATAAAGTTATTGATCTAGTAGCTTATAAGCTTTTTTGATCAAATAGCGCTCTTATTAAGTGCTATTAGATTTAAAAGAGTCTCGAGCAAAACTATACCGGCGCAAACTTATAGTGATCTCAGCTAACTATATTATTATATCATGTTTTCTCACAAAATGCTACTATAGGATCAAAATGTTATTCTAGATTATTTAGTTTTACAGTAAACAATTATAAGAGACTTATTCCTAAAAGTGTTCTAAAAGAAAATCTTGTAGCTAACTATAAGACTAACTTACAAAGACAAAACCTCTTTAGAATATCTACGTTTCTGAAATGCTATTACTAGTAAAAGTGTCCTATAGATGTTTTGTAGGTCAGTCTTGTAGCGAACTATAAGACCGAGATATAAAAACGAATGCACTTAAATATGTTAAGGCTTGGCAAATGCTATTATAAGTTAAATAGTCTACCGCAATGTCTTTATAAGAACGTTATTAGTAGTGACAGACTTATAAACTTTCTTTATAGGATTACTTTGCTAGTTGGGAGAGGACTGCTTCTGTGGTCCTGATTGCCAGTCCCTGACTAACCCTTCGAAGATAATAGTCGTGATTGTTGACAAGAAGAGCGAAACGATGCGCACGCCCTCCATCATCGCCCGCTCCGCTGACGTTAACTTCCTCGTCTGATGAAGATTAGATATCACCAGGGACGAGTCGAGCGCGATTTGCCGATTGCCGTCCCCTGCCCGTCGCCACAACGACCTGCGCGACGTGGTCGACCACCGCTGCCGGCACGCTTGGGATCAGTGGGGCAATCTGCCCCGCGTACGACCCCTGCAACCGGTGGTTTAGTGCGTCTATTTTTAAAATATTTTTAATGTTTTTTTTAATGATAATAATAAAAAGCTCTCTGACTAACGTCATCACATGTCATGTCTTTTTTCGGATTTCTATTTTATTTGCTTAATTTGCTTTCTAATATTTTGACCTCAACAGAGTCTCTCAACAAGTGGGCCTTAAAATGAACTTGGAGAAGACGAAAATCATGTCTAACTCACGTGTCGTACCCACTCCCCTGAAGGTTGGAGACTCTGCTCTTGAAGTTGTTGACGAATATGTATACCTGGGCCAAACAGTCCAGTTAGGTAGGTCCAACTTTAAGAAAGAGGTCAATCGTCGAACCCAACTCGGCTGGGCAGGCAGCGTTCAGTAAGCTACGAAATATCTTGTCGTCCAAAATACCGCAGTATCTCAAGACGAAAGTCTTCGACCAGTGTGTGTTGCCAGTGATGACATACGGTACCGAAACGTGATCGCTCACTATGGACCTAATTAGCAGGCTCAAAGTCACACAAAGAGCTATGGAGAGGGCTATGCTCGGGGTTTCTCTACGTGATCGAATCAGAAATGGGGAGATTCGTAGACGAACTAAAGTAACCGACATAGCCCAAAGAGTCACCAAGCTCAAGTGGCAATGGGCAGGGCACATCGCCCGTAGAACGGATGGCCGTTGGGGCAGAACGGTTTTCGAGTGGCGACCGCGCACTGGAAGACGCAGTGTGGGCAGGCCTTCAACAAGGTGGTCCGACGATCTGGTGAAGGTCGCGGGTAGCCGCTGGATGCAAGCAGCACAGGACCGGTCGTGGTGGAGATCCTTGGGGGAGGCCTTTGCCTAGCAGTGGACGTCTTCTGGCTGATGATGATGATGATGATGATAATGCTTTCTAAGTGTAAACGATTAAAAATAAGAATATCTTTACATAACAATTCGTCAAAAAAAACAATAATGTTAGCAAAACACAAAATAATAAAATACACCAAAAACGCTAAAATTGAGATATGACGTTTACACGTCAACAATCAATGATGAGAAAATGATAGAACTAACAAGAGCTAAACAAAGCCCTCGTACGACCCCTGCTACCGGTGGTTTAGTGCGCCTATATTTATAATATTTTTTTAATGAGCCTTCTTACGGCTAGATGTTGCTGTCTCTTATCAGACTATTGTTAAGAAGCTCTGTGAGCGTACTGTTTTGGATGAAACTGAGGCGCTCAAATCAGAGGCAGATAATCGTCGCTTGAGCGCAGAAGTTCAGCGCTTGCAGGAGAAAATGGCTGCCATGGAGGCAACCATTATAAGTTTGCAGCAGATGTCCATTCCTGTTGTGTCGCTCAAGTTGAGAGTAACAACGGAATGTCCTGGGAACCAGCCCTTGATCTGCAAGAGGCTCCACCTTCGCAAAGTGCGGAGCGCCTGCGGCCCAGCTCTAAGCCTAGATCGAAGACAAAAGTGCCGGCTTCGGTGCAGGCTTTGGCACAACAACCGCCCTCTGAGCTGGATCAGGACATGATGAGCAAGGTGTTGCGTCGGTTTCATGGTGAGCAACCGCCTGGAATCCATGGAGGCAAGACATTCGCCCGTGCCGCGAATGCGTCCACCGCTTGCAGCGGTCGTCAAGGTAGGTGAGGCTACGCCGTCTTTTTTAGATGTTGCTAAGGGTCTACTCGCTGACTCACCTTGCCATTTGGCGCAGCAGCAGGTGACAACGCTGCCAAGCAGCAATGTGGTTAAAAAACTCGGTAACGCGATAGGTGAGGGAAAGCGACAGGTGCGGCCTAACATCGGGACACCAGATGACTATACAGACCCAGTTCCCTTCACATCGAAAGCGTCTGAGAGGAGGTGAACTACTGTGTTTTGTCGCAAATCAAGGTGAAATCAGATTCAATTTCACCAGCAGCGGCAGTCACAGCAGCAGCAACAATCACAGCAGCAGCAACAGTCGCAGCGGCAGCAGAGGCAATCTCAGAAGCAGCGTCAGTTGCAGTAGCTGCAGCGACAGCCGTAGCTGCAGCAGCAAAGGCGGGTAAGAAGAAATCCTATATTGCAGGTTCCGAGCACTTTAGCGGTTGTCGTCACTATTCAACCGGAAGCTGTAGAGCGTGGAGTTACACATGCAAACATTCTCCGAAAGGCTAAGGACTTGGTAGTGCCTGCCGATATCGGAATCGGACGTATCTGTTTCCAGCAGGCAGTGATAGGTGCTCAGATCTTACGTCTTCTGATCACGGCAACCCCTGAGCAAACTGAACTACTGGCTGAAAGACTCAGGGTCGCATTAGGCGACGTCGTTAGAGTTTATAGGCCGGAGAAACGTGTAGATCTGCACCTCTCCGGTATTGATAACTCTTTAGATCCGGTGGACATCCAGGCTGCCTGTTGTTCTGTAAAGTCTGTACGAGTTGGCGAGGCTAGAACCGGTTCTAGTAGCATGGGCACACGGCATACGGGTGCCTCTTAGTTTTCGGTTTCGGATGAGCATAAGCGGGTGCCTCTTTTGTTTTTGGTTTTATATATTCGCACATACGGGGGCCTCTTTTGTTTACGTATTCGGATGAGCATATACGGGTGCTTTCTTTGTTTGCGGTTTCGGAAAATTACTCGTATATATAAGAGTGCCTTATTTGTTTACGGTTTCGCATAATTGCATATACAGAGAGAGACAAAGAGAAACATTTATTAACAAACAGAAAAAAATAATACAATAATAACATACATAAAAAATCACTTGTCAATCAGGACCTTTCGATCTCTATGTGTATTTCCGAATTTTTGGGCATGGTCACATTGACCCGGATCGTATTTGGAGTGTCTCGGGAAAGGATACACCTCTAATCAACCCTGGAGCCCACCGGTAATACCGCCTAGCATAGGGGAATCAATGCCGACAGCCACAGTCGTTTACAGAAAGTTCCGTAAATGATAATGTCCATTAATACGAGTTTGCGTTTGTCTTACGATCCGGCTGGCGCCCGGCGCACGTTGGTACCCGGGGCAACGAGTGTGAAATGTGATACCGATGACTGCTTCGTGGTAGGCGACGAGGCTTTGAAAGTCATTGATGCTTGTGGAAGGAAGAGCAGTGGATCTAGTGAAGAATAGGGTTGGATAGGGCTGAGAAGCACGGTAGGAGGCCAGGTAGGGGACGTTAGGATGGTGCAGGTGAAATTTGGCCCAGTCGGGGCAAGCAGATAAACGCTTATCTGCTTGACAAGTTTCAACGCGGTGAGTGTGCTTATCGCAGTCGCAGCTGTAGGCGAAACATACCAGAGGCCAAGGAGGAGGAGGCTTTCCTGTTGGCCGGTGAGGAGGACGTTCTGTCGGATTCCTCATCGGTTACTATCACGGCAGGAGGAATAGACACACCTTTTCTGACGAGTCTGAAATTGATTGCATTTGTCTGCAATCGAAGTTGAGAGCAACCCTCAGAGGTCGAGGTAGACCACCCACCAACGGTCAGTACGTCGGTCTTGCTAAGGCAAAAACTGAGCTGGTGGAAATCAAGCGTCGCGAGTTGGAGTTGCAGGCGGAGGCGGAGTGCGCTGAGCTGTCCCGAATGCAGCGAGAGGTGAGGGCATGTAGGGCTATTGAGGCTCGCACCAGCCTTGATGTTGTGCCAGATATAACATAGACGGAGGTCATTGCCGAACATGTGTAGGATGACGTAGGTCTTCTGCTGACAGTGACCAAAACAGACACATTAAAGGCACGTATGTCCGTACTTTAAAACATGTAGCTGCCTTTCATCAGGCTATGGTTGAAATACTCTATGAGCGTACTCTTTTAGATGATACTGAGGCGCTCAAGGCGGATAATTGTTGCTTGAGCACGGAAGTTCAGCGCTTGCAGGATATAATAGCTGCCATGGAGGCAACCATTATGAGTTTGCAGCGGATGTCCATTCTTGCTGTCGCTCAAGTTGAAAGTAACAACGGAATGTTCTGGGAACCGGCCTTAGATCCGCACGAGGCTCTACTTTCGCAGCGTGCGGAGCGTCTGCGGCCCAGCTCTATAATATAATAATTATACAACTTATTATTATTATACAGCTCTAAGCCTAAACCGAAACCAAAAGATCAAGCTTCGTTGCAGGAACGCAAGACTTCCTTCCGCCTGTGCTGCGAATGCGTCCACCGCTAGCAACAGACGCATAAAAAGGTAAGGGTACGCTTTCCTTTTCAGATGTTGCTAAGGGTCTACTGGCTGACTCACCCTGTCGTCAGGCGCAACATCAGGCGCAGCAGCACTCTGCCAAGCAGCAATGTGGGTAAAAACCCGGTAAAGGTAAGGGGAAGGCAACAGGTGCGGCCCTAACTAACATCGGGACACCAGATGTCCATACTGACCCAGTTCCCTCCACCTCGAGAGCATCTGAGGGGAGGTGGCCTACTGTATCTAGTCGCAAATCGAGACGAAATCAGATTCAATTTCAGAAGCAGTGGCAGTCACAGCAGCAGCAACTTTCACAACAGCAGCAACAGTCGTAGCTGCAGCAGCGGTAGACGCAGCAGCAGCGTCAGTCGCAGCGGCTGCAGTGACAGCCGTAGCTGCAGCAGCAAAGGCGGGTGAGAAAAAATCCTAAGTCAAAGTCAAAGTCAAAAGATATTTATTCAATAAACTCTATTATTTATTTATTTATTTAAGGACGACCAACAAGACAAACACAAATACAAGTGAAACATAAAATGAACATAAAATGGACTTAGCTAAGTGTCGTCTCAATTAGAGGCTGCAATACGGCATGCAACGTGGATGTAGTTCGAATATAGGTAGGTAAAATAAAATAAAAAATTATTAAATATAAGTACGTGAATAAGTACTTATAATCGTCCAAATCTCTTTTAACCTACCACCCATTCAGGATGTCATTTTTTAATTGTGGCAAAGAACGGGCGCTAGAAACCACAGCGCACGAAATACAAAAATATGAATTTGAATGTAAATTATGTAAATGGTACTCCATATAAATTAATTATAGACAATTAGAAATAGCTGTTGGAGTACTTGGAGCATTTCAGACCCAAGCTGTTATGTCATCTGTGTAATCTGACACTTAATAATAAGCTTTTTTATGAAGCTTTTCTTTGATTTTGATTTAGAATTTATCAAGATCTAATTTCTAAATATCATTTGGTACTTTGTTGTATAATCATACACACAGACCCTTAAAAGAATTATTTATTTTATGAAGCCTAGTATTAGGTACTGCTAATTTGTTCTTACTTCTAGAGTTTAAATGTGAATATCACTGTTTTTGAAAACATTAAAATATTATGATAAACATACAACAGATTTTCATAAACTTATTGTGATGCAACTGTCATTATACTTATATCTATAAATATCTCTCTAAGAATGTCACCAGCCTTTAGGTTATATATTGCTCAAATAGCCCTTTTTTGCAGCACAAAGATAGTTTGAATGTCGGCAGCATTTGCCCACAGTAAAATGCCGTACGACATTACACTATGAAAGTAACTGTAATAAACTAATCTAGCTGTATCAACGTCAGTTAACTGACGGATCTTCATTACTGCATAAGCCGTAGAGCTAAGTCTATTCGACAATTAACTATATCCCACTGAAGCTTGCATCTTACGTGATGCCTAGAAACATAGTGGTAGCCACAGGATTCACATTCTTATCTTTAATTTGTACACTAGTTATTACCTGTTTAACATTAGGCAATACAAATCTTACACATTTGGTTTTTCCCTCGTTTAATAGCAAGTTATTTACAATAAACCAGTAAACAATTTTTGAGACCGCATTATTCACATCGTCATAATTTAGGTGTCGTCGTTTCACTTTGAATAAAAGTGAAGTATCGTCAGCAAACAATACTATCTCATGACTGTCTTTTACAAAATAAGGTAAGTCATTAGTATAAACCAAAAACAAGAATGGACCAAGTATTGAACCCTGCGGAACTCCCATTTTAACCACTGATCCCGGAGATCTTATGACGTTAATGTCGACCTTTTGAATCCTGTTACTCAAGTATGAGATTAGAAGGCTCAAAGAAGCATCCCTAATTCCATAGTGGTTAAGCTTCCTGACCAAAGTTTCATGTAAAACACAATCAAAAGCCTTGGATAAATCACAAAATACCCCTAGGGCATCCTGTGATTCCTGCCAGGTATCAAACATTTGGGTTAAAAGCTCAACACCGGCGTCAGTTGTTGTGCGACCCCTAGTAAAACCATACTGTTTACAATGTAAAAGTTTATTTCTATAAAAATGAATTTGCATTTGGTCTAGCATCAACTTTTCAAAAATTTTACTAAATGTGGGTAGCACAGAAGTAGGTCTAAAATTAGTGGGCTCAGAAGTGCTACCTGATTTAAATAATGGAATTATTTTACCAAGTTTCATTAGGTCAGGAAAAACATCACAGTCAATACATTCATTATACAGCGTGTTTCTTGTAAGGTGTCAAGCCGATGTATGGTGATAGGGAACTACCATACATATCTATTGGACCCCCATGTATGTTCTACGACTTTTTGTAGTTTTCGAGTTATAATTGTTTTTCGTTATTTTATGATTCAACGACGAGACGGCTCTAAAAAATTTATATCTTTTTTTTGGGTCGACTTTTCTACGATGTTATTTTTTTTAAAACAATGCCTATTGATTGCACTTTTATATTTATCCGTTAGTACTTTTATCCGTTTCCAGCAGGCGGTGATAGGTGCTCGGATCTTACGTCTTCCAATCACGGCGACCCCTGCGACCCCTGAGCAAGCTGAACAACTGGCTGAAAGATTCACACCCGTATTCACAAACATTACTATGAGGTGGCACGCTCGGACGCACAGGGTCTCAAAAACCTATTTATAAACAGTACTTGAGTGGCCACCGGCGCTATGCGTACTTTAAAATGAACGCATAGCTTAGGTAGCCAGGCTTGTCATACGAAACGCACTGAGAAATGTCTTACTTCGCATAGCATTTCTACTTTGCTTATACAAGTAATGTGTAACAAGGCAACTAAAGCCTAGTTGGTTTTTGTGACCTTCTTTGTGAATGACATTCTTTTATATCTAGTTTTAAATTTAAAATTCAAATATTTACTTGCATTCTCTGTCTAGCCTCTGTTTTCATTATAGCTCAACCCTTTGGTGTAAATTCAGTTCAGACTCATCCGCGGAACTAGAATGAGCGTCTTCTAATCATTGTTTTCCTTCCGAATTATTGTTATTGCAAACAGGGCATTATTATAACTAGGCAGTTTCAGGCATACGTCCTGATAATAATAATAAGTTATAACCTAAACCTTTACCTAGTCGTGTGTGTACTAAGGCTTAATTAGTGCTTCATATAATGACTAACCATTTATTTAAAATAAGATACGTCTGAACTCATCGTGCTCTTATCTTCATTCTACTTCTCCTCATCGTGTCACTCCTCCGTTCCTCTGCTACGTGGCACTGGCGCCCAACGTGATCAAACTCAACCCATCCCGTACTAACCCATACCCTCATGCCTGAACTGTTGCAAGGCCGGAAAGAGCAGTGTGCATCATAACGCCTTTGACCCAGAATGCCCGGTTAGGCAGCGGTGGGATACCTTAGCGAGAGCAAGGGTATCCTACTGCTAAGGGCAACTCGGTGGACAACCAGCAGCCAACTGGCCCCAATGGAAACAATGGGGGTGCATCGCTCCACACTCGATACATCTCGATACATAAGTGCTAGGGTACGGGACTATTGCACTGCTTCGTCGAACCCTGCTTATGCAATGGAAAAATAATGGACACCTTAGGCAATGGATATTTGTTGCAGAAGCAAATGGTACGCAGTGTGTTGATACATCTTTCTCCCAGGACCTCTGCCGTTATTATTTCATAGCCTGGCGCCTTCTAGTATTTAAGGTTGTGTATGATATTAAGTTTGAAGAGCTTGGTGTTTAGCTTCAAAATGTTAGACGAAAATATCGATATAAATATCAATCGATTAGGATATCCCAAAATTATCACCGTACCCCAGGATTAGTTGCCAAAGTTAAAGTGTTAAGCTACCGAGCTTTTGGTGGTTGTTTAAAACAAAATTTTCATTGTGATTAAATTAAATGTTTTTTTGTGAAGAATTGAGTTAATTACTATTAATAGTTATAATACGCTCTGATACTGGGTTATAAGTTATAACCGAGAGCAGAGCCGTTCAGCTTTGGTTGTTTAAGTAGCAATTCTATCTCTATGTAGGCTAGAGTCTTTGCAGCCTGAGTTAGCACATGTAGTTTTATGTAGCAGAAACGTTCATTACTACAGTTTGTGACGCTCCCTTTCTCTTCTTATGATGCTAAACTTACCTGGTTTCGTCTGGTAGCCTTTTCACAATTCAGGTGCTAAAACAATGACGAGCATGTATGGATGTTTCTTTAGCCGTTAATAAGACTGTCATGAGTATTACGAGTATCTTTCGAAGGAACTTCGGCAGCTTATTTCGCTGGCGTACTAAATGGCCGAGCGTTACTCTGGTCGTCCGTCTAAACGCATTCTCCTATCTCTGTTTTCATGGTGGATGAAGGTTTCTTGGGAAAGTTAATCACGGTGGGTTCTCACGTCCTTTCGCATCAGTGTTTTTGAGTATTTGGTCCTAACGGTAAAGGGTTCTAGCTTCATGTGCGCTGGGTGGCTATGGTGAGATCAGGTTATTAGATCAGATCAGGGAAATATTCTCGCCGCCCGACGCTCGACGTTGTCAACTCGTTTAGCATCACCTGGAGGACGAGTGAAGTAGTCGAAGGTAGCTCTTACGAGTGACTATTCTCCAACCGCATTTCTTAAAACTTTGCGTAAATGTAGACCGATTGCACGACTACGCGAATGCACATCGCTTATTTTGTGTTGGAAAATGTTACGACTGAACAGATTGCTGTCTCAAGTGTTTTTTTGCGCACCTTTCAGAATATAGAAGAACTAACCACTGCTGCGCATCAAGACAGCCAACGGCAGCGGTGCTGACGCTAGCGCATAGAGGGTGGACTTGGGTGATGTTACCGCTCCGCATGAGACTACTAGTACTACTTACTACAGATGCACTCAACTCAGTAACCGAGTTCTACAAACAGCAAAAGTATGATAGCAAAACTTGTCATCATGGACCGGACCGAGTGAAGTCTCTAGAGACTGGGGACATCATGTGTACAGTGTATGTCACAGATTTCTAAAAGCGATATTTATGTGTTAAAGTATCATCATCAACATCATCATTGGGTACCATTTTTATGTTGGGGTTTGTAGGTCAGTTGACAAAATAAGAGTTAGAGGATTGCTTGAGTTGCTATTACTGGACTATCAGTGTAATATGAACTAAAAGTAAAGTAAAGTGGAACATTCTTGCCTAGAAGGAACCTAAGTTCACTCGAGATTTGAAGACCCCTAATATTGTACCTGATAGAAACACCGACTCCGGCAGGGAGTTCCACAGCTTTGCAGTACGAGTGATGAAAGTAGACGCAAAGCGTTTCGTACGCATTATGCGGAATCTCCACTGTGAATCTATGGCGTCGCTCAGTTTATCTGGTTGTCCTATGCTAGAAAGGGGATGTAGGAATTAAATCGAATAATTCCATGGCACACTCTCCGAAGTGTATCCTATAAAAAAATGATAGACATGCGACCTGGCGCCAGTGTTCTAAGCTCTGCAGCTTGGCGTCACAAAAGTTATCATCGTTGATGAGCTTTTTGACTCTCCTGTCAATCGACTCCAGTGCCCCAAGTTGGTATTTAGCAGATCCATCCCATAGGTGAGAACAATTCTCCATACACGACCGGACTTGTGCTTTATGCAAAGTAAGCAGTTGTCCCGGTGTGGAGTACCTTCTCACCTTTGAGAGGATACCTAGTTTTTTTGAGGCAAGTTGTGACTTAGACTCCAGGTAGGAGTTAAAGTTCAGAGTCGAAGACAGTGTCATACCAAGAAGCTCGAGATGGTTAGAAATAGGAACAGAAACTCTTAGGAAGTAGGATCAACGAGCATTATGAGTGACTAAGTAACCATGACGATGGGCTTGCCACCTGTCACGCTGGGCACATGTGTGCAGTTGTGGTTAGTTGGGGCGTGGAC
Organism: Scoparia ambigualis; assembly: GCA_963921215.1. NCBI lineage: Eukaryota > Metazoa > Arthropoda > Insecta > Lepidoptera > Crambidae > Scoparia > Scoparia ambigualis. The sequence continues at coordinate 58,482,824 of OY992502.1, read as the reverse complement.
TGCTTTTGTGGTCCTCGGTGCCTGATCTCTGACTGGCCCTTTGGGGACGATAGCCGTGGGTCTGTGTATGTATGTATGTAATAATAGTCATGACGGCAGATAGACTGTGACGGCGGGAGATGAACAGACACTGCTGATTCTAATATTATTATGATGGGATGGGATTTGATGTTGAAATTAACGTTAGTGAGTTGCTTACGTGTGTTGCGTGGTATGAAAGGACGGTGTTGTCCGGTCCATGCCCTTAGAGATCGTCCCCCACCGAGATGGTCGGAGGGAGGCATTTGTCTGGTCCAGAATGGGAAGTTTGTGCTCTGGTCGGAGGGACGGTGTTGTCCTTTCGACCGTACCGCGCCGGGATGGTCGGAGGGAGGCATTTGTACGGTCCAGAGCTGGTCGTTGCAAACTTGGAACGTGGTGACGCATTTCTTCGCCATTTTGCATGCTGGACGAGTTGTAGACCGTGTTGAGGTGTCGAGGTCAGGTTGGGTGAGCGAAGTATACTGGTGTTTGTGTCTGTTACAGAAGTATCGATACGCCCGAGGACAGGCGATTGGCAGTCTGGCCGTGACGGCGCGATGGTGGCGCCATCTATTGAAATAAGATCAAAGCATCGATCCATGGACGTAATTAAGCTGTCACTGTCATTTTGGCGGAACGTCAAACGAGCAACCATCTTGAGGCACATTTTCACGGGAGAGCGCGACGAGGCTGCACGTCATCGACGGATCGCCTACGTCCTAGTTTAAATCGAGTTGAATCTTGTATGAATTAGTTGTAATTGATATCTTATTCATTTCGGGTTAATAAATAGCTGTCATGGAACTGGATCACGCCTTTATTAACACGGAAGATGGATGATCCTAAAGATGGTACACAAAATGCCGTTAAATGCATTTTTAAATGTTGCATCATTTGAAATTCAAAAACTGTCTCGTGATTGTTACTCAACTTAAGCGACTTTAAGATACTTTTTTGTGTTGATTTTGTTTAAAAAGGTGAATTTGGGATATAGATTATCAAAGAGTTAAGTAAATAAGTAAATTGACCATGCGTTTGTGATAGGTACCCTTGGTATTACAATCGTCCACGAGTTGCGGTGCCTGCTTTCCATCAGACGAACCGAAAGTTCAAAATAAAAAAAACACCGGTATGATTTAAATAATATTTTTCAATTCACATTCAGCAATCACATAAAGGCATTAAATGTTCTGCACTAAATGAAATAGTGAAATCTATTGTTTTCATTAATGGGCAATTAATTATCGAGAAAATGCCTTTTACGGTTGCAGGCTCTAGATTAATTGAAGTGCTTTTGCCCACAAACGAATCAATTTTAATAATAAATATTAATGTTTTTAAGTAATGAGAATCAAATACACGAGTTTAAGTTTATATTGTAAAAGACAGAGGTGGCAGAGGAGACGGTTTTTAGGATTTGTACTCTTCTTGGTAATATTCTGTAGGTAATAAACAAGGATTTGAACAAACAAAACAGTGCTATGGTTTGATATAAGTACTGTTTTATGGTTTAATTGAAATGTAATCGTCTTCTTATTAGGTTTTATATCTGCCACAAAAAATGCATTATACACCCTCATTTTTTTGTTTTTTAATGAAATTAAGGGTGAGATCCACCTATGAAACTAAACAACTTTCCTCAAGAAATTTATGTGCAAAAATGACAAAAAAATTTCGACCTCCCATACTATTGTCGTCAGCTGATTGGACAGTTTTGTCCGATCAGAATATATAATAGTACAAGTGTATGGCATGAAAACATGACGTAATGTAGGCAACCAGTTGTATATACATATAAAAAATCAATTGCCAAAATGTTTGTAGGTGCATTACTTCAGAACGGCTATTTGAATAATTCTTTTTGTTGTTACCGTAGTTGTTAGGACAAGGTTTGTAGTAAAAAAATGTTAAAAATGTACGGAAAAGTGTAAAAATTTGGATTAAAATATCTTCACATAAAGTGATTCAGTGAGTGACATAGGAGACTGCAAAGAGGATGAATATAACGAAAACCGTTCGAAGACATTCAAAATAATAATATATAAAAAAATATTTAGAAAAGAAAAAAAAACCGGACAAGTGCGAGTCGAACTGGCCCATCGAGGGTTTCGTACAAATTTGTAGGTGCATGGGGTGCGTGTTGGGTGACTTCCGCGTGTGGCTGACTACTATTTGTCGTTCCCGACACGTTGGTGCAAACGATGGTATCGGTCCTGGCGCTTCCTGGCTTCTATAGGGTTCGAATGCTTCGAAAGAGGTATTAGAACTTTATAGCTAACAACCCAGCGCACTAGGCGGAGCCCCCTCTGGGCCCGCAGCCTCCCCAGGCGTGTCCCTTCTGGAGCGCACAATAGGCAGGCGGAGCCCTTCTGGGCCCGCAGCCTCTCTAAGTGTGTCCTTTCTGGAGCGCACAATAGGCAGGTGCCTTCAGGGCTAGCGGGAAATTTTGCCGGCACCTCTTCTGGGTGTCGTACACGGGGTGATTAGGATAATTCGGCGTCCTTTTTGGACGTAGTTGTGCGCAAGAGGCATGCCACGCTATGTATGTAGGTAGTGAAGGTAGGCAGTGTTAGGGTTAGAAATGTACCCATAGACACCTTCCGACCTCTATGAGTATTTAGGACTTTCTGGGCATGGTGACATTGACCCCGACCGTATTTGGAGTGTCTTGGGGAAGGCTACACCCCTTATTAACCACGGAGCCCACCGGGACACTGCCTAGCATAGGGGTAATCAATGCCACAGTCGTTAAAAGCAAGTTCCGTAAAGCAAGTAATTCAAGTGTGCGTTTATCATACGGTCCGGCTGACGCCCGGCGCTCGTTGCTACCCGGGGCAACGAGTGTGAAATGTGATACTGATGATTGCTCAGAGGCGGTCAACCAGGCCTCTGATGCCAGTTATGTTACTGAAAGTCTTAGGAGGAGGCCCGTGAAGGGACGAGGGTGTGTCTGGGAAGGACGGAGGGTTGGTTCGGCCTAGTAGGGGTGGTAGAGGTCAGGAGAGGGTGTTAAGCGTGTTGTTGACACGTATCGACGTCGAGAGGTTATGGACTCACAGTCGTAGCCGACAGCGTTCTGTAGATGCGACGAGAGCAGGTGACGAGTTCGGGGTATGTGGGGTAGTATGTTGGGCCAAGTGTCAGAATGTCCAGTGTATCAAAATGACAAGGCAATAATGCCCAATTGTTAAAATTACCAGTTGACACAATATCCAGTTGTCAAAACAACAAATTGCTAAAACGTTTAATGGCCATGATGTCGAGTTACCAAATCAACAAATTGTTAAAAAGCCTGATTGTCTTTGTCCATTATCAAAACACCCAATTGCCAAAATGAAGTAACAAGTCACGAGTACCTAAAAAAGACACTTGTAATGGTCTTTATAACATCTGCCCGGCTAGCACAATCACGTTTTTACCGACGTTATGAAGTTTTGGACATTAAGAGACTTGTACATATTGACCAACGGTCTCTATAATATCTGCACATTATGACTTCTTGGACATTCTGACACTTGTGCATATTGAACAACGGTCTTTATAACATCTGAACGTTATGACTTTTTGGACATTCTGACACTTGTACATATTGACTAACGGTCTTTAAAACATCCGGATATTATGTCACCTTGGACATTCTGACACTAGGCCCAACATACCCCGGAGTCAGTTAAACGCCAACATTACCGCTGTGGCCAGAGGTCGTGGACCACCACCACCACCACAGGTAAGTACGTAGGCTTGGCGGAAGCTAAAACGCTCCAGTTGAGGCTCGCCGTCGCTAACTAGAAATCGCAGCAGAAGGGAAAGTTGCTGCTGAAGCCAGGCGACAGAACGAGTTCAGGGCGGTAAGAGCTAAAGCTGCGGCGAACTGTACCAACACGGAACAGACCGCGGAAGTTTTGGCTAAACAGATCGAGGCGGACGCTGCTCTGCTATTAAATGTAGCTAAAACTTCTAGTAACTTGAAGGGGACTTATGTTAAGATTCTGAAAGACGTAGCAGAGTCTTACAAGAACAATTTCCAGAAGACGCGCCATTACACTTTGTCGGATGAGACGGAAGCTCTCCGAGCTGGTAATCGGCGACTCACGGCGGAGGTCTCAGAGTTAAAAAGAAAATGACTGCTCTTGAAGCAACGGTAGAGCGTTTGGGCCGGCTGGGTGCTGTACTGACTCTTCCATCGTCTTCTTATTCAGGCGCGGAGGTTGAGTCTACAATGGACTGTGAGCAGGCTAGGGTTGGGCTTGCTGAAGATAGTCCATTGGATGTCTCTTTATCGCAGCGGCAGTAAAAGAAGCGCAGGAAGACTGGGAAATCTGTCACGCAAGCGACCATCCACCGTCTTCGCAGGTTGACCAGGAGTTAGTGGGTGAAATTATGCGACAAGGAGAAGAAAAGCGGCTGCTGTCTCAGCGGCCTCTACGTCTGCGTCGTGCTGGGCAAGCATCTCCTGCTGTGGTAATGGAGCAGTAAAGTAAAGTATGCTCAGCAATAGTATACAGCAGGCAAACTTGAACCACTCTGCCGGGGCACAAGACTTGTTCTTGCAGTCTATGGCAGAGTGGTCGATAGACATTGCCTCAGATTTGGATAATGTTGTCGCCATAGTTGGTGGTGCCTCAGCTCTCATTTATGTTGCGGTCAAATGGGGAGAGGTAACCCTGTTCGGGGTGTACGTCTCCCCTAACCAAAACCCGGACTGAGTTCGAAGTTTTTATTGGGGTTCTAACTTCTAGGAGCTGCAGTCAGTCGGGCCTCGCCTTATAAGATTATGATATTGGGTGACTTCAACGCGAAGTCCACGGCGTGAGGCTCTCCTGTCTCAAACTACAGGGGCGGCGATCTGGTGGAAGAGTGGGCCATAAAATTCGGTCTTTGCCTACTCATCAATACAGGCAACATGAACACATGGAGGCAGACCTTCAGGCGGATCCATTGTGCACATTTCTTTTGCATCCCCTACCATTGCCTCTCGAGTAGTCGGATGGACCGTTATGAGTGAGGTGGAGACTCTTTCTGACCAACGTTATGTATGTCTCTTCACAGACGTCCAGTGCTATGGGTCGATCCGGTCGGTTAATTCGCCATTTCCAAGGTGGGTATTGCGTGAGACAAATAGGGACCTGCTGATTGAAGCCGCCATCGTACAGTCTTGGTTTTCACCACCGGCGGGCCGGCTGGCTAAGGTTGACGATGTGGTTTGCAAAAGCAATGGCAGAAGTTTGCGACGCTGCTATCGAGCACGAGTGAAGCGTAGGCCTCCTAAGCAGGAGCTGTATTGGTGGTCGCAGGAGTTATTTCGGCTAAGGGGAGACTGAGTAGCTGCTCGCTGTGCATACACTCGGCAGCGTCGACTTCGTCTCCTGCGCAGCGAGGAGTTGAAGGTACAGCTCTATGAGGTTTATAAGGCGGTCAAAAAGCTGTTGAAAAAGCCATTTGTCAGGCGAAAGACCAGTCTTGGGCAGAGAGGCTTAAGGATCTGAATAGGGACCCTTGAGGACGCCCGTATCTTTCAGTTCGTGGTAAGATGAGAAGTGTCGGACCACCTTTGACAGAGTCCCTTGAGCCGGCACTTTTAGATTCAGTCATTGAGGGTTTGTTTCCAGAACGAGACGAGTTTGTGCCCCATAGAATGGCCTCGTTGGTATCTCAAGCTGCTACCCAAGTTCCACCAATAACATCGGGTGAATTAAGTGTGGCCTTTTTGAGAATACGGGGCAAGAAAACGGCACCTGGGCCGGACGGTGTCCCTGCCCGTACTTGGGTTATCACGCGGAAGAAGTGTTGGTGCTCGGTGCAACGCACTCGAACACCTATGTCAGTAATTTATTAATTTTAGGTCAAGTCGCTTTCCTTTCAAGTCCTTCGAGCTCCGTAGCGGGACCTCACGTTTTGGAATTTGTACTTGGGGTGAAGGAGTGACGGAAGTGCCACGTAGTGTTGGACTACAGCAGTGACATCATCGTCATCATCAATTGTGGAGGATTTCTATCAGGTTTGGAGCAACAGAGGGCGAAAGTCAAGTAAGATCTTTCTAATTTTATATCAATTTATCATCGTATCTTCAGTAATTTTTAACAATGAAGGATATCTATAATACTCAATCAGAACTTTGCTCTGTCAATGAGAAACTCTACAACCACCACTTTAAGAAGGATGGAGCAGATCTTAAATCGAACAACGACGTATGTCGAAAGGAAGTAAAAACAATAGAGGCGTATTGGTAAGAATATCAAAGCAATCATAGAACTTTATTGCCGTATGAGGACAAGGAACGTCCTTATTTTGCTCTTAGGGAGTATGAGAGAACAAAGAACCTTTTTTTGTAAATTAAAAGCTACACTTAAGCCGCCTAGTTTCCGAGCAGATAGCTGAAACTCCGACAGCGAGCGCATTATGAGCAGGTGAGTGTCGCTAGTGGTAGTAAATCAGGTATTTCGCAAGCTAGAGCAGTGACGCCGAACCCGAGTGAAGTTGCTGGGGGGAGCAGACCAGTTGGGTTACAACAGCAGGATGATTTCCCTAAGGAAAGGTCCAAAGAGGTCAGTCATTCAAATATCATAACTAGGCAATCTACGGGAGCTTTGAGCAAGTTAGACAAAACGTTTCATAAACAAGCGATTAATTTTAAAGCACTGATGAGACCGGTAAAGGGCATTAACCTTAACTCTATTGCGGAAAAAGGAAATTCGAAGATACATCAAAACAATTACAATCAAGTTGGTCGCAGTCATTGATTCTCTTCATTGGGAGATGCCATTTTAGATGGGGAAGACGAAGCCAACGAGGACACAGTTAGTTACCATGAGAACATATTTAACAAGCTGAAAGAAGAAATTTATACAAAATTATTGTCAGTGTCGCATAGAGAATATTATCACGCCACAGGTAAATATTCCAGTCTTTACAGGAAGCTATCATCAATGGGTCTCCTTCAAAAATCTCTTTAAGGAGGCAGTGCACCTCAATACATCTCAATCAAATTCGCAGAAGATGCAATATTTAAAAGGTAAAATCCGAGGCATGCGGAACGGCTAATTCAACACTTGCAGATAAGCTCTGAAAATTTATACTACGTGTTGAGACATTTTAAACCGAAAGAATGAAGATATGAAGACAAGAAACTTATTTTTTCCTATCATCTTATTATCATCCTAAATCTTCGTAATTTACAACATCAATCTTTAAAAGGAGCGATTTTGTCATATGCTTGACGTCTGCCTGTTGTCCGCTCAGTTTCCGTCCATCTGGAAAACCGGACGGCTGGTGCTGCTTAAAAACAAGAACAAACCAGTGGACTCGCCTTCTGCATACCGGCCTATGGACGAGGCCGGTAAACTTTTTGAGCGTGTTATAGCGTCCCGCATCGTCCGTCATCTACATGCGGTGGGCCCGGACTTGGCTACTTGCCAATACGGGTTCAGAAAAGGTAGGTCCACAATCGACGCAATTCTAAGCGTTAAAAGGCGCGCTCTCAAGAGGTAACGTCTCAGGACAAGTTCGTACTGGCGGTGTCTCTTGACATCGCTAACGCTTTCAACAGCCTACCATTTGAATGCATTGCCTCAGTACTTACTGCGAAATATTAACAACTATTTAAGAGGTAGATTTGTTATTTATCAAGGACGGGATGGGCAAGTTCATAGGAGAGCAGTGTTGTCTGGTGTTCCACACTCCTGTGGAATATATGATATGACTGGGTGCTAAAAGGTGCTCTTTTGCGAGGCCTGAGCCTTGTTTGTTATGCTGATGACACTCAGGTGACGGCAACGGCGGACAACTCAGAGGCAAACAGGCTGGCCACTTTTGGAGTATCGCATGTCGAGTTCGACGTATAGAGATTCTGGGTCTTCGCGTCGCTTTTGAGAAAACTGAGGCTCTTTATTTTTATGGGACACGCAGGAAGCCTCCTGCGGGTGAGTGCTCATATCGTAATAGACGGGATTGTTATTAAATCAGTCCAGTACTTAAGTGTATGTATATATATCTATAGAAAGTGTATGTTTAAACAACATAAGTTACGCGGATGACATGGTGCTGCTCAGTGCTTCGGTCTGTGGTTTGTAGAAACTCCTTGTCATATGCCAGCGATACACCCTTAGTCACGGCTTGATGTATAACGTGAAGAAAAGTGAATGTATGGTCTTTCGGGCCAGAGGAAAGTGTCCCGATAATATTCTACCGATTAAGCTGAATGGAACGCCGTCAAGGAAGGTACAACAATTTAAATATCTTGGACACCTGGTGACCTCTGACCTGAAGGACGATGCAGATATTGAGAGGGAGCGCAGAGCACTGTCTGTCAGAGCAAATATGATCGCTCGTAGGTTTGCTCTCTGTTCCTGGGGCGTCAAAATTACTCTCTTCAGAGCATTTTGTACGTCCTTGTGCACGTGCAGCCTATGGATAAACTACACCACAAAACAGTACGGTGCCTTGCGTGTCCAATTCAATAATGCCTTTAGGATGCTACTGGGGCTGCCTCGGTTCTGCAGCGCATCAGGGATGTTTGCGCAATACCGCGTTGACTGTTTTTACACCACAATGCGCAAGCGGTGCACATCCCTGGTGCGCAGGGTCAGGGCTAGCCAGAACAGCGTCCTGAGGCTTTTTTCTGAGCGCTTTGACTGTCAGTACATGAATCATTGCTGTATGATACATGTACTGACTTGCATTTGACTATGACCACACTTTATTTAATTTATATTTTTTTTGATTTTTTTTATTGAATGGCATGACATGTTTTTTGTTTTTATTGTGTTTTATGATTTTTATTTGATTTTATTTCTTTGTACTTAATTAAATTTGTAAATGATCCTAGTTGGTTGAAATAAATGAATTTATTATAATATTATATTAAGGATTTAGGCTTGATGCTGGATAGCAAGTGGAATTACTGCAAACATTTCCAGCTTCAGTCGGCGAAACTGGTCAGAGCAGCGGCAGCCCTGGGAAGGTTGCTACCAAATTTAGGTGACCCTAGTAGCAGCACTCGGAGCTTGTATATGGGGGTGTTAAATCAATGGCCTTTTATGGAGTGCCAGTGTGGATAAACACCCTAAACGTCAAAAATAAGACTCTGTTTAGACCTTAGCGGGTTATGGCAATCAGGGCCATTAGAGGGTATCGCACTGTGTCTTTTGAGGCGGCCTGCTTATTAGCAGGAACCCCCGCGTATGAGTTGAAGGCAAACGTTATTTTCACAGTATACGAAGGAGTTGCGGAGAGACGGAGCTCGGGAGAAAAACCATTGCCCGAGCAGGTGGAGAGGTGGCGTGTAGCAGTAAAAAAGTCAGCCATACGACTTTGGCGCTCGCAGCTTGAGATACATTTGCTGGGCACGCAGTTGTTAAGGCGATTCGACCCAACTTTAAGCGTTGGGTTGAGCGCGAGGAGGGGTCGCTCTCGTTCAGAATTAGACAGGTGCTGACAGGACATGGATGTTTTGGAAGTTACCTGTTTAGGATTGGACGAGAGCATCCCCTCTTCTAACTTCACTAATTTATATTTGTACTAGCACCTCGAGACCAACCGTTAGATTATGTAAGAAGTGCCAGACGTCCCTGCGCCAGTAATTAACTCGCGCAGGAGACCATCTACGTTAGGTCTTGACGCCAAATCAGTGCCAGCCGAAGCGCGCTCTTTATTCGGTACTCATAAGACTAGTGTCTCGGGAGAATTTCTCCGTGAATACGTGTAGTTCACTGCCAATTTTCCATATAGGTAACCGGAGTTGTCAAGCTCGCTCACTTCTCGTTGCACGAAGGGTACAACTCGCAGTTGCCACTGCTTGGGTCGTCGACTCTAAAGTCAACTCCCAAGTCCACCATGGTAGCGGAGTAGGTAAGCACACTCACTTCTCGGAACCCGTCCGGGAGCCTAGCCAGTTTCCACGTACTACGCGGCTGGCTGAACCGGAGGCTACGGTATCTAGGGGGCTGCCTCTACCATTTCTGTAGACTAGTACCGGAGATGCCGACAGCAATATCCAATGAGAACCACCGGACAAAGCTGCCGACTTAAAGGGAAACTCACGTTCCCAGCAGGACTTTTCGCTTCTGGCCCTACGGAGACCGTTACTAAGCCCCGCTCGCTGTGCAGATTGGAAGCCCTGGCACACAATACCAGGACAAACGAACATTCTCAAGCTTTACAGCTAACCACAAGCCACTACGAGGTCAACCTACGTCCGAAATCCCGCCAGAGGCGCCGGTTAAGGCATAACCAGCGGGGTGCATGGAACCAGAACCCCGTAGTAACCCTGAGCGTCATACAGGAGGACAGATAGGAACATCTACTGACTAATTGGACGAGAGCAGTTTGCTGAGTGCCATCAGTGTGATGCGGATGAAGACACGGCTGAACACACGCTGGCTGTCTGCTCTGAGTTTGAGCAGTCGCGAAGATCTGCGGATTGTTGTAGGGACTGACTTGTCGCTTGAGGCCATTATTAATTTTTCATCAAAAATGGAAAACTCTACATCAAAAAATAATTAAAAATCCGTTTAGGCTTGTGCCAATAAACCCCTTTCATACGATATCCCACATGATACAGTTAAATTAATTTAAAATTTGGACCGCCATTCCTGGCATAAAGACCCTGTTTTTTAATGATTTAATTACAAATGTATAGTATGTTATAGTTAGCCACATATCACAGATCTAGGTCAACGGAAAATACCCTATAAATTTTAATTCTCTTGAGAGTGTTGAAATTTACGTTTTTTTTAGCATAAAGACCCTGTTTTTTAACGATTTGATTAGAAATAGTACTAGTCCTTCAGTCGTATTATTAGAGTTCATTAATTATGCTAACTGATGATTATCATGAGTGATGATAAATATGAACGTTAATTGCTAAATGATTTTCCCCCTAAAACCCCTTGAGTAAAGATGTGGGACTTTACTGAGATCTAGCACGGACTCCTTGAGAGAATTTGAAAAGTGATTTTACACTGTTTTGTTTTTTTTGCCAAAGAAACTGTACAACCAGTGTTGCCAGATCTTAGAACCAGTATTCCGTAATAACTACCAAATTCCGTATGAAATCCGTATGGAAAATTTTATTTTATTGTAATGCACAAAACAAGTTAGAGACATGTAAAATACAAACAAAAAATATTTTATCTTAAGGTCTAACTTGAAACTCTAAGGTACGTACATTCTTATAACTATATATAACTATATCAATGAAAGTAATAAGATTATTAATAACGGCAAAAACATACTAAAACAATATGGATGTCAGACAGACACAAATTATTCATAACAAAGTGTTTTACGTCTTGCTTGCACTAACACTAAATCACACCATTAACTCTCACTGGCTCTCATTCTCTTATTAGCCGACCAAGAAAATACTTATACACCGTGGGTGTTAATAACCCGAAATATTTAAACCAACGATTTTAGAGCCTAATTAGAGTATATAAAGTTATGTGACAAATAGTCCAAAAATCTTTAATTGAAGAGATATTAATTATTTAAAACAAATCACACTTTAAAAATTCTCAATTGTAACACACCCTAAGGTCAATTGTAACACACCATCAAGCAGTAACTTCACAATTGAGTTTGGAATTTATCCTACAAAAAGGTTTCACTACCGAAACATGATGATGATGATGATGATGATAAAAGGACTTGCAACTAAAATACAGCGTAGTGCTTTAAATAATTATAATCTTACACACTTTAATCACAAGTAGCTTTCCTCTTTTTTCTTATCGCTAGACTTTAGTTTTATTTTGTCCTCAATCGCAAGAGTGCAAACTTCACTGCAAACTATTTACCTTCACTGATTACTGGCTGATAGTTTGAAATTGATGTTACTAAAATGACATAATATTTCAAATGATTACTGAGTGTCACGCAAGATAAAAACACATTGAAATTTGATTGACTGTAATTAATACCTACATAATATTCACCATGCCGCATTATCCTCCGGCTCATTTAGCGGATATTCATTTCATATATCATTTCATTCGACTTTTGCGGATATCCACAGACAGTTTCGGGAAAAAGGGCTGGGAAAGATTCAGAGGGAAAGGGCGATAAATCTAGATGTACAAACAGAAAATCGAATTATGAATTTGATTACAGAAATTTTGAAATTTTTAATCCAACGTTATCGTCAAGAGCTGTAGCACGAATAGTCAATGTTAATTACAGGCTCGTATTAAAGCTTTGGAAAAGGTACGGTCTGCATCCCTTTCACTTCAGGAAAGTACAAGGATTAATAAATAATGATGGGCCAGCTAGAGTTCTCTTTTGCCAAAGAATGAACCAGAAATTAATGCACGACCCCGGATTTCTGAACAAAATATTATGGTCAGATGAGTCGTTGTTCACGAGAGAGGGAGTTTTTAATTCCCATAATCAACATATGTGGCTAGAAGAAAATCCCCATGCCACGAGGGAAAATTCATACCAACACAAGTTTTCTGTGAACCTGCGGGCCGGTATTATAGGCAACAAATTGATAGGTCCCGTCATATTTCCAGATAGAGTAAATGCACAGAATTATTTATTTTTCTTGAATAATGAACTAAATGACTTGCTAGAAGATGTCGATTTGGAAACACGAAGAACTATGTAGTTCCAGCACTTCAGCCTAGCAGCTCGTAGTTGGCTAGACGAACAATACCCCGACAGGTGGATTGGCCGTGGAAGTAACATCCTGGCCTGGCCCGCCCGGTCACCCGACTTAACTCCACTGGATTTTTTTCTATGGGGAACTCTGAAAGATAAGGTATACTCAACACCAGTGGACTCTAGACAAGAATTATTAACACGAATTCAAACGGCTTCAGAAGAAATAAAGAACACCTTCGTAAACCTAAATAATGAAATCCGTTTAAGATTAAATCTTTGTGCTGAACACGGTGGTACACATTTTGAAAACCTAATTCATTAAATTAATAATAATGCTTCATTGTTTAAAATAGTTGTTTATTTTATTTTACTCAAAATCAACACATTGAGAATTTAAAATACGTACACACATATCTGTAAGCATGATCACATCACAGATTAGCATGATCAATATTACAACAAGTCATCCCTTTCCAGCTGTAGTATGAGGTAAAACAATAAGAGGTATGTTTTCTTTCGGATATAATCATGTATCATATCAAATCAATGTTTTTGGTTTATCAATCAAAGGAAAAGATATCAACGCACACTTTCAACAACAATAAAAATCTGCACTGTAATGTTGTTGTAACTAATTAAGTTTGGATATAAGTTGTAGTATTTTGTTGTACCCATAAATTGAAATAATTTACCGTAAACATCGTGCTAGACATGACACTTCTTGACATGGAACACAAGTCACTGCATTCGCCGTGCATGGTATGATATCGGAGTGATTCGTGAAGTGTCATGCTCGCTCTCTGTTTCTCAACTTGAGATAAATTAAATTGGCTCACTCTCTTAAGTAAAGGTTTATTCACAAAGAAGCGTGCAGTTAATATGATTCAGTTTGTACTGAAATAGTAATTTAATTAAGATACATAATTGGACCCATGTTGATATAAAATTATTTACTCGTACTGTCGTCAAAAATACGTGGTTTAAATCATTCGGGTTATTAACACCCACGGTGTATATATCTCAATGGGAATCCTCAAAGCCATAATTTTTACTACGCAGTAATTGCTGGTTCAGTACTGTAAAAATCTATGAAAATTAAATAAGACTCGCTAGTTTACGCAGAATCAAATAAAATGTAACATATTTCTTAGGAATATTAAAAGCTATTATTAGTAGGTACTACTTATTCAAAGTTATTACTCATTAAAAGCATTTATTTGCCTGAAATCTCCGTGTAAAAATCCGTGTGTATTCATTGTCCGGTTTGAACATTGACATTATTTTACGGACAAATCTGTATATATGGCAACACTGTGTATAGCAGACTACAGTAACGTCAGTCAGTGAGTGACACAGCACCGCAGGATAGTAAAATTCTCCTCATTGAAAAAGCAAAAGAATTTTAAGTCGACTAATGTTTTCAGTTTGAAATAAAATGCGATGTATCATATTATAATGATGCTTGGAGTGTTTGGCACTAAGTATATCGAGTCAGCCATGCATGCATAATATTATTAGGTTTGTTTGTACATATTATAAATATTTTGGTCACAAACCTTTAATTCACTGGCTGAATGCACTGAACTCTCAATTACCCAACCCATAGTAAAAAAAATGATACTCAATATTAATGTCCAAAAATTCTTTCTAATAATGGTTACTTATTTATAAGTGTCCGCTAAAATCTAAATACTGTTATATGTCGTAAAAATAAGCTAAGAATTATCATGTATGTCATGTTTGTGTTGGTTTTTAGGCTAACTTCAACAATGTCTTTTCATAGTTCTAGGTCGACGGAAAACACCCTATAAATTTTTATTCCTTTGAGAGTGTCGAAATATACGTTTTTTTGCGGCATAAACGGCCGTATCTTTTTTTCGTTAACTTAGGAGTTTATTTATTTTTACAGCTTCAAGAGACTGTATACCTGAGTATATCGTTTTGATTTTAACATCAAACCTACCTCCACGCGTTCCCGAGATAAAGGGTCTTAATAGGCAGACAGACGGACAACAAAGTGATTTACCTTTTGAGGTACAAAACCCTAAAAATTAACGAGTTTACTTTGACAGCTTGACGTTATTGCTATTATCGCCAATACGCTATTGAACTTAAAGTAAATCCTAAATAAATTTTAACTAAAAGTTGACACTATATTTATTTATTGTTAGGCGGTACGAAGTTCGCCGGGACAGCCAGTTAAATATAAATCACTTATATTTTGTATTTTAAATCAATTGTCTTTTGTTTGGCGTTCGATTAAATTGACTCGTAGGAAGAAGTTCTTATCATACATAATATACTTCTCAAACCGTGTTTATTGAGCCCGCAACTCGTCACCCATAATATACAACAAAAATACAGTCCACTAACTCGAGCTACACAAGAAGAGGAATTATGGAAATCTCAAATATTAACCCTTCTGCCTTTGAAAATGATCAATAAGCAGTACAATATTATACAACAATATTATTTTAATAATCATCATCATCATCAGCCTATTAACGCCCCACTGCTGGGCATAGGCCTCCCACGTGAACAATAGCACGTGGGGATATTTGGCCATAACCCACCACACTGGCAACGACTACAACCGAGACCAACGGCTTAACGTGCCTTCCAATTTTATTTTATATTTTTTTCTCAACTGTAGACATGCACTATATGAAAACATCAAGGTGGGGATTTAAAAAAGGCACCTTTTTATTTATAAAGAAAGACACTCTTCCCCCGACATAATGATTTATCATAATTAAGACTAAGCGCCATGGCGGTCACCGGTGACCGACAAATAATTTTTCAATTGTTTCTGGTTTTGTGGCAGTCATCGTGTTAAACGGCACAAAAAAGATCAGAATAGAGATTGTAATAGAGTGTCAAAAGTATTAAAATTTAACAGTTTGCCTCTGGTCTGGGATTTCATCTGTAGTTTTAAGTACTGGAATTGAGTAGTGGGGGCATTCGACTCATCGACTGCCAACCGCAGTGACGGACGGACGCATTAGGCGTGTTTCAAAATGATTGAATGATAAATTGAATCAAGTGTTGATGTTGGCAACACCACTGTACGGAATAAATGCTTTGTTGATGATTCGTACTTCTATAGGTTTTTCAGAAACTGTCAACCGTCATTTGTTTTGCTTGACTTCATGTTATCGTTCTTCGGCTATTGTCTTTTTATGTTTTTAAATCATTATTTTTTGTTAAGCATACGTTGTTGTTGTTGTTGTTGTTTTATAAATGTATTTGCTTTTTTCTAATACAGTATTAAACTTTCTTACACTAATTGTTTTATACAAATTGAAAGACCTAAAGAGTTTTCCACAATTACACACACCTCCGTCTTTTTGTGACTATAGACCAACCGAACCACGAAAGTAAAAAGAACGCAGGTTTATCTGTGAAAAAATTCAATATCATCAAGTTTTAATAAATATTATTTAGCTGTAAAGTATAATTTTATATTTAATAATTTAATCATAGTAGACTTTGGAATTCATTAAAAAATAATTGATTCAGCCTTTCAGATCCAGCCAACACCAAAATTTCATTCAGTAAAGAACCTCATAAAGCCTTTAATACGACGAAATTTCGTAGTTAAAAGCTTAATTCAAATACGTCTGAATGTGGGACTCGTTAGCCGCCGCTAGTACCTCCACACCGAAACCGGTAAAAAACTGGTTCTTTTAATGAAATCAGGGAAATTAAATGTCTGCTTTATCTTGGGGATGTGGAATTTCAATCTTTAAGTTTCATACGGCACAAGCTGGCTTAATAAGCGGAATTTCAAAACTCGCATGACCCGAAAAAACCTTCTTGTTGTCAAAAGATGACCCGATAAAACCTTCTTGGTGTCAAAAGATTTTTTTATTTTGTTTTACATCTAAATTCTGACTAAGTTTCGATGTGGCGTTTTCTTTTACCATTGAAAATGGTTATCGGATGCAAATGGCCTAATACGTATTTTTGGCCATAGCTCCAAGGACTTTAAAAGGATCGAGATGAGAATAGTACTACAAGTTCAAAAAATCAGCTAGTAACTTTTTTTGAAATTTCGATAAATGTAAAAAAACGGGTTTTTTTGGGGGGTGTTTGTTTACTAAATTGTAAATATTTCGTAAAAAACAGACTTAAGAAAAAATTAAAGAAAGCCTCCTAGGGTATTTGTTTAGCTACAAAATGACAATATTTTTTTTTAAATCGGTCAATAATTTATTGTGACCTGTAAGGTGGTCCCTTAAGAATTAACGGGTATATCCGTATATTTATTTATTTTTATTTATTTATTTTAATAATTATACAGGATTATTCCCAATAACATAATTATGACAAAACATCTAAATTATTAAATTAAAATTCACAAAATAGTTACAATAATAAAATCATTCAGTAATTATTATAATGAGACATTACTTAAAATGCAACAAATATAAACAAATAACAAGATTTTATAAAAATATAAATTACATATTTTCACTGAACTCCAAACATGTAGACATAAATGATTTTATATTATCAGCAAACACATCCAAATCAGGGAAAGCAACCAAGAGAGCGTTAAGGGCGGTATGCATACGGCAGAGTGGGGACTGAGCGCGCGTCTCCGTGCGACACGGAAGCCGTGAGAATAGACGGTGCCGACGACTTGCTCGTACACGCAAATAATTATTGGGCACATACAGCCTCGACAGCACTTCAACAGATTCAGGAGAATCGACAAGTCCACGCAATATTTTAACGGCAATAGATAACTCATCACATGTTCTCCTGACCTCCAACGAGTTCATTCCTAGGCTACCGAGCAGAAATTTTGTAGGATACAGGAAGGGATAGTAGCCGTAAAGACGCTTATAAAAATACCTAAGAAATGCCTTCTGAACTTTTTCTAACATTAGCTTGTACTTAGTCTCATGTGGGTTCCACACACATGCGCTTGACTCCAATCTGCTCCTAACAAGGCTAGTAAATAGGAGTTTTATTACCTTGGAGTCATGAAAATCACGCAGATTACGCAACACGAATCGACTAAAGGAGCTCTTCGAAAGTACCGATATATGCTGATTGAAGGTCAGAGTACCGTCAAAAGTCACCCCCAGGTCCTTCACGGAGTCTGTACGGCTGATAACTTTACTCCCTAACATGTAGTCGTGAATGACTGGAGAACGGTGACGACCGAATGTCATAACAAAGCATTTTTCAAAGTTAAACTGCAGTTCATTGACAACACTCCACCCGTGCAAAGGATCGATATCTTGCTGTATGAGTGCGAAATCCTGTTCACAAGTTACTTCTGCGAAGATCTTCAGATCGTCTGCATAAAGCAAACATTTTGCATACCTGAGAACCTTGACTATATCATTGATCATTATCAAAAATAGCAGTGGGCCAAGAATCGAACCCTGAGTCACACCACAAGGAGTCGGGTAAGGATCCAAGACATAGCAGACATACCGCACAAATTGGCGCCGACCACTGAGATAGTTTGCGAACATTTTCGTAAGCTGAGGAGAGAAACCCATCGCATCAAGTTTCAACAGAAGTATGTCACAATGAACTCTATCGAATGCTTTGCGAAAATCAAAATAAATGACATCGAACTGCTTGCCACGGTCCAAGCCGCTAGAGATACACTCAACCAAAGTCAATAAATTTGTATTAACGGACCTCCCGGGCCTAAATCCATGCTGCTCTTTACAGATATACGGCTCGATTCCTTTTAGAAGAGCGCCATGTACTGCTATCTCAAACACTTTAGCCGGCGCCGTAAGAATAGCTATGGGTCGGTGTTCCTCTACATTCAATTTATTAGTGCCCTTGGGTATTGGTGTCACTCGAGATAATTTCCAAATAATAGGATAAATACCTGACTTAATTATTAAATTAAATATGTGGCAAAGTGGGACAGAAAAAGAGGATCCGCAAGCCCTCATGAGATCGGCTGGTAACCCATCAGGACCAGCGGCTCGGCCAGGCTTTAACCGACCAAGTGCACACTTAACTTCCCTGTTACATACGTTTGATAAATGTATGTGACCATTTGTTGATAGTTTGTTTGTATTAAAAGAGAGCGGATCAGGAGGAGAAAATGATCCGGCGTATACACTGGAGAAGTAGTAGTATATAAAAGTGATGTAGCTTATATGATTATTGACCGATCGTCATGGTAATGGTGTTAAAAGATGCGGATGCAGGCGAGAAGTGCATTCGGTTTCCAATAGACTCTAATGTCCAAATTATGATAATGCCCAAAAACTAACATTGTCCAAAAATAAAAATGTCCAAAAATAAAAAAATACCGAAAATAAAAAAGACCTAAAAAAAATTGTTCAAAAATAAAAATGCCCCATAATACTTATATAGTTTTACTAATATGAAAATACATACATTCATGCATATAATAAGGGTTAGTCAGAGACTAGGCAATGCGGACAGAAAAAGAAGTCCTCTACCAATAGTCCACTTTTTACCAAAAAGCGACTGCACATCTGCTCAGCGTGACAGGTGGTGAGCCCGTCGTCGCTGCTCTATGCTGTTGGAGGTATCTGCAGTCTTTAGTCCGTTAGTCGCCTTTTACGACACCCAAAGGAAGAGTATTCTTTCACCGCTAAGCGACATGGTTAGTATTAGTTAAAACGTCAATAAGGCGATGCGTAAACCGTAGTGAATGTAGTGCTTCACTGACTTTTGATAAAGGTACCTAAGGAAAATGTGATTCGTCGAACCAAACATACCTGCAAAAATAGTTTTACCAAAAATGATTTTTTTTGAGACTTTTATTACACAGTGACAATGCCAGTCCCATCATATCTTATCCTATACTTAACGTCTAAAAGTATACCATCAAAATAAATTTTGCGCTGGAAATAAATTTAACTATTAAAAAATGAAGGCCGAAGTTAAGAAGGCTTACTAACCCATACAAAGTATTTATAAAAAAAAACATTGAAGGTTTATCAAACGAGGTTATCGACTACTTGCCTTCGTTTAAGTCTAAACAAGATGGATTACTGAAGCTCAGAAAGAGACTCCTGAATGTTGAAATGTTAGTATAATTTCTAAACGTTTCTGATGTGACCATACCGGAGGTACTAGCACATGAGTTTTTAATATGTGATGACGGGGAAGAGGAGAAAATTCTTATATTTGCCTAACCTCTGGCCACTAAATACGTAAAATTATCAAAAGGCTTGTATCTATTTGGTTGACGGTACTTTTAAAACATTTCCACCTCCTTTCCATCAACTGTTCACAATACACCTCGATTTAGGATCTGATGATGAAACACACAACATAGTAATCGTTATCTATGGTTTACTACCGAATAAGAAGGAAGAAACGTATAAAACATTTTTCTAATAATACTTAAAGATAAAATCGGCATGGAGATTGGGAGTTTAAATTGCGATTACGAGTTTGCAATTAGATATATAGAATATAGAACGGGGTAAAAGAAGTGTTCCTAAACCAATGTGAAAATCGACGGATGTGTATTTCACTTACAAAAGGCCATTACAAAATAAGACAAAGAATATGACTTATTTAAGACATCTGAAGGAAGAACAAGACTGATTTCAAGTTTACCACTTTGGCACGCCAATCATATCAAGACTTCCGGGCTATCCATATGCGAAACTGCAAGTAAGGGGAAAGAATTTGCAAAATTTTTATTTATACCTTCTCAAAACAAAACAGGTCTAAAATGGGTATTGTCCTTTAATGGCTTTTGTTTTGTAGATATTATTATCTTTTTACAAACATTTTTTTTTTTTATAGGCAAGTATTTGACCGCGATCTTACCTGATGATAAGTGACAATGCGGCCTAGAATGTAGCATACTTGCCTAGATAATGCCTGTTCACCCTTGCCTTGAAAATGTACAGGTTTTACGTGTCAGGAAACAGATCCGCAGGAAGGGAATTCTTTTTTAGGTTTCTCCTGCATATCAACGACCTGCTGGTACCGGGTACCATTACAACTAGCAGATATATATCGGATGCAAATGCCACCAAAGATGAAATCCAGTCTTGTCGAGAGTCCCTGATTAAGCAAACGAATCTGTCACTTCAGGCTGTCTCTGACTGGGGCAGCGCCAATCTTGTCAGTTTCATTGCCGCAAAAATCCAGGCGTGTGTATTTACTGCCAAACGGAGTCCCTTCCAGCTGACTCCGACTTTCCAGGGTGTATCGTTACCGGTGACCGAAAAATTGCAGCTTCTTGGCCTGAATATGTCGTCCAATCTAAATTTGGTGAGTATATATATCGAGTCCATCGCAAAATGTGCTGCAAAAAAATTAGGCGTCCAATACTTCTATTCGCGTTTTTACGATATTATATGATCGTAAGTAACAATTATTTTATTTTTAAATATATTGTTAGGAGTCCTAACTTTTTTGACTCCGAATTGGTATAATATTGACCTTTGTTTTTTTTTTAATTACTTGTTCAGAGAACTGGGAGAAGTTTATCAAAAGACAGCATTTTAATAAAAAATAATTTATGAAATGTAAAAAGTGGGTTTTGCAGAGACTATAATGTGAGTAAGTGTACCAAAAACCATTACTAACTCAAAATCTGACCTAGTTGGAATCTGACCTACTTGGAATCTGACTTACTTGGAATCTGACCTACTTGGAATCTGACCTTCATCGCCATAATCCTCTCAAGGGCTAAGCGGTACTTCTCGCCGGATCAACTACTTTTGCTTTATAAAGCGGCAGATCCGGCCGTGCATGGAAAACTGCTGTCACCTTTGGGATGGTTCTGCTAAGTACCAGCTAGGAGTTTTGGACTCGATCGAAAACCGCGCTAGGGAGGCTCATCCGAGCCTCGAAACTAGCTACGACTAAACTTCCGAGCCTCAGTCATTGGCGTAAAGTTGCTTATTTATCGGTGTTTTACAGAATATACTTTGGAGATTGTGCGAAGGAACTACACGATCTTGTGCCTCCAGTCCCATTCCACTAGACGCAGGCTTGCCTACCACCCCTACATAGTTGACATTCCACCTGTCCGTACCAAGCGTTTTGCTAGTTCGTTTCTTATGCGAACCGCTAAAGAATGGAACGCACTGCTTGCTCATGTGTTGTAGTGTACAGAAGACTACGAACCCTGACTGAGCTGACAGAAAAGCTTAGAACTAAAAAACTACTCAGGCTATATCAAAAATTAATATACGTACGAAATGCTTAAAAAACGCAGTATTTTAATAAATTAACAGTTAATTACGAAAAGCTATAACAAAAATTACACAAATAAAATTTCCAAGACTAAAAAGAAATACGTAAACATATTAATAATAGAAGTTATTATTACTTGGAAGTTTCTGTTTGAAACTATAAAGAATCATACCATGTTCGATAGCTAACACCCTAACGATTTTTTTGATGTGCACATTATTAGGAAGAACGATGATTACGAAGAGTAATAAAAACAATTTTGGCACAAAAAAATCCAATGAAAAAAAAATGGCGAACCGTCAAAATTGTCAACAATTTCATTTTTTTACTAAAGGTTCTCGTACACTATGCCTTAGGTTCTGTTGCTCTACGGATAAATCAATATCCATACAGCCACCTCAAATTTTCTTGCGGAACTACGAACTAGGTGCAGTGAGCAACAACCTTATCAAAGAACGTTGCTGTGTTTATGGCGCTCGGTCAGAAAAAAAATTTAGTTTCAATGTCACTGTCTACAAATCTGCCCTGCTAATTGCACTTGCAGTAATCGACATTTTTGGGATTTTCACTTTTTTGCAAAAATGGCATTTCAAGGCGTTAATCTTTACATAAAAAAATATTATGAATGTTTTTTTGTATTATAAACATGTTTTTTATTTAACGGGAAACGCAGTACTTGCACAAAAATGTTGCTTTTGCTAACACAATCTGCAGCAATCAGCATGTCCTAGAAGGTAATGCAGTATTTGCTACGTTTACTGCAGATTCATTAAGCATTAGACTTTTTTCAACGAATACTAACTAAAACCAAACGCAGTATTCAACAGTGCAGTACAGCCAGTGTCAAGTAAGAGAAATAATAGCAAATATTTTCTTTGCATAAAGTAAATGATAGATAAATAATAAGTATAATTGTTTAATGGTAAATAATATTTCCCTCAACTCCTTGAGTTTCGGATTTCTTGAGAGAATTGGAAAAGCGACTTTGCACTGTTTTGTTTTATTTTCTATCACTCATTCATGTTCATGAACACTTAACGGTAAATAATTCACCATTATTTCACATAACAATGAGAGGCGAGTTTACGACGATCGTGCTTTAGAGAATCGACACACAGGACTAATCTGTTAGTCATGACTGACAATGTCACTTCATATTATTTTCCTTAAAAAAACATTTGGTGTGTCTTTGAGATAACCAATGTATTCCGATTAGTATCATGGCAATTTCGTTCACCGTACCTTTAATTACCACGGAATAGTAAAACTTAAGTTTGGTTTACTTTGGAAAAATGTAAACGAATTTTAAACGGTAAAAATTTACTCTGGTAAAGGTTACTCTGGTGTAACATGAATTTTAGCCGAATCCACCCAAATTGGGCTCCAACCGTGAAAACAATGAAAAGTAGCAAATAATGTATGGATCAATACGTATCTACAGTATAATAGTAGATTATGCGCTAAGGGGTTAAAGTAGTGTCTTAAGTAGCGGGCGCCGTATTGAATCCCGAACAAAACGACGGATTCTAGCGTTAACTCCCGTATATTTGAGCGTTATTAGTTAACGCCAAAAACATCAATAACATTTTAATGACAATCGGAATCTTTCTGTCATTTAAATGTTCAATTGTTCCTTCGTTAACTTTAAAACACACCAAAAGAAACTTTATGTCGAGAATGTTTTTTTAAAATTTATTTTGTAAATATAATAATAATATTAATTTTAGTTCGTAATATAAATAAATTATTTAGATGTAAAGTAAGGTCCTTGAATTAGTTATTTTGCCAAAATAGTCCAAACGTATTACAATTTTAAATGTAGTGACTTAGTGATAACTTTTCAATGAAGATACTTATTTATAACTGTAAGTCTATAAGTATAAGCATTTTATGTATATCTCATACAAATTGTAAAGACGTTTGTTTCTAACAATAAATAAATAGATATTAATAGCTGCTGAAGTTAAAGATTACACTTGTATCTAGTATCAGGCATAAAAATATTACATGATTTCTAATTAGAAAAGCAGTATTGAACACGTGCTAAGTGATTTTGCAGTAATAAACACGAATACTGTATTTGGCCTTAGTGATACTGTAATGCTCATGAGCCGAGACGGTAGATGAAAGTGCAGTAATGCGCATTTTATCTAAATGGGACAGTAAAGTAAAGAAAAATATAATGTCAGAAGAGAGCTTGATTTTTTCTTGTTTTTTAGGTATACTTTAAAAGCTATATAATTATAGACTTCTTAATTAGATTTCAAAAAATGTGTTTACCGCGTTTATCTCGAAACCGCCATTTTGCAAGTACTGCGTTTGCAATTATGAGGGCAGAAATGTAAATAAACTTTACCAATCCATAACGATAATTAGTTTGCGATTGTTTTGATGTGCACTTATTTAGAAAATACGGTGAATAGAGGAGTATTTCGACATTTTTAAAGACGCTTACGCTGCAAAATTCCGTTTTGGCGAACTGTCAATTTGGTCAATTTCATAATTTTTTTCTGTGAAATTTTGTGTGCCAATATATAGATTTCTTTTACTTGTATGATGAATTAGTAACCACAGAATCACCTAAAAATTTTTCACGGGAATACGTACCACGTTTTTTGAGCTATTTATTGGGGGACTGTAGTCACCATGAACGGAACGAGCTTTGACGCGTCGGTGACTAAAGTCACCGTCGACGTATCGAAGTACTTTTTTCTAGGTGACTAAAGTCCCCGTCGACGTTTGAATGGAAAAAAAAGATCTTCGGCAGCCCCAAAACTTTCCATTTGGCCTTAGCAGTTGTTGTTCATATTTTGTCAATAATAATGCCAACTAATTTTTTTTAAACATATTTAGTGGTAACCTATCATAAATTCGAAACTTTCCTGTACGAATTTCAATTGTTCGAAAACGGTATGACGAAGTTTTAAATACCAGATCGTTGCTTTTACATAATTTTGTTAATCCATAAACTTATCTTACATAAGTTTCATTTTCCAGAAAAAGTATTAGCCGATTATCAAAACTACTTTTTTTCTTTTGGAAGATGTTTTGTTTACAATAAATTTCATATCTAGAAGTATTAAAATTCGAAGTAACTTTTTCTCTAAAATATCATACTCATACCCAGTTTTTTTTTGTTTTTCATATATTCATATTATTAGGTAAATAAACTTAAATGTCTTAAATAGTTAATACTTTATGTTTCCGGTAAGATTGTGTTTCAAAAGTCAGTAACAGAAACGAATCGCGGCAAAACCGACTCCACGTAGTCTTGTCTGCCCTACGCTAGAGTGTAATTCAAGCCCGCGTAGGCGCGGAGGGGCGAGGCGGCCCGCGAGCTGAGGATCAGGTGGGTTTAACGCTTTGGTGAGCGTAAGCCATCTGCGACGATAAGCTCGCGTGGGACCGCCGGAGCCTCGCAGCGCCGGAGCCGTGACAGAAACCATGCCTGCTGCATGCTTGGTTGCATGCTGCATGCTTGCTGCACGCTTGCTGCATGCTTGGTTGCTTGCTGCTTGCTTGCACGCTGCATGCTTGCTTACATGCTGCAGCTTGCTTGCAAGCTCCAAGCTTGCTTGCTTACATGCTGCATGCTTGTTTGCATGCTGCATGCTTGTTTGCATGCTGCATGCTTGCTTGCGTGGTGCATGCTTGCTTCTATGCTGCATGCTTGTTTGCATGCTTAAACGTTACTACGATTACAAGTTGTTCGATGATATTATGGATTTCAATTATTTGAAATGTTGTATTATAATAATATTGGAAACGTGTTTCTGAAAAATGAATCGTCTAGCATTAATAGCTTCGGCCATCGGCCAAACGTTGAGTGGGATTTCAAAACATAGAGATTTTGAAAAAAATAAGGCATTTCAAAACTTTGTAAATTGTGTTTTCGGTAAAAAAAAACTTATGGAAAACAAAAAATTACAAAACGTTTTCGGCCAAATAAATTCGTACAGGCAAATTTCGAATTTATGATAGGTAACCATATTTAGTTTATTTTACAAACGAGTACGAATATCGTATAATACGAAGAAGTATTACACCTCTCACTAAATAATAAACTGCTTAGCTTTAAAAAGCTAGTACTAAAGCTCATCATTTTTCGAAGTGGACGTTTTTCGCAATGGGCATTTTTGTTTTTCGTATTGGTCATTTTTTTATTTGAACGTTTTTGGTATTTGACGTTTTTAAAATTCTCCTCCTACGGTCGGCCTGCTCCTGTGTTTTAAATCCCAGGCCAGCCAAAGGAGACGGTCTAGATTTCCATAGAAAAGCTTCACTAAAATGCAGCTGGATCAAAATGAATTAAAATCGGGAGAATGCAATATGCAAAACTCGTATAAGTTAAAAAAAAATTTAGTCTAGCCTATTCTTCACAATTAATTTTTGAAAATTAAATGTTTTTTTTTCATTTTTTATGGCAGCACTAGCACAAGCCGTAGAGAAGAGATGAAGTCAATCGAGTCAATCAGTAATATTGTGTCGAGTTGTTAAACAGTAACGATAACTGTTACGCGGGCAATTATAACGATTTTAGATACTTCTGGACACATCTATTGGCCCACCTTGCATTTTCAGTTTCGTTTATTCCAAGCTAAAAATTTATATTAGGTCGAGCAAAAAGTTTTTACACAGTTTTGAACCAGGCACATTCATAATTTTATTCAATAGTCTTTTTTTAAATTTCGAACACAGAGTTTAAAGAAACAAAAAACAATTTGCAGCCTGTTCGTTGATATCAAACAATCGAATACTAAGAAAACTTGATTTTATTTATTTACTTGGATTTAATTTTTGAAAGTGATTGTGATTTTTCTCTTTGGTTTTGCAACAAACATTACTTATTCTTAACATTAAGGTAAGGTTCTATCAATAATCTATGGATACTTCGTCTGAAGTCGCCGCCCAAGCTGTGGCAGGCTTGGCAACTTAATTTAAGTCGATCTGTGGTCCGAAATGTTTATCGGAGGTACCTAGAGACTAGCGGCTTTGTTCGTCGCCACGGAAGGCCACGATCTCGGGTCACAACTTAAAGGCAGGATCGATTCATCGTGACGACCAGCTTGAGAAAGAAAAAAAGAAATCTCATCGTCACCTTACCTCCATTGACATACAAAACCAACTTCGCGACTTCCACGGAGTATCTGTGAGCGCTCGAACTGTTCGGAGAAGGTTAAAAGAACGCGATATGGTACCACACAAGCCAGCTAATGGCCCCAAACTAACGCGAGCCCACCGAACAGCGCGTCTTAATTTCGCGCGCACTCATTTAAATTGGACTCAGCAGCATTGGAGCCGTGTACTCTTTTCTGATGAGTCTAAAATTGTGTTACATGGCAATGATGGAAGGAAGAAGGTCTACCTACGTAAGGGAGAGCGTTTTGCACAATGCTGCTTTGAAGGTAGGGTTTCTTATGGCGGTGGCTCATGGACTGTCTGGGGCGGTATATCCGCGAGCGGCAAAACTCAACTTGAGGTTATTACGGGACCACGGCTGCCAACATTAAATGCTAAAAGGTACATTCGTGAGTGCTTAGAACCTCACGTGATGCCATACGTGGACCATGTGGGCCAAAATTTACTTTTTATGCATGATAATGCAAGAGCCCATACGGCCGGCATCGTCAGGGAATATCTTCGGGATGTGAACATCACAGTTATGGACTGGCCAGCCAGAAGCCCAGACATGAACCCGATTGAGCATATGTAGGACGAGCTAAAAAGACGTGTTAGGGCTCGTCAGCCAGTTGCCCAGACGATGCAGGAGTTGAAAACTGCCATAGAAGAGGAATACGAGATGATCCCTCAAAATTTCATAGAGCGGTTGATAAACTCTATGCTTAATCGTATGAGAGCTGACGTAGATACCCATGGAGGCAACACGCGTTATGAAATTAAACCTTTATTTGATAAAACATGTTTTTTATTCAAATATCAACTGCCTTCATCAAGGCGCATACCCGGCTTGTTAGGCGTAGCTCCATGTCGTGTGGTATTCTGAATTCAAATTTAAAACAATACGATCGAAAAAGATTGTAAAATGTATCAGGTTTAAAACTGCATCAATTGTTTTTGTTCAATCTAGCAATCATATTTAAGGGGCCATAGAAACCTAAACTCTAAGGTGGGCCAATAGATGTGTCCAGAAGTGTATTTTGCTACAGTTATGTACCTATTTCATTCGATATTTCGTTACGGGTTTAAAAACAACGCCGTAATATTATTGATTTTGTTAAGTTATTAAAACTAAGTTAAGAGCATGAATTTTTCCGCAAATGAATATAATGTCACCGCATATCGGTTAGTAATGAATTGATACTCAACTCAGTAATATGGATTTAATTAGCTCATCTCTAACAAATTGTTATGTCAATGTCATGTTTATTCAACTCCAGTGACATGTTATAACCAGCTCACTTTCGGCTCACTTTCTTACCTTCCTTCGTGTTGTGTTGTGATGGTAGTGTGCTTTCGTTGCATACTTTACAGGCATTTAATAAAATAATAACCTTGAGAATCACACCAAACAAAAATCACTCATGCATTGACATTGTCAATGTGACAATGACATGACAATTGACAGTCAAATACTTTTTTTAAATCGGGTATGTTCTCATCTTCAAGCCAAGAATAGCTTCGTTCTCTAACGCAATTAGGAATGTTTTTAAAATTAAATATAAAAAAATCGGCTAGTTTAAAAATTTAATTAATAATGTAAGGACATTACGTTTTAAAGGATTTATCGATTACAAGTCTCATTATGCCGGCTGCTTCTTAGGGGATTTTTATTCCGTCTCCTTTGTATCCGATATTTCGATGCAAAGTCCGTGTTTGCGATCACCAACCCGTCTTTGGCAAGATTAAGACAATCCCTATCAATAGTAATGATCACTTGATTCCAATGGTGGAGGCCTTTCCCAGCAGTGAGACAGTATACAATGTGATAGGGGTGGTACTTCTAACTCGGTTAGGCTAAGTACTACATCTAAATTCATCGACAAAAAAATAATAGGGGGGTCCAAACCCCTCCCCTTATAATTTATGACCATTTTTACTTTATACGATATAAAAGGTTTCATACGTCGGAGAAACATGAAAAAAATGGCAAACAGTAGCTAATGACACTGGCTAACTAATAAATTACTTTGTTTTATATGTTTGAGATTATTTTAGTAAGAAAAAAAGTCATTACTTAATTATTTTGTGATTTAAAATAACTTTTTTTTAGTCCATATTATTTTTTTTGTCTATGAATTTAGATGTAGTACTTAGCCTTAACAGGTTAGAAGTATAGGTTATGACATTGTATAGGCTTCAGTGAAGTAATTTTTTACCACATTCTTACCAGATGTTAAGTGAAGATGTGAACAACGGTGGTTCCATTTCTAGCAAGGCTTCATCGACATTAAGTTTTAGTTGTTTACTTACAATTCATTATGTTGTAAATACATCTACGCTCCACAAATCACACAAATCAGCCATCACCCTAATCCTGGCTGTAAACAAAAGTTCAGATTAAGCGGGAAATGTTCGCAGCTGCCTCCAACGAAGCACAAACTCCCTCAAGATGCATAGCAAGAGTAGGAAGCATTACTTGCATGTCAAACTGCACCGCTTGACAGTGTAGCGTGCGGCGTCTCAATTAGTCTGTGGTCCAATTCATGAGTGAATGTAAGTATTAAAAGTACAGCGTAACACAGAAGTGACAACCGTTCCGTGTCGATTGTATAAAATTAATTGGCTTAGCGCTGTCAATAGTTAATTAATTGAAGGACAAATACTTGGCGAATGCTCGAGTCATTTGTCAACTCGCACACTTTTAACTCGCACACATGTGCGAGATGGCACCATTTGATTTTACCTATTATTTGCGTCGTCAATTCGCACACTCGTACAAGGTACAGTCGAATAGAAAATTGGAAACAAGATTAATGTAATAATCACTTGCCCCTAAATTGAATCATGACAGTCATATTGATCTAAAAGTACCAGGGAGACATAAATGAAAAGAGGTAGATAGGCGCCTTAGCTATCTTACTTACCTTTAACTATCAAAAAAAGAAATAAACGAGTAGAACTAGGTGCTGTAACTTACTATGTCAATAATAAATTCAATCATGACAGTTATTTTGAACTAAAAGTACGGTAGTAATATTACTTATTCTGTGCTAAAAGTACCAGGGTGACATAAATGAAAAGAGGTAGATACTCTCAAAATAAACGTACGTTATCCGTTATCGATATTTTCTGTTAGTTACTACATCTCTTTCTACATTTTATCTGCTGATGCGCTTCGAGGAATAAAAATATAATATTTTAATCACCTATTCTGAAGCGCACCCAACGGGTGCGCTTGGAGGAATAGTTTAGGTGCGCTTGGTCTGGTGCGCTTCAAAATGGGTGCGCTTGGAGGAATAGTTTAGGTGCGCTTGGTCTGGTGCGCTTGGTCTGGTGCGCTTCAAAATGGGTGTGCTTCGATGAATACCCCGAAAATAACTAGGTAACTGTTTGCTACATAAACTAACCCCTCAAACCCCAAGCGCCGCATGAGACCGCACCTACAAATTAAGTAGGTATGCGGCGGGGGCGCCGTGCCGGCCTGCGCTGCGACTCCGCCGCCATTTTGTTATTACCCAGTGAGCGACTCGCGCGCCTTACTCGACGAGTTCTCACAAAAGGATAGCCTAATTTTGCATCGAATGAGTTAGAAGTGAAATTTGATCAGTGTATTGAAAAAGTGGAAACTGACTGTACTTTACCTATACCAAGTATTTTTCGACAAACTGTTGCAAGGCTAAAAGACAAAGGAATCGACCTCGTCCAAAAAATTCCTTTATTTAAAAATGTTAAGAATAAGTTTTATCGACACCGAAATAATTCACTCGTTGTAAAAAAACTGTTTTAACTCGATAAATGAAATCATTGTGCCTGAAAAATTCAAAAGCTTTTAATTAGCTGATTACATTGAGAGAAACAAATATTGGTTTTCGCTAGTGAAAATTGTAAAGCGATATTAGCTAATCCTAATTTGACAGTCATGTGCGATGGAACTTTTAAATTCTGTCTGCAACCACCTAAGAGGCCTATTACATCTCAAATGTGACTTTTGCGTAAAATGCCCATTTTTGCATTTTGTAGTAATTTTGCAGTTGTATTTATAGTTTTTATCAAAATAGGATAATAAATTCATGCATAATATTACAAATCTCAACTCTGCGAGAATAATCTGAGTTCGGACGGCCGGCGCATCGCATTTTGTAGTAATTTTGCAGTTGTATTTATCGTTTTTATCGAAATAGGATAATAAATTCATTATAAAATCTTAGTTCCTCATGAAGTAACTATTATTCTGGTATAAATTTTACTCAATAATATTATCGTAGATAGGAGGAATTCACACTTAATTTAAAGCGATTTTCGAAGTTTTTTGGTTTAGAATAAGATTTTTTTTGATTAGACTGTACAGATTTTAACAAGTGTGCGAGTTGACGACACAAATAATAGGTAAAATCAAATGGTGCCATCTCGCACTTGTGTGCGAGTTGACGAATGACTCGAATGCTGAGTCTACGGGATCGCAACCACAGAATATATAATTCGCTACGAGAGACCGAATGATGTTCATAAATATATTCGTAAACATTTAACAGACATACATTCCAACATCTGACTAATCAACATCTGATGATGTAGCATTTCACCTTTTTATTTTAAAATAGGTAATCATTCTATCGCTTGGATGGCAGAGTGGCTGCCTCGCTCAGCCCTATAACCAGAAGTAGAGGGTTCAGTTCAAAGAGCATTTCGAATTTTTCAATGCTTAGCTCGGGTTCGTGATCAACAACCCGCATTTGGCAATTTGGTAAGCATGGCGTAATCTATATCTATACTAATATCATAAAGCTGAAGAGTTTGTTTGCTTGAACGCGCTAATCTCAGGAACTACTAGTCCGATTTAAAAAATTCTTTGTGTTAGATAGCCCATTTATCGAGGAAGGTTATAGGCTAATTTGTTTAGGTACGGGTACGGGTAGTAACCCGTGTCGCTAGTAAATAATATTTAGCTTGGCAATAGCCAACATCATCAATTCTGGTGATGAGTTGATTTCAAGCAGGCCTATGGACAACAGTGGGATAATATAAGACTGTTTACTATTTCTATTTATTTTTTTAAATCATTTGTGTTTTTGACGTGACAACGACTTATAAATTGGTTAGCCGGGTGACACTTCAAGAAACTGCGTTACGCTCCGCTCACGTTATGCGCTCACAATGAGAGCGAGTGAGAGGCACGCGTCCCTTCCACTCGGGCATGGTTAGCCCGCCTAAGAGCGAGAGAGACAGACATAAAAAGTGAAAGGCACGCGTCCCTTCCATATTATTTCATCCTTCTTCCTACTATACGAATGAATATTCACATTAAAATTATTTTACCACTGAAAGTCGTTGTCACGTCAAACTTTCGCCCGTATACCGACTTTACAGGCAACCAATTTTTTTGTATTGTAGGTACAATATTTTTTCTATAAAATAAGGATCAAGGGTCTGCAAGATTTTTATAATTTTTATTACTTCTAATATTATTTACTCACTTAATTACTACTAATAATTTTTGCCTTATTTTTTTAAGTTGTAAATTTACATAATTTTTTGATTTGTTGACGTGACAACGTCTTATAAATTGGTTTGCCGGGTGACACTTCAAGAAACTGCGTTACGCTCCGCTCACGTTATGCGCTCACAATGAGAGCGAGTGAGAGGCACGCGTCCCTTCCACTCGGGCATGGTTAGCCCGCCTAAGAGCATGGCATGGTTGGTTAGATCCTTCTTCCTACTATACGAATGAATATTCACATTAAAATTATTTTACCACTCAAAGTCGTTGTCACGTAAAACTTTCGCCCGTATACCGACTTTACAGGCAACCAATTTTTTGTTATCTGATGTCATGTTGCATGCCTTTTCGTTGTTATAAGTGTACCAGTTAATTTTGAAAATAATTAATTGTCGCTAGCAAATCCTAAATTGAGTCAACCGCTTTTCCGCTATACACATTATATCGAAATAATAAAGCTGATTGCAGCTTAGCTTGATTAAAGGCTTAATTTGCAACACCTGACTAGCCTTGTTTGTGTCTGCCTCTCGCGCCTCAGGTAGTTTACGATCAGCGACGTCTTGATCAGCAAAGATGGCGTTAATCTTGCTGCGATGTGGAAACGAGACACAAATGACTTTGAGGAATAGTTTACTTGGTAAGCAGAATGTTACAGTTTCGCATGATTGGTTATTGCATTGGAAGGGAGAAATTCCACTACCAACGGTCTTAGAACTACAGGTCCCGGGTTCAAGTAAGCAGTGGATTCATGTGTTTTTGTTAATGGTAACGCTTGTTTTCAAGTCTGATTGGCTAACTCAGTCATCGTCATTGAGGTACAATAAACTAGAGAAGACACCATGAAGCAAGTTTGTGCGCAACTAAGGTGCAGCTGCAAGGTCCACAATCGCTTGAATCACGCGGAAGCACCGAGGCGTTTGCAGCCCAACTTGAACGGAACAACAAAAGCAGTGTAGAGCGGTGTCTTATATACGTAGTAATAATAGCTCAATGGTTATCGTGCCAATATATAGGCCTACCTGTTCTCGACCTTTTTTCATTAGTGTTAGTTTGCGACGTGTCTTTTACTATCTTCTATTTTTAGTGTTGTGTATAATTCTGTAGATTTTTTGAAAGTGCTTGTATGTAAATTTTTGTATGAATGCAATTAGTGACAATATAGGTAACGAATTTGGCTAATTTTTAACTAATCATAAAATTACTATGACAACTAAGTATTATAGCATTAATACATATTTTGCTGTATGTTGCTTGCTGATGTGTGCTAGGGGCTAAGCCACCGCTTTCAGACCCAGAGGTCCCGGGTTCGATTGGGAATCGAACCCGGGACCTCTGGCTCTGAATATGTACCCCTGCTGGGGCAGGGGTACATATTTGTGTGCTCGGTTTGGTTGGTGGTAGGGCTGTTAAGTCCGCCTGGCTAGCTACCACCATCTTATCTAAGTCTGTCGCCATAACAACGATGTTTATAGCATTGTTGTGTTCCGACAGTTTGAGATAAGATACCCAGTTCCTAAGTGGTTGAGGATTCCGGGTGAAGCGCGCTTCCACCTTCGGCCTTATCGTCACTTACCATCAGGTGAGATGAAGGCCAAGTGCTTACCCGTTGCCGAATAAAAAAAAAAGTTCTTGCTCCAGTATACTGGGTGAATCTCACCTTTAACCGTTTGTCGTAATTGTTTTCTCAAGTTACGCAACACCGAATGAGACACTTTCCCGGAAGAGCCTCCTTGTTGCCACGGCTTCTCTAAAGGCATCCAAATTCCAAGAAAAAATATTTAAGAATTCAACAGGACAAGTTAATTTTTTTGATCGTAACTTATCATCGAAAGAAAGTAAAATAATAAAATATTATTTTTACTTCGCCATACAATTGGTTAGTTCCATAAGCGATATTGCCTGTCAGTTAGTTAGGTAAGTAATGTACAAATTAATCATGACAGACACAACAAATAGCAGCAGACTTCACTGCTGCGCGTTCCTGTGGGAGATTGACGTTGCACGCAGTCTAGTTATGATTAGGCCTCAGCTACGAACCGGGCGTATAGCGCTGGGACAAGCGATTTCTAGTTTTTTTTTTATTTCAGAGGAGTTTGTCTCCTTACAGAATGGAGACAGGATTACAAAATCGGTTTACAGGATTTTAAACAGAACAGAAAAAAGCGATTTTGTGAACAGCTGACAATGCAGAATAATATGTGAAACCATTAAAATCTAATAATTCATCTCCTAAGCAGTTAATAAAGCTTATAATCCGTTACAATGTCTTTTTTGGATGAGAATATTTACTCATCATCATTAGCCTATAAACGTCCCACTACTGGGCACAGGCCTCCCACGTGAACAATAGCACGTGGGGATATTGGGCCATAACCCACCACGCTGGCCCAGTGCGGGTTGGTGGGTTTTAACGACTGCCATCTTACGACAACAACCGGGACCAACGGCTTAACGTGCCTTCCGAAGCACGGAGGATTTACTCAGATCATTAATATATTCAAGGATTAGCGAAGGTCCTAACTTGAATATGGAACGTAAATACCGATCATGTTCAGAATGTCCAATTCTCATAATGTCCAGCGGTTTCAAAATGTCCGTTTAGTCCACTCTCGTCCCCTCGACCCCAAATAAATAATGTGTCCACTGGACCCCTAACTACAGTGTATTCTAGACCCTCGGGGGTCGAAAGTAGATTTTATTTTCCAGCCAAATTTAAGTTTCCTCTCGACCCCCAAGATACAGTTACGATAATAAATGATTAACGAAACGTTGAAAAAAATGTCTACCTCAGGTGGGAATTGAACCCACGTCCTCCGCACGACGTGCGGTCGTGGTTCGTTATCTTCGAGTTTATTTGAGCGTTATTAACGCAAATAATCAAATATTAAATAATAAGAATATCAATTAAAGAGATTACTTTAAGTTTGTTTTATGTAAAATTAAACTAAATAAAATATGTAAAATTAAATTAAACTAAAATTAAACTTTAAACTTGTTTTAACTTCTTAGCTATTTTTAACAGACCAAATAAAGGAGGAAGTTCTCAATTCATCCTGAGCTTTTTTATGTATGTTCCCCAATGATATGTTTATAATATCATTGATG
Organism: Scoparia ambigualis; assembly: GCA_963921215.1. Lineage (NCBI taxonomy): Eukaryota > Metazoa > Arthropoda > Insecta > Lepidoptera > Crambidae > Scoparia > Scoparia ambigualis. Next base: position 58,447,303 of record OY992502.1, on the reverse strand, counting down.
TTCCCTGATTTGTCAAAGACGGTTGAACCGATTAAAGACATTAATTTTTTTGTTTGAAACGCTGTTCTCCCAACGAACCCAAACTCGATGAGTTTCCGCCGTTAAAAAAAACACTACAAAAAAATCGAAATATGAATCAAATATTATTCAGAAAATTAGGTTTTGGGTAATCCACACCCGACCCGACCCGATCCATACTAATTTAAAAATTTTGACATTTTGCGACTAAGACGATTTTTGATGTGTAGGTACGAAGTGAGAAACTGGTAATTTAGACATTTTGCGACTATGACGATTTGCGATGTGGACGAAGTGAGAAACTATTCGAATTGCGAATTAGGGAATCCGCTTTCGACCCGAATTTTCATCAGGTCAGGATCCTAGAGAAATTAAGGGAACTATTCGAATATTATAGGCATACCTAAAGCGATTTAGGTATTATTTGCAATAAACTCATTTGTCTTCGGAAAGTACCATTTAGTTAAGTGGAACTGACAATGAAGACCACAGACGGCCGACGGACGGAATTACAAAATACTAAAAGTTTTAAGGTGTTTGCTGTCCGATTACAAACTTTAATATAGTTGCAAGGAAATTGTAGGAAAGTTTAATTTAAAGTTTAATTTATGTTCGCCACAATGCATCATGGTGAAGTAATGGTAAACCATCAAGAGAGTATAAAAGCAGGCATTATAGGCAGGTATAAAGGCAGAGGCAGGATATATTTCGAGGCTTGGCACCGACTTCAAAAGTATGTAAGTTTAATTATAACTGTAGGGATTAAATTTAGTTATTCAATACAACACTATTATTTAGTTCTTATTATTTATTTAATTTTTTTGAGGTTAGATCTTTATTTTGTTTTAATTTTTTTTAAATTTTAGGTCTAAACTCTAATATAACATTACATTACTCATTTAGGCCTCAGCTGGGAGTCGCCCGGATAATAGCGAAACGTCCTGGGTCGAATTCCAGCTGAGGGCTAAATCAGACTTGTTGTTGTTATTTTCTAATGTAATGTTATATTAGATATAAAATTAAACTCTTATATTGCTTGTTTATTATTTTCTTTATCAAATTCCTGCCTTTATATTTTTATTATCTTTTTTGCCTTTATTCTGTACCTCACTGTACCAAAATATTAATTTTAGGTACTTACCGAACTAGGGGTTGTAAGTGGACAAGGTATGCCTGTCCTTAGTATGAAAATTCAGTCTCACCCCGGGGGGGTCGAGTATGAACTATCTTTAAGAGTCGAGAGGAAACAAATAAACAAATCTTTTTTTAGGGGTCGAGGGGACGAGAGTGGACTAAACGAAAATGTCCATCTCTCAGAATGTCCAACTCTCTCTTATTTTAAATTATAATTAAAACTCAATCCAAAATAACTACTAACAAAAAAACATACTATTGAACGCATCCGTAGTTAAAAATATGCCACTAATGTGGGTACTTCTGAAAAAATGTACTGTCGTACGTCTATTAATTCATGTGAAGCAATTTATTGTTATATTGTCATAAAACTTTAGTTGTAGTATAATTCGCCAAACCACGTAATATAACCACATTCGCTATTGTTGTGTATGTAAGCGTGAGCCGATACGCACAGCTATCTATGTACGTATGTGTGTGTGTGTATGGCTGCGTCCACACCAGCGCCATATTGAATAAACAGTGTGTCTCTAACCATTATTTCACTAGCACGCATTCCCTTGACCTCGGACTTAACAGCTATACATCATAATATTCGCAAATTACCTCATTATTTATCTAAAAGTAACATCGATATAGACGTACTGTTACGAGCGAGTGGTGGTTCAAACTATTTTTGATAAATCATTTTATTTCTGAAAATATGATACTGGCTGACCATGTATTTTCCTTTATATTTATTTAATAATGACAGTAAATACGTCAGGTTTGATTTATTTCATGTTATGGCGTTGCGAGCTTAGTGCTTGTCATAAAACTAAAATTGTAGTCACAGTAAAAGTGATATATACTATTTAATCGTTACTGCATTTTTGAAACGTATAATGAATGAACAATTAGATTTCATAAGCAACCAGAAGGGAAAACCTACTTTGATTCGTTATGGATTTCAGTTTTACAAAAACGTGACTATTAAAAACGAGAGCACATTATGGCGTTGTATCCATAGACGAGTATGTACTGCATCAATCACTATCGATAAACCAAGGAAACCATACTTAGGGAGTCGCCACATACTTGCGAACAAAATCCTGTCCTATTGGAAGTTAATAAAGTAAAATCTTCATAAAAGAAAGCCGTGTGTACAGATTTTGGGTTGATTCAGCAAATATGTGAAAAACCTTTACAAAAGTTAAATAAAAAGTTCCGAAAGGATAAGGATTTGATACCATCATTTAAATCCATACAAAACACTTTATATAGATCTCGCAAAAGGTACTTGAATACCGATTTACTGATACATAGTGACACAAGAACAATAAAAATACCAGAAAACTTAAAGCAACTACTGATTTTTGAAGACGGCGACACACACAAAATTATAGTGTTTCTTACAAAAACGGCGAAGAATTTTTTAAATAAACCCGGCTTGTTCTATGCAGATAGGACATTTAAAGCAACTCCGAAACCATTTTACCAATTCTTTTCAATTCATTTAGATTTGGGTTCTAATGAACGCACAACAAACATTATACCAGTCATCTATGCTCTCTTGCCAAATGAAACGGATCAAACTTATGTGCGTTTATTCTCGCTGATAAAAGAAAATTAGGGGTTCAAATTCAAACGTTTAAGTCTGATTACGAAATTGCTATCATAAATGCAGTAACATCTATATTTCCTGAGGTTAGAGTGACTGGATGTTATCATCATTTTAACGATGCAGTCTGGAAATACTCGAAAAACATTAAATTTAATGCAATAAGTGAGGGACGAAATACTACCTGATTGGCTGCTATTTTCCCGTTAGTTCCGGCAAAGGAAATACCAGCTGCATGGCGCTATATTGTGGAAACGTCTCCAAATTCGAGTGAGATGGATAAATTTCGTAGGTTTTTTTATCCACGTGATATCCAAAAAAGTCGCCAACTTTATTGAGTTATGCTGGACAGCGACACAGAACCACTAATGCATTAGAAGGTTGGTATAGACAACTAAATAGCCGTATACAAAAAAAACCCAATTTATATTATTTTCTTTTTAAATTGAAAAAAGAAAGTAAATACTGGGACAGCCGGCTAAATGTTACCCTGTTTAAGAAAATGAGAAATGTCAGAAGGCTCCGTGTCATCCAGTTTGATCGGAAGTACAATAATTAGGTACTTATCAGAAATAAAATACAAAAAATTAACCCTGCTATTTTTTATTTTCAAATATTTTTTTTTGCGACTATCTTTTTGATTTTAAATATTTTGATTATAAGAATTCTAATTTTATGTTTGTAATTTTCTTTGACAAATAAAAACATTTTGATTACTAGATGTATTTTTTAATAAACGGTATGTTTTTTAACATACCATACTACAAAACACTACTCCCAATACATACCAATATTTTGATTTAGATTATTTTAGACAGATTTATAATAAAAAATGATTCACTTGTGTTTTTTGTCAAACAAGCATACACTTAACATGATATTGTATGGCGCTAGTCAGCAGATTCCTATGGATTTAACATTTTGAGAATTGGACATTTTGAGAATTGGACATTCTGAGAATTAGACATTCTGAGAGTTGGACATTTTGAAACCGCTGGACATTATGAGAATTGGACATTCTGAACGTGAACGATAAATACAATAATAAATGGAGTTGCGAAGGAATTATGTTAGTGAATAACTAACAATTTACATAATTAAGATAATATGTTACTTTTATAAATTGTTTTTATTATATTTAATGACTATTTTATTCGAGACCGGAATAAGACGTATTAGGATATAATAACTGTCTCAATTTCAATTTTAAAAGATCTTTATTGGCATAATAATACAAACATGATAAAGGTACAATACTAGTGTACATTAATAATCCTAGAAGTACCTATGTAAGAACACTAGAAAAATATTCTTTAAGCACTTACACTTGTTAAGAACTTGTAGCCGGTTATTAATATCATTATGGAAATACACTTAGGCGATTGACGTGTAGCATGATACCTACATGCGCGCGAGCGACTGCGGCCGGGGACGGCGGGTAATAATAACTGTTTACTGCGTTATATATTTGTTATATAAAACCTATACATCGTAGTAAATATAATGGTGACCTTGAGGTGATATGAAAACATAAAATCCTGATAGAAAGTTGGAGCACTTAATCTAAAGACAGACACTCCACAATAATAAAATACTAATTTCAAAATTTTATCCACACACACTGCAGCAAATTACAAGTACCACGTAACGCAAATCTGACACAGTGGTCGTACCCGACAGGGCTTAATAAAATAGTCATTAATATCTCATAGTGGAAAAGCAATAATGTATTGAATTAAGTTGAAACTACTTTTTTGTGAACATCTTGAAGTGAGCCTCAATAAACACATAGTTCAAACCATCAAACAATAACTTCTTACATACAAGAATTAATTAAATGCAATATGACTTTTAGAGATGCACACTGCGGCAGTAGGCGCACTAAAATCGGGTAAACAAATATATGTACCTATAGGACCCTTAAGAGAACACGTAGCAGACGACAAGCATAGACGCTATAATAAATCTACAATGTCCCCAACCATTAGTATGATTTGACAAGGCTCAGGACCTCGCCAGAGAACGATGCATAAAAAATTTGAAAACATTCATTCAGCGATGCGATTAAATTGTTTTTATGACTAAATAATATGTTCTCGAATGAACTTAATAACTTATGTAAGAAATAGAAGAAAACACAAAACAATTTAGAAAGCTATCTTAGAAATAAATAATAGTTCAACTTGGAGCAGCAAACAACACAATCTACGAGTAGTGTTAAAAAAAATAAAAATAAAAATTCAATGCACGATATTAGTTGACATTGAACACACATACTTATGGCAGAGGGCTGATTTAGCGGTCCTCATTGCCTAGTCTCTGATTAACCCTTCGGGGATAATAGTCGTAATTATGTAACACCTGTATTGGATTCAGTTATACGTGTTTTAAATCCCAGCTCCAGCACAGCAATCAGAAGATAGCGTGAGCTTATTTTGCATAAAAAGAACGCGCCCTATAAAAACTAATGTGAAGGTTGTATGAAGATAACGTTAGGTTAAAACAATTTGTAAAATAAACGCGACAAGATCCCTATAAAATGCTTATTAAAAACTGTAAAAAGTATTTTAAGTAAGAGAAAACTGCTAAGGTTAATAATAACGACAATATAATATAATAAGTAAAGTTTTGTTTGCAACCTAACAAAACTATATTAAATAACATTGTCGTTAATCAGTGTTTTTTTAGATTGGAAACAGGCAGATTTTAATTTTGATTTCATTCTAACTTCAGTGGTAAAAGTAAAGACAAATATTGTAATTTTTTGAATTTTTAAAGCATCGTTTTATGTTGTCTTGTCATATTTATCTGTTTTAACCTTCGATCAACAATTTATCATTTTAAATTATCACTTTTAATATGTAATTTATTACACACCATATTATTTGTTTATAAGATTACACACTATGCAACGTAAGATATTTTACGTGCCATCCTTATTATTAATCTATATTTATTAACAATAATCAATTGCCGAATTGCGTTTGTACGCGCATCACTTTAGAACGACTGCACCTATTTGGCTGATATTTTTTTTTGTTGTGTTTGCAATTGTCAGGACAAGGTTCATATGAAAGATTTTTTTGGAAACTCATCACGTCACGGGGTTCGGTTCGGGGTCCACGCGGACGTAGTCGAGTGCGCGAGCCGCCGCTAGTTAGTTAGTAATAAATACAATTATGAAACATTATCAACTAGTACTAAAATTTACTTCAAAATTTAATTAACCCTTGTACTCCAGTCTAGCTAACAGTCAGTCAAGTCAGTACACACTCAGTATTCTATCTTATCTACATATTTTTAAAATACGGGGGGGACGGCGCGAACGCAGTCCCCACTACCAAAAATAACGCATCCGAGTTATCCACATTAGGGATAATCGCAGGGGTCAACCCTTCCGCAGTGCAATGGAGGAGCCTCGCCCTGGGGGAACCGCCTTCATGATCACGGTGTCCCCTATGCCAGGTAAGTATGAATATTAGGCCGCGTGCTGTTGAGGTCTATCTACGGAAAATAATTTCTATACCGCCATCTAGAAAGTGTACACAACAGTATAGTGACATCTAGCGGCGGTTTGCCGTAACACTTGGTACTTTGCGGCTAGCATTCAGTAGTAGTAGTTTATTTATAAAATATAGCGTACCTACTTCGTTATCTATCACAGAGTAGGAATATTTTGTCATTGATGATTTGTTGCACGTGTCAATAACAAAAAGGCACAAGCTTTAAAATTAAATTAAAGTTGGGTATTCATTCAATCAGTTATTATTCAACGAATTAAACCACATGTTAGTTAGAAATTAAATACTATTCTCAGAAATAGTTACCATAAGCCGGGGTGGGGTGGGGTTACTTTGATCAATTTTAAATTCTAATCAATATATTTCCTTAATTTGACGCATTTAAGCGCTGTAAAAAAACAACAAGTCGCTTTTTTGTCTTTTCTTGAAATTCATGATAAAAAATTAAAAATTTCTTGGTACTTTTGGTAAAAAAAAAATAAAAACTGTGTGATCAAAGCTAAAATGATTTTTGGGTTACATTGACACCCCCCATTTTTAATACGGTATTTCAAAGTAACCCATGATTAGGTACTTATATGAAAAAACAAAAAAATAATAAAAAACTGACTACAGGAAAAAAACTTACAGGAATTTTAATTGTTTGGTAACATTAATTGGAATGAAACTTCAAAACATACACCAAAGTTGTTTTATTCTAATCAAATAAGACACCGTATACAATCAAAATAAAGCACTAGCAATAATCAGTCTCACACTAGAGTATCATTAATCATTTATAACAAAACAGTCAATACTTATATCATAATCTTTAAAAATCAACTAGAAAAGGGACTTATCTTAACAAGAACTCCAAATTCTTATCTTTTTAAAAACAAGTAAAATATACCTACTTCTAAAAGTAATTAAATAGAGATCTAACTAAATGGCACAAATAGTTAAGTATTAAGTCAAGGTATTTTTAAAATATCGACGTCGAATTCGAACTGGACATGTTCTACATTATCTATCTCTCAAAATAGGTCCCTTTGGTCTAGCGTAAGACATTATGTCTACTAATATTATAAACGCGAAAGTTTGTAAGTATGGATGGATGTTTGTTACTCTTTCACGTAAAAACTACTAAATGGATTTGGATGAAATTCGGCAAACATATAGTTTATAACCTGGATTAACACAAAGGATACTTTTTATCCCGATATTCCCACGGGAACAGGAACCACGCGGATAAACCGCGAGCAGCCGCTAGTCTTCTATAATGTTTGTATAGATTAAGTTGTGCGTTCTAATTTTGACATTAAGACTATGGCAAACAATCATGACATGTTAAAACATTGGCCTCCGAGATGGCTTTTGCTCTTATGTATTGTGTACACGAACAAAATGTGGTGTTTGTTCAGCACACAGCAACACAAACCTATTATCCAACGACAGCGGTGTCAGCTGTAAACAACAATGACGAGGGGAACACTAACAGTACATCAATTTCAAGGTCTTACCACGTTAACTCGCACCCATTTTCACTTGTGAATTGTGATACAACTTGATCTTGTGCCGAGTGAGCTACGCCTGAGAGATTTACGCCTAAACCTTTGGGTTAGCTACTCCCGAGTTCCCGACCCGTGGGGTATGTATTCGTCACGCATTTTTCCCTGTCAAAAAAGGTTTAAGTGCTCAAAAATTTTGGACTCGAATAAAAGGGACGATGAACAACAACAGCAATTAATTCCTAACCGTTAAAGTACAGAAGAAAGAATGTAACAGGAAACTGTAACCATTTTTTTACCTAAACACGGATTGCTGTGACTGAACAGTGAATAAAAACTCTCAATTAAATGGATCTCAAAAGAAAAGTTTCATACAAATTCTAAGACAGATCAACCTTTTGGCTGACGTTATGATCTGATATTATGTGTATTAAAGTAAATTGACTTACCAATAAATTATTATCACAATAAATAAATTAAATTAAACGTATATACTACTCTGTCAAGAAAGTACCGGGAGAAGATCAATAATACACAAAATATTAGTTATTCATCCAAATTTATTTTATCACCTTCAAAGTATGCTTCTTCAGAAACGAAACACTTACCTACGCCAACGAATAATCCAATCATCAAAACATTTTTTAAACGCTTTATCCAGAATTGAGTTCAGTTCTCACCGCGAATTCTCCTTTATGTCTTCTACCGAATGAAAACGAGTGCCATGAAGTGGTAATTTGAGTTTAGGAAAAAAAAGAAGTCGGCTGGGGCCATATCTGGTAAATAAGGTGGTTGCTCGATAGTATTTGTTGAGTTTTTGGTCAAAAATTCGTTCACAATAATGATCTTGTACGAAGGCGCATTATCGTGGTGCAAAATGTGCAGCGGCAACATGTTTCATACCTAAGTGATAATTTAAAATGGTACGGATCGACTTGTGAGACACAGAAAGTTCAGCGGCTATCTCTCTCAAACTTAAATGACGATTTTAAGTCATCATTTCCTTCACTTTTGCGATGTTAACTTGAGGATTTTCGATCATCTAAACACGTTCCAACTATTTCTACAGGTACAATTTTGTTTTTAAATAATCACAACTAATTTTGATACTCGACCCTATCGTCACCACAATAGGTATTAAAAGGCATTTTGTTCGGACATTTGATCCACGGCATACAAAATAGGGCAGACTATGCAAAATTTTGCCGCTGAAACACAATAATATAAGGTCGCATGCCTGCAAACCGTGGGAGAATTGAGGAAAAAAATATTTAAACAAACAACTACTACTATTTCTTTTTTATGATACTGCTGGATACTTTTGATTTTTAGTTATACTTCAGTGCCACTAAACGATTGAAATGAAGATAAAAATAAAAATTCTACGAAAAACATAATTTATTACACAATAGAAACTAGCGTGAATAGTAGAGATGCACAGATCGAAACGACGGATGATTAACGACAGAAGTGAAGTGTGAGGTGAGGCCATAGATATAAACAATAGAGGAAGATACGGCATGCCATTAGTAGTATGAATAAATAAATAGTCCTACTCAACTATATACTCTTTATATTGAACTAATGAATACTTTCGTGTTTCATTATCGATAAAGAAAACCAACATTTATTGATCAATATCTTTTTTCTCCGGGGGATTTTAAACAAAATAATTATATGGAACGAAAAGTGAGATTCAGTTCTTTAATTTAATACTTTGGTTTTTGTACTCAACCTTTTATGATCTGGGTCAAATATGCCCAATGACCTTTGGATGGCAATGTCAAATGACAACTGAGAGCAATCCAATAACGCTCACTCTTAGTTGGACCATTTGTTCGAGGCGTCACTTTGAGAGTATCAGAATCTAGTGTTTATATGATCGAAGATAAAAATGCATAAATCTATGAGGATCGCCCTCAGAGCCACAAAATTGTTTTTTTATTGTTTTAACTAGAAAAAGAAAAGCAAATGCCAATATCTAGTAGTGGCCTTAAAGAACAGATTATTCATTGAATTTTACCAATAATAAAACAACAACGTGGCTAATAATGAATTTAACTCGTCACACCGGAAATAGAATGGGTGTTCAAAACAAAAACCTTGTGTAAACCGAGTGCCGATAATGAGATCGGCTTTAATCTCGTCAAAGCCAAATTGACATGGTTAAGCGCTGATTTACCTAAAACGACATTCATTTGTACGCTTCAAGCGATTTTAGACCTTACTACAGAGTGATAAGAATCGGTCCTAGGTCCATATGAGCAGAGTACAATTCGGGCGGCTGAACGAACAGTGCACAATTAGATATGGGGTGTGTGATTGTCAGCCCTTGAATAATTATTGTGTTAATTGAGTGTACCGTGGCATCATCATACATCCGTCGTCGTCTATCTTTTCGGACGAAATTTTTCAGAGGTTAGAAAATAACCTGTCGGGGTGTAATACTGTGCTAATATTATGATAGAATAGGCAAATGAAATACTGTGTCAAGCAGTGTACTATGTTCGTGTGTGCGCGTGTTTGTGCATGTGCCTTTAGGCTGGTTTCACAGTCACGCGTTTGACCAGCGCCGGCCACACGCGCGCGCTACACTACATAGGTAGTTGCGCGTTTGAACTGCGTGATGACTATGAAACGCAACTACAATCTAGTGTAATGTAAGCGCGCGCGTGTGGCCGGCGCTGGTCAAACGCGTGACTGTGAAACCAGCCTTATGATTCAAGAAAATTAATAAAATCAGGGGAAGTAGGTAATTGGTGTAGTTTTGTAAATTGGTACAGTTATACCTTGCGGTATACAGATGAACATACTAAAAGTCCTCAAGGGTTAGGGGGTGTGCTGAGGGTGTAGGGAAGGGGGGGGGGGGGGGGGTTTGAAGGTACCTTGTTTCAGATTTTTCTTCATATCTCAAGTATCTGTACGAATAGCATTATGATAACTTTTGACAAAAGTTCTACATAAAATTTCCATGAAATTGGTCTTATTGTTTATTGTTGCTCTACCATCAATACTATAGTATAGGAGCTACAAGATGTGTAACTTTGTACAGACAGATAAAAAATAGACGATATAAGAAAACAGTGTTGTTTTTTTTGTTATTGTTTATCATCACTTACATTTTTACTTTAGAAGCTTGCTTAAAGCTTAGTCATCTGCCGACCCAACATAAAAAACCCCATGTCGATCTTTTGAAAATTCTAAACAAAAAAGGCGATTATTTAAACAAGGGCCGAGCGAGCGATATACCGCGAGTCCTTATATAGCTACGACGGGCGCGGCCGCCTACCACTAAAATGAATTAAAACCGTTGTTACTTGTTCTCACTGCACTGCACCGCCCCTCCCCAACTAGCACATTGGTAATAAATTATAGCTAAGTTTATTACAAAGTGCAATTTGGAATTTATCGTCATTCGGCCAGAGACTAGTACCTGCATTCAACTATCAGGATTTAGGTATAAATCAGTCAATATTTTACGTTTTTCTTAGGAGGGTTTACGCTTATCGGTTTCCCATACAAACTTCTAAGTCGAAATTTTTAAAAACCATTAAGACAATTTTGATAAAACTTTGCATACTAAAGTAAAACATAGGGATCTAAATAGTTTGTTGAAAACATTTTTAAAAAACGTTTATTTAATTGAGTTATTGCGATTTTAAACTTTCTATAGTAGACTTTAAATCTATCTTTATCTAAACACAGTCCTCTAAAAATTAATAATATAATAATATAATTCAAAAAGTAAATTCTGAAAAATATCTCGGCCTTATACTTGATAATCAACTAACATGGAAAACACATATAGACTCGATCTGTAACAAACTAACATCTTTGGCTGGAGCTCTAAGAGGCATGGTGGGATGCCTCCCTAAACACATACGATACACTATTTATAACTCGCTAGTTAAATCCCAATTGGAATATTTGATTGAAACATGGGGATCAGCAGCCCACACACATCTACAGAGATTGCAAATTGCACAGAACAAATTAATCAAAATTCTATTCAAGTATGATTACCTTACACCAACCGTCAAAATATATAAAGAAACAAAATTAATGAACCTTGCACAAATATATAAATATAATACATGTATTCTTATAAGAAAAATACTGAAGAAGGATATTCATAGTCAAATTACATTCACCCAAAACATAAACTCTCATAAACCCCCAACAAGGCAAGCTAACAACATTTGTCTCAATGTGCCGCGTACAAACTATGGTAAAAAAACAATTATATACGAAGGAGTACAGTTTTACAACAAGTTACCAACGCTCATCAAAGATTGTAGGTCTTTGAATACTTTTAAAAGATTACTAAAAGACCACACTTTAAGGAGTTTTTTGCCGTAGTATATTTTGTTTATTGAGTCCAAGTAGTGCAATGCTATATTGTTTTTCCTTGTATTCGTTATTATGTAATAAAGTAAATCTTTTTGGATTTAAATGTTTACAATATTGGATACATTATTATAACAAAACATTGAGTAGACTAGAATCACAAATGAAAGTATAAAATATTAACAATTAAAATGTATTTAACGTATACCTATTCATAAAATATTAGATGTTGGCATATGCATTTACTTCGTAATTATGTAGTTGAATCACACTATTATTATAAAGGCGAAAGTTTGTTAAATATAAAAGTGAACAACAGTTAATTGTTTTGGCCCTTGTCTTAGAGCAGTAAGTTGATTTAATGCTCTAGGGTCCATATATACCAGTTGTGTTTTGTTTGTCTTATTCTGTAACATGAAACCGCGCTAATTCACACTGTGACAATACCCTTATTGTGTTCGCTCAAATGCTGCCAGTGCATGCGCACAGCAGTGTTGGTGAATTGTTTGGTTAAGTTTTATTTATCTACCTACTTTTTTGTAATGCTAGTCGGTGTTATAAATCGACTTCTGTTTAGTTTTGTATTTTCTCTATAAGTGGATTTTGTAAATTCTTTTGAGAAAATAAATGTCTTTAACCGTAAATCGCAATAACTCAGCTAAATAAACGTTTTTAGAAATGTTTTCAACAAACTATTTAGGTCTCTATATTCTACTTCAGCACGCCAAGTTTCATCAAAATTAGCTTAATGGTATTTAAGAATTTCAACTTGGAAATTTGTATGGGAAATCGAAATTCGTAAACGCTCTTAAACTGTAACGAATAACTGCAATACAAACACCTCGCGCTTACGTAGCCGCGCGAGTCTCATCAACATTCGAATTCGAATAAGACCGAATTGGGTTCGCCATCCCGCTCGCCACACCGCCCGCACGGTGTATAATCCTTCCCCCGCAGTGTTGCCAACTTAGGGGTTTCTCCTCCCAAATTTAGGGGGGAAATAAGTTGAATGGGATTTTTTTGGGGTATTTTTAAGGAATTATAGGCCGTGAGACAACCTTATCTATCCAATCATATTTATATATTGCGACATAAAATAATGACATCTAGTGAAATTATTCTTGTTACTAAGAAAGAACGGAGTATAATAGTAAAAAAAAACCGATATCACCAGTGTTAAACATAAATCCAGCTTATTAAGAAGTTCCTCCGAAAGATCAGCGTAGTATACATCAGCATAATCGAGGATGGATAGCAGGAGAGTTTGCGCCAAAGTGAATTTGGTGCTAGTCGGCAGAAAGTTTCGAAGACGATTGAGAGAATAGTAAGCACCAAAAACCTTTTTCTGAACAGCCTCAACCTGGGGACGCCAAGTAAGGCACTGATCAAAAACAATCCCCAAGTTTTTTACATTCTTGGCGAATGGAATAACACTGCCCGGGAAGTTAACAGAATGTAGAAGCGCAAAATTGATCCTTGAAACAAAATAAGGACTACCGATGATTATGTGCCTGTGTCTTGCTAGGATTAACAGCAAGGCCATAACACTTGCTCCAATTGTATATCATGTCAAGATCTCTATTAGTGACTTCCACAGCATGTGAAAGATCCGATAACGGTGCTTGTGTGTAGATCTGGAGATCATCAGCATACAGGTGGTAGGAACATGAAAGTGACTGTGAGATGGAATTAATAAAAATTTAAAAAAAAGGGGAGATAAGACGACACCCTGAGGGACACCAGCGTCAATATTGCGCTACGTAGATAAAGATTCTTCAACACGTATGCGTTGCCGACGCCTCAACAGGTAACTTTGAAACCAACCACGGAGGGCGATATCCCAATAGAATGTCAAAATGTCAAAAATGGCAAAACACTGAGGAGAATGTCAAAGTTCACTGAGTTAAAGGCATTACTGAAGTCTAGTAATGTCAACAAAGTAAGATGACGATTCTCCATGCCACAATGAATATCGTCAGTGATTTTAGTTAAGGCTGAAGTCGTACTATGACCCATACGGAACCCGGATTGATAGGAATTAAGGAGATTATTTATGTTTAGGAAGGTAGTTAGTTGACGATGGATAAGTTTTTCAATGACCTTAGAGAAGAAAGGTAGTATGGAAATAGGACGGTAGTCGGAATACATGGTGGGATTTGACTTTTTAGAAAGTGGAATAACAGTAGCATCCTTCCATGCACTTGAAAATACTCGAGACGCCACTGAAGTGTTGAGGATGTGAGTAATAACGGGAGTAAGGATATCTAATAAATGAAGGATCATATTACGACTTATCGAATCATTACCCACAGCACTAGAGCCTATGGAGAGTATTGCTCTCCTAACATCGCCCTCCGTTAATTGATCTACGACAAACGGTGAAAAATTTGGTGTTGGTAAATTTGAAAGACGCTGCAAAGTGTCGGTCTTACAATGGACATTAATAGGCAACAGGGAGGTAAAATGAGAATTTAGAATATTTATATCTATGTTATTGGGACGGGACTACTTTGCTTAGATTTGCCAACCCCGAGAGATTTGAGGAATTTCCACACCTTAGCAGGGTCCTCATTTTGAACAGATTTATGGATGTGGCGTCTTTGAGCGTCTCTTACCACTGTGTTGCAACGATTTCTAGCACGGTTATATCTAAGTTCTTTCTTATTTGAAGGATCAAGTTTATACCTTGATTTCGCAGAGTTCTTTTTAGTCATAAGTAGTCTTATATCATCCGTCAACCAAGGCTCAGGCAAATGTTTAATTTTAACCGGTCGGATAGGTGCGTGCACGTCGTACAGCTCGACCAAGGTTGCATTAAAAAAAATCGATTTACCTATCAACACAGTCAGCAGTGAATATGGCCGACCAATCTAATCTACCGGCATCTGCTTGAGATCCATTTTGACGAAGTTACGTTGAAGCAGCACGCATCCTTCGGAGGGCGAACCCGATAAGACAAAAAGATCAGGTCGT
Source organism: Scoparia ambigualis (assembly GCA_963921215.1). NCBI lineage: Eukaryota > Metazoa > Arthropoda > Insecta > Lepidoptera > Crambidae > Scoparia > Scoparia ambigualis. The sequence goes on along the minus strand of OY992502.1, from coordinate 58,432,223 downwards.
GGTAAGAGAAAACTTTGGCACAAAATTGACCATGCTTATTAAAAAGGTTTGGTGAGGATACAATCATAAGATCCAGAATTGACGGGGAACAATTGAGAAAATGGTGAGTCGCCCGTAAGGGAAGAATATGTAAATTACAGGAGTTGACTAAGGAGAGTAACATATTAGAACGTAAATCATTTTTTGTCAGGCAAGTGTTGAAGTCACCTATTTAAATGGTGTGGTTATAAGCAGGAGTAAAGTTTTCGAGAAGTTGTTCTAAAGACGCGAAGAAGTCCACTCTTAAGGAGGGATTGTAATAAACACCCAAAAGAATTTTGGTGTGACACAAAGAAATTTCTAAAAAACAAATGTTCGGCAGAGTTGGGGGGCGGCGGTTGAGGAGATCGACTAAGGGTAGAGTATGAGATATATAGCCACCCCACCGTGAGAGGAACTTACACGGTTATTGCGGATTAATTTAAAGCCAGGCAAGGAGTAAGAAGTAGATAAAAGTTGAGGATTGAGGAAGGTTTCGGAAAGAAGAATAGCCTGTATGTTTTCTATGTCGAAAGTGGCAAGCATGTCTGGATAGTGCGCCGGAATGCTCTGCGCATTAATATGCACCACGTTGAAATTCTTTGGCACATTGGAGAAACAATCGTCCAAAAGATCATTTAAGGGTCGATCCAAGCTCATAAAGCTAGAGTCAGAAGAAGAGGAGCAAGAAAGGAAGTTATCTTTGTTATCAGACGATGAATTCATAACAAAAAGTATTATAAAAATATTACATAAACAACTACTTATTTTTTATATAATTACGTAAATATTTAAAAATAAACCAATACATATATACACAAATGCCCACAGGTTGATTGATGGAGAGAGAAAAACAAATCTTGATTTCTAAAACAAAAACAAAAATTAAAATAGAAAAACCAAATTACAAAAGTGAACGTCGCCAGAAATAATCATAAAAAGCATTAAATAAAAAAAAAAAAAACAACAACAATTATTCAATATAATGCAAGCTATTACTGCAGTCTATAAAATCAGTCGATACTCTTGTATCAAGTGATTCATCACAGATACAGCCAAAATATCACAACGCAATGAACGTTAAAATTGAAAAGCGTCATCTCAGTGATGACAGATGACTGAATGTGACAGACAGCAAGCAGCAGACAGATGTTTCATGTTAATTTTTTATATGATAACCTACACATAAATAAAAAACACAAACTTTTATTGAAATAAAATTGAAAAAAAGGATAACATAAAAGGTAGAAGGAAAGCAAAGCAGCAAGCAAGCATATACAGATTTAACATTGATATTCATAGCAACAATGATGTTCATTGAGCACACAAGCCAGTTTTCTTGCAAGATCGCTAAGCAATTATTGATGTCAAGCAAATTAAAAACAAATGCGCAACTACCAAGCCAATGCAACCAAGTGCTGCTAACATTAAAAGTATGTATCTGTTAAATAAAATAATTATAAAAAAGCGAGAAAGAAATATAATAAAAAATGATTACAGACTAATGATGCGATGTATTGAACTAAGTCAAAACTTTAATAAAAGTGCTGCTGTTATCCCTCTTCCATTCATCAATTCACCTCCTTCTGACTACGAAACAATATACACTGCATTGAAACATGCCACGGACCAGTACCTTCTCGAAATTTGTTTCACTACTTTTGACCAACCGCTTTATATCAAAGCCCAAGACATTCTTGCATGTAGTCAAGATGATCCTAAGCGCAAAAACGATGTTGTGAGACTTGGCGGATTTCATATGCTAATGTCGATGTCGTTTCTTGTGTGCATTGGACATAATTATAATGTCAGGAAGTGGCCTACGAGACCTTTTGTGCGATATTTTTGCTCCCAATTCCGTAGATAACATTATTGACTGACCATACTTACGCCCGAGCAGTTCGCGCGCATATTTTGTTAGTCCATACAACTTTATTAAGTATAATTTTATATAACATGAATATTACTAACGAAGAGAAGGAAGCTATAATTCACCTTTTGAAAGACATAGTACTCGAACCACTAACCACGCAAAGAATAAACAACAGCGAGCATTTGAAAACACTACAATCTAAAATAATACGTGAAAATGCTTTGAAGGAAAACGGGCCGACACTACTACACTGTGGGTTCAGTACTATTATATGGTCAATATTATGAAACGATTTATTAATGCAGAATGTTCTGGTGTCTGGGACGCTCACATAAGCTCTGTACAAAGGATGATCGCATTTTTTCATGTTAGTGGTCACTTCCAGTATACCAGATGTGCCCATCTGTATCTGCAGGATAATTGATTCAGCATAAATCACAAATGAAATTTAGTGAATTCGAGCAATTTGTGCAACAAGGGTGCTTTACAATAAGAAGAAGCGATTCCTTTAGGACTAGAGTTTGATCTGACATGACCCCTGGGGCCCAAGTCTGCTAATTTAAGAATGGCATAATTGAATCGCAATTGTATCGCATTGTAATTGTTTGACACATTTGGTATTCTTAAATGAGTAAGAGAATACCAAATGTGTCAAACAATTACAATGCGATCCAATTGCGATTCAATTATGCCATTCGTAAATTAGCAGACTTGGGCCCCTGAACAAACTTTGATGCGCAGTATGAAGAGTTGTAGAGGATTGACTAGATAAAGAGAAATCGATTCGACTTAGCAAAATGGTTAAAAGGGACAACAATAAGCCATGATATCTGCTCTTCACTTAAAGAATTCAATGCAGTTTACTTTTCTTCAGGAGAGCAACATGTAGATCTGCTACTATCGCATGACAAACATATTCCAATTATTTTAACTTTGTAAGTATTAGGAATGATCACATTAAAGTTGAAATGATTGGATTTTTTTGTGCAATTAGTTTAACTAGTTGAAACTACCAGTTGAACTTTGTGGAATAAAGGCAAGCAGCCTAAGTAGCAAAATGTGGTCATGTAAAGTGTCCTAGAACCAGACATTTTATAGTCCTATGTAAATCCTATTAACGTTTACAGGACCGCATTTGGGCGCACTTTACAGGACTATTGCGACCGATAGTTATTTTGTTACAGTCCGGTAAAGTGCAAATTGATTTTTTAATATTTTAAGTGCTTTTACAAGATCACTGTATCCTATAAAGACCAGGTACATATACTGAATCAGCGTAATTAACCTCTAGAACCCCAAGCGGTCGCATGAGACCACATTGACAGTTCGCGCCATTCCGTCAAACCCCAAGCGGTCGCATGAGACCGCTCTCTCCCACTTGACTTTGTACCGTGTTTTCATAGACTTACAAACTACTTTGGTATGAACAAGGTCGATTATTTCGATTCTGTGGTACATTTTATTTATCATGATCGCAAAATATCACATAGTCTATGCTCGATTCTGTCAAATTCGACGTTGACAGTTGCGCCAATTTCTGTGTCGGAGTGAATATGTCGCTGAATTTTGTTTGCTATTTTTATTGGATTTATCTAATGTAAGTACTGTTTGGTATAAGAAAATTATTATTGAGCATATAATGATCGTATTTAGATTATAAGTTGTAAGAAATACATTGTTATTACTACTAGATAAAGCATGTAAAATCCGGAGGTATGTTACCGATTTCCGAGTGATTTTTAGAGACATTTTGTATGACATTCTCCCCAATACCAATATTTTTATTGATTATAAAACTAGTATTATGATAGTCGATGGTGGGTTTTTTCTGCATCAAACTAAGTGGCGAATTGACTCTACTTATTCTGACATATGTGACCAGTAAGTAAAATACATAAAAAATCAATACGGACCTAATTGTATCGTCGTATTTGATGGCTACGATGACACAAAAACAGTGCAAAAGCATCAGAACAAAGAAGAAGACGAGCAACGAAAACGTCTGTTGACATAAATTTTAATCTTACTATGAAGTTCGTTGTTCAACAAGAGCATTTCCTATTAAATGTGAAAAACAAGTCCCTACTCATTGAACTTCTGACATAAAAAATGCAGGCTGAGGGAATCGAAACACGAGAGTGGCTCTAGTGATGCTGAATGTATAATTGATGATTAAACGAACTTACCTGTAAGTGAAGTTCTATCATAATTATACGAAGCGCCTCGTCCTTCGAGATTATATTATTGTTACATGTAGTACCGCATATTATGTGGCCAATCGTGCACTAGTTTAGAGTATTTCTTAGTAATTTTTATAATGTGGGTAGTCCTCTTGCTACATGGTGACCGCCATTATGCTCCTTTGTCATGTAGTTTAGAGTAAGATCCTGAAATCATTGATATACATTTCCTAAGAGATTAGTAACGGGATCGTTAGGGCGGGTGGGTTGTTAATAATCTCTTCGGACGAGGCGCTTCGTATAATTGTGATAGATCTTCACTTACAGGTAAGTTCGTTTAATCATCAATTATACTTTGCGCCTCGTCCTTCGAGATTATATTATTGTTACATGTAGACTTTGAGAGTATGTGACGGAAATTGTATCAATGATACCACCTACGTATTAAATAATAATAAAATATATACTTATATACTTATGTAAGTATAAATATATTTTTTTGCAACTTAATGTATTTACTCATCTTGATCTTAATTTAACATTGTTTCATCAACTCATTTAATAAGATGACTAAATAACAATCACTTAACGTTAAAAATAACGAATTTATTATATTTGTTAAACTTAATTTACCTACTTCTCATAAATAAAGAACATGAATGTCTACTCTGTGCATTTAAACCTTCTAATAATTGGTTATTGAATGAGCTAAGGATACATCTTTTGTTGATGTGGTGTGGTGTGTGATCATCACAATATTATTTAGAATGATTATAATAAATACAGGATTGCATCGCCGCCGACGCTTACTTGACCTGTGCCACATGAGTAAATTCATGTGCTGTGCGCCGAGGACACGGACGTGTCGATCCCGCACTCACTTGATGTAGTTGTTTTATCCAGCGGGTAAAGTGTGCGTGCCGACTGCATTGTGCTGCTTTTTATACCTACACAACAGTTGGGTGGGTGCTGCCAGGGTAATGCTACGCACTCGCGCCGCGCATCACGACATGAATCAGAATCAAACACAACATAATTTATTTTTCATATGGCTACGTCTAAGTCTCATGCTTATTGTAATGTAGACGGCTGTCAAAATAGTGTACCTTAAGTAACTAATAGCATAAAATAATAGTTTTATCTTTTTTCAAATAACCGACGGTTAAGAGAGAAAGGTAAATATTTTGTGTCTACCTACTTCTTGTTTGTATTGTAATAGTTACTTCTGTATCGAAGAAACACAATATATTCAGGAAGTAATTATGTATGATTAGCGCGAATAGAATAGTTAATTTAATTTATTAACCGCCAATTTCGTTACTATTCGCCTTGACTAATTAAATAAAAAAGTTTTTAATTTCACGGTGGTTTATTTAGTAATTCACCGTCCAATACTGGTCAGGTCAATATATTAAGTAAGTAAGTAAGTATGAATGTTTTTTAATTTTATCTACTCTCATGTAGTAACTTCTCTCTAGTGAGTTCCGAACTGTTAATTAATGTTACTGCATTCTATCAGGAAGTGTAATACAAATTACTTTGCACTGAATTTTAAGCATGGACATATTTCTAAGTAATATGACCACGATTTTAAGGAACTCTGATCTTATTGCACAAAATATCCCAATGGGTCGACATGCTGCTGCATCTCTGCAGGCCCTATTAGGATTAGAAGCAACTCAAATCGGTGATAGAAAGAATTCTAATTCTAATTCCGCCCCGCGCCGACATTTGTAAAATACTTATTTGAAAAAAGAGCATCACGAAAACAAGCATCCTAGAGCTGGTAGGATTTCAAATTGTTAATTCAATTAAAAACTAAGGTAAACAACCAAGTCGTCATTTCATTGGTACTGCAAAAAATGTAAGTACTTATATGTTTTCCTATCCAGCACTTTAACACGTAACGTAACGTATTCGTACGGATAATAAAAAGTTAACTAATATTTAAATGAAACTGAAGAATTTGTGATCTATACAAATAAATATCAATCGCCACGAATGTATGTTCGAGCATCAATTTAGAACGCACCTGTGTCTGTGTCATGGTGGCTAATACCTACCTACTTACTTCCTTTTTTTTGTGTGTGTTTGTTATTGTCAAAGTATTTGAGACATTTTTTGAAAATTTGCCATCGGTCACGCGGGCCAAGTCGCGGGTGAGCCGCTAGTTTATTAAACATAAAATTGTTTTTTACAATGTAAGAAACTAAAGGTGCCTATTATTTTATGTATTTTTTTTTCTTAGCTAGCTTTCTTTCTAGCGTTGCGTACAAGGACCTGCGTGACCAATCTTTTATTTACTCTTTTAATATATCTATATTACGAGTTTATCGATTAGTTTTCAATTTATCCTATGAAGTGAAGTATTTGTTCTATTAGGAACTATGTACCTACATATTATTATATTATGTACATTGCAAGTTTAGAAAAAAAAATGGAATGTAAAGTGTTGATTGTTTTAACCTGCTTTAGAAGTTTTTATTAAGTACATGCATGTAATTTTCACATAACTGTTGTTAAACTTAACAAAAATAAATAGCAATATTGTCTGCAATCTATTATGTAGGCCACAGTAAGTGCCAGTAATTTAATGAGAGATTTCATAGTTCCTTTGTCAAACGATAACTCTACCTACCACTGACATAAGTGGTGGTGGTAATTTGTGTTCCATGTGTAGCTATACTTTAATAATATAGCTGTCGAAGATAAAACACGCCTATAAGAATCTCTGTATGATATCGTTCTTGGATGTAGGTCTTAATAGAAGTGCAAGGAGTACTAAATATTGATATATTGGGCGCCCTGTTAAAAAGTCCAGTTAAAAATTTTGTTTGACAGTAGGAACGGGCACCAATGAACATATTGGTGAACGTTTTTTTATTTATTTTTTTATTGTTTGGTCTCTGCCAAACTTACACCTACAATAGACGCGTTCATATGTTGAAACTAGAAACGTAAAAAAAAATGAGGCTGTTGTAGTTGTTGTCTTGAAGAATAGGTAGGTCAAGCCTAAGTGAGACGTAGGGAAATGTAAGATACCTTCAAATCGACCTTACTTTAATTAATTAAAATTAAAATGATTTTTCTGCGAGAACTTTCAAAATTCCCGAGAAAGGAAGAAAAGCATAAAGGCGTATTAGCCTTGAATACTGGAAGTATAAAGGCGTCGACAGCAGCTGCATCATGATCTCTATGGCACGAGATGTAGCAGGCTTCACACTATTTATTGATGCGGATTGCAAAAAGATCCAGCTCAGGGGACCTAAATAACAATGAGTTAGGTTTTGGTACGTTACGCCACCTATTTAGTTGATAATAATGATAATAGTATTGTTAGGTGAATGTTATTTCAAGAAAAATAAGGGCTACATTTATAACTTAGTAATTATAATAGTAAAAAACGATGATAGCGTCGACAGCAGCTGCATCATGATCTCTATGGCACGAGATGTAGCAGGCTTCACACTATTTATTGATGCGAATTGCAAAAAGATCCAGCTCAGGGGACCTAAATAACAATGAGTTAGGTTTTGGTACGTAACGCCACCTATTTAGTTGATAATAATGATAATAGTATTGTTAGGTGAATGTTATTTCAAGAAAAATAAGGGCTACATTTATAACTTAGTAATTATAATAGTAAAAAACGATGATATCTTTCAAAGCTAAGCTTTACAAAGCTTAAGTTTAAAAAGCGGTGTCGCAGATAACAACGTCAGCCCCTAAAAAAGCAGAAAGGGTAGACAATAGAATAAGACATTTACAAGCAATAACAATAACCAATTTAAACACTAATGAGTAAATTGTATTACGTTGAAGTAGGCAACTGCAGTTGATCTATCTACACGCAACAGAATCTAGCAGTCTGACAGGTCTATTGCGAAACATTTTGCGCAAAAAAAAAAATTTATTTAAAATAGCTGATGTGCTTTTTTCGCTTGACGAACTTCCACTAGCCTCCCTGTTCATATAAGCTGCCCCCAATCGTTGAGAGACATTTTCGAAAGTCGTCATTTCATATGCGACTCACTGAATTCCACCATTGCAAAGCCATCCGCAGTGATCTGGGGATATTTTTGGTGTGGAGAAGCCAGTATTCTATTGCAATTCAAGCTGACACCGGTAATCGCCTGAATAAATTTTATATTAGTACGGGATGTTGTTGTAGACTGCGTCGGCGTGGCGTTCGGGATTCTCATGTGGGGCGCGGGGGAGCGGCGTTTCGGGGTCCCCTGTTTCCTCCTTCAGAGGTGGACCAATTTTTATTTAAGCGTCGGTTGGGGGAGGAGGTTTTCTGTGTCTGTGTGTTTGATTTTTTTTTTTTAAACGAGTTACCTAATGTTTCTGAAGACGCCTTAAAACAAAGTGATTTCGCTTAATTTTGAAGGCTCCTGGTTATTAAATAAATGACTTAATGCAAAGGAATCAAGCATACGGACGTGAAGGGTCTCTTTCTTTAACCGTTGCTGAAGGGGTGGTGGGGGTTGGTCCGGTTTTGGAAGGGGGCTGCGGGGCGTCGTTTTTCTGTGTTTGGTGTGGGAGTTTTGGGTGCCGCGTCGTCGTGGTGTTTCTTCTTAACTCGTAATCCCTACACGCGCGCGTAAACCCTGCGCTCCTGACGGACGTCAAATCGATATCGAGTCGGATGTGCTTATCGGAAAATGAACGCTCGGGTCACGAGATAGGTTTCAGTTTCGCGTGGGGGTCGTTGGAGGGTGAACCTTCTGTACGGTAGTAGTATTAGTTATTCTGTGCTTGTACCAAGACGAATAACGAAACAATTTTAAAACACACAAGTTTATGCTTATTAATTTTTGACGTTTTTTTAGGCTTAAGTTTTTATAAAAAAAGATATTTGAATGATTAAAAATGTCAACCTTATTGGTTAGGTACTAATGTTTTCCAAAACTCATTTCAGCCGCTACTTTATTTTACTTCAAAAACTCTCCAATTTATATTATTTACCACAGTATCAATACGATAATTGGAAATCATATTACACAATTCTATGACCACGGCTTATATTTCGGTTCGACGCGATTCTGTTTCGGCGTGCAGTGGTACTGGGGGTAGCAATGCGCATTTGTCTGGCACAGACTATAATAGCTCGTTAGATTAGTTATTAAGTCTTAACTATAAGTTAGTTAACTGTTTTTTTTATTATTATTAGTATTGACGTCAATAAGTGCCTGTAAAGGTTTACATTGAATAAATAATTTGACTTTGACTTTGACTTTGAGACTAAATGATTAAATTTTTAAAACAATGACATCATGTTTTTAGAGTAACCACTATAATCAGTCTTGTCACGCGATTAGCCCTATTACGTTTTAAAGAAGTTTGATAAACATTCTTACACATGTACACACTTATCAGCTTAGTTGAGTGATGCACAGACTACTTAGGGATGAGTGATGAATACCTTGTGATTGAAAGGACCTTGGTGACCTTTAATTTTTTTTTTTTGTTTAGGTTAAGGTAATGGTTATCTCTTGTGTGAGTAATGACCATGCCAAGAAATTTACATAGCCTGCAAGGTACACAGAGGCTTGTATCTTTATTGATTGTTAAACCAAACTAAAAAGTTTTTTTTTTATATATATATATTAAATAAAATCAGTATCTTTGGGGACCAGTATTTCATGTAAACTAGCCCTGTGATACACGGTTAAAACACGTATTAAGACCTATTGCATTATAGGACTTAAAAAAGTTTTTTGGTTAAGTGGATTTTATAACCATCAATCAAAGAGAGGACTGTACTGTACAGTCCTTTGTTGTAAGTGGTATACTTAGCTGCAGGTCCAGGCGGCTGCAGCGCGCGGCGGGCGGCTGGCGCAGCCACGGCCTCGCTGAGTGCACTGGCGGCGGCAGGGCTGCACGTCTCGGCGCAATATTATGATTACGCACTTAATTATCATCGCAACGAATTGAATCAATAAGAATACGCAGTTTTTTTTTCATCCTAGTTTTTTGTTAGTTGATTAAAATGTATTGGAACTACTTACTAGTTTTGCGCATCTTGGATAACCAACGTAATGTTGTTCAGGTTAGAAGGCTAACCGTCACGTTTCAATTGCTGTGAAAAAACCCCCAAGGCAGATTCGATAGCGTTTTGTTGGTATTCACGACAAAATAATTTAAAATTATCAGTTCACTTTAAAACATTTCTTTTCGGCAACTATGTGTCTTTAATAGTATGAATGAAATTAAAACTTAAGCGTTTTGACATTTTTGTGTCTTGATTGGCCGAGCTCTAAAATGCGAATGACGAAGGAGCATATTGGCGGTCAATACGTAGCAAGAGGACTACCCACATTATAAAAATTACAAAGAAAAACTCTAAACTAGTGCACGATTGGCCACATAATATGCGGTACTACATGTAACAATAATATAATCTCGAAGGACGAGGCGCAAAGTATAATGATAAGAAAAATCCGCAAATGGTCCCGTAGTTGCTGTTGTTAAGGAAGATGTGGATTTTACAGTTCTAATGGCTCTATCACCACCAAAAAAGCAAATATTTCTTGTCAAGCCAGGAAAAGGGAAAGTGGAAACCAAGATATTATCGTCACAAGAAGTCTAAAAACTCTCATTTTGTTGTGCTGTTCTATTCCTACATAGTTTTAGCGGCTGCGACACAACCTCATCAATTTACAGGATATGCAAAGTAACAATTATTGTAAAGCTGTTTGAGAAAAAACCAATAATCAAGGATATAGCAGCCATTTTCTGTGACCCAACATCAACATCGGAAGCCATAGCAAAATCAGGAGAAACGATGTTTTTGACGATATATCGTGCGCCCACTGCTCAGCTTGATCTTAATAGCCACTGATACTCGCTTTTTTATTACATCCAGCACCAAGTCCAAAGCTGATCTCTCCTCTCTCCCCACTACTAAAGGGTCAGCAAAATATCACAAATCACGAGTATTCCACCAAGTATAAGAGTGGCTGGGTAACGAAATGACTCCTGAAATGTGTGTTAGGAAGCAAAGAGCTGATGGAACCCTCGAACCAATTACCACTACTGATCCTCCAGTTCCTGACACCGTGCTGACTTCAATTTTTTATCGCTGCAAAAGTGGTTACACTGGAAAAAGCGGAGGTCGAAAAGCCGGTATTTCATGCAGTCTATTTGGATTCATGTACAAACGGTGTACCTGTAGATGTCATAGATGGAGAAGACGAAGATGTCGACGTAGAAGACGATGAGTAACATAATAAAGGAAAACTAATTTTCTTTTTTGATTTTTAAATAAAAATTTAAAACCATTTTCGTTTTACTTCTTAAATCGTATATATTGTATCTCCTTAATAACTTAAACCCCCTGTAGCTCCTAAAGTAATGATCTTAGAGTAAAAATTAATATAGCAATATTTGTAGAAAATTGTATGTAAAAACTTTTGTCAAAAGTTATCATAATGCTATTTGTACAGATATTTGAGATATGAGTAAAAATCTGAAAAAAGGTACTTTCAGTACATTTGTCATTATATGAAATGATACGCACCCCATCTAGATACCGCAAGGTATAACTGTACCAATTTACAAATCTACACGAATTATTTCCCCTGATTGCCCCTATTAATGATGGGCTTAATTTTCTTGAATTATTCGGGAAACTAGTGAGGTGACCGTTGCATCGATATTTTATTAATGAATAGACAATCAACGATTCTATACGATTTGTAATTAAAGTACTGCAAAAGTAACTCCACGCTTTTTTTTATAATTACCATTGAAACTCATTTAACCAAGGGAGGAACAAACATGAAATCAATTGCACACTTCCATTTACTAGTGTTTACTTGTCCGATGAGCGCCGGCACTCTTCACTCGCAATTCGAGTACATAAAAGAGATTGCGATAAATGCTACCAATCCCAAATAAAGAACCAATTTATGGAATGAAAACTGTTGAATAACTTACATTTAGTACCTTTTGATCGAAAAAAATATAACCTACTGTTCAACTGCTGAGAAAATTATTAGTATTATGGTAAGACCGGAATCCAGCAATTACACTTTTTATAGGCTGATAATTAGATTTTAGACTTTATTACAGGTAGGTATTATACCATCAGTATACAAAGCGTATAGTTGAATATGCCTAATACTGAAGTGGGGTCATTACCACTAGATTTACTTTAATTTTGCTATAACTACCATTAACTTTTGACAACTCAGGTAACAATGAATAAGTGATTCTAATAATTAAAATAAACAAGAGTTAAATCGAACAATTAGAGTAAGCCGAAATTTGTAAACTCCATACGCATCTGCTTCTCAGATACATAATTCAATCGCGAAACGAGATAAAGAAAAAGATCCGCGAACAAATCCACCTTAAATAAGAATTGTAGCGGTGAAAATGGTTGCTCCCAATTCCCAGTAGAGATTGCGTCAATAAGGACGCGTGAACTGCATCCGATATGGTGGATAAAATTGATGTGCTTTAACATGAAATTGCGTAGGAGAAGCGTGAAACACTTCATATTTATTGATAATTGATTTTCGATACGTGTTTGGATGGACTTATAGCGCTCAAGTTTGCGTGGTAGGCCGATTTCTAAACTATAGATAAAGCGAAAAATAATCAAAGTTGTTTTAGAAACGATTAAATTAAAGCTAATAATAACCTTTATTCGATCACTGCTAAATGCTGCTATTGCTTGTATTATTTACTGACGAACCCTTCGGGGATAAAAGTCGTCAATTATGTATGTTTGTATTTGAAATGTCAGACATAGCATTGCACGGTAGGGTAAATTAAAAATAGTGTCTTAAAATACAATGTTGTTACAAAAAGAACTCTTGTGGAACTTCAAATCATAATTAAATTAATGGAAATAATGATAACAAGGCAAACTAATGGAAAGTGATGAATTGAAATTCACTGATTTATTTTTTGAAATAAGTAAGTCAACTAATATTATTCAAAATTAAATAATAAAAACCTATCTTAAATTAGAATCGTTGCGTCAAAAGTGGTTGCTATACAAACCTATTCAGCTTTCTTTAATACATGTTTATATTTTATTCAACTGAGTGACATTTTCAAGTATGCGTGGTAGTCCAATTCGGAAGCTTTAAGAGGTAGCAAAAAATACCTAAGGAGTCTAGAGACTGATTTTTATGAAAAATAAAACTGTACCTAGGTACTTATCAGAAGTGTTTTTGAGAAATGTATTATCCCAGCCAGAAAAGATGTAATAAAGATTTAAACCATATTTTTGGTCACTGTATGAGATAGAATGTCATGATATAACACGGCAGTCAATTAATGTTAGTGCGCTGTCTAAAGACGGTCAAATGAGAAATTGTTAGGGATCGCTACCCGTTCACCCACCAGCTTCACCCACCAGTGCGTGCACGGGTAATGTTTGTTTTTCCGTGCGCCCACTATGGCGGAAAAATATCGATATCAATTCAATCCGGTCGCCACCCGTGCACAAACTGGCCACTTTATTGTTTATGTTTATTCTGATATAATAAATACTTATTGGTAATTAATAAGTCATCTCTCCCTCGTCTTTCAATGTTTTAAATTGACCTTTGTTTCAAAAATAATATTATTACATATATTAATTAATATTCTGAAAGGAACGTAAAATTAAGTTTATAAAAAGAAAACGTGGCCTTGTGTTGTTAGAACAAGGATCATCAATATTTTAAGCATAAAGTTTATGCTAATAGGTGGTCAATTTGGAATTGTACACAAAAACAGAAGATTAAGTGTAAAGGATCAGTTACTATTAGTGAAGTGAGTAATTTAGCGAAACACCTAAACAATAAATTGTGTGTTACACACGCAAATAATAGGTTTCCGCAAACATTTAATTTATTGTTATTCGCTTACCTACCTAGTATTTACTGTCATTTTAGTTGTTTGTTTATTACTAAGGCGGCATTTGTGACATCTCTGCAATTTAAACAAAATTATGGCGCACCTACTGTCATTATTTTTGACATTTAAAATCCAAGACTGAGTGCAAAAATAGTACAAATCAATTTCGAGTTTGCTATTACCAACGCATTAATATTTTTTCCTAATATTACAATTTATCAATGTTATTACCACTTCACACGGAGAAAAAATTGAAGCGCGTGCACGAGCCTCGACCGTTAAAAGCAAAATTTTATGACGCGTCGTGGGCTTATGCTGTAACCTTCCTTTGTTACCAATCGACATGGTTGCTGGAGTTATATTAATGAAAAATACCATGAAATGAATGCCAAGAAAGTTAACACTTTTCTTCAGTACCTTTCCAACTATTATTTAAAAGAAAAATTCATCAAGGAATGTTACGTGTACAACAAACGATATAGGACCAATAACGTTTCCGAAAGCTGGAACGCCGGCATAAATAAAAAAGTGAATAAAAATTATGTAACGATAGCAAAACTTCTATTTATAGCACATTTCCAGATCATCACATTGCCAAATTTTCACATGCTCAGTCCTTCACATGCCCAATTCTTCACATTTTTAATTATTTACATTTTCAGTTTTTCACATTTCTAATTTATCAAATACCCAGTTGCACAATTTTCCAATTCTTCAACACCCCGACATATGACAAGTACAGTCTTAGCAATATGACCACGTTGATTTTAACTAACGTGTATATTTTGATATACTTATTTGCTACATTTAAACATCATTAATTTTTTCTGTCACCTAAGTTTTTGTTGTCACTTATAATGCGGTGTAAGTAGATAATGTGATTTATTTACTTATGCTAAATGTTTCATTGAATACTATGGAGGCACCAAGCGATAACTGTGTATTTGTTGAAAGTGAAAAGGGGAAGAAGGTTTTAGTAAAACGTGGATACGAATATTACTATCACATAAAGTACGATTCGGGTAGTAAAAACTGGCAATGCTCAAATTTACCCGAGTGTAATACTAGCATTACACTAGACTCAAAAGGAAATTTACGCGTGAAGAAAAACATTTGTGTTTACCAGATACGTCGATACGAGAAATAGAAAAATGTCTTTACGCATGTAAACTGAAAGAACAAACATTTATAGATACCCCAGTACAGCATATCTAGGAAGATGAAATTAGTAAGTAAATTATAAGAAGAGGAGTCTGGTTGTAATATAGTAGCAGTGCCGGAATTTTCATCGTTCAAAAGTTCCTTTTACAGAGCGAGATATAGCTATCTGGGGATGAGTAATGGTACATTTCAAGACATAGAAGATGTTTAATTACCAACATTTTTACTGATAATTTTCTAATTTACAATGGATGTTCAGCAGAAGACAAAATTATTATTTTTGCTACCAAGTTAGCTTTAAGTGTGATCAAAAAACAAGACCAAGTGTCTTGTTTTTTACAATATCTATCTTAGCGATTATTTATACTATGGCATAAAACGTCCTTGCCAAAGCTGGCTAGATTTGGAGCGCATCTTTTTTCTTCTGACGGCGTGTCAGTTGGCGTTTTTCTTTTGTTCTGTTAAAAAACTTCTGCTAAAAATATCGTGCGTGTGATGTTCATCGCAAACTATCTAATATTCTTAGGAAATTATCGCGTGTGACGTTAATGTAACATGTGAAATCAAGCCTTGCAAGAACGACATTCCGTCTTTCATAGTTGAAGTAGTTGTTGCTAAGGTATCGTCGGAAATGTCTAATGTTTTTTTCCGAATAAAGTTGTCAGTAAATATCAACGTTTCGATTTAGCTGATCCTGCGTTTTACAACACTTATTACTGCGGCGGAGTTTTTAAAATGACCCCACATCACTTTTATTAAATACACTCAAAACACAATACACTTAAATACACACATACACTCTGCATGCCAATTAAACTGAAAATAATGACGAGAATAGATTCATTCTGCTTGTATATGCGTTATTTCCAAATAAAACTGAGAAAACGTACAAAAGTCTATTTACGCTTTTGAAGGAAAAAGTAGGTAGGCATGAAGATTTCAAATTTTAAGTGTGATTTCGAGTTTGCAACTTTTAATGTGATTACAGACGTGTTTTCAGAGGCGATGTTATTATCATTACCAAAAAGCTATATGAGCAAAATCAATAAAAATGGAGCTATTGACATTTGAAGAAGGGTACCTACACGATTACAAAATTATGTTGTGTCTTAGCTTACTTGCCTCCTCATTTAATACCTGTCAGTTAAAAAAATGTGCCAAATGAAGAATATTTCCAAAAATTTCATGATTACTTTTTTATAACCACATGCTTTAACAAAACGTCCGGACGACGAATTCTATAAAAGGTTGGTTTCACAGGATGAACACCAAAATTCCAAGACGCCCGGCAATTTTGCAGTTTGTCAGTTTATTAAGAAAAGAGAACAAATATCAAGATTTTCGTATTCGGCAAAGTCAATTGCATTGCTCTGGGAAAAACGTAAAAAATGGATTGTGAACATCAATAACAAAATTAAAAATAATGTTGATGACTGCAACATTGAAAAAATAGAAGTACTCGATTGTTTAGATCGATTTATTAAATTACCAACTCAATAGCGTGCAAGTGTAAAATAATAATGATAAAAGTAAAAGTAATATTTAATTGATTTAAGTTTTAGATAGGAAGATAATGGTTTTTATTTAGTAAAATAGAATTCAGTAAATAGTTGGTTATTTTGTTGTTCTATGAAGATTCCATTTTTTTACTGTTAATAAATTCTTCGATTTTAAAATGACTGTTTTATTGTTTTTTAGTCAGTAGTATACTTCTCTGACTGTACTGTACGTGACATATTGACAGTGTGAAAAATTGGGCATGTGAAATACAGAGAGTGTGAAGAACTGGGACTGTGAAGAATTGGGCATGTGCAAAACAGACAGTGAGAAGAATTTGGGCATGTGAAAAACTGAACATGAGAAAATGTGGCAATGTGATGATCTGGAAATGTGAAAAATTGGGAAAGTGAAGATCTGGGAATGTGAAAAATAGGGCATGTGTAAAATTGGATAAGTGAAAACCTGTGAATAAAGGCGAAAATGACTATAATTTTAAAATGTCTATAGTGCTAAAATGTCCATAGTGCTAAAATATCCATAGTGCTAAAATGACCACAATTTTAAAATGTCCTTGTACCAAAATGACCAAAATTTTAAAAGGTCCGGTGCCCTTTCGGGGATGTATTGTCCAAAGTGCTAAAATGGCATCGGTGCTAAAGAAGTTCTCCTTTATCATAGACTAGCTATTACCCGCAGCTTCGCTCGCGTCAAACTCGAGGTAATTTTAATATAAAAAACATTAGTTTTAACATAACGTTATCCAAAAAAATAATGATATTAAAATAAATTAAATATTTTTTACTGTTTGAAGTTATTTTGGGATGGTATTAAAAAGGCTATTTTAGGTCAGTTTTCTGATATTTATACCAATCGCAATACCCTAATTTCCATTTACATTACGCCCATTTTCACTTTGGCTTTACTTAATTTTATTCTAAGTACCAGTAAAGGTGACAAACAGGCATACGGCCCACCTAACAGTAAGCAATCACGGTAGACTATGGACGTTCACAACATCAGTCCCTAGACCCTATAAAGAATCTACCTACGTGCCAAATTTAGAATCTCTTGGTCCAGCGGTTTGGGCTGTGCGTTGGTTATGTCAGTCGTCGAATAATGGTGTCCGAATCTTTTAAAACAGTTTTATACAGAGAAAGGAAGAAATTTTCAAATACAGATAAGTTAAATTACAAGTATTTGATAGACCTTTTTATTCCTGAAGATATTGCGGGAAATTTTTTGATTAGCAACGACGGCGAAGAAGAAAAAATATTGATATTTTGTTCAAAAACTAGGTAGTCAGAAAATTGTAAAGAACTCAATTAGTACATCGTATCTCGCCGATGGTACTTTTCGATGTTGCCCCAAGATATTTTACCAATTGTATACACTACATCTCGACATAGCCATAATGTCAAGTGAAAATTCATCGAATGTAGTTGCTGTAATCTACGGATTGTTGAGAAAACATACACACGTTTCTTTTAAATTAATAAAAGAAAAGCTACAAGTAACTGTAACAAATATCAAGTGCGATTTTGAGCAAGCTCAAATAAATGCAAGTCGTAAGGTGTATCCAAATGCATCTGTGTCAGGATGTTACATCATTCATCATCAGCCTATAAACGTCCCACTGCTGGGCACAGGCCTCCCACGTGGACAATGCACAAGGGGATATTAGGCCATAACCCACCACGCTGGCCCACTGCGGGTTGGTGGGTTACATCATTACAATGATGCAATAAGGCGAAAGAGCAAACAAGACTAAAAAGGTAGAAATTTTACAAGATTATGTTCTCATTTATCACTACTACCTGCTGAATATATAGAGAAGCATGGGCATCTATTCAAAATATTTATTTATTTATTTATTTATTTTAGGGAAATTTACAGACAAATATTTTAAATAAATAAAGTTATAAACAATCAGATGCTAATAAAAAATTTCCACATATAGCAGTAATATAGATATGAACAATTACTCACTTATAAATTAAGTACACAATTAGAAAAAATAAAAAAGGTAGTTTTCTAACACTTGCAATTGCTACAATAACACATTAAATTATGCTAAACTAACTAATTAAAGTATTGTTCACTTAAAATTCGATTAACTAATGAACAGCTAGTACAGAACAAGTCAAGGTCTTTAGATATTACTATATTATTAAAACTCCTAACTGCCCTTATAATAAATGTATTTTGGCGAAAATTAGTTCGAGCGGTTGGTGTATATAAAATAGGCCGTGGCCTTAATTACAGGTTAGTGCGTAGTGACAGCTTAGACAGAATCTCGCAACAGTCAATCGATCTATAAATATATAAACAATATCACAGTTCCGCCTTAGTGTCAATGGTAGAAAATGATAATGTTTGCAACGGCATTCGTAATCAATTAAGCGATGATGGGCCTTGTAATCTAAATATCTCAAAAATCTTTTTTGGATTGATTCAATACGAGACTTATAAATTTCATACTGAGGATTCCAAACTTGGCTAGCGTACTCCAGTTGACTCCTTACATACGTACAATATAATATTTTAAGCGATTTCAACGTGCAAAAGTCGGAAGATGTTCTCATTATGAATCCAAGCATTTTATTTGCTTGTTTAACTATGTTGTCAATGTGTTTATCGAATAATAGCTTATTATCGTGAATTATACCTAGATCTTTAATTTCGGTTACAAGAAAAACGGGACAGTTTTTCAGAATATATTTAGATCTTACAACATTAGTTTTGCGTGTAAAAATCATGTGGAAACATTTGGAGACATTCAAGTCCAACTTGTTGACAAGACAATATTGTTCAAATCTGTTTAAATCACCTTGTAGATCCCTTACATCGGGCTCAGAGTTAACATGTTTTAAAATTTTCATGTCGTCGGCAAATAAAATTATTTTAGAATTTAAAAAACAATCACTGACATCGTTAATAAAAATTGTAAATAAAAGTGGCCCTAAAAGTGAACCTTGTGGTACACCAGAAGTAATTTGGCTCCATTTTGATATGTACCCTTGGATTACTACGGCTTGACTCCTGTTGTCGATATATGAACATGTAACGTTGTATTTTTTTAACGTTGTCCTTGTTTATAAAATAATAAAAATTTTATAGCAAACTTATTGGTTTCGTTGATTTTAGTTCTGTAGTACCTAAATAGATGGCGCTAGCAGTCTCACGGGATAAGTAGAATTCGATTTTATCGATGCGTTTGGTCTTTCCGAAAACGTAGTGAGAATTTACCTAATAAAAATAAAGTTGATTCTTGGCTGTATGGTCCCTGACCGTAGCCTGTTCCTAGAAAAGAACGATAAAAACAATTTGACATTTGTGATGTCATCTGGAGGAGTGATGATTCATTTGTAATCGAGGTTTTGATTCGTCTCGAAACAGGATTTGAAAGTAGACAAGGGCGGAGCCCCAGGGCTACCGAGAATCCAAAGACATCGGCCCCGGAATGTAAAGGGTTAAAAAAAATGCCGATGTAAATTATTGGTAAGTTCTTTGCGGAGCATTCAAATCGTTTATTTTTTTATTGTCTTTTGGAAAAAACATGCCATGTGGTTTTACAGGGTGGAAAGGGGATTGTTGCATTGTCTGGAGATGAACGACCCGCAAAAGATGTAGAAGCGGGAACGGCAGACATCGGCAGTAAGTTCAACGATTTTCTAAATTTCCGATTTAAAATCTGCAAAATCATACCTTTCTGACCAGCCACATGTTTATTGTTCCAGATGGGTGTTTTTTAATTTTATTAATAGGATTTTTTACATTTTCTTTTAAGAAATGTTCTTTCTAACTCGTAGTTAGAACCTTTTGACTAGTTCCATTCTTAAAATGGTTCCTTGAAAGGTCTTGCACCTTATTTTGGTCAATTTTGGAAGAAATGTCTCGGTAATCTACCGAACTACCACCGGTCCCCGTGGATTGCTGACAACCTGATGGCAGTCACATGTGCAGCTCTAGCCAGGTAAAGGAGGGACCACCAGCGCTCTTCAGGTCAGTCTCCATATTCGTTCGGTGGACGCCTGGACCGTCACTCGAGGGTTTCCCTCCAGGCCGCCACCGTTCTGGATGCCGGGATCGTCTGGCAGGATGATGTTAGTTCACCGTAGAATTTAATATACCTAAATTATTAACATAAATAGCGTTTGAGATTTGGGATAATTTGATTGCAGTCGCGAATCAACATAAAGCGACCTTGAGAGTAAAAGTCTTTTGCATAACACCTAAATTGATGATGGAACTCCAATAAAGTTATTGCCTCGTAATAACTCATGCATGAGAATTATATTTAATTTAATTCGTGTAGGTAATTTTGTATCTAGACTAAACAGGGTAGAATTAACTCATAGATGTAAATCCTCTGATATCATCATAATATGATATGTAATAAATACCGTCGTTATTGCTAGACTATCCATGTATTAAGAATGAAATAAAAGAGTTTGGCTTTGAGACAAATTATCATCTTTGATTTCTTTCCCAGCATCATTTGAGTAAACAACAATTTACCTCACATTTACTTATTAGAAAAGCTACATTGTTTTTCCACCTCTAGGGAAAATACTAGTTTTCAATGGCGCCCACTATTGTGATCAAATTAATCCCAAATCTATAAAATTTTGTAAAATTTTGTTATTCATGCAATAGTTCTTAGTGAACGTAGAATTTGAAATTTAATTTTGTTCGGAGAAGTGTTAAAAGTTATGGTTGTGAACTTAAGAATGGTGTTTTGTAGTTTAAATTTGTAATAAACTAAATTATTTAGTAATCTTCTTGATGCGACAAACTTAAAAACATTTTTTATTAGGTTTTGTCTCATTAGTTCACAATCTATACTCCGTTCATGTTTTGTTATTTCAAATCACCGAAGAGTTGATTGTAGTTTCATTTTAAGAAAATAAAGGTTAAGTGTTTATTTTTAATTGAACCTTGTAAGGATAATTCCTTTTGGAGTAAGTCGAACGGTCGACTAACATTGTAAATGCAGTGAGATTGTTTTGGAAAATAAATTTTGTGAAATGTTTACATTAACATAAAAAATTTAACATTGTCAAACGATTTAAATTTAACATTAAATTAAGCATTTAGTGTTCATATAACAGGTGGTTATTATTAAAACAGTTTAAAATTTTTTTTTGAGTTTCATGAAGTAGGGTGACCATGAGTTGGTGAAAAAATTTAGGACATTTTTTTTCTGTGAAACTTTATTGGAGAATTTTATCACGAACAGTATTTTAAAACTAAAATAACAAAACCTTATTACCTTTTAACTAAGAATATTATTTTTTTACTTTTTCGTTTTCGAATTTTTTTTTTCTTTCTTTTACAAGATGAATTTGAACACAGTGCACCTTTATGCGCTGCATCGTGACGAGTTGTTTTATGAGGTTTCTATTCGTGGCGAAACACCTGAGGACACAGTCGTTAAATTAAGAAGACAGTTGAAAAGTTTGATCAACGACTTTAAGCCTGAAGATATCTTAGGCGATGACGACGCGCTTCCAGCGAAAGAGTTGCCGTCTATCGGCGATAAATTAAAAGACCTTCGGAAACGCATCGACGATTTTGAGTCCTCAGGTGAACGCAGTTTGTTGGTTCGGGCTAGGGCTTTATTCTGTCACTTGTGGTTCCGGTTAGATAGGGTGAATGCGGAGGCAGAGGCTGACGTTACGGTGAAGTCCAGTGTCAAAGAGGCTTTGAAGAAATTGCGTCAGCGTCTGGATTCGCAAGAATCTGGTTCTTCGTCACCACCAACAAATTTGAAAGCGACCGAACCTCAGGCGGCTGTGTCATCTCTATCCGCTTGTTCGGCGGACTCCAACGTCGCCAAGTGGAAGATACAGTTTGACGGCACGGCAGATCCTCGTAGTTTTTTAGAGTCAGTTGCTGAACATGCGGTTGCTTATAATGTTTCTGAAGAAAAGTTGTTTAGGTCTGCTTTTTCTTTATTTTCGAATCAGGGTCTCATCTGGTACCGAGGCGTCAAAGACCAAATCTCCTCTTGGCAAGACCTCAGTTCTTTGCTCTTGGAGGAGTTTGACATTGTCGACTATGATTATCGACTAATGGGGGAGATTCGGTCTAGGACCCAAGGTCAGGATGAACCTATTCATATTTATTTTTCGGTCATGAGTTGTTTGTTTTCACGACTGAAGAAATCTTTGTCCGAGGAAGAGAAAGTGGAAATATTACTGCACAATGTTAGGCCGATTTTTACGGAACAGCTGGCGTTACACCATTTTGAAACAGTAACGGATTTAAAGACGGTATGTCGTAAGTTAGAGGCTGCACGTCAGCGAACCAGTTTGTTTACTGAGCCACCCAAGACCTCGAGTTTGAATCCAGAATTAGTTTATAAGAGTAAGGGTAAGACAGCGGTTAGTGTTGTAGGGAACAAACCTACATCAAACTTCGGACAACCGAACAAGAACAACTTTGTTAGGACACCGGAAAATAAACCCAAACATTTCGATTCCAACAAAAAGGTCGGGTTTTGTAATAGGTGTAAAGTAAACACTCATACTCGAGCACAGTGTACGGCTGACGACAAAAGAGTGAAGTGCTTCAGTTGTGGTGAGCTCGGTTATACAAGTAGGTCGTGTCCGAAATGTAACGTAAAGCCAAAAAACTAATACGCGTAAACCGCGGCGAGACCACTTCAGAGAAGGTCGACTCTGAAGATTGGAGATATTGGCAAGGTTTAGTGGTTAAATATTTTGAATCACACGACGTCGCCCCGGTTTTGTTTGAACCACATTCTAGTGATGTACGGCCATATTTACATGTAAATTTATTGGATTTGATAATGTGTGGTCTTTTAGATTCAGGCGCAGCCGTATCTATAATTGGTAACGGAGCTCACGCACGATTGATAAGCGCGGGTTATCCGGTGGAATCTTCCACGGACTCTAAAGTAACCGTCGCTGATGGATCGGAGTGTGACACTATCGGTTTCATGACATTACCCATAACCTTTAATAAAGTTACAAAGATAATTCGATTTCATGTAATACCATCTATCGTCTCAAATATTATTTTAGGCGTAGATTTCTGGAAAGCTTTTAATTTAATGCCAGAGATATTTAGGAGCATTGCGTTCGTTAACTCACCTCCTGAGTTTTTGATAAATAATTCTAATTTGAATGGTCCGGTAACTTCCGTTCAATCTTTTCAGGATCTGTCCTTATACCAAAAGGAATTAGCGGATTCCATGATAGAAAGTTTTAAGAACATCTCTTTTGAACGTAAGGGGTTGGGTCGGACTACATTAATTCAGCACACGATCGAAACCGGCGATTCTCCTCCCATAAAGTGTCGACCATATCCGATGTCCCCGGAGAAGTTGTCTCAACTCCACAAGGAGTTGGACAGGATGTTGGAATTGGATGTGGTCACCAAAAGTGAGAGCCCGTGGAACAATCCTGTACTGATGGTTCCGAAGTCCGACGGTACCTGGCGTTTTTGTTTGGACTGCCGTAAGCTGAACGCTATCACCAAGGGTGACGCTTACGCCATTCCTTACATTCCGCAGATCCTGGACAGCCTGAAAAACGCTAAGTTTATCAGCAGCGTTGATTTTAAAGCTAGTTTCTGGCAGATCCCGTTAGAGGGGGCTGCTCAGGAGAAGACCAGTTTCACGGTCCCTGGACGAGGACTATTTAAGTTCAAAGTTATGCCTTTTGGACTCTGTGGCGCGCCCGCTAGACAGCAGAGACTGATGGATATGCTCTTCGGTCATCCATTTTGTAGCGACGTCACAAATGGCATGATTTTTTGCTACGTTGATGACGTAATCGTGGTGAGTGAGGATTACGAGACGCACCTTCTGTTGCTAAATAGGTTACAGGATCGCATTAAAAGTACAGCTTTGACCATCAACTTTGAGAAGAGCAAATTTTTTAGAAACTCTCTAAAGTATCTGGGTTATGTCGTGGATGAGTGTGGTCTGAGAACGGATCCGGATAAAGTGAGCGCGATACTGAATTTTCCAGTACCATCGAATCCTAAAGAGATAAAAATGTTTTTAGGAACGTGTTCGTGGTACCGTAGGTTTATAAGGAATTTTTCGACTATCGCTGCTCCTTTAAACGCCCTTACGAGCACCAAGATAAAATTTAAGTGGAGCTCGGAGGCAGACTCCGCTTTCAACGAGCTAAAAAACGCTCTTGTTTCGGCACCAGTTTTAGCCTGTCCTGATTTTGACCAACCTTTTACTGTACACTGTGACGCCTCGAGTTACGGAGTTGGCGGTATGTTGACACAGGTACAGAACGGAGAAGAGCACCCAATTGCTTATATCAGTAGGTCTCTTAATAAAAACGAGCGAAACTACAGTGCGACAGAGCGTGAAGCGTTGGCAGTGATTTATGCGGTTGAAAAGTTTGAACCTTATTTAGGGACACGCGAGTTCACTGTCGTAACGGATCACGCGTCGCTACAGTGGTTCCTTCGGCTCGAAAATCCTACTGGTCGTTTGGCACGATGGGGATGCCGGTTATCACAATACAACTTTAAGGTCGTGCATAGGAAGGGTAAGGACAACGTCGTGCCAGACGCGTTATCACGTCTTCTACCAGTCGAAGTGGTTGTAGGCGTCGACAATAGAGACGACTGGTACGACCGAATTTTTAAAGGTTGTCAAGGTAATCCGCAAAACTTTCCGAACTATCGAGTAGAAAAGGGCACGCTGTATCGGTTTAGCAAATCCAAGTATGGTTTGACTCAGGAGTTTGATTGGAAGGTGGTTGTGCCAAAAGGACAGCGAGCAAGAGTTATTGCAGATCACCACGAGCCACCCACGTTCGGACATTTCGGCGTGTTTAAAACTCACAGGAAAATTTCCCTGCAGTTTTACTGGCCAGGAATGTACCGTGACGTGGTGGCATTCGTGAAAAACTGCAACACTTGCGCCGCGTACAAGCACTCCACTCGACTAACTCCAGGTCTTATGGGTCAACCGAAACAATGCTATAGGCCGTTCCAAGTCCTCTCGGTAGATTTGGTGGGACCCTTGCCTAAGTCACGCTCGGGTTTTGTACATCTTTTAGTGGTAACCTGCTGTTTCTCCAAGTATACGATGCTTTTTCCTTTGCGTCGCGCGACTAGTGCTTTAGTGGCTAAGGCGTTTGAACATTTTGTTCTTTTAACACATGGGGTTCCTGAAACCGTAATTACCGATAATGGGGTTCAATTTACGGGATCGGAATTTCGTGAGCTATTAGAGCGTTATAGTATCCCCAGGGTACATTATGGCCCAAGATACACGCCACAAGTCAACCTAGTCGAACGCTACAATAAAACTGTCATGACAGCAGTTTCATCTTATGTCAAGGACGATCATAGGACTTGGGACGTGAATCTGTATAAGATACAGTTCGCGTTAAATAGCGCGGTAAATGAGTGCACAGGGTTTTCGCCATTCTTTTTAGCGCATGGTAGGGAGCCAATTATAAATGGTTCATTTTATAAAAAGTCCCAAGAAGGTGACTATGAAGTAACGATGCCTAGAGAGGAATATGCGGGGGAGCTCGGTATTTTAAGAGAGGTCTTTGAAAAGGTCCGAGAAAAGATCCTTAAAGCGCATCAGACAAATGCGAAATATTACAACACCCGCAGACGACCAATGACCATAAAGGTAGGTCAGGAAGTGTGGAAGCAAACATTTGTCCAAAGCGATGCTGCGAAATACAAAGCCTCAAAACTGGCGCCGAAGTTTGAGAAGTGCATAGTGGCTAAAATTCGTTCCCCTCTAGTTTATGAGTTGGTGTCACTAGACGGGAAACCACTAGGTGCTTGGCATATTTCAAAAATAAAGGTACGTTACTAACCTGCCATGCCGTAGGACACTTTTGTGTGTCGGTGTCTCGTTTGGGACCCGGCGATGCCAAGGCGAACCTTAGGTTTAGTTTAGTTTTAAGTTTCTAGTGCACGAAAGGCAACGCGCCTTTTAGGTTTTTTTTTTGCGTTTAGATGTTTTCGTAAAAACATAAGTACAACTTCGAATGTAAGTTTGCGTTTAACAACCCGAGGGTTTTCCCGTAGACGGTTGCGTTTGTTACCAACCTGAGCTGACATTGCGTTGACGGTTGAGTAATATATATTTTGTTTTTCAACTCGAGCGGCTTTACTCCGCGAAGACGGTTGTTGTTTTGTTAACCAACTCGAGCTGAAATTGCGTTGACGGTTGCGTAAAAACAAAACATGTGCTTCTCACCACTCGAGGGTTTACCCCGAAGACGGTTGGTTAGTTTAATTAATATTGGTAAGCCAATAATAATTTTCTTAGGATAAAATTTTTTTTTATCCTGAAATTTTCATAAAGTAGGGAGTTACGAGTGTCTCTTATAAAAACTCTGGGGTTAGTGTCAGGAGTGGCGAAAGTAAATAAACTGGTTCGCTACATTAGGTCAGATGATGAATGTCAGATAAGATTTAAAAGGGATTTCGATAGTTGAGGGGGAAAAGTAGAAGAATGAAAGTAGTATGTAAGTGTTAAAACTGTATAAATACGCATATCCGGACGGTTAATTAACTTTAGTCCTGAAGTTAGAGGGGTGGGGGTTTGAAGATCTGGAATTGGTTTAACTTAGGTGGATTGGAACTTTATTTTTCAGTTGGTTTAGTTAGAATTTTGATAAGGCTACTGTGGTAGGGTGTTTACTGGTAATTTGTTTACCCACCATGCCGTAGTTTGTTTTGGTGGTGGTTTTATCAGGTTATGGTGATTTTCTTTTTGGGTAAGTACGTTGTTCACTCACCATGCCGTAGGCCACGAAGGTGGGTCGGTGTCTCTTCGGAGCTCCGGCTATGCCAAGGCAAAATCCTTTAGGTTAAGTTTTTTGTCTCATTTCCAAGATTTTTTTTTAAATGAGTTCTGTTTTGTTTCGACGGGGGTTCGTTTAATTGATATGATCAATGTTGGTACACTCCTTAGGTAGGGTTTTCTTTAGTGACGCTGAGGGCAGCGTAGTTTCTCACTACGCTCGGAACTTTCGTTGGAGGGGGTGTATTGTAACGTTGTATTTTTTTAACGTTGTCCTTGTTTATAAAATAATAAAAATTTTATAGCAAACTTATTGGTTTCGTTGATTTTAGTTCTGTAGTACCTAAATAGATGGCGCTAGCAGTCTCACGGGATAAGTAGAATTCGATTTTATCGATGCGTTTGGTCTTTCCGAAAACGTAGTGAGAATTTACCTAATAAAAATAAAGTTGATTCTTGGCTGTATGGTCCCTGACCGTAGCCTGTTCCTAGAAAAGAACGATAAAAACAATTTGACATTTGTGATGTCATCTGGAGGAGTGATGATTCATTTGTAATCGAGGTTTTGATTCGTCTCGAAACAGGATTTGAAAGTAGACAAGGGCGGAGCCCCAGGGCTACCGAGAATCCAAAGACATCGGCCCCGGAATGTAAAGGGTTAAAAAAAATGCCGATGTAAATTATTGGTAAGTTCTTTGCGGAGCATTCAAATCGTTTATTTTTTTATTGTCTTTTGGAAAAAACATGCCATGTGGTTTTACAGGGTGGAAAGGGGATTGTTGCATTGTCTGGAGATGAACGACCCGCAAAAGATGTAGAAGCGGGAACGGCAGACATCGGCAGTAAGTTCAACGATTTTCTAAATTTCCGATTTAAAATCTGCAAAATCATACCTTTCTGACCAGCCACATGTTTATTGTTCCAGATGGGTGTTTTTTAATTTTATTAATAGGATTTTTTACATTTTCTTTTAAGAAATGTTCTTTCTAACTCGTAGTTAGAACCTTTTGACTAGTTCCATTCTTAAAATGGTTCCTTGAAAGGTCTTGCACCTTATTTTGGTCAATTTTGGAAGAAATGTCTCGGTAATCTACCGAACTACCACCGGTCCCCGTGGATTGCTGACAACCTGATGGCAGTCACATGTGCAGCTCTAGCCAGGTAAAGGAGGGACCACCAGCGCTCTTCAGGTCAGTCTCCATATTCGTTCGGTGGACGCCTGGACCGTCACTCGAGGGTTTCCCTCCAGGCCGCCACCGTTCTGGATGCCGGGATCGTCTGGCAGGATGATGTTAGTTCACCGTAGAATTTAATATACCTAAATTATTAACATAAATAGCGTTTGAGATTTGGGATAATTTGATTGCAGTCGCGAATCAACATAAAGCGACCTTGAGAGTAAAAGTCTTTTGCATAACACCTAAATTGATGATGGAACTCCAATAAAGTTATTGCCTCGTAATAACTCATGCATGAGAATTATATTTAATTTAATTCGTGTAGGTAATTTTGTATCTAGACTAAACAGGGTAGAATTAACTCATAGATGTAAATCCTCTGATATCATCATAATATGATATGTAATAAATACCGTCGTTATTGCTAGACTATCCATGTATTAAGAATGAAATAAAAGAGTTTGGCTTTGAGACAAATTATCATCTTTGATTTCTTTCCCAGCATCATTTGAGTAAACAACAATTTACCTCACATTTACTTATTAGAAAAGCTACATTGTTTTTCCACCTCTAGGGAAAATACTAGTTTTCAAACAGAACCAACGATATAAATCCCCGTGAATACCTGCAGCTACAAGCTTAGTCATAAGTACACAGTGATTGATACGATCAAAACATTTGCGATAATCGGTGTAAATGACATCGACTTGAGCTAAGTCGATAAATATAGGGGGTATGAGATCAGGATCACCAGATTTCGACAAATCAAGTCCCTTGATCAACCTAAGTACTACAGTTGCTGAAATCTCAACCGAGGCTATACTACAAGTACTTAAGGCTTCATCATGAGATATCGCAGAGGTATTGTTTAAATTCTCTGATAAAAATGTGGAATGAAAATAGTTAGAGAACAGATTACTAATCTCGCTACCAGAATCCGCTTGCATGTCTTTGTACCTCATCATATTAGGCATGCCACCAGAAGAACTTTTATTTTTAATGTATGACCAGAATGTTTTTGGGTTTTCTACTAAAGATGATTAAATTTTCGCAATATAGGCATCAAAACATGTTTTTTTCCAATTTTACTGCTCTTTGGCGTAATAAACTAAATGATTGATAATCTGAAAGGTTGCCATAGGTCTTATATTTAATGTGAAATTTGGATTTTTCCCTCAGTATTTTAATAAGAGACGAGTTATACCAGGGGGGGTAGTGACTAGATTTTATTGATTTTTGAGGTATATCCCTGACTTCATATAATTTATTATAAAACAATAAAACAGCTTGCTCTAAGGGTATAGATTTCAAAATAGTGTGCCAATCGATTGCATCTAGATCTAAACAAATCTTTGAGTAGTCGCCACGATTAAATAAGTATTTTGAAACAAATCTACTTTCCAGAGTCTGAACTTTAAGAAAACTAACTATAATATCTAATGATTTATGGTGGGCGTCTTCTGGTACAAGAGGAGCTTCCGAGGCACTGACGCGCATACTTTTGTTTGAAAGAACTAAGTCTAGAATCCGATTATTCATATTAAGTTCACCATTATACTGTCTCAGACCACAGGAACATAACATATCCAAAAACTCGGTGATGTGCTCACTACTTGCGGTAGCAAATGGTATTAACTCGGATCTGTTCATACTTTTAACCCAGGTGACATTGTCGCACAAATTGAAATCACCCAAAATTATAAATTTATCTAAGGGATGTGACATCATCGTATCAAACAGTCTGTTTAAAAAGTTATGTACACACATCAAAAGTGTCTAGGGATCAACATATATTTTTGCAATAACTTTTCTCCTGATTGATATTAATTAAAATTTTCTCTATGGATTCATCAAATAAAGTGTTTTCGTTTGTCTACAGTAACGATAAACCAAGTCACCTTTGCATTAATAAAGAAATTTGCCATTTTCCTAATAAAGGGATTTTTGACATTTGAACCACTAACATTAAAGTTCGAAAAAAATACTGAAATAACAGTTTTCTTTAAAATTTTATTGGGGAACTTAAACAATTAATAATCCGTGTTTCTACCGCGAACACTAACAACACAAGAACATCGGTTTGGCATACTCAAAATGAGTTCATCCAAATCACGCTGTGGAATGGCCGCCCATGTTCGTTGCAACAACAAAAAAAGGTCTTCTTGCGACTGGATACCCTCCATATTCGGCAGAGCTCTTCTCTGTAGCATATCCCATGCATGCTCAATCGGGTTCAAGTCTGGCGACTGAGCAGGCCAGGGCATGACATTGATGTTAGCTGCGGCGAGAGTCTGTCTTACAACTCTTGCGGTGTGCGGTCGTGCATTATCATGCATTAACTGAAATAAGGGACCGATTTGCACTTGTAGAGGAACGATGACGTCTGATACAATCGTCTCAGCATAAATTTGAGCGTTGAGGTTGCCTCTGATCCAAATAACTCAGTTCTTCCGCCGATCCAAATACCCGCCCATACCATGATGGTTCCACCACTATAAGGATGGACTTCCTGGCAGAATTTTAATCGCTGTTGGCGTCCAGGGGTTCTCCAGTGTCGTATACGTCTTGTATCCGGTCTCATACCAAAACGAGACTCATCAGAAAAGCACACGAAACGCCATTGTTCTTCTGCCCAATTTCTGTGTTCAAGAGCCCATTGATATCGAATCCTACGATTGTGCATTGCTATAGGTGGTACCCTTAGCGGTCTTCGGGAATGAAGGTTCACTTCATGCAAGCGGTTTCTGACTGTTTGGTCGCTAATTAAGTTCCCTGAAGAGTGATGAAGCCTCACGGCTAACATCATGGCGGTTATTGTTGGAGCTCTTCGAGTTGTGATTTGAATGTATCGGTCTTGTCTCCGTGTGGTGCAGCGATACCGTCCTCCATGGCGCTCAGCCACGGTACCAGTGCTTCGGTAACGTGTCCAAAGTCGACTGATAACACTCTGACTTGTATTCAGAGCTAAAGCCACAGTACGTTGCCGGGAACCAGCTTCTATCATTCCCACGGCTCTGAGCATTTCTTCCCTGCTTAAATGACGTCGCCGCTCTATAATAACTTTGGTTTTAATCAGTAGTAGGGAAACAGTAGCACTAATAATGTCTTCAATGCGTTGTATGTTTTTATAGGGAAAATATTGACAGCTGATTTTCATCTTTTACTAGAAATTGATTGAAAGTTCCTGTTTCAAATTATGAAATGCACCAAAAAGGATCCATATAAATTTATAAAATCATAAATTTATTACAAAGCCACATCTCAATCTCAAGAAATCCGCATAAAAATGCTTGATCCCTAGACACTTTTGATGTGTGTAGTTGCATCTTATAGGAATAGCCCATAGACTCATCACATAAGTAGATAGTGCATATGTGAACTTTGTATGAGACGCGGGGTTGGTCGGTATGAACCGTGATGGTGACCCATATATCTTCAGCCGTGCTACGCCAATCACATCTTTCTACATCTAACAGATCGCGCCTCACTGCTAAAAGTACCCCTCCACCCTTAGATTGTCGCGTCCGAGAATAGTTGCGGTCACGTCTCCATACCAAGTAACGACTATCAAAAAATTCTTTATCTATGATACCATCAGTGAGCCATGTCTCCGTGATCGATATAATATCATATCAATATCAAAATATTACGCAAGAAGTCACTAGTTTTAGTACGTAAGCCCCCTGTATTCTGATACTATATATTTAAAGAAAGCTCTTTTGAAACAAGAATAACAATGTAATAGTTAAATTAGAATGTGTCCCACATTTAACCTTAATAAAAGTGTAAAAAAGTTTAAAAAGTACAAAACACAAGATCTTAATATAAGAAAAGAATAATAATTGTTTACCCATCATCAACTCATTATTGTATTTGAATATTGAGAGATAACGAAATAAAGGCGGAACACCTGTGCGGCTCATTAAAATTATTAGTGTAATTGCAAAACTATTCTTTAACCCGTTAGTACCACGGTCGGATTTAGTGTGTGTGATTGCATAAAAGGCACACAAAAGGTTTATTCGAACTAACCAGAAAAAATTTCTATTGAAATTGCGAGTAAACAACAACAAGCGATTCTCAAACTTCTGTAGCGACTATTGTTAACATTTAAAAATGCAGAATGAAATGTGATACACTTTAGTACAGTGTAGTTCAGTGAAAAAACACTTAATAATTGTTCGTTATTTTGGCAAGATCTTTTTCTGTTTTCAGCAGGATCACTGGTGCAGTATCTTCCAATCGCGCGTAGATCCTGCAGTGTTTCACCCACACGTATTGAAACCCCTTCTCAGCGGCTAATTTCTTTACTTTATTAAGAAGTATCTTATTACGAACAGTCAAGTGGTCATTTATAAAAATTCGCTGACCGCCTTGGAAACCCAGCATGGAAGGCATGATCGGATGATATTGCCCCACATTCTACAGAACTAGACTATTTCAAAACATATTTTGTACGTCAATGGTACCTTAAGCTAGACAATTTAATAAGTTGTGCCAATAGTAAACACAGAACCACAAACCCTGTGGAAGGATTCTACAGAAGACTAAACTCAAAGATCCCTCGTTCACCAAACATATTTATGTTTATTAAATGCCTAATTAAAGAACATAAGCTTTGTGACTTTATACCTAATCAAAAGCACTTTGTTCGACCCTGATAAAAATGTAGGCATAACAGAAATATAATTTTTGATAATAAGTATAAAAAAACTTCTACGTATTCTACTAATTGTAAACATTACGCCTGCGAATGGTAACTGCCATACATAACTGCATAAGTTTTACTTATTTGTATACCCAAGTGTATTTGATTTTAATTAAGAGATAAACCACGAAAAGATGGCACGCCCCTCCACAATTTGTTTTGAATGGGTGTGTGCAATGTGCATATACGTCACATTGTACAGTAAAGCAAAGTAAACAGTTAAGTAAAGTACTAACTGCTGAAAAGATGCAACCATGTACCAAAAAGATGGTTATTGTTATGGATAAAACATCTTGTCACAATACTTTAGCGAAGAAAACACCTACTTCAAATAGCAATAAACCAGAAACGCATAAATGGCTAAAACTAAAAATATACCTATTGACGAATCCATGAAAAAAAACGATCTTTACGATATCACTATAGAACAAATATGACAAAAGGGAGCAAAGTAAACAGTTAAGTAAAGTACTAACTGCTGAAAAGATGCAACCATGTACCAAAAATATGGTTATTGTTATGGATAAAGCATCTTGTCACCATACTTTAGCGAAGAAAACACCTACTTCAAATAGCAATAAACCAGAAACGCAAAAATGGCTAAAAATAAAAATATACCTATTGACGAATCCATGAAAAAGATCGATCTTTACGATATCATTATAAGGAACAAATATGACAAAAGGGCGTTTGCTATTGGCCTGATTGCAAAACAGTACGAGTGATTTTTTACAAATTTTAACTAAAAAAACAAAAACTGTCTATTTATTTAACTTTATTATAAATAACAGCAACACTACAAAGAAGAAATATAATTAAGCAACCATGCCGTATGTGAATGATAATTACATAATTTCGAATTAATTTTGATTTGTGTGCTGACAGCTCGCTCGCTGACACTAAGTAACAAATTTCAAATTATCATCGATTTATTGCTCGACTCAAAGCTCAACCACTCATAAAAGGACCGCTCGATGAGGCGGGCATGTGTCAGTCATACAAAAAATGTCAAGTGGTCCCATACTGATAAATTAGTGACTTAAGTTGACTCAACCTATCGAGCGACAGATCCATGTTTTTGTTTATGTTCGGTCTACAGTTGCTTTAGTACAGAATTCACACATCTACATTGAACACCGATGCATTGTAAATATTATTACGCACACACTTAACCATGTGACAAAATTATGTGGTTGATCTCTAAATATATAAAATATAACAAAAGTTGTCTTGTAATGTGTGTCCAAATATATGATAAGATTCCTAACGAAATGAAAGAACTGGGTTGACTTTTGTTTAAAAAAAGATTACTTAAATGGCTGAATGAAAATAACGTTTTATACTGTTAAAGAATTTTTTGACAAGTAGTTCTATATATTGACATTTATACTAAACTTTGGTTGAACATTGTAAAGTGTAGATAATTAAATTATTTGACTAATTCGAGTAATAAAAGATTGACATTGTTACTATTTGACATGCTATTTTAATAGTGAGACATGAGCACTTTTGTTTATTTTTATGTAACCACCATTTTATACCGTGTTTCCTGCAAATAAATGATTATGTTATGTTTATTGATTATGAATAAGACATTAGTACTTAGTACTAAATTAGACGTTAGTACACAAGTATTAGACTTGTATAATAAACATTACAATTTAGTAAGTACACTAACTTTTATTATTTGACTTGGACCTTTTTGGACCCTTTGGAATGTAATTTTAATACTTTGGACTATTAGTAACTTTGGACATTTTAGCCAGGCTTTCCACTCCGATCAACTAAACCGATAAACTAAAACGGATCCCCGCCTTCCCCACCACAAAACCAAGCCGCACTACCAACTATTTTTTGTTCCCAACGAATCAACCATTTAGTTGATCCAATAGGAACATTTATTATTTTGCTTGTTTGTTTCTATCTAAACAACTTAATCAAAATAAAAAAAAATCTTTTTTTATATTTTCTCTTCTGATGAATCCGATATTGTCGGCTGTATTCGTCATTCTTTAACGTTTAATTTTACGTTGTATTGCCTTAAAGAGGTCATTGAAAAAAACATTTCGGCGGTTTAGGGCCACTAATAAAAATGACCACTTTTATAATGACCATTGCTTATAATGCCCACATAGTAAAATGCCCTCTTCAAGTAATACCTACTTCTAATATTGCCCACTATGTAAAACAACCATTTCTGGAAATGACCACTTTATAAAATGATCACAGCTTTAATTGTCCATTTACAGAAATGTCTATTTTTTAATTTACCACTTTTGAAATTGCCCAGTTTTTGAATTGATTACTTCTGGTAAACACCACGAGGGCCATCGTTCGCTGTCCATGTTACCCTATAAATTCCTCAAAGCAAGATTAAATCACAATTTCTGTCTCACACAGCATCTCGAAACAAATAACGGTTAGTTTGCATTGTTTACATATGTTCTATTTCGGCTTTGGTTAGTCATTATTATTGCTATTATAAGGTAGAAAATCAAATGTTCTAATAATATTTTAATCAGAAAATCGAAACGGAATACAACGACATATGCGTGCTGCCCATAGTGAGAATCCACCTCCAGGAATTATGCAGTCCATTCACACAACATGCCTAGAAGATTCTTATGGATCTCCATTTTTTAATGGAATTAGATCCAGGACAAATATTTGGCAAAAGTGATGGGAAAAAGTGTAAGTAGAAGAACACTGTAAGTAGAAGATTTATTCATAAATTAGCCGAAGAAATAGAACATCTTGTTAAATCAGACTATCCCTTTGAACGCCTTTTGATTTACGTTGCTGTCATGTTACAAAGAGATAAGAATGTTAAACAAGCAAAAGATATAACAAGATTACTTGACCGACGCCAAAATTTATGGACTGAAGAAAATTTCGATATACTAATAACCGAAGCTATCAAAGCAGACCACTCTCTCCGTAACTCTTACAATAAAAAAAATTACAATGATAATAAGGACTATGTCACAAAAACTTCACACGACTCATACAGAGAGGAAAAACACGCAAAGCCCTAAATTGGTTATTGACAAAAGATACAACCAAAATCCTTAAACCTGAAGATGAAATTGACGTAACAGGAAAAACAGTCATGGATGTATTGCATGAAAAGCACCCCCTCGGATTTAATCCTGATTCAAATCTATTTACATTACCTGACGGCCTCTTCGAATTGACTCCACTGCTAGAAGTAGACATAACTAGTAAACATGTGGGGAATCAATTGCGAGGAAATTACATGGCGGTGGAGTCCCAACAGGCACTACATCAGAAAATTGGAAAGATTATTTGTTACGATTTGGTGAAGCAAGCTTGCATTTGAGAACTGCAGTAGCACAATTAAAAATGCATTTAAACAACAATTTTGTACCATGGTGCCAAATACAGGCCCTTATGTCAAGTCGACTCATAGCCCTTGACAAATGCCCAGGTGTGAGACCGATTGGCATTGGTGAATGCCTACGTAGGATCCTATCCAAATGCATGATATTAGTCACCGGTTCTGAGGTCACCGAAGCCTGTGCTCAATCACAACTCTGCAGTGGACTAAGCAGCGGTATTGAAGGTGCTATACATACAATGAATAACCTTTTCCAAAAAGAATGTCAACCAGGCTCTAACTGGGGAATGCTACTCGTCGATGCAAATAATGCTTTCAATTCTATGAATAGACAATTAGCTCTCTGGCAAGCAAGAATATATTGGCCACATTGTGCTCGATTCCTTTATAACACATACAATGGTCACGCAGAATTTGTAATACGTGATTCCGAAATGAGATTATATAGCAAAGAAGGAGTAACCCAAGGCGATCCACTTGCCATGCCATTGTATGCTCTTGCAACATTACCCATAATAAACAAACTAAAAACAGAACAAGCAACAACCCAATGCTGGTATGCAGATGACTCTTCCGCCCAAGGCAAATTCAAAAGCTTACGTCAATGGTGGGATAAAATGAGTAAAATAGGCCCAGCATACGGTTACTTTCCTCAAGACAAAAAATCATACCTAATAATTTCAGAAAACGACAAACAAACAGCCCAACAGATTTTCAAGGGGACTAACATATCCATCATAACTGGATCACGCTTCTTTGGTAGTCATATTGGTGAAGGAAAAGAAAATTTTGTAAATATGAAAATAAAAAAACTGGATATCAGCAATAGAAAAACTTTCACTTATCTGTAAAGACTCACCCCAAGCTGCCTACACTGCTCTTACTAAAGCAGCTCAACTCCAATGGTCATTCCTATTAAGAGTCTTAGACAATGCAAACCAATTCTTCGAACCACTAACAAACACTGCGTACAATTTTTTTACCAACTCTGCTAGGAGGTGATATCTCACCCTTGGAAGCTGACTTATTCTCTCTACCCGTTCAGAAAAGTGGTCTAGCAATTTCCGCTCTATCAAAAATGACAAATATAAACTATACATATTCAAAAAAAGGTTGTTCAGTCCTCTCAAGTGCTTTGATGGATAATACACATATGGACCTTACTCAACATCATAAATCCCTTAAAGATGCACAGAAAGAAAGCCGCAAAGAGAAAGACACTCTCGATGACGAACTCTTGGATACCGTCTTGCTCAAACTCTCCCCAATCATGAAAAGAGCGATCGAACGATCAATTTCGACAAAAATGAAAACAAAATCCTCCAACTGGCTATCTATCATACCAACTAAGAAAGACCATTTCGATCTATCGCCATCAGAGTTCAGGGACGCACTTGCATTACGTTATCACAGATTACCAGTCTCAATGCCAAAATCATGTGATGGCTGTGGCTGCGATGAATTCAACGTTGATCATGCTCTATGTTGTAAAAAGAGTGGTCTGATAACACGTCGTCCTAATGAAATTAGAGATTTATTCTGTGACTTATGTCAACACGCATGGGGAAACGTAGTCAAAGAACCCATCATCTCTGAAGGTGACTGCGGACTACGTGGAGATTTTTCTTGCCGTAGCGTTTGGGATGCTCAGAGGGAGGCGTTGTTTGATATCCGTGTCGTTGACACTGTATTAAAATCTGCCGAAGAAGAAAAAATAAGGAAATACTCAAACGACAAACGGAAATGCGACATTCACCCCCCTTGTTACATCTGTTGGCGGAGTCTTCGCCCCACAAATGTCTTCCTTTGTAAATCATCTTGGAGCTGCAATCGCTGACCGCTGGAATAGATCTTTTGGCGTAGTGATGGGATGGCTAAGATCAAGAATCATCATCTCTATAATACGTGCCACCAGCATGTGCATTTTTGGCACAAGGCATAAATTTAAACCAATAGCTAAGTTATTCGGCTTCGATGATGGAGCAGCCCTACCGAGACAAGACTGCTGTGGATGCGGCCAACAAACTGAGAAGATGACGATTACAATAAATTCGTTATTTCGGTTATAGCTTTATTAATAAATTATGTAATAACTTTATTTAAAACGAAATAAAAAAGTTTAATAATAAACATATACTGTACTTAGATATCTATTACAAGTATTTATTATGCAAGCCACTTAGTCTTTGTTGTTTTTTATTTAAAGTGACATTGTCATTATAATTTTTATAGAAAGACTGCCAATAGGCAGCATGGTCTCAGACCTTAGACTGTTCCGCCAGGAAATAATTAAAAAAAAAAAGACTGCCAAGATTAAATTTCTTTAGGTACTGCAAAATGGTCGGACAATTAATTTTCGCATTGAACCAAAAAGGAAAAGATACTGTACTATTCGATAAGTACAGGTACAGTTTAAGTCTACGAAACCAAAACGGTACATCCCGCTGGAGATACATTCATAGAAACGACTGCAGCTCTACTACACACATCAAAAGTGTCTAGGGATCAAGCATTTTTATGCGGATTTCTTGAGATTGAGATGTGGCTTTGTAATAAATTTATGATTTTATAAATTTATATGGATCCTTTTTGGTGCATTTCATAATTTGGAACAGGAACTTTCAATCAATTTCTAGTAAAAGATGAAAATCAGCTGTCAATATTTTCCCTATAAAGACATACAACGCATTGAAGACATTATTAGTGCTACTGTTTCCCTACTACTGATTAAAACCAACGTTATTATGGAGCGGCGACGTCATTTAAGCAGGGAAGAAATGCTCAGAGCCGTGGGAATGATAGAAGCTGGTTCCCGGCAACGTACTGTGGCTTTAGCTCTGAATACAAGTCAGAGTGTTATCAGTCGACTTTGAACACGTTACCGAAGCACTGGTACCGTGGCTGAGCGCCATGGAGGACGGTATCGCTGCACCACACGGAGACAAGACCGATACATTCAAATCACAACTCGAAGAGCTCCAACAATAACCGCCATGATGTTAGCCGTGAGGCTTCATCACTCTTCAGGGAACTTAATTAGCAACCAAACAGTCAGAAACCGCTTGCATGAAGTGAACCTTCATTCCCGAAGACCGCTAAGGGTACCACCTATAGCAATGCACAATCGTAGGATTCGATATCAATGGGCTCTTGAACACAGAAATTGGGCAGAAGAACAATGGCGTTTCGTGTGCTTTTCTGCTGAGTCTCGTTTTGGTATGAGACCGGATACAAGACGTATACGACACTGGAGAACCCCTGGACGCCAACAGCGATTCAAATCCTGCCAGGAAGTCCATCCTTATAGTGGTGGAACCATCATGGTATGGGCGGGTATTTGGATCGGCGGAAGAACTGAGTTGATTTGGATCAGAGGCAACCTCAACGCTCAAATTTATGCTGAGACGATTGTATCAGACGTCATCGTTCCTCTACAAGTGCAAATCGGTCCCTTATTTCAGTTAATGCATGATAATGCACGACCGCACACCGCAAGAGTTGTAAGACAGACTCTCGCCGCAGCTAACATCAATGTTATGCCCTGGCCTGCTCAGTCGCCAGACTTGAACCCGATTGAGCATGCATGGGATATGCTATAGAGAAGAGCTTTGCCGAATATGGAGGGTATCCAGTCGCAAGAAGACCTTTTTTTGTTGTTGCAACGAACATGGGCGGCCATTCCACAGCGTGATTTGGATGAACTCATTTTGAGTATGCCAAACCGATGTTCTTGTGTTGTTAGTGTTCGCGGTAGAAACACGGATTATTAATTGTTTAAGTTACCCAATAAAATTTTAAAGAAAACTGTTATTTCAGTCTTTTTTTCGAACTTTAATGTTAGTGGTTCAAATGTCAAAAATCCCTTTATTAGGAAAATGGCAAATTTCTTTATTAATGCAAAGGTGACTTGGTTTATCGTTACTGTCGACAAACGAAAACACTTTATTTGATGAATCCTTAAAGAAAATTTTAATTAATATCAATCAGGAGAAAAGTTATTGCAAAAATATATGTTGATCCCTAGACACTTTTGATGTGTGTATTACCATAAATAATAATCGGACTAAAATTCTTTTATCTTCTCCCCATACGTGTATGCCAGAAAAAGTTGACAATGATGTTTTTATTGCTGTTAATGTGTGTAAAGAAAAAGTGTTCCGTAATTTCGAGTCAGTCGAAAAAATTTTTAAGAAGTTTTTAAAGCTGAAGAAAAACTGCAACACAAGAGATATCAACGAAATTCCGGAATTTTCATCAAAAAAAGATAGTCTGTACGCAGCGAGAAAATTTTTTTTAGAAACTAGAAGTCTAAATTACAAAACGGTCGCAGATGTCCATGTACCAAGAAAGCTGGGAAAAAGTTTCGTGGTATGCGAAGATGGGACTACCGACAAAATTATAATATTCAGTTCCACAACGTCCCGGATGTACTTAAATAATGCAGACCTGGAAATCAACACCAAACAGTTCTTCGGAGATGGAACATTTCATTGCGTACCTCACCCATTCTACCAATTGTACTCAATACATGTAGACGTTGGCTCAAATGAAAAAAGTTCAAACATTGTTCAGGTTATTTTTGGACTGCTTCTGGATAAAACACAAACAACTTATGTTCGATTTTTTCAATTAAAAAAAGATAAATTGCCAGTGTGTATAATGAATTTCAAATGCGATTTTGAATCGGCGGTGATGAATGCGATTACAGAAGTATTTTTATAATGCAAAATTTCCGGTTGTTTTTACCACTACAACAAAGCGATATGGTGAAAAGTTAAGAATCTGTTTAAATGAGTCAAAAGAAGACGGAAAAATGGTAAGAATGGTATCTTATCTGCCCTTATTACCGAAAAGATTTATTTAAGAAACATGGCATTTTATAATGAACTCGGCTGAAGTTACAGACAATGTTTCTAAATTTAAAGGTTATTTTGATAGACAGTGATTTCCCATTATAAAGGACAACGATCTAAACTGTGTATTCGAGCTATATAGAACTACCAATCCTGTCGAGGGTTTTCATCATCGAGTCAACGAGAGATTTGGGAAGAAGAAACCGACCTCCTTCAAACTCTTCTGGGATTTAAAAAAAGAAGCAGTCCACTAGGATCATAGAATAATGAAGTCATATTTTAGGATGCTCAAAAAGAACAGACGGAAGCGTCTCATTCGTCTTGATGCTTTTCTTAAAGAACTTGTGCAGGACGTAATAACTGAAAAGATTTCCCCAATCGCATTCCTTATAAAAGTGATTTTACAAAAAAAACACAAAAGTGAAAATCTTGATATTAACTTTTTGGTTGTAATGGATTTTATGTTGTTTGTGTTAGTCTAGTTGGTAATAGGTGTCCGTTTAATTTAAAGTTAAGGCGAGAGTGTACTGACCGATTTGTAGAAATAGCGTTTTGGTATTCTATCGAAAGTTGTGGTTCCGAACCAGTGACACTACGTAATGATTTACGTAGTGTCACTGGTTTGAATTTCTGGTCTGCCTGAGACCACCTCAATTTATGTTAAGAAGTTTGTTATTGTGGCCCTAAACCGCCGAAATGAAATAAACGAATAAAAATGGAAAATGAAATGAAAATGAAAAAAGAAATGCCCTCTTTATTTTAATGTAGGTTTACACGTGGTTCACACCAACGCTTTCCAACCTTTTTCAGTATCTTTAGCATAACATGTAAATAGGCATTACCAGAAGTAGTCAAGCCAAGAACCCGGCATTTTTTAAACATCCGTTTCTAGAAGCAGACGTTTCAGAAAGTAGTAATTTCCATAAATGGTGGTTTTATAAAGTGGGTAATGCAAAAAATGGGTCTTTTTAAAAGTAGACAATTTATGTAGCAGACATTTTGTGTCGTAGACTTTTCGAGTTATGGGTATTATGAGCAATGGCCATTTTATGAAGTGGTCATTTTTATTTGTGGCCCTAAACCGCCGAAATGGAAAAAAATGGTTGCAAAGTCATTCTGTATGAAAATTATCTCATATGATAATTATCATTATAATTATAAAATGTGTGAGATGGATTCAGACAAAAAAAATATCTTGAGTTTATTTTTTAAAATAAAAATTGATGCTAAAGGAACAAAAAGGAAAAAAACTTTTGTGAAAAATGTATCTAATCAACTAGTTGATTCCATAGGAACATATGCCTGAATCGACTTCCACGCTGATCAACTGGTTGATTCGTTCAGTTGATCGGAGTAGAAAACGCGATTAGCACTGGTATTCTTGGACAATATTATGTATAGTTAGTCATTATGATATTGGTCAGTATAGCACTGTGGACTTTTAAGCACTAATGACATTTCAGCACTTTGGACAATACACCCCGAAAGATTTATTTTTTTGTTTTTGGCTTCATATTGCTATTTATGTGCTTATTGTTTATTAATTTCGTTTTAATACTTCGGTCGTCTATTGTATGGTTTTCCGTTTTAATTTCCCTGTAAGAGTGTGTGTTGTTTTGTTTATTATATAACTTAATAAAGATTTATTAAAATACTAATCATATCGATAAATATTTTTCCCGCCTTATGCATAAGGTTGCAGTGGGTGCACGGGTAAAAGAGATTCAAATATATAAATGATTACTATAAGTAACTCCGCTGGAATCACAAAAGATGTAAAGGTATTGTTAAACCACTAGACTACAGAAGTAGACGTAGCTGACCAATGAAACTTAATTTCTTAGAAACTTAGACTCACAGGCAACGGAGCCACAATCGAGCAAGTAACAAGCAAAGTTTGGTGTCGTCTGACCGAGAAGAACTTACAAATTCTTAGCAGACAACAGTGGTTCTTGAGGTTGATATTTACGGCACATTGAATAGTAAAAGGGATAAGGCTTCAATGGTAATTCATGATGTGCCATCTTGAATAACGGTTTTTTTTGTTCTTGTTTTATCATCATTAAGCATGTTATGTAGGTATGTTCATCAAAATCAATTTACTATTTTATAAATACACTTTGTATTTTACTTTTCCTTTTCTTTTAAATACATTGTTATTAAAAATTTTAGCAATTAGAAAATCTAGGCTATGAGACTTGATCAATTATCGTTATTCGTAATTCTGCAGATAGAACGGATTTGAGTTGGTAAATCCAATTTAATTGGGCTAAAGACTTCGATTGGTAGGTATAAAAACTTTAAGCTGATTGATTTAATTACAGACTTTCGTAGAATGTATTTAACAGAAAAACTGTTTTAGAAGTATAATTATACATCTAAAACAATAAACTAAACTACAAAAACAGTTAAATCTGAAATAACTTATGTAGTTTTTCTCTAATCTGAACTCTGCTTTAATGTTATTCCTGTAAACTGTTTATTTTTGTTTGTTTGAGTCAAATAAAGTTCTAATCATTATTATATCGTTAGGTCGATCATCGTTGATTGTATAATTCCCAATATTGCTAAACCAATATGAATAATGATTTGTTAGCAAGAAATAATATATTTACTAGTTATTACACTAGTAATGTATTAGTAAGATAACTAAATTTGATCGTTCCAAATTATTATAAAGACCCTCAAGAACATACCTACTCTTTCATAAAGCCCGGCAAAGCATCAGTTATTTCTATAGTTATTGCGGGATATAAGTGGCGGTGCTTTCCATCAGCAAACTGGCTCTTTTACCAAATATTACAAAAAAAACTATTTACACCTATCAAAATTTCTTTTGTAACCACAAATCACAAGTTCTGTGTAATGTTTAACACTGCTAACACATTCAACTTTATCATCTACAAGCAGAACCAGACATGCCAAAAGTGTGTCGCAATAATGATTTAACTTGGTGTGTCGCAGAACTTGTATTCACTTTAGCATTGGGAGCGTACGCCAAAGTTTCAGGGTCGAGTTAGGAGGCATACGTGGGATGATTGTTTAAATCGTTAGACCCAGTTATGGGTTGGGTGATGTTTTGTTGTTTTACAGACGACTCATTAGTAACG
Organism: Scoparia ambigualis; assembly: GCA_963921215.1. Taxonomy (NCBI): domain Eukaryota; kingdom Metazoa; phylum Arthropoda; class Insecta; order Lepidoptera; family Crambidae; genus Scoparia; species Scoparia ambigualis. The sequence goes on along the minus strand of OY992502.1, from coordinate 58,387,655 downwards.
AGAACTCCACATACAATTGGGCATTGGCAAATGAAAATTTTGTTCTAAATGTGCCTTAGACTTTTTTGACTATGCACTTACTGATTTTTGCCGGTTCTTCTCAGTATTAGGTTATCTACATACTATGTATACCTAGTTGTCAAAAAACAAATGTGAAAAGTTTGTTTTTTATGTTGTAATCATTTAAATCTTACCTAGCTCCTTTTTCTTTACCGATAGATAACAATTTAATGGCCAACCTATGAGAACACCAACCTTACTTTTAAACATATACTTTCAAAACAAAATGCAATAATGAATTAGAGTGATTTACAAATCTAGAAGACTGATATTTAGCCATCATAAGAATAATACACACTTTCATTTTTACAGGCAATCTGGAGATAGCAATTTTCATTATCTTTATAATACATAGTTTAGTTGAAGGAGCAGTTAATTATTATAATCCGGCAAACACTTTTCGGTATCGGCAATTACCTAGTTTCTATTTTATTTTCTAATGCATAAATATTAAAAGATTTTACTTTCGCGCCACTTAGTAGTCCTATTACAAAAATTATGAAAAATTGTTTATCGTTTATTTGCCTCTTAAACACAGTTATATTGTAGGTTATACAGTAAAGAACCAAAATAAAACTTAGAGGCAAGAAGGACTATATCTAGGGGCTACAAAATAATCCTCTCGGCCCATAATGTCATATTGGCGGAATATCCCGCTTGAAATTTACACTCTTGTAATGTCACACTCGCGCTATGTCACACTCGCGCAAAGTCACACTCGCGCGCAAAGTCACACTCGCGGAATGTCACACTATCGCTGACTATGATTTCACTTTAGATTACTAGACTTTTTTATATCGAAGTATAATTCATAAAGTTACCTCCTACGAATTTCTTGTCTTCAGGTAGATTTTTAGTTTTGGATTTGAGAGCATTTACATAGAAATATAACCTAATACTATGGCATACTACCTGTTTTTTTAGATTATATTTTTTGATTACCGACCTGCCACTTCAAATAACGCTTGAAACTTGTCAAGTTCACTTTTGTCTATAAACAATGATTCTTGAGATTTATTGAAGTATTTGCTCTCTTCATTAGCTTCATATTTATTTTAGAATAATTTAGTATACTAGCGGCCCGCCGGCGCCTTCGTCCACGCTAACTTAGAAAGATCGTCATAGTTCAGCCATTTAAAAAGATATATCTACAAAATATAAACAAAAACCATCCTCAGTTAACGCTCTATCTTTTAGTGAAAACCGCAGAAAAATCCATTGCGTGGTTTAGGAGAATAGTGTGGTGCTACAGATAGAGGAAAACGGCGACTTTACTTTAGATAAATAGATAAGAGCGCCGAAAGATAGATAACACATATATACAGATTCATACTAGGTACACCTACAAACTATTTTCAAAATGAGTGAAAATCCAAAACCTGCGGATTTTGATTTGATTTTAAATCAAAAAGGTAAACCATCTTTAGTCGTGGACGAATACTGCTATAATCTAATCCGTGCCAACGTAAGTGGGAGTATGCAATGAAGTTGCATATATAGGGGTGAATGTGGAGGCTCGATTACGCTTGACAATAGAAAATAAATAATTAAACGACAAACTAACCATTGCTGCATTCCCAATAGTAAAGAATTTAGTGTTATCGGGTACTGAACAAAACTAAAGAGGAATAATGTAAGGATTTAAGATCGGCGCAAAGTATATATGAAGAGAACATGAAGGATATTATGTGATCTCCTGAATTCAACCAAGTAAAAGACGCGTTTTAGGCAGTTGTCCCACCACCGACGATGAACGAGAAGCGAGTCGAGCTAGAATTAGAAACGAGTTGGCGAGCAGCGGAAAGCGAGTGTGTAGTTTAGATAGTTTTGTCGCTGGGCTATGAGCGCCATATTTCTAATAAAGTAGAATATGAAATGGCACAAATCAATGTTATCAAAAAAGTTTATCCAAAACTGTTAGTTTTGGATTCTGTTCAAGAATAAAAAGATATCAAATATTACCAATGAATATAAATGGAGTAATTTTATTTAATTTTAAGTCATTTGGTAAATATTTGCCATTTTGCGAAGTGGCCATTTTGCGAAGTGGTCCTTTTGCGAAGTAGTCATTTCGCGAATCAGTCCTTTGGCTAAGTAGCCATTCTGCGAATTGGTCCTTTTGCGAATTAGCCACTACGCGAAATAGTCCTTTCGAGACTCGGTGGGCATTTTGCGAATTAGACATTATGCGACTAAACACACTGGCACTGTGGAAAAAGGGCTGAGTCTAGAAGAACGTTACGCCATTATTCAGTTTTGCCACTTTTCCCACCGGAAAAAGTACATGAGGCATGGAATCACATAAATGGAAATGCGCCCAAAACTACAGAATAAATAATAGTACCCGAAACACACGCAATGAAACAGTTTAAAGAATAATTTACTAAACAGTGGTACCCACAACTCTCGCCTAATTTATTGAGCTGCGCTAATCAAAGAAGTCGTACCACTAACACTCTATAAGGTTGCCATTATAGGCTTTTTAGCCGTATTCCCAAAAAACCAAATTTATTTTATTTTTAAATTTTACATAAAAATAAAAGGATTGTTGATTAATTATTCAAGCCTTTAGGAAAGAATAAATGCGAGCGCGATATTCTTTTTGACATTAAATACAAGAAGTGTTTACAACAATTAATTACAGCTGATATAATAACAATCCCACAATTCATAGTGCGGTTGCGACTGCTGAAACTTTTAAAAATAACTAAGTCATTGCGTAAACGTAAGCGTTAATAATTAATTAGGTACCTATAGGATTTGACATTGTGATCTCAGCTGAGTTTCAATTAATTATTTCTAGGTCTAAAAAATTATAAGTTTTGTTTTTCATAATTGTTTTTATATATCTATATCAACCCCTCCGGTCCATTACAACCTATTCCCAGTATGCTCGATTACAGTGTAGGACTCGGGTTCGAGGCTTGTTCCCGCTTCAGTGGGGACATTCCGCTACAGGGACTTGTAGCGAGTGTGGCTTTTAGTAAAAGGGACATTTTGCTACATTGACTAAAAGAGAGTGTGATATTTAGCGAGCGGGACATTCAGCTACAGGCACTTTTATCGCCCAAAGAACATTCCGCTAATGTGACATTATGCGCTAAAAAGAGAACAATCTACAGCCTCTGCTATTCTGACGTAGCTATTTTCCACATCATATCAACAAAACAACGAAGTGGTAGAGTTACAATAGTTAATATAAAATAAAATGACGTGAACATATGATATTAACACTCATCAAGAGCAAAAAGCAAACAGAAACCAAATTTATAAAATACAAGGTACCTAGGTACCTGGTAAGAACGATTGTTCGCTTTACGACAGATTCGCTACCGCAACCTCTTTCGCTTCAATTCCCATTCGTCGTGAAATTATATGAATTTAGACATTTTCCCGAGATAGAGCGTAGTCTTCACATTTTTGACCACTTCATAAAAGCAAAATAATTCGATTGTGTTAAAAAATTGCTCATTTATGTTAGAAATTGGGTGGCGGATACGTTGTTACCGAATACGAGTCTCACAATGTTATGTAGCCTATGCAATTTGTATGACAGACAAAAGGTTCAGTTTTTGTGTTTTTATTGACTATTAGCGGATCCTCACGGTTTTACCTGCGTGGTACCCGTTCCCGTAAGAATATCGCGATGAAATATAGCCTATGTCACTTGAGAAGAATGTAGCTTTCTAATGGTCAAAGAATTTTCTGAATCAGTCCAGTAGTTTCGGAGCTTATTCAATTCAAACAAACAAACAAATCTTTTCTCTTTATAATATAAGTATAGAGTAAGGCTTGGTCACAATGATTTAATATAAATTTATGTGAAAGAAATTGAAGATAAATCTGTTTTTATGGGAAATATGAATAAGAGACATTAATGGCAATAGAACATTTTTGTATATAAAAATATACATCACGAGTCGTGATTCACGACCGTTTCCAGGAAAAGTAGGAAGAGACCACAGTTTTGCATTTACATACGATCCTAAAACACTTTTTTAATTTTTCAACGAAGTAAACTTTATTTAAAGTAAATTACTTACTTAATTTTTAATTAATTTATTTTTGTGTTATGTATAAAACGAGATTTTTACCAAAATAGTCTCAGATATTTCAACCGTTCTTACACAAAGTTGAAGTAATGGCCATGGAGTTCAAAACGTTGTTTTATGGTTTTAAATTAAATAGTGTTATAATATTAGAGTTTTAGTGTTGGAGTTTTAATAAATCCTTTATTATAATCTTTTGTATTTAAATCGTTCTTTACAATAAATTTTACAAAAAATAACAGGGACAATCATTTCTACGAATTTCAAATAAACTGCATGATTTGCGAAAAAGTAATTTTAGACCTACAAGATGATAAAAACAGAACAAAACAAACTGTAGTTATTAAAATGATGGATGATGAAGTATAAACTACAAAGCCTTTCCGAAAACAATAAACTATTTCCTTCTGAACTAAACCAAAGCAAGAGGAGCCTAACCCAATCAAGTAATCATCAATGACAAACTTCAAACACGAACCCATCTCAAGGAAACCGAATGCTTTTGAGCTATAACCGTGTCACAATCAATTTTACATTCCTAGCTATACATAGGAACAGCTACTGTCATATTTATTGTGACTTGGTTGTTCAATTAGAAGCAGAGTAGAATAAGAAGCAGAGTAGAATAATTATTTCCGTGTCCTATACCTGAGAAAAAAAACATTATTAATTTGTTGCCTTGAAAGCCAAAACGATAGGTAGGTATAGGTACTAATCCTATTCAGAAACAAATTTTATAAAAACAAAAGATTCTTACAACTTTTTTAAAGGAAAATTGCTAATACCTCTGCTAACACATTGGATTACGAATACCATTAATTCTACTATTAAATAATGACCACAAAATTATTTTCCATAAAATATCTAACCTGAAAAAGAACGATCAACTGAACTGACAGAAGCGTTGACAGTATTCTTTTTCATGGCAGAAAAACCATTTAACAAGCAAACCTCTATGTGCCAGTACACTAAAAAGTTTTTATTTAGAAATGTAATAAAAACTTTTATTATTTGTTTGTCCTGTGTATGCGTTCCAATACCATTCTATATAATTTGATTCTGTAAACGTCCTAGCCTGTAAACGTCCCACTTTTGGGCCATGTGGAGTCCATAACAGCACATGGGGAGATTGGACCATAACCCACCACGCTGGCCCATTACGGGTTAGGCCTCTTCCTCAAGGATCGGTGCGATTTCGTTTCGGTTCCGCCTCTGCACCAAATCAACAGATTATTTACCGAGCGCATGTAATCAAATGAGATTTTTAGACCGAGTCGTTTCGGTACAGATTTTTTACCGAGCGCGTACGCCTACGCCTCTGCATAGACTCTGTACAGAGCGGCCGGCCTCCCCCGTCTCACCTCCACCAGCTCCGTCGCGCGCCTCACTTACACAAGTCATCTTCTGAAGACGTCAGGATATTTTTTAGCAGAAAATCTGTACAGATTCAGTGCAGAGGCGGTAACGAAAACGAAAACGCTGATCCGGTGAGGAAGAGACCTTATAAGTAAACTAAATAAAATTACTGCCTCGCTTAAATAACAAGTAACTTCGAACTTCGTTTGCTTAATAACCCTAGCTCTATCACATTGAAGGTGAATGTGGCGATTGTGATGAAACTTAAGTAAGTTATTGTGGGCTCGCTCGCGTATATTTGCAAGTTGGTAAACTTTCAACCACGGGTGTTCACGCGGACATATTCGCGGCGGCGGGCCGCTAGTACTTTAAACATTAAACTTACTTTTAGTTAGATGGCGTAGCGATTTTTGCGTTCGGTTTTGGAAAGGCAATTTTCCCAATACCAGTTTTAACGATTTATTTTATTTTATTTTGGTGACCAAAATAATGTTAGTGTGTGAGTTTGTGCTATGTGACAGACGTGTCGCGTCGGCTCATAAAAGAATACTACCACCCCCTCTCTTTCTTGGGTGTCGTAAAAGGCGGCTAACGGACTAAATACTTCACTGCACATACATCCAACAGCATAGAGCGTTGATGGGCTCACCACCTATCACGCTGAGCACATGTACAGTCGCTTTTGGTGAATAGTGCAGTCGGTTTTCGCGTTCGGTTTTGGTTAGACAATTTTCGCAATAACAGTTTTCACGAATTGGTGACCAAAGAATATATTCATTACTTACTGTGTGCGTTTGTGTTTGCTAATGTAATAGTATATATGGTATTGTATCAAATAGTGTTGGACTAAGTCTGCGGGCACGAGATTGGCGAGGGCCGAGCGATGGAGACGCGACGCGACGGCGACGCGACGGCCGGCGTAGCGGAGCGACGAGGCGCGATATCTCCCGTGGGCACGAAACTTGTCGCTCCATGTCGCTCTACAGGTAGTGTTGTGAGCAATATGTCATGTCATCATAACACAAGTTTACGTCAAAGAGAAAAATTGGAGCCACCAGTCTACTAATGAGAATGGAGTTATTATTACCTAGAGATGGTGTTCATCCAATAAATGAAGGAAGAAGTGCTTTGGGCGAATTTTCTACCCTTTTTACAAGTTAAGGTGCGATCCAACAAAATTTAACAACTATGCCAGAATGAGTTTACACACATTTGATTACATTTTAGAGATAATAGAATTTATTTACAATCTTTTTGTTTTTAAGGTGCACATTTTTACTGTCCCGTAGAGCAGGTTTTGACAAAATACACGAGATACCTAAATTCTTCAATATCAATTTCAATTTCCATTAGGTAGGAGGTTTTTTTAATATTTTTCAACACAACACTACTACTGTAATCGCGAGCGACCTAATAAAACTAGTTTGTTCATTTGTGCTCGTGCATCGCTCGATCGCATCGCCCCGCCATCGCTCGTTTCGTGCGCGTCACCATAGCTTAGAGCATTCAACCAACTTGAACTCTCTAAGCACCATAGGTTGCATGCATCAACCATGTTGTTGTATGCATCGCCGTCGCGTCGCTGTCGCGTCGCGTCGCCGTCGCTCGGCCGTCGCTAATCTCGTGCCCGCACACTCACTCGTTGAGTTACGTGGTGGTGTATTTCACACCTTTCCATGGTCAATATTAATACTTAGCTGTTGGCCATCCCAAAAATAATTAGCAAAATCCGTACAAAGTGTTTCATTACAATGCTCCGTGAAAACTGTAAGAGAAAAAAAAGGTTAACAAAAAAAACTACTTAATCCCAAAACGGCCTATCTGCTCAGTAAATCACCAAAAGTAATAATGCGAGGCGATTTACGATCGGCCGATACGGATGGGGGTGAAAGGTGCCGTAACCCTACTTTGCATAAATAGCTCCGCTGCCCATTCTCTTTATTTGACAACCCAATAAAGCGTGCAGGTCTGTCAGACCCCCATTGACCAGAAACGCACAATGGAATCGTAAGGTCGGCATTCAGAGGTTCTGTGTGACGCGTTGTGTAACCTTTGTATAAATGAAACGTATTGTCGTGAACCCTGCGTTGCGTTGTTACAACACTGGATATTGCTGTGCGGGTTTTGATTAAATTTGACTATCAAAGTTTTATTTTAATTTTAATGTATTGTAACAAATTTAATGTTTTATTTCAAATGATTATTGTATAAGTCGCCTTGATAGACGCTACGCTCAGATCTGTTTAGAGCGAAAGGGTTTTTAGTAGTCTTAAGGAATGTACTGAAGTAAAGTTATATCTCAATCTCTGGCCGTTCTCTTTGCGGTTGGTCTGCGGTGCTCGATGTTACTAATAGATAATAATATTGATACAAACTGTAATTCACCTCGTCCCAACCAACTCGATGCAGAATCTGTAATAATCCGAAAATATTATGCCTTCACCTACGAAAGTGTAGAGATTATTTTACAATGTATCCGTAGCTGCCCAGTACACAGTAGACCACAGGTGCTAAACTGCGTTTTCATGACAGCATGTAACACCCCAATCTGTGGCATACTGCTATGGAGGCCTTTGTGGTGTCTATGAGACCTAACATGGACTGTAGAATGCACTGTCAATTTTTGACGGCATTCAGGCCAACAAATCTACATAAATAACAATCAACTGCTACGAATGTACCTGTTGGCCAATTATTTTTGTACTTACATACATTATAATCACGACTATTATTCCACAGGGGTTAGTCTGCGACTGCACATGTGCTCAGCGTGGCAGGTGGTGAGCCCATCGCCGCTCTATGCTGTAGGATGTATCAAAAAAAATACAAAAATATTTATTTACGCTCAAATATCATTTTACAATAGCAAGTGGCCAGAGTCTTCTTCTAAGTAATATATTAAGATACCTGTTTCAGAATTAAGGCTCTGCTCTTCATATAACATAATAATTTCGATATTTGAAATCTAATAAAGTGAATTATAAAGTAAGGAAATAATGTACAGAGATCTCAGACATTGCTTCATCAAATCTTAGGAGTTTTCACCTCTGAGATCCGAAAGAAATATTTGTGGTGAGGAGGTGAAAACTTCTAAGATTTGATAAAGCAATGTTGACTAAAAACATAAGCATCAAGCACTGACAAATTTCGACGGTTGAAAGCCAGACCTCGGTAGCCAAGTGCTTAAGGCAGCCGCCCGGAATGCGAAAGGTGCGTGGTTCGATTCCCTCCTGAGGTTGTCGTCTTTTTTCAGTGTTTAAAATTTTACTTAAGTATATTTAATCGTTAATAAAAACGCTAAAATATAAAACATTAACCTATAAACGCAGCTTCATCTCAACCGAATGTTTAAATATTTGTAAAAATATTTCTTTCAGATCTCAGAGTGAAAACTTCTAAGATTTGATGAAGCAATGTTGACTAAAAACATATGTATCAAGCACTGACAAATTTCGACGGTTGAAAGCCAGACCTCGGTAGCCAAGTGGTTAAGGCAGCCGCCCGGAATGCGGAATGCGCGTGGTTCGATTCCCGCCTGAGGTTGTCGTCTTTTTTCAGTGTTTAAAATTTTACTTAAGTATAAAATGTAACTACTTTTATAAATTAAATTGAATTTTACAAATAAAATAATTGAAATAAAAAAATAAAAACATATTTTTTCTTTATAACAAGGCTATACAGTTTAACTTAAAATTGAAGACTAAATGTAAGACAAAATTATGTTTATTATAATAATAGGTGTTTGGGTGTGTGTGTGTGTGTGTGTGCGGTGTGTGTGTGCGTGTGTGAGTGAGAGAGTGTATTTGTGTGTGTGAGTAAGTGATTGTGTGTGTGTGTGTGTGTTTGTGATTAATAAATGTTTGAACCATAATATATACTTAGTGAATTCCATTTATTTCAGGATTAATTCAGTTTTTCAAGATAATAATGTCAATTTACAGTCATGATGTGTTTTATTGTATCATGTTTTTTTTTGGTTTATTGCATTTATTATATAGACGAGCCGATTGTGCCGGATATTGTACCTTGGCAAACACAGTTTTAGTCGTGGGCACCTTTACGGGATCTTAGTAATGGTTTTGTGTTTTTTTGTTACTGTATAGATAGCTAATATAAAGTTTACGAACAGAAAGTAAGTTACTGATTTCATAAAGTAACTCAGTGGGAAAACGGCGCCTTTTGAAATACATAACTCTTGTTAAAGCTTTTTGAGCTCTTTCGACTTCAATAAAACGAGTTTTATAAGCTCCACCCCAAACAGATATGCAGTAGGTTATTATCGGCTGTACTAGTGCAATACCTCGTTTAATAAATTTCTAGAGGTATTGTGAGGTGAAACGCAGTGCCTTAATGTTTTAAACAATCAAATAAATTTTCTAATTCTATGAGATATCAACACAATTTGTGGGTACCACGATAATTTATGATCTATTAATATACCTAAATTTGACTTGATATACGCTATTAATAGATGGGCACATACATACATCATTTGCTACATCTTTACATTCATGTATTTTTACAGAGAAGGTTTCTTCTAGTTGTAAATTATTTTTTGTACTAAAACAAACTTAATTAGTTTTGGACGTATTTAATGTAAGGAGGTTATATTTAAGCCAATTTGCGACTTGCACCATACCCTTTTAGGCGTTTAATTTTACGTTACTCCAACTCGGCCCGTTAAAGACAATGGCGGGATCATCCGCGTAAGTGATCATTTTTGCGTTTAACAGGTTCATAGTGCAAAGGTCGTTTATGTACACTAAGAATAGCGTAGGACCAAGTACACTTCCTTGAGGTACGCCGTAGTGCACATCTACAATGTCACTTTGTTTTATGTGCAGTCTTTAGTCCGTTAGTCCCTTTTACGACACTCAAGGGGAGAGAGGGGTGGTAGTGTTCTTTTAATAAGCCGCTACGCGACAGGGCCCAAAGTTTTTTTCTGTTGTGTTAACTGCTAACACAACAGATTTTTTTTATGTCAAAAGAGGATTTGTATAAAAGATATAGTTGTTTGTAAACTCGTCTCGGTGTACGGGGTCCACTCGTACGAAGTTACGGTCGGGTCGTTAGTAGTATAAAGCATTTGTAAATTATTATATTTGGTCAAACCATCTAATGCCGCCATGCTTAAGTAGGGACTAGACAGGAAATGTTTACCGTATGTCGGATGAGTTGTGGGGGAAGGCTTCTACCGACTACCTACACAAGTAACAAACCTCAAAAATTGGAAAGACTGGAGGCAGGCCTTTGCCCAGCAGTGGGACAGTACAGGCTAATACATACATACATATAATTACGACTATTATCCCCGAAGGGTTAGTCAGAGACTCGGCAATAAAGACCGCAAAGGAAGTTTTCTGCCATAGATCACTTTTCACCAAATAGCGACTGCACATTTTCTCAGGGCGACAGATGGTGAGCCCATCTTCGCTCTATGCTGATGGATGTATGTGCTTTAGTCCGTTAGTCGCCTTTTACAACACCCAAGGGAAGAGAGGGGGTGGTAGTATTCTATCACCGCTATACGCGACACAGCCGACAGGCTGATAATAATAAATATATGACCGTCTAATGAAGATGCTTAAAGGAGAATGACCTTTTTACTATGGCAGTTGGGCTAGTTTTTTAGCTAGCTAGCGTAACACAGCGTTTTAATGAAATAAATAGTAATCAATAGCAGCAATGCTCTGAATTATGAAGAAAATTACATTACAATATCATGCGGGAGTTTGAAGCTATCTTCATTTTTAGCTTAAGACTTTTTAGGTATTTTGAGATTATGACAACTGTTTTCGTATGACTATCAGTTCAGTTTAGCATTTATTTATCACTTGACTCTTAACGCGGCGTTCTATAGAAAACCTTTTTTTAATAGTAATCATTATAACTTAAGATAACACTTTTCATATGTGAATGACTAAGACGCAATAGATATTGAATATTCTGGTTTGGTAATTCTCCTTTTACGATTTTTTATCACAAATCACTTCACCATCAGCGTATAAACATCCCACAGTTGGTCCCAGTGCCCACATAGGGTGATTGAGCCTTAACCCACCAAGCTAGCGAACTTGCTTGTTGGTGTGTTTCTCTTCCATAAACCCTCGTCTACAGGTGATAAAATAAAAAACAAGCTGGTAGAAGCTTGTATTAGATTTTGTCACACTTCCCTGTCACCTGAAATTTTCTCAAATCAAAAACCAGCTGGTAGGAGCTTGTATTATTTGGTCACCCTTCCCTGTCACCTAAAATTTTGGAAACTGCATAGCTTAGAAACCGCGCCATACCACTGCCTATAGACATTTTGCTTAAGGAAAAAATATTGTATAATTAATCAAGCTGCATAAGTTTCCTTTACTGCATCTAGGGTTGATTAGAAAACGATTTTATCTATTTAGATTGTCCCATTAATTAATTAACTACAACATTTTTATCAAAAGTAATAATTATCAAAAGATTTTAACTTTTGAAATGGCATGGCATACGCATACAAAATGCTGCAATAATATCAAGACCAAATGAAAAGGGACCACGTGATTTCAAAGCAGCAATCATTGCTGCTCACCACGCATAACTCCCATATGTCACCGCATGAAACCAGCAATGAAAATAAGACATAACGAAAGCTTTCCCAAAACAAAAAAACGATCATTGGTACTAACTGTAACTCTGTGCCTTCAGTATGGCTTCAGCGTTCGCGCTGGGCGGTTGTGTAGTGAACGGAGGCGATTTTGCTTCTTAAACTTTTACCATTTTAACGAGGTTTTATTGAAGCGCATATCAGTAGACGTATCAAGTGAACATTTCGATTTGTAAAATATTGTATTCTGTGGTGAAGTGAATTAGACTTGTGTATAAATAAATGAAGATGTACGCTTATAATTAACAGCGATGGAAGGAACACATTACTCAATTGACGCCAAGGGAACACCTCAGCGGCGTTTCCTGGTATAGGTAATTACATATTTAATTAAATTAAGGATTTTCAGCGCTAATGTTTTTTGTAACAAATATTGTTGTTTTATAAACAATAGGTATAACATGTTTTTGGGGATGTTGGTTTAATAGATACTTGTGAATTTATTAACTTGAAAGCTTGTTTAATTAAACACGTGAAACAAATATACATAAATACTATGTGACATTATGATTTAGGAGCATAGTGTATGCTAAATGCGATATCTTTTTTAATTAAGTTTTTCTACATCGTTCTAGCTAGTTTGAGAACCACTGCTTGTGTACGTCTTGTGGTTTCTATAAAATACTTATTATGCCATCAGTCAACCTTTGTCTAAATAACCAGATCCTGACATTCAACGTATAATAGATAAACACATACTTTACAATTTAAAAATGTTAAAGTATTAATTTGATGAATTACCTAATGCATTTTATATAATGTATTGACGTCGCAATTATAAAACTGAAAATAGATATTGTTTTTTTGGTATTTTTACATAAGTACTTATATAAAGACTTACGAAATAAATAACTAATTGGAATAAAACACCTTGGAATAGCAAGATACACTATGAATATTACAAACAGCTTTCATGACAATTTAAGTAATGTAATTAAAATGTGTCGTGCGCGTAGCAGTGAAAGAATACTACCAACCCCTCTCTCCCCTTGGGTGTCGTAAAATCGACTAACGGACTAAAGACTGCACATTTCATCAAACAGCATAGAGCAGCGATGGGCTCACCACCTTTCACGCTGAGCACATGTGCAGTCACTATTTGGTGAAAAGTAAACTATGGTAGAGGACTGCTTTAGCTGTTCTCATTGCCTAGTCTCTGAATAACCATTCGGCGATGAATAGTTGTGATTATATTATGTATATGTATGTTTGTATATAATTAAAATGTCTACCTCAGAACAAGAACTACTAACAAATACTAAGCGTCCGTTCAACGAATACTCGTACTGAAGGATAATGACAGGATAAAGACGGTTATTTCTTTAGTAGGCTTTTGATATTTAAGGAAACTTTTTGGTTTTCCAAAGTTGACAGGTTTATCACACGATGAAATAAAACTGATATATTTAATACTGATATTTTTATTAATACTTTTGCACGGATTAATTTACCGTGCAAAAGGGTTTGAAACATCAGAATATAACAATAATAATAATAAAAAACAATATTTAACCGCGTCGCGTAGCGGTGAAAGAATACTACCCCCTCTCTTCCCTTGGGTCCCGTAAAAGGCGACTAACGGACTGAAGACTCCACATACATCCAACAGCATAGAGAGGCGATGGGCTCACCACCCGTCACGCTGAGCACATGTGCAGTCGCTATTTAGTGAAAAGTGGACTATGGCAGAGGGCTGCTATTGCGGTCCTTAAAGCCTGGTCTCTGTCTAACCCATCGGGGATAATAGTCGTAATTATATGTAGTATTTAATGTTATTAAATAATAATATCGTATTTAATATTATGTAAGTATTTTCGAGCTCCACCGAACCTCCAGATGTACTGAAGGATATCATCCCCACCTAGTAGAAGTTCCACTATGTCGCACTAAACGCTTCATGACATCATTTTAGTTGCGCACCAGCAAGGAGTGAAATTCCCTGCCATCGTCTGTGTTCCCAAAAACTTATAACCTGAATGCCTTCAAGGCGAGAGTTAATAGGCATCTTCTGGGGCAGCTCGCTTCATCGTAGACCTCATCTACGCTCACCATAAGGCGAGATCGAGGTCAAGAGCTGTCTTATTAAGCATAAAAAAAGTTTTAAAATTGGGTGTTCAATTTAAATTATTGTAGTTGACATACTTTCGCGGATTCCGTCGCTTTACCAGTCTAAAGGCCAAAATCTTTTGCAGACCGCGTCGTCTACTTGGTACAGGCACGTTACCCTGGTGGGCGGTGCGCTTCATACGAAAATCGCTGCAAACTGGTAAAGCGACGGTGACTCCGATAGTATACATCACGCACGTTTTCCGGAAAGATAGGCAGAGACCACATCTTTCCATCTGGTACGATCCTGAAACACCTATATATAACTTGCTTTAGATCCACATATACATCGCGAGTCTCATGCAATAGAGGCGTATGCGCAAAAATGCTTTGAATTTTTTATTTTACTATTTGGTTCGTCTTCCAGGTACCCACAAACTCAATTCGTCATATTTTTAAATATAATATTTTTCATTGTAATAAAAAAAAGACGTATAATTATATCACTAAAGAATATCTCAGACATTAGAGACGTATAGTAGGCGTATAATAAGATAGTAGCTTCATTACTACATACATTACTGTCAGGCAACACACGAGTATGTTCATGCGACCCTCTACCCTGTACCAAGGATGCTTTTTTACCTATACAAAAATATTTCTTGCTTTTTAAATGTCGCTGAGCTGTACGCCTGTCCTCCATTCCTTACTAAACTTTATATTCATCATATCATGCAAAAGAGGCGTATAAATAAGGCTAAAGTGGAAATTATAAAGAAATACGAATATTCTTTCGTATGATTGAATAATTTAGCATCGAAATATTATTATCTTATAAAGAAAATTTAATAATGATCAATAATTTCGAAGTAAGTTTTTACGCCTTTTAATGTAAAGGATTTTAGTAATTTTTTTTTTTAGTAGTCTCGCAAATGTATCATGTAAGAGAGGCGTAACCACCAAAACTACAGTTTGTTAAGCTTTAAATGGATTTTGCTTCATACCACTTTTTTATGCTTTTTTTAAATGTATAATTCATAGAAATGCTCCAAACGCGTGAGCAAAAACAAAAGTTATCGAGTTTTTTTTCTGTCGTTTAAAGTTGTATTTATGCTGATACGCCACTAATGTATGAGATCCGCGACATATAATCACGACTATTATCCCCGAAGGGTTAGTCAGAGACTAGGCAATGAGGACCGCAAAAGCAGTTCTCTACCATAGTGCACTTTCACCAAATAGCGACTGCACATGTGCTCAGCGTGACAGGTGGTGAGCCCATCGCCGCTCTGTGCTATTGTAAGTATGTGCCGTTTTTATAAGGTCGCCTTTACGACGCCCATAGGAAGAAAGGGGGTGGTACTTTTATTTCACCGCTATGCGACACGGTGAGAGTTGCTTTAGATACATAAATAAAAAATAAAAAAAAATATTGAAAAAAATTAAACTTTTCTACAATTACACCAATTACAGTCTGTTTTGAGCCTCCGATGATGATAGCCTGTGATTTGTTGGGGTTGACCGTTAAGCCGTGGGTTCGACTCCACTCATGAATCGTCGCAAGGTCAGCGTTAAGGCTAGCGATCATACTCACAATATCATCAACGGCGGCCTGAGAATATGTTTGCAAGTCGTCAGCATACAAATGGAATTGACAGGATAGGAGTGGAGTAAGAAAATTGATAAAAATCGAAAAGAGGAAAGGAGAGAGAAGCTTCGAAGAAACTAAATAAATGGTTACTAGACAACGGATAAACATACTTAAAATACTTAAATACATACTTACCTATTAGACATAGAAAACACTCAGACCCGAGACAATTTAGAAAAACAATAATTTCTAAATTGACTCGACCGGGGATCGAACCCGGCACCTCAGAGATGGCGACACCATGAAAACTGGTGTACAAACCGCTCGACCAAGGAGGTCGTCAAAAAAACAAAAGACACAAATAACTAGGTACCTCGTTTTCTCAAAAAAGAATGAGGATTGTAGACGTTGGCTTTAGTAGTTTCTTATCAACATTTTCAGTTAAACGAAAAAATATCTGTAGAAAGCAATTGTACATTTTTGTTCTTTTCTAACGGTTGCTCGGAGCTAGGGCATAATCAGATACACTCGTACCTGAGAATGTCGCCTTTCGCTAACCAAAAATCCAAGCTTTTCAAACGAGGTCATAGCAATTAACTTTTTCACGTTGCTCTCGACGAATACTAATATAAATCTGGAAATTCTGAATATTTTCATGTTATTAGAAAATGTAATTAAACCTCGACTAAGATACGGTTTGAAATCTTATTGCAATCTAAATTTTGGGTGTTTGCTAATTTGGCCGTTTTGTATATACCGAATGTTTTATTGCGTACCGAATTTAGGGACTCTTCAATTTCTGAAATTATGTGTTTATTTTCGGTAGGTTGGAAGTTCAAAATCTTTCAGTACTAAAGCAAATTGATATAACGGAACAGCGATGAAATTAACTAAACGATGGTAGCTTGAACATATACCCTAAAAATAGAAAAACTCTATTGTACCTACATGCGAATAAAAAAACATTCAAACTAGTTCTTTGCAATGATCATCATCATCCTTGATGTCCCACTGCTGGGCACCTTCCCACATGGACAACAACATATGGGGAGATTGGGCTATAACCCACGACTCATGCCCAGTTTAGGGTTAGCAATGATCACTGAACTCTTATTAAATTTAAAAAAAAATTATTATTTTTTACAATCATAAATATAAATTTTTGTTTTTAAACGCTGAACAAAGACGACAACCTCATGCGGGAATCAAACTACGCACCTTCCGCATTCCGGGCGGCTGCCTTAACCACTTTGCTACCGAGGTCTGGTTTTCACCTGTCGAAATTTGTCAGGGCTCGATGCTTATGTTTTTAGTCAACATTGCTTCATCAAATCTTAGAAGTTTTCACCGCTGAGATCCGTATTTTGTCAATAAACCGCTAAAATATATTTAAAAAATATACATTTTTCGATATTCGTCACGGGTTACGAGATGTACGCGGACGTAGCCGCGGGCGGGCCGCTAACAATAAATATTATAGTAGAGAATTTTCAATATTCTGACTCAAGGGAGAACAGGAAAACAACTCTCTCGTGTTGAGTTTTTACCCGGTTTTTGTCATATTAATTATATATTGTTATAATTCTAATTTATTTATTGTATTTTTAAACAATATTTTGCAATTTTCTGAATACGGAAACCAAAATAGAGTGAGTGACGCCAGAGAGCAATTGTGAAAGACATTACCGCTTTTGTACCTCACTTAAAGTTTATTCCAACAGATATTTCACTATGACTACTTTTAACCGCTTCTGGGGCCGTATCTCACATAACCTATTTGTTTATTTATTACTTTGGCGTAGTGCTTCATACTGACTCTGTAACAACGAATGTTGAAGTAATTATAGGCCTGACTTGTAAACATTATTTACGAATTATTGAGGTGTACATTGTTTTGCCTGTTTTGCTCAAATTTAAAATGCCGCTTGTATGATGTAGACAAAAACAATGTTACATACATACATTAAATCACTATTATCCCCGAAGGGTTAGTCAGAGACTAGGCAATGAGGACAGCAAAAGCAGTCCTCTACCGTAATCCACTCTTCACAAAATAAATAGCGACTGAACATGTCCTTAGCGTGACAGGTGGTGAGCCCATCGCCGCTGTATGCTGTAAGAAGTATGTGCAGTCTTATTCCGTTAGTCGCCTTTTACGACACCCAAGGGAAGAAAGGGGGTGGTAGTATTCTTTCACCGCCACGCGACACGGTTATAAAAAAAAACTGATTTTAATTGTTTTCAGGTCTGGGTGTTTTAGATCTATGTTTAGGTATGTATGTTTGTAAATGTCTTTGCTTCTGTGAGCTGTGGTTTCTTGCACCCGTTCTTCGCCACAGCAAAAATAATACGTCCTGAATGGGTGGTAGGTTAAAAAAGATTAGGACGATTCAAAGTACCTACTTATTAATTGAGGAAGTATATGAATAAATATATTTTCAGTTTGAGAGTTTATGTATATCCGTTAACAAGATCCATATAAACAAGTTTCAAAAGATGTTTAAAATGGACTAGATAAATGGCGATTAAAAAAAAATACTTTCCACTAGTTTAGTCCAACATAGGATTATGTCAACAGGACGACTCCAATCATGAACTAACTTCGGATCGGAATAAGGGATAACGGGAGGCCCACAGGAAATCAGAAACTATAACAATCATTGGCGGAATCGAGCAGTTGGATTAATTAATTAATTAAATTAGTAGGTAGGTTGTTTTGCCAACCGTGACGCGTAGCGGTGAAAGAATACTACCACCCCCTCTCTTCCCTTGAGTATCGTAAATAGCGACTAACGGACTAAAGAGTGCACTAATAACAGCATTAAGCGGCGATGCGCTCACCACCTGTCACGCTGAGCATATCTGTAGTCGCTTTTTGGTGAAAAGTTGACTATGGCTCTGATTGGCTCTTCGGGGATAATAGTCGTGATTACATTATATATAAGTATGTTGTTTTGCCACCCACAAATATGTATTGGGCCAGAGCGTGGTGGGTTATGTCTCCATATCCCCAAAGTCTGTTGTTCATAAGGGTAGGCCTGTATCCAGCAGAGACACGATCACGTCCCTTTATATATATATCGTAATAACACTTCTTTTTACAATCCTTTGGTACGTATGTGTCCCCGGTACAATGAGCTCGCATTGATACGGCAACTTAAGATATTTTCTATTTTTAGCATCCGCAGACTGTTTCCATGATCCAGTCTGAAATGAAAACGTAGGAAATCTTTACTCTAATCATATTAATTATGTATTTTTTTTATTTAAGTTTATTTTTAATTTAACTTGCCATTTCATTGTAAAGTTGTTAAGTTTAATTTTCAATATCAAATTATAAAATTAAAATTATCAAATTTTAATACAGTTGCTCAAAAAGTGGCGTATTGCAGGGACGTATAGCGTTCGGGATGTGGGCTATTACATACTCGAGCTTTTTCTTTACCTTTTCCGAACTCGTGCGTTCTCTTTCCCAACTGTCAAAATAATGTCTATTAAAATGAAAAAACCAACCACGAAGTTTTTACTAAAAAAAATTATAGAAGTTTTTATGATTAATGCAAATATTTCTAAAAAGAAGCTACTAATTTGTTTCAATATCAGATTTAATTCAATGAGTTAGGTTAGGTTTCATTTCATTTCATTTCATTTCATCTCATTAAATTTTATTTTCATTTCATATCAATAAAAAAATTCCACTGAAGACTTGGTTGTATGGGCATAGTTCCCTTTGCCTACCCAGAATGGGTGAAGAAAACAAAAAAATCTCTGCTTATATTCTTTTACGGTTGGCGCCATTTTTCAAAAATATTCTTTATTAAATTGCTTAATTTTTTTGCAACTGTAATAAAAATAGTTGTTCAGTACACGTGCGGAACCGTCATTGCAACTTGTTCCGACTGTCAACCCTCACCTTCGGCTGCGCCTCGGCTCGGGTAGACATTTGTCGGAACTCTTTGCAATGACAGGCTTTCCGCACTCTTAATGAAATATACTATTTCTGCTTATATAATTTAAGTAACTAACCCTCTATGGACTTAGTCTGCAATAAACTTTTAACTGAATTGAATTGAATGATGGAGGCCTTTGCCCAGCATTGGGACTACTGTATTACTGCTGGCCGTAAAGTATATAGGCAATACTTTTCTTTTTTCTTTTTTACTAGTATCTACATGAAATGTTTACAAAATTTGAGAGCTTTAAGAGGCCTATTACATCTCGACTGTGATTTTTGCAAAAAATTGTCAATTTTGGTGTTTTTGATCTCAGAAACAAAACTACATTAACAGTTTTGACTTATTGAATATTGAAGAATAGCTATTGGCATAGTGCGTAGCAGCCTCGTTTTTTGTAAATTTGTATCTTTTTAATTAAACCCAAAATTGCAGAGAAAGATTTTCATAAAATGCGCGAAGGCACTTTATGAGTCCCTTGATTGAACTACTATTATAAACAAATGAAATAAAAAAAAAGAATGTTATCTCTTATATATTCTTGTAGTGCGTAGCAGCCTCGGAATTTTTAGATATCATTGATTTTATATAAAAAAAATGTTATTCTAAACCAAAAAACTTCGAAAATAGCTTTAAGCTAAGTGTGAATTTCTCCTATCTACGATAATATTATTGAGGAAAATTTATACCAGAATAATTGTAACTTCATGAGGAATAAAGATTTTATAATGAAATTATTATCCTAACGATAAATACAACTGCAAAATTACTACAAAATGCGATGAGCTGGCCGTTCAAACTCAGCTTGCGCTCGCAGAGTGGAGATTTGTAATATTAAGCATGATCATATTATTCCTATTTCGATTAAAATGATAAATACAACTGCAAAATGACTACAAAATGCGATGAGCTAGCCGTTTGAACTCAGCTTGTGCTCGCAGAGTGGAGATTTGTAATATTAAGCATGATCATATTATTCCTATTTCGATTAAAATGATAAATACAACTGCAAAATTACTACAAAATGCAAAAATGGGCATTTTACGCAAAAATCACATTTGAGATGTATGAGAGGCCTCTTAAACTTTTCATAATTTCTTTTACTGAATGTATAATTTTTATTTAAAATAGCATCAAACTATACCTTATTATACATAGCTAAAAATCACATTTGAGATGTATGAGAGGCCTCTTAAACTTTTCATAGTTTATTTTACTGAATGTATAATTTTTATTTAATATAGCATCAAACTATACTTTATTATACATAGCTATATTGCTTATTTAATAATGAGTTTTATAAAGTCTCCATACAACATTTCATGGAAATCGTTATTATACCTAGACCGGACATAAACAGGAAGTAAGTAATGCGAAAGTACATCGACATTAAGCACCATACTGCAAAATGGCCGCCGACAGATCAGGGGTCAAGCAATAAAGTTTGTTAGTACAATGTTTTAGATAAAGTACCTTGCGCTCGAGGAAAACTGAACAAACATAATTTTCTAAGAGAGCAAAGTAAATAGTTCTGTATGGAATCCCTATAAATCTCTGATGAAATTCTACGTAGCCGACAAACCCAATAGATTATAGTTTTAGTTTCTCATTTATAAGCAAAGAAAGAAAACATATTTATAGAAAGTTAATTGAATAATCAATTTATGTTTTAATAAAATTAAATATGAAAAATAAAAAAAGATAAAGTATGAATGAACACCAATTAGTCCATTAATTGGTATTAGTTTTGCCAAATACGAATTGGTTATCAAAAACGATGACGTTTTCGAAACTCCGATACTCACTTTGCCCAACCATTTTTTGGAAATATTACACAGGACTTAAATAGTATATATTTAACTGCAAAAAACAATTATATGTATGAGAGCAAAGCCGGAATTGCAACAGAATAGTATACTTACAAGACGTTTTATGTAAGTAAACGTGCTAGAGGAATAAATGCCAGAAAAGTTATGTCAAGTCAAGTCAAGTCAAAATATATTTATTCAATAAACTCAATTGATAAGTACTTTGAATCGTCCAAATCTTTTTTAACCTACCACCCATTCAGGACATAATTTTTTAACTGTGGCAAAGAATGGGCATAAGAAACCACAGCGCACAAAAGCAACGACATTTACAAACAAAAAAAAAAGAATATGTCGTTACCAGGTCAATACAAAATATGAATTTAAAAAATAATAAATGTTGCAATACAAAACTACAATACAATGTAGTTTTGCTATGGATCAGCTATGTTTTTTTTTTGCAATTTCAGAGTACTTTGAAATGAAACACTTTTTACGGATTAACTCTCGTTTAATTTTACTACATTACATAGTTTTTAGTTTCCTAACGTTTCGAACCCTTTGCAGGGTCCGTGGTCACAGGGACCTGTGACCTGTAATCCGTAAAAAGTGTTTAATAATTTCAATGTGTAGTGCTCGCTTATACATTAGAAAACAATATCAGAGTACTTTGCTTCCATACAAATTAGCACTTAATAGGGTAGCACAGTTGCGGGATAATATCTATTACCATACAACCTTTATACGAGTATAACTACTGTTACCACTATTATTATTTGTTACTAATTAAGCCGTCTATTACGTATAACTTTATCAGCCTAGTAATCTATGTAATTAAGTTATCGCATGCCACATGCCTTTGTTCATTTGAACGATTACATCTCTTTGACCGTAATTTTCAATCACCGTAATTTTTTTATCACGAACATTTATTTAAAAATGTTTTATATTTATTACAAGTAGTTATGAGACCGAGATAACCGTCTCGCGAATGTAACTTCTAACGGACTAAAGACTGCACATACTTTTAATAGCATAGAGCGGCGATGGGCACACCTGTCACGCTGAGCACATGTGCAGTCGCTGTTTGGTGAAAAGTGGACAATGGAAGAGGACTGCTTCTGCGGTCCTCGTCGTGTTTATAAATGTACATACACAAGTAGTTATGAGAGCTGGCAACTCGTTATTAAAAAAAAACAGCAAATCATTTTTACTGGGTGTTGTAAAAAGCAACTAACGGACTGATGATATACATACGTACATTTTATTATAGCCACGACTATTATCCCCGAAGGGTTAGTCAGAGACCAGGCAAACTAAAATACTGCACAGTTGGATGTATGTGCAGTTTTTAGTCCGTTAGTCGCCTTTTACGACATCCAAGGGAAGAGAGGGGGTGGTAGTATTCTTTCACCGCTACGCGTCACGGTAAACTGATGATATCTTTTGTCGTATCTAAGTAAAAGTTTTAAAAGCTCATGTTTTAATTGACTGTAAAATTCCATTAAACCTTGTTAATAACTCTTCTGTCACACACATTATAAATACATTATGCACCCAGAGAACTCAACAACAACGTAACTATGTCCTTGAATAAAATATTTAACGAGGTTGAACGCTAAGTACTTAGTACAGGTATCCTAGGCCTTATCGTACCTTTTTAGTAGCCATCGTTTAAATCCTTGAACTAGCTTCAATTTGACATTACGCTGTTATAACATTCATGACATTGGTAAAAAGTTCGAAAACTATAATGAGGATATCCTTATTATAGTTAGGTACGTTGGACAAACGACATTGTTTGCCCGTTTCCTATGAATAGTTTAAAACTTAGATAGGTAGTGTATTGTTATTTCCAATTTTGTAGGTTATAACGTAACATTCAGGCGAATCTAATGCTGTAAAATGGAAAAATGCGTTCATATAGAGCAATAGTAATATAAAATAATAACTAAAATTCAGTATCATTTATATCAACAAAATCAAAGTCTTAATTTCTTTATAAAACCGCCAGTGTAACAAATCAGCCATTGCGGAGCATTTACTTGAAAGAGGCGCAAATCACTGGATCGAATTTAATTGTACGCAAGTCCTCTCCACAGATCACCATTTTTATTCAAGAGCAGTGCGTGAAGCGATTGAAATTAAGAAACATCCGAACAATTTGAATCGGGAAGATGGTAACAAACTATCATCAGCGTGGAATCCAGAGTTTGCAAAAACACTTGCACACACACACACACTTGCACACACAATAAATAATGTGACCACCCGTGACCACGGCTGTGCAACTCGGTCCAAACGTCGGGTATAAAAGATATGCGTAGAATACCTTTACTAAGTAGTTTTGCGTTAAATCCCGTCTAAATATGTGTGCTTAATTTCTTTATTCAGTAAACTTAAAACAAGCATTTTGAATCGTCTAAACTTAATTTTACTACTATGGATGGGTGGGCAACACCCATTCAGGGCTTCTTTTAGCTGTGGAGAAGAACGGGCGAAACTCTACAGCTTTATAATTATATAGAAGTAACGACATTTACAAAACAATATGTCGTTACCAAATAATACAATCATAAAACATTTATATAAATAAAAAAATGTGTGCTGCTCTCCGGAGTCACCAATTCACAGTCTTTAATATTCCATCACGCACAAAGAAATTTGGTAACTCGTTTCTTTGTCGCACCACCAAAAGATGGAATAGTCTACCAGCACACGTATTCCCTCCTACCTATGATATAGGGTCCTTCAAACGAGGCGTGAAGAGGCACTTTGTGGGCCGGCAGAGTGAGGGTAACTGATGCTACGTACGCTGCACCAGTTGTCCTCGCGCCTGGACTTCACTTCCACTTAACATCAGGTGGAGTGGGGTCATTTCTCCGAATGGGGCAAGGCCAACTTAGTCAAATATAACTCTACCAAGACTCAAGCGTGTTTATTTAGCGCCAGGCGGAGTCCATTTAACCTGACTCCGACTTTCCGGAATGTACCTGTTGATATTAGCGACCATTTAAATCTTCTTGGCTTAGATTTGTCACCGGATCTCAATTTCGGCCGCTCTATAGAAAATAAAGCCACAACTGCCGCAAAAAATCTGGGTATTCTCTCAAAGGTGAGACGGTACTTCACCCCGGGACAGCTTCTTACTCTTTACCAAGCTCAGGTCCGATCGTGCATGGAGTACTGTTCTCATCTTTGGGATGGATCTGCAAAGCACCAGCTGGCTGCCCTGGACTCTATAGAGCGAAGAGCAAATATTCTGATTGGTGACGATGAGCTGGTCAATAACAAACTTTTAAGTTTGGAACACCGACGCAAAGTGGCTTGCTTATCAGTCTTCTACAGGTTACATTTCGGAGAGTGTGCTCAGGAGTTACATAACCTCATACCTCCTTCCCCGTTCCATTATTGGACTACTAGACGGAGTAGAGCTTTCACCCCAATGTTGTCGATATTCCACCCGCCCGGACGAAGCGATTTGCTTCTAGCTTCCTTATTAGGACAGCTAGGATGTGGAATGACCTCCCTGCGTCTGTTTTTCCTGAACGCTACAACTTGGGCGTCTTTAAGGCTAGAGTAAACAGGCATTTACTGACTGCGCGTGCTCCACCTTCGTCCTCATTATCACTTTCCAACAGGTGAAATCGGGGACAAACGCGCAATCAGCCTCCAATAAAAAAAAATTGCCAGGCTTAATATAAAAAAAAACAAAAAAGAAAAGATAAAAACAAAAGACAAAAAAAATATTATTATAACATTTAGGTTACAATAGTTGACTAGGGTGGAAGAGCTTTTAGAAGAGCCGACAAGAACTAAGCACAGGTATTTGTCTTTGCTTGTCCACGTTACATCGAAAATGTGTTCAGCGTAATAGGTGGTTGTTGGATATATGTGCAGTCTTTAGTCTGTTAGTCGCCTTTTACGACACCCAAGAAAAGTGATGGCTTGGTAGTATTCTTTTGATAAGCCGCCACTATACAGCTAACTATTTCTTAAAATCAATTTATATTATTAATATCTAACACAATTCTAACCCTCCATTATGGTGTGACTTTGGTAACCACAACTGCAACCGACGTAAGCCTGCCTAAGTCACAAATCGGTGACCAATTAACCCTTTAACAAACACCCTGTTGACATTATCAATCGGTTTTCGACCTTATAGCAAAGCAGTAAAATTAACATTATATCGTCTATTAGATTCATAGAACACTTTAAGAGGTTAAAAGCGGTAAGCCCTGCTAAAGATGATTAATAACAATCAGTAAACTCATGAATACCTACCTATGTGACGCTTTTGATTTGAACTAGCAACTAACGGCCGAAATCAATTATCAATCTATCTAAAATTAGAAATTTCACTTAGGCTTCAACAAGTTCTGTCGAATTTCTAACTCTAGTAGGCAAAAGAAGAGCATGTATGTGATGCTCGTCGGTTTAGGGTAATTTGAAACACTAAACACCTATCTACTATTTTTCTTTGTAATGTCTTGGTGCACGTTGTCAATTTCAAGTTATCAAGACAAGCTATTGCAATTTTTTTTAGATTAATCTGACTGATGATGGTTAATTAATGATGAATGTTATGACAATGATTTTATCGCAATTACCTTGTGAAACACCAACGTTCAACATTGGTTCTTGTAGTGTCTATCGAAGATCAGCGTCTGGACCTCCTTGATGTCTTAATAAAAATGAATGAAAATGAGTGAAAATATTCGTCACTAAACTAATTATTATCAAAAAAAACCATTTTATTATAAAAAAACAAAAACAATGACGACATCAGCTGAATTGTAAACACGGACTTTCTATCAAAAAGTTTCCGTTGCGGATTTTTCGTAACAGGATAAGGGCTTCTTTTGTTAATGCTCCAAAGACCTTCAAGGGAGTAAAAGAATGTTAAATTTAAAAGGTCATTTCTATCGCTTCCACTATATAAACGTTTTAGATGACTTTCCTTTTTTTTGTAGGCATCAAAAATTATTCGTCCAATCAGAAATACAAGAGAATTTTTATAGGACGCTTAAAAAAAGTAACTTTTGTTTTGATTGTAAGAAAGTAGGTTACCGTTCCGCAGTATTGTTGAAAAGTTACTGATTTACTTTGATGTATAAGGCAAGGTTCTGGAAAGGCACGTTCAGCCCGTCGTTGGTCCCGGTTATTGTTGTGAGATAACAGTTATTGAAATCCAGTAATCTACATTGGAGAAGCCTTATTTTCTTATGTGCGCGTGGGAAAGTCTGAGGCTAGCAGTGGGACCATAGATAATGATTATATTCCGATAATTTAATTTGTAAGTTTCATTGTCATGACGAAGACTACAGGAAATCTTCATTTTTAAAAATTTCACTGCAAAGTAACAGCGACATATCTCATTAAAACAACAATAGGTGACTCCCTTCGTGCTAACGAGAGTTTCAACCAAAAAGTTCCAAAAAAAGCAGGTTCGTTACCGGATCAGAAATGAAAAAGTTCTTTTATTCTTTTAAACCGAAATTGCGAAGTGTTGAATGCCGAGAACTCTACATGACACAGTATGCAAGCTTGGTGAGAAATTGTCGAGTTTTTAATGAAATTAGTTCCGTATAGGTACTGATATTGTACTACCCAGTAAGGGTATTTGTTAGTTTTGTTTGTAATTTAGCAACTAACCATTTGGCATGGAGGATACCAAAGTCACAGTCTTGTTACTTATTGATTTCTCTAATGCTTTTAATGCCGTCAGTCATGACATTCTCCTTTTAATCCTTTTTCATCTTATGGATTCATCTAAAATGCAGGAATGGTTCTCTTCTTTTCTTCAAGAGCGTCAGCAGTCAGTCCGTATTGATGAGGCATCATCAAGTTGGTGTAATCGGGATGCTAGCGTTCCACAAGGCGGCATATTCTTTCTCCATTATTATTTTCAATATCTATTAACTACATCACCCTCCACCTTCAATGTGCGTATCATCTGTACGCCGATGATCTTCAGCTTTACACTGAAGGACGTGTGGATGACTTGTCAGATGCCATTGAGAAATTAAATCGAGATTTGGAAGAGAATAACGACTGGTCCCGCCGGTTTGGTGTAACAGTTAACCCAACAAAATATCAGTCAATACTCATTGGCAACTCGCGATTGATAGGTAGAGTGAAGCTTAATACTCTTGAGCCAATAGTTTTTGACGGAACAATTATACCATTTAGTTCAAGCGTAAATAATCTTGGTCTGCATCTGGATTCTACACTCAGCTGGCATTCTCAGATTGCAAAT
This sequence comes from Scoparia ambigualis, assembly GCA_963921215.1. Classification (NCBI taxonomy): domain Eukaryota; kingdom Metazoa; phylum Arthropoda; class Insecta; order Lepidoptera; family Crambidae; genus Scoparia; species Scoparia ambigualis. Next base: position 58,359,887 of record OY992502.1, on the reverse strand, counting down.
GTTAACCAAAAAGGTTACCTGGACTTTGCACTCTTTGAATCATCTGAGAAATTTTCTGCCGTTCAGGACGAAGGTAATGCTTGCTCAAACTTTAATATTTCCAATAGTCGACTATGGTGACGTGTGCTATTATAATCTCAATTCTGCCTTGCTTCATAAGCTCGACAAATTGCTCAATAACGTAGGTATCCGATTCATTTACAAACTGAAGAAATATGACCACATCTTACAACATAGGTTAGATCTGTAATGCTTGCCAATTCGCCAAAGGAGACGACCCCTTACCACACTTTTCTCGTTTCTGAATTGCCCTAATGCCCCTTCTTCTTAATTCTCACTTTCAGTACCTTTGCTCCTCTCATGACAAGAATCTCCGGTCACAAATAACCTTCTCCTTCTGTGATCTTCCTATTCTTCCAGTATTATTTTTGTGTATTTGTGTGTTAATATAATATTTGTGTAAGTATTAAATGTTTGAATATTTTATAATGTCCTGTGTACCTTTCTAATCGCAAATAATTGCACCTGCCATGTCATCTCTGCACCACCATATGATTGACTGGTAGATAATGTCTCATGCATTAATTCCGCCATGTATTGTTATGTTGTAAAAGTTTAAATAAAAATAAACGTCAGTTAATTTATAGGTAAGTTCATGTAATTCACCGCTACTTGTTCGGGTCGTCCCAAGGTAAGAAGACGATGCAGCAGACGAGGCAAAGGTGACGTAACTCATCTGGCCAACCAAATTGGACGCATACCAATCAGGTTGACTCAATGAAGCGGTGGACAGAAAGGAATCTTTAACCTTATTGATCTTTGAATGGATTTTTGAAATGGAAAGAAAGAACGAAAACTTTGCTTTGAGGCTCTCTTTTTTAACAGTTATGAAAACAGTTAACTAAGTTTAACCAATTTTATTTTGAAAAAAGAGATCATAGTTTGATAGCAAAGGGTGGCTCAGTTTAAAAAAACATTAAAATATGAAGAACAATGCTTTTATTACGCTATTCTTTTTCAGAGCTGGTTTTTGCAACAGCCAGTCCTAAAGACCAGACCTCGTCCTTTTTGATTTTTTTGATACTCCACATTAGAAAAAAAGTTAGATAAAATCCATAAAATTAACCGCGTGGACTAGCGTTTCGAAATATTTGTACGCGCATCATTTCAAAACGGCTGCACCAATTTTGATAATTCTTTTTTTGTTGTGTTCATAATTGTTAGGACAAGATTTGTGTGAAAGAAAATGTTTTGAAATAGTACGGAAAAGTGTAAGAGTTTGGATTAAAAAATCTCCATATAAATTGAATGAGTGAGTGACATAGAAGACAGCAAATACGATGTAAGTAATGGAAACATTTGAAAGAAATTTAAAACAATAATATAAAAAAATATATATTTACAGAATTGTTTTAGAACTAACAGCTTCACGATATTGTTCAGTACATTCCTGAATGGTAGAGCCACGCTGCGTTGCAGCACGCATTGGGCTGGCTTCCCGGCGTAATACGAATATCCGGCGTGAAATAATGGCACTTGGTGCTGTTGTGTTTCGTCCGGCCAGTGGAGGCCCATCCCCTCTCACAATTCCTATTCCTTCCTTAACCCTATTTCTTCCTTAAAGGACGGCAACGCGCCTGCGATTCCTTTGGTTTTGCGGGTATCCATGGGCGGCGGTGATTACTCTCCAGCAGGTGACTCGCCTGCTCGTTTGCCTCCTTCTATTATATAAAAAAACATTCATTCAATATATTCATTGATTGTTAGGCGGTACGAAGTTCGCCAGGACAGCTCTTTAATTATAAATTTAAATTGAATACTATTATTATATTAGTAGTGTATTAGCGACTGCCGCGACCGCCAACTATGTACTAAAGTTTTATCATAATATTTATTTCTTCCACGGAACTCTAATCCGCCACAATTCCATTCGCACTAATTGCATCTGCTAGAAAGCCGATTCCATAGTAGGCAACAGTAAATTGAATTTTCTCTGAATATTGCTATCTGGATTATTCTTGGCACATCAGTAGCACTACTACGAGTTTACGAATTATACTCGATGGCAAAGGCGTTTTCGTTATTCTTGTTAAAATATACAGTGTCCTCTAGTAAGCGTTGTCGTAGTAATTCATTAAAGAAGTTTATTTTGAGTAAGGGCTGATTTTTTCATTTTCGAATAAAACTTATCCGTCTGATAAAGTATTACACAATCAACCTAAAATGTCACCAAGAGTCTTGAATATCGACGCAAGATTGCCAACCTTTCGGTTTTTTATCGATTGCACTTCGGTGAGTGTGCGCAGGAACTACACGAGCTGATTCCACCTTCTCCTTTCTATCTCCGGGGAACGAGACGCGGACTGAGATCTCACCCTTACACTGTCAACATACCTACCACATATACGCACAAAGCGCTTCTCGTCATCATTTTTAATGCGGACAGCTAAGAAGTGAAATTCCCTTCCTGCGGATCTGTTTCCTGACACGTACAACCCGGACATTTTCAAGGCACGGGTGAATAGGCATTATCTAAGCAAGTATGCTACATCCTAGGCCGCATCATCACTTATCATCAGGTGAGATCGCGGTCAAATACTTGCCTATAAAGAATTAAAAAAAAAGAAGAAAAAGACATGATATGACAATACATTTTCAAAATGGTTGTGTAAAATAAATAATTTTTATCTGACAATTGAAAAATCAGCCCTTAGTAAACTAAATTATAGCCTGTACTAAGATGTACAATTGACATAACACGTTTCATTTCACTTTGTTTTTGCGTGTTGTTCTATTCATTTTTTCTCACTTCTTGCGTTTCGTTTCACTCAAAAAGAAAGAAATACGTAAAATAAAATACGCAGGTACCTTTCTGGCAACCAAAATTAATACTAAGTGTTTCAGTAAGACCCCTTGAGCCCCCCATATTATCAGTTTCCCCAGATAGTACAGGCTGTAATTTAGTTTACTACTATCCTACTGCAGAGCAAATACTTCCATTATTGAAATCAAGTCATCGCTACAATTGATGGGTATCCGCTTAACAACATACGGGTTGGTGATCACAAACCCAATTCTAAAGCTGTGATCTCTGAATACATCTCTGGGAAGCGGCCGTGATGCGTGTATTTTTATTGTATACTAGCGGCCGCTCGCGGTTTCACCCGCGTGGTTCCCGTTCCCGTAGAAATATCGGGATAAAAAGTATCCTATGTGTTAATCCAGGTTATAAACTATCAAATTTCATATAAATCCATTTAGTAGTTTTTACGTAAAAGAGTAACAAACATCTATCCATACTTACAAACTTTCGCGTTTATAATATTAGTAGGATCTTTAGGGTACTTCTCTGTGCCATTTACTGGTTGCTCTAATAGGTACCATGAAAACCATGAGCTACTGATGACATAATCCATTTGGACTGTCTTTTGTACATTAGTTTTTTTTCTGTTAAGTATTTTGTTATTAACAATCAAACAAAGATAATTATATTTATATTTAGATCTAATATAATAACTAAATATATTTATGTTAGCGCAATATTTCAAAGTCATTGCATACTGCATAGTCTCTGGTGACACTGGTATCTATATCCTGTGTTAAAATATTTACTCCATCGCTGTCGAGTATTCAATGGTAGGGCTTTAGTATTGATATCAGCCTTACAAGCCAATTTGTATCGCCCGATAATGAGAATGAGAAAATTGGGAACGACGGTTTTATTTGCTTGTCTGTATTTTAAATTAACATGAATTGAGAGAACACTACTTTGTATTTCTAATTTCCAGATGTCTTAGTATTTTTCTTCGGTTAAATTCGCAGGATTGAAAAAATTACTCGGCGTTGCCATCACACTTCACACTAATATTATAAAGGCGAAAGTTTGTGAGTGTGTATGTTTGTTACTCTTTCACGTAAAAACTACTAAATGGATTTGGATGATATTCGGCATACAGATAGTTTATAACCTGGATTAACACATAGAATACTTTTTATCCCGATATTCCTACGGGAACGGGAACCATGGGTGAAACCGCGAGCGGCCGCTAGTAGTTAATAATTGAACGGGGTTTAAAACAAGCCTACTCAGTTATATTATCCTATGCATAGGCCTTTACCACGTTATGCGTTAACCCATTCAAACGTATGTTCATATTGGGACGCGATAGTCACAGGAGTTAAGAATTCCCGGTAAAGTGCGCATCCACCTTCGGCCTTATCGTCACTTACCATGTTAGATGAAGGTTAATTTCTTTCTTTCTTTATCATAGAGTTTTAAAAAGAACTCGCACTAGGAAGTATTACTTCAAAACCCTAAGAAACTAACTAACTAAGAACGAGCGTGATGCAGGTTGTAAGGAAACTGGTATCTAAACTTTTATAAACATTGCATTTGTAAGTACTTGGATTTTCTGAACAAAAATATAATTACCTAATGGTAAACGGGCGGCAGCCCGCCGCCCGCTCGAAACTTTGTCCTCGTGAACGTGACGTATTTCCAAAAAAATATATTTCGTCCAAACCATATAATAATAACTAAACCATAGAAGGAGTTCAAAAGAGACTCGTTTAGTTGTCCTATTTTTTCCAATGGGTCATAAACATTGAAAGAAAAGAGACAAAATAAGTTGCTAAAAACGTGAAATGTGAAGCGAAAAAAAAACCGGTCACCATTTATGATACCGATTTCAAAAGCGACCTATATAAATGTAATTCAAATGGTGACCAAACGGAGTATACACTTAAATGTCATAGCACTCCTTCTATGATTTAATTATTATTATTAATGACTATCGCGTGTAGGACTAAGCCAATTTCAAGTGTTTTATTTTTTTAAGTAAGTTTATTTATTATTGTACATTAGATAAATAAAATAGAGTCTCACTACACGAGGAGCTCGATGGCGCAGAGGCTAGCACGTTCAGCTTGCGATCTTGCTCGTCTAAGCAACTTTCGCAATGCCGGGGCGCTGGATGGGTGACCAAATTTAAAAACATCTCGAGGTCTTCCGTGCTTCGGAAGGCACTTTAAGCCGTTGGTCCCGGTTGTTGTCGTAAGATGGCAGCCGTTAAAACCCGTCAACCCGCACAGGGCCAGCGTGGTGGGTTATGGCCCAATATTCCCATGTGCTATTGTTCACGTGGTAGGTCTGTTCCCAGCAGTGGGACGTTTATAGACTGATGATGAATGGCTATCGCGTATAGCATTAAGCCAATTTCAATTGGTTTAATTTTTAAAGTAAGTTTATTTATTATTGTACATTAGATAGAAATAAAATGGAGTCTCACTAAACGTGTTGTTGCTAAAAGAACACGGGAGAAACTCCGCTTTAATTATTATTCTGAAGTCCAAACATTGTCCTTAAAATTACAAACACAACAAAAAAGTTTTTGCCAAATAGGTGCACGCTATTTTTGGATACATACTCTTTTTATATTCACGACTATTATCCCAAAAGGGTAAGTGAGAGACTAGGCAAAGGGACCGCAGAAGCATTCCACTGCCATAGTCCACGTTTCACTAAGTTACAACTCCACATATTGTGCTCTACGTGACATGTGGTGAGCCCATCGCCGCTCTATGCTGTTGGGTATAATTATATGCAGTTTTTAGTCCGTAAGTCACCTTTTACGACACCCAGGAGAAGAGAGGGGGTGCTAGTATTCTTTACGCAACATGGCTCTTTTTATATAAGTACACACGGCGTCAGATCAACCTACCCAAAACTGTCAAATTTCTACAATCAAATTTAAACTTTATAGTTTGGCTCGAAGGATCAATATAAATTGGAGAAATTTGACAGTTTTGGGTAGGTTGATCTGGTGCCGTGTGTACATACATACATAATGACGACTATTATCCCTAACAGGTTAGTCTGAGACAGGCAATCAGGACAGCTACAGGCAATGAGAAGAGGTGGTAGTATTATTTAACCGTTACGCGACACGTTTGTCGGTCTTTTTATATAGATTTTTGCAAAATGGTGTACGACAAGCTACTTTTGAATCGAGTGTAACATTGATCACAGCTCCTGATCCCTGAAGTAACTTCTCTAGGTTAACTACTTACAGTATTATTAGCAATATGGCTATCATACTAGAGAAGCCCAGAACGCTAAGGATACCAATTTGCAGCTAATTAAGGATGTATAGCTTTGATCAATGTTATTCTTGATTTGAAAGTAACCCTTTTCTACCGGTACACAAAATATCGGATCTGCAGTAGACTTTACAATGCATGGCGCTGTTCGCAAGTAACCAAACTGTGTGAGTGAGGTGTTTCATTTCAATGTAGCTAGGTAGGTATGTGAGGGATTTGAACTTCTCTAGATGCAGCGTGGAAGTGGCAGCTCGTTCGCATTGCATTTTCCAACGGTTTATGTGTGAAAATTGACTATTGGGAGTTGCAAAGAAAAGTTTGTTGGTGTCGTGTATTTCGATCGCGTGCTACATTCACAAAACTTTTGTGCCCTCATGTGCATATTTTATTTTTAGACTGTGTACTAGTAAATAGGTCAAAAATACCCTAAACTGATTAGCTTATCCTACACGAAATTGTAAAAATTTACGTATTTTTGAGTCACTTGTACTTTTTTGCTGAATTAGTTAAATACATTAAAAGAATTTTCATTCCTCATACACAGAAAGTAGGTTTGAAGTTGCCTGTGGAGCGGGAGGAAAGTAGTACTTTTCTTTCCTAGGGAGAATCGTTTTTCTGACATGTGTAATTGTGATTTATTATTAAAAAAATACTAACAACACATCTCTTTCCTTGGGTGTCGTAAAAGGCGACTAACGGATCAAAGACTGCACATACATCCAACAGCATAGAGCGGCGATGGGCTTATCAAAAAATACTACCACCCCTCTCTTCCCTTCGGTGTCGTAAAAGGCGACTAACGGACTAAAGACATTCATGTTTTTGTTTTTACTTTCCTTATATTCGATATGAAAAGCACAGTGTTTACCTCGGGTTAAAGACTTATTTACTCCCTCGGACCAGTACTACAATACGCTCGGGCGCCAAACTCCGATTCGGGAGTAAATAAGCTACTTTCACCCCTTGGGTATCAATGTACTATTTTGTAAGTTAGCCTGATCATTGCACAAGGTCATGGGCTAGAAAATAACAAACACTAAATAAATCTGTACTCCTAAAAACATATTTTTTCGCCAACTCTCTTAATTTTACGCATGAATCAATAACTCTTACATGAAAATATTCCGCAGGGCATTCTTTAAAAGTAAATTTACATTTTTAATACAAGCGCGTGATGGTTTTGTACATTTCGCAGAATAAAAACATTGCTCTAATTAAATTACTAGGTCTGAAACTTCAAAGCAGAATTGTTCTAATTATAAATATCAATATGATTGATTCTGCTTTGAAGTTCATTAAAAGACTTATGACAGTTTTTGCGAACGCGCGGGCACCCCCCTAAATAAAACTTATTTATTTTATTTTCTTTTAAACAACAAAACTTAATAGTCTATAATTACAGGTAAACAAACCCAATGCGACAGTATAAGCACTTATAAAATTTTCTAACCTAACGCATTTACAATGGAATATTTATAGAAGCAAATAAAACAAAATAAGTGTGTCGGGATTGTAACAAAAGCGGTTTCTACTATAAATTAATTAAATCTGATTTAAAGTTGTTATTTAGCTTTACAAAAGAGAAGATAAAACAAACGCGTCTTTTTCGCAACCATTATATCCCCTTCCTTGACCCACTTCCTTTGCTATAATTACTCTTTCAATATTACATACATATATACATACATACCTATCACGACTATCATCTCCGAAGGGCTAGTCAGAGACCAGGCAATGAGAACAGCAAAAGCAGTTCTCTACCATAGTCCACTTTTCACCAAATAGCGACGGCACATGTGCTCAGCGTGACTGGTAATGAGCCCATCGCCGCCTCTATGCTGTTGGATGTATGTTCAGTCTTTAGTCCGTTAGTCACCTTTTACGACACCCAAGGAAATAGAGGGTGTGGTTGTGTTCTTTCGCCGCTGTGCGACATGGTTGGTAATTAAGTTATTGTTTACTACTGTAATATATATTATTATTTTAAAGAAAAATATAAGCGCAGGTTGAGCGGGCAAACCAAACCGGTCTATGCATCAAAAATCCGATAAACATTTTGCCTGACCCCCCAGGTCAGGCAAAATGTTTATCGGATCGCCAATAATATGCCCATATAAGGACAAAATATGGGCTTCAAATGTCAAATGAAGCCCATATCCATATTCATATTTTTAGCCGATAGGGTAGCTGGACTCACCCAGGGACCAGGACTTAATGGTACGGAGGTGGACCTGTTACTCCGAATATTTAAGATGCAACAAAAGATGACGCTCTAGCCACCTGGGCATCAATGAAAAACAACACAATTGTCGCTACAATAATTTGCGAACGCTGTGACAAAACAAAACACTAACTAATTCAAAGCTAAAGATTCTTAATTAAAAAAACGTTTATTTTATCTTAATTTCACATTTAAAGTGGCCTGACGCGAACAATACATAAAACATCTTTCGCAATCATCGTCTCATACACCTACATATTTCATAGACACTCTATAAAATATTTCTCATTAGTTTGAGTATGATTAGTTTTCAAAGGGCTCTCCGATAAAGTTTATATTTAACTTTGGATCTTGGACATTGGAGGAATGTCTTTAGGCAGCTCTATATCTGGTATTTATTACTACGGTTAACAACCCATAAGTTTCAAAACAATTGATGGGATGAATTGATAAATTCCACTAGATCCTCCGATCAATACTATAATCTTAATTAAGTTTGACAATGATGACATTAAATTGAGACTAAATAAAATAGAATGAACAAAGTATCGCATATGCTTATGTTGAAGCGGTTTAGTCCCTACTTCAGTATAGGAATGAAAGATTTGATTATGTTTACAAAGTTTAATTTCCTATTCTACATAAAAAAAATGTTCAGGGAGGAGTTCTACGGATCTCTCACTCTGTCCGTTTGAAAAGGTTTTAAAGACTTAGATTCGTTTAGTCCTCCGGAAGGACGGTGTGCAGAGGCGATGGTTAAACCGCGCACACGAAGACACGCATCAATAGGTCAAGTATCATGAGACCGCCGTCGGTCGCGAAACAATTGATTTTCAATTGTGTCAGGTTTTACGGTGCTCAAGGGTTTAAGAGAAAACACTCCGTTGAAGTGTCATGCAAAATTCTCATAAGAAGCACAGAAAAACAACGTTTCGTAGTCCTCTATTTTCTTCTTTAGAACTATACCAATTTTTATGTTTTTTTTCAGCATCGGTTAAAGAAAAAGATTTTCTACGTCTGTGTGTTTAATTTTTTTGCATTTAGTCATTTCTTTAATAACCAGGAGCCTCCAAAACTCTGACAAATCACTCCGTTTTATGGCGTCTTCAGAAACATTAAGAAACCGGTTTAAATAAAAATCAAACATACAGACATAGATCTCTTTCTATAACCGATGCTGGAAAAGTAATAAAAAATTGGTCCAGTTCTGAAGGAGGAAACAGGGGACTACGAAACGTCGTTCTTCTGTGTTTCGTATGAGAATTTTGCATGACACTTCTACGTAGTGTTTCCTCTTAACGTAATTTGTTAAAAGTTAGGATATGGATGGTACATATCTATTAAAAGTCTATGGCAGTAATTGTCAAAACTAGTAGTGATTTGTTTACAGGTTAATTTGATTGTGTATTTATTATGGTAATTTAATATAACGTACCTAGCAGTGGGACGTTCATAGGATAATGATTTGGTTTTATTTGATATTATGGAATGATAACAGCAACGTAAGTACTTTAGATAGCTAGGATTTATTGTATTTAGTCTACAATGACATTCTCTTTATTGTCAATAATCACTTGTACGTCTTTATTCTGTTTTTATTGTAAAACTGCACAATTCAGGAGTTGTGGATAGACAGAAATGTTACCTTGTTATCTATAACAATGATAAAATTGTAGTAGGCAGATGCATTTAGAACAAGGGCTCTCTACTTACTATCTACTGCCAACCAAACCAAGTAATAGGTACAACATGTTGTGAATCGAATTGTGAAAGACTCTGTCTAAGATACCTACCTGTAATTCAACAATATTTTTCTGCTATCTTACAGTACGTCTCGCTGGCCGAGTGACAAAACGCTCATACCTATATCCAGGACTACATACATACACATAATCACGACTATTAACCCCGAAGGGTTAGTCAGAGAATAGACTGAGGACCGAAAAACAGTCCTCTGCCATAGTCCACTTTTTACCAAATAGCGACTGTACTGTACTTAGCGTGATAAGTGGTGAGCCCATCGCCGCTATAACACACTATAAAACACCGCCGGACGAAGTGTTTCAGATTTTTCGATGCACAGCCCGGGTTTGTGCTCAACAACCCGTGTTTGGCAAGAGTGCTATTAAACTATCAAGGTGATTAACTACCCATTGTAGTGATGACTTTATTTCAATGTTGGAGGCCGATGCCCAGCAGTGGAGCAGCATACAAACTTTATACATACCAAAAAAAAATCATGCTGTTAAAAAAAAATATTTGTAGATTTATGCCAGCCAGGCTGCTCTGCTTTTTTAGACGATTCGATAGCACTTCATTTTTAAGTTAATTTGAATAAGGAATTTTATGACTGAAATTGCAGTTGCAATACTAGTACAAATAATTTGTTTAAGACACTGGCGACTATTTCTGAATTTGAACTGAACTGCTTAATTAGCGCGAGGTTACATTTAAGGATTTTTTTTTCATTGTCTTGTCTTTGGCCATATATTTTTCACTCATTCTCTGGGGTCTTTGTCTGTGAAATACTTATTTATTAATTCGACCAAACTTTGTTGACCACAACGAGCTTATAATTGCATTATTTTGCAATGTGGAAAATCTCCGTCCGGCGGCGCCGCCGGGACCTTTGGTGACTTATGGTGCTTTTAATTTAAAATAAGTTAAGTTTTAACTGCAATTTTGATTTAAATGTTAAGTGTTACTAAATTTAAAAAAAAATGTTTATATTATCATTCTACGCTATTAGAATGATGATATAAACGATTTTTTTAAGTTAAGAGCCACCGAAAACAAAAGAACCGCGGCGCCGCCGCCCTTAAAATATATTTTCGTTTGACAACTCTTAACATTTTGCGACAGGGGTCTTTATATAATATTTTCCAATATTAATGTCTTGGAGGTACCCCTGTCGTAAATCATTTTGTTTCATCCTGTCACTTTGTCGATCTTAATGAGGTCAGGTTGTGTACGGAAAAAAATGCTGGAGGTGTTTCTTCGAATATTGTGAGGTATAAAATGTTATGGCAGGTTCCTTATTTCGGGCTTCGCTTTGAGATAATAAAAATATGAAGAGCGTTTTATGCATAATACTTGTGATTCAATTTTAGAGCTGGCCCATTTTAGATTGTGGGGTTTCATCTCTTTTATTAATTTGCGCTTGATCGGAATTCGAAGGAGGCTTTTGTACGTAAGTAACTTAGGTAGGAATTTTTAAAATATTAAATTAAAATTGTATGATAATAAGATCTGCGAGAGGTCGTCAGGATAAGTGCTTCTTGAATATGCTTTATGTTTGGTTTTTAACAAAATTTATTGTTGTTAATGTTATTAAAAAAACTAATAATAAATATTAATATTCAAATATCTCTCATCTTAACTTTTTTATTATTTAACACTGTTAGGTATATTAAATTAAACACACAAAATCGCATTGAAATATTACTGTACACGACTACATATTAGTTTTATGAGAATAAATAGTAATCACCCTAAAATAGACACTGTCTTCAATAAATGATAATAATTATTATTTAGAAATCTATACCTTTATACACTTGAAAACTGCTATGAAAAAAAGAATAGGTAAAATTTTACATTTAAGTAATTAAATTCTAATAACAGGACCTACGAAAGGAATTACATTTTTGGTACAACAAAGTCGCATCAAAAAGAAAACAAGCCGATTGTGTTTTAAACTGTTCGCAATTAATTCGTTCCTGGAGTTTGCCTGCAGCTAAAGATTTAACAAAACGCTTCAATGCAACAAAGACTTCTTGGAAACGGCTCGTTACGGTATTAAAATTATGAAACCGTCGAGTGTTCTTATGCGAAGAATAATTTTTTAATGAAACTCTTTTTACGGATCAAAACTCGCGTTTAATTAATGGTTAAGAACATTATTATTTCTCATTAGAATTAGGTACAATAGCTATTCACTTATTGAGAAACAGATTTAACTTAGTCTAAGTTCACAATAACCCAGCAATCGAGCGCATCGAAGTTTTAGGTCTTGCAATGTGTTGCTGTTGGGGCTGGGATTTGATGACCTGTATGACCGGTGGGCTATGTCGGTTACCTTGATTCTCTGCCGGATCACCTCTTTATGAGGTGATCTGGCAAGCGTAGCGTTAGACGCCCTCAGACAAGGTGGAGCGACGATCTTCGGAAGGTGGCTGGCAAGAGCTGGATCAGAGTGGCCGCGGATCGTGCTCAGTGGCGTGTTCTTGGAGAGGCCTATGTCCAGCAGTGGACGAGTATGGGCTGATGATGATGATGATGAAGATATGGTCTCAGGCAGGAGGTAAATTCCAACCATCCTTTCTATTGAAATTTCGATGTTTATAATTTCAATATTCTCGCGTATAATCCTAGGAATGAATCGTTATTCTTTGGCGAGTATTTGAGGTTCGTCAAATTTGATGTAATGGTTGGGTTCCTTGAGAGCATGTTCATTTCAATGTGTAGTAAAAAGTGTTTCATTTCAATGTGTAGGTAGGGCTCGCGTAAACCTTAGAAACAATATAATTAATTATCTAAAAAAATAAGAATACTACCTTATCTATACTAATATTATAAAGCTGAAGAGTTTGTTTGCTTGAACGCGCTAATCTCAGGAACTACTGGGCCGATTTAAAAAATTATTTTAGTGTTAGATAGCCCATTTATCGAGGAAGGCTATAGGTTATGATTTGTTTAGATACGGATACGGGTACGGGTAGTAACCCGTGCGAAGCCGGGGCGGGTCGCTAGTAACTTTATAAAATGTGTCAGTTACAAATGAATCCTTCCGTCAAAATATAATTTGCTACAGTCCCAATGATTCTGACTACTTTGATTTATAGTAAAATTTCGAGCCTTTATTTTTTATGATCTACTCGAACAATCTCTGTTGTCGTGATAATGAGAGACGGAGTAACTGCGTTCTACTCTTGAGACTAAGAACTGGAACGCGTATTGTCAGCAGCCCTCCTGCTCGTTGCATTCTTTCACTTGTTTAGTCCACCGTCAACATACCACCATCTCAAGTAAGTCAGTAGTTATTCAGTTGTGTGTCTAGTGATACGATTCAGTTAAAGTGCAACGTGTAAAATAACCCTGTCGCGTAGCGGTGAAAGATTACTACCACCCCGTCTAAGAATACTACCTCAAAGATTACTACCTCCCTTGGGTGTCGTAAAAGACGACTAACAAACTAAAGACTTAATAGAGTTTTGGGTTATTGTAGACTTAATTATTGAAACGAGATTTCTTCGTATGAGACTATATTTTAGCAAATTACAAAATTGCACAGTGAGTAGTACCTTAGCCTAAACTAAGTAGGTTGACGCTTGCCAGCTAAAAAACTAAAGAGAAAAATGTTGCCAAGCAGCAGATATAAAATTTCCTCTGAACTTAACAAGACTGCACATACTTCCAACAGCATAGATGGGCTCACCACCTGTCACGCTGAGCATATGTGCAGTCGCTATTTGGTGAAAAGTGCGTAGTCTCTGACTAACCCTCGGGAATCATAGTCGTGATGTGTATGTTCAGTGCGATAGGATTAAAGGCGAAACCGGGTTATGTGGGCTCTGCTCCCCTCCTCCTAGGAGATCGGAGATCTAATTTATATCCCTAGTAACATTCTCTGCCACGGAGACTGCCCGTGACTACGAACTCAAACACCTTTTTCCCCTTAATGAATGCTTCCATAAACATACCAGGGTGGTTATGTGAGGCTCTCCATACCGACAAAGCTAAGAAAGTAAGTAAAGCAAGAGGGAGGGGGAATCCCCACTCAAAAGTGGAGAATAGCAATTCGAGTAAAGTGGAGGCCACGGGACCTGTCCATTAGGGAATTGAACCACGGGAACCACCCTGTCGCCAGAATACCTGTGCATGACGAAATCAAACACCTGAGCAAAGTCACCTAATTTCAAGTGCTCTTTCAGTATCAAGAAGAAACCATTTTTTAAGTAATCGACTGACTTTACAATCGGCTCCATAACAAAGTCCTGCCAGCAGCGATTAAATGGCGTGTCATAGCCGTTTTCATTATTACTTTTATTCAGCACAGCAGTCTTATAGCGAGCCGTTCCAACTTTATTTTCCTTTTTTATCCTCGCAATCTGAACAAGGGGACAGAAGAATAACCGCCATTGTATTTTATAACTGTGACAGCATTGTGAAACAATTAAAAGTTCGGACTTGGCGGATTTCGAATTAAATTGTTTTTAAGACGGCGAAAGCTATGAGTGGCAATAAAAATTACTTTTGTGATGGAAAAGGTATGATCCGCCGTAATACGTAATGGAGAAGGGAATGAAGTTAAATGGGTAAAACTTTGGGAAAGTTTTTCTAGAAGTATTCGGCACGGTAAACTAAGTGCGGTATATTATTCAGTTTTAAACTCGTTTCATTATAAATAAACATTTAGACTGGGATTAACGCCAACTACACTACATCACGACAGCAGTGAGCCCGGGACCACGACCGGTGTAACTCGGTCGCAACGTCATCGTGTATAAAAAGGCATGCATATGCGTAAGATGCCTTTAATAAGTAGTTAGCGTTAATCCCTGTCTAATTGTTTGTAATAGTGTGAAAGTGGTAAAGTGAGGTATTATAAAAACATCAATATAGCACTAAAGAACCAACCATTAAATATATGACATTATAAAAAAATCTATGTTAAAAAATCTACATGTAAAACTGCCTCTCTTAAAATAATGACTCTGAGGTACTGCCTTAGATACTTTGATTTTTAGAGTACCTTCTTTTGGTTCTAGATATCAGAGAATCTAAGCCACATATGTTGTACTTGGTGTAAATGGTGACAGGACTTGTTCTGAGCCCTGCTGACTGGTTACTTCCATCTTTTCTAGATCACAATGACGACGTGAAAGATCGCCTGATGCTTATGCTGTCGCCACATCAAGTGGTGGGCGCTGGATACCCATATTCCAGGATGATGTTAAAATTCTTTTCTGTATGGAAGGAGTGCAGAAATGACAATTGATAGAGAAAAATGGAAAGGAGAGATCACCTATAGTGTGATAATGGCAGAATTTCTTGAAAGATACATTTTCATAAAGACAGTTTCTTAAATAGATACATTATTTCTATAACGAAATGTAAATCAATAATCTCAGTATACAAAACGTTGTCGTCTAAAAAACCCGGCCCAACAAGCCTTTTACCCTCCACTTACACAAATTAAACAGAATAAAGCATCGACTATTGTAATAGACAAATTATCCTTTACTCTCGTTTCCTTGGGCATTTTTGCTGAGAACCCGGAGACTTTAGTGAAGGGAAAATAAAAAGGGAGCAATGACTATAGGGTTGCCGCTTTAAGGAATATACCAAAGGAAAAATGTTTTTACATGGTATGATGAGTTGCTTATTTATGACGTTTAGGGGTTCAACTTGTGTTTTGTGTAGTACAACTTGAAGTTAAGTTAAGATGATACAAGATGCAATTAAACCAATATACTTACTTCGCTGGCTCAGGGACCCGAAGTGAATCTGGCCTCCGAAGTTAAAGTACGCCATTTTGTTGGATCTTGTGCTAGTTCCGACCATTCAGCTTAACCAATATACGTTAAATAGGTTTCATTGGGTCTCAATCTTAACTCAACTTTTCTCAACGTATCACTATCTTAAATCAACTTCTATCTTATTTACCTTTTTTTATACTTATTGCTGTTCCAACCTTACATCAGTTGTTACTTCTGTAAAAAAACTGGGGCGAGTAATTGTAAAAACTAAAACAAATGCCTTTTAATTCTTCTTGGTAGGAAAAAGAAGAGTGACGTTTATATAATTGTTTTAATTTCTAAAGCTTGTGTACTGTCGGGTGTTTAAATGTAACAATGATGGATTGTAGCGCGATAAGTGTTGATGTTAAGGTGTAGGTATAATTGTTGATGAATGTTACAAAACATCGAAACATCACTTTTCTGAAGTCTGCGTGAAATCTAAGTTAAGTATCTTCACTTTGAAAGGAAGGAAGCATATGAAATCTATCGGTAATCATCACTAAGCCGTCTCTGATTGTCTAGGTAGCTCAGATAGAAGAGCTCTCGCGGAAGCCAGTTTCGCCTCAACTACAATTATTTTCATGTAACAAGACCAGACCGAAACAAGTCCTAATGAAACTTTAAAAAGCCGCAATAAGAACGGTCGCCAAATAACTTCAGGAGCTAGTGTGTGGACTGTGGAAGCGACTCCCGCAAATTAATGTTGCCACACAAAAACAACAAGTGTTACGGGCGCCAAACAGCCGACCACATCGCCTGAACAATTCAAATTAGGCCCAAACTCAGACCGGCAGGCCACAAGTCCACAGCACGGACGAAAAGTTTTATTTATTCATCCCATTTTGCAACACCAACATTTAAAGATAAGCGCTAGGATTGCATAGGGCGTGAGTAAATGGGACAGTAGGAAGTGAACATACAGACGTCAGCCCTCCATATATAGAAATTATCACGACTTTTATCTCCGAAGGGTTAGTCCGAGACTAGACAATGAGGACAACAAAAGCAGTCCTCTGCCATAGTCCACTTTTCATCAATCAAATAATAGCGACTGCTCATGAGCTAAGTGTGACAGGTGGTGAGCCCATCGCCGCTCTAAGCTGTTGGATGTATGTGCAGTCTTATCCGTTAGTCGCCCTTGACGAAACCCAAGGGGAGAGAGGGGGTGGTAGTATTCTTTCACCGCTACGCGATACACTTTAACCTACCACGTAATGTCAAATTTCTTCAATAAATTTTGAATTTTATCTGTAGGGTAAAAGAATCAATATAGATTGGAGAAAATTTACAGGTTTGGATAGGTTGTGCAGACGTGTGTACTCCGACCAGATTGGAGATGTTCTCGTGGAAGGTGAGGGTTAAGAAATACTCTAAGCCGACAAATATGTGTGCAGAATATTGTAAGATTAACCGTGTCGCGTAGGGGTGAAAGAATACTACCACCCCTTGTCTTTCCTTGGGTGTCGTAAAAGGCGACTAACGGACTAAATACTGCACATATATGAGACAGCATATAGCGGCGATGGGCTCACCAACTGTCACGCTGAGCACTCGTGCAGTCGCTATTAGGTGAAAAGTGGGCTATGGTAGAGGACTGCTTTTGCTGTCCTCATTACCTAGTCTCTGACTTACCCTTTGGGGATAATAGTCGTGATATTTATGTATGTATGTGATATTGTAAGAGTAATTATAGCAAAGGAAGTGGGTCAAGTAAGTGCGAAAGCTATGGTTGCGAAAAGACACGTTTGTATTATCTTGTCTTTTGTAAAGCTAAATAACAACTATATATTAGATTTAATTAATATAAAGTAACAAAAAGGTTTTATTAAAACAACACGAGTTTAATGAAAAATTGGGTATGATTATGAAATTTAATAACATCACGCTTTTGGTAAATTGACAAAGAGGCGTGTAACATTAGGCGGATTAATAATACCGCATTCAATTATGAGCATGCAGCTAATTAATGTTTGTAAAACCATTAATTAATATAACCGCATGGTCGCACAAGCTGAAATTGATAGCGAATCAATTTTTCATTAGCTTTTGTTTAAAATTAAAAAGTTTATACCGGCTAGTTGATTTAATGTACGAGTCGTTCTGGGCAGTGGACTGAAAAATCAAACGAAACTGTTCCTGACGTCTAACTCCAAAATTTGATGAGAGCATCCTGGTGTCTTAGTGGATATGTAACATCAGGAGAAAGAGTCTCACATAACCGTAAATAATTGTTCTTGCCTGATAAGTAAAACCGGGCAAGATTGGGTCAGAGAGAGAGAGAGAGCAGAGAAATCTTCCGACTCTTCACACCAAAAAATGTCAAGACTGAAAGTTGCCCCTTAGAAGTATTTTTAAATAACCATGTTTTACCACCACTGTATATGAAGCTAAATAAGTACAGAACGGTCTTCTGTCAATAAAAGTCGGAGTAGAGCTGTAAAATTTTTTGTTTAAAATTACGGAAGCGGTGACAACCCTAGAGACATCCTTATTGTTGTAAGGAGTAAAACGTAGCTAATGATGATTACATTCACGTCTGTTGACTCTGAAGCTTCTGTATTTGTGACTTTATCTTGATACCAGTGTAAAGACAATTTGTTTAATTTGTTGGTTTCATTCGCTTGTTACCATAATTGTGGTAGTAATGGGTACAGTTGTGGTTGGACAGGCTCGTTGACGCAGAAGTAGGAAGGAAATGTGTTACGCACAGCTTCTTCGCTGTCACGCTTACCCAAAGTGGGAAAGGAACGAGTATGCCTTAAGAAAACTCTACTTATTTTAAACTAGGTAAAATACTGTCTTACGCATACACTGTCGCCAACTGGCCAGGGGTGACCCCGCATTATGTGAAACTTTCCTGCTCCTTCGGCTAACTCGGGAGAGCTCAACAGAGGAAGGGATGCCTTCCCACTAAAACATCTAGTACCATTTCTCCTTTACCAAGAGGACGGCTCGGGACCACAACCGGCAAGCACGGAACACACAGAAACCGTTCCTAAGTTGCATTACCATTTTTTGAGGGCATCCCCTCCTTACATAACTAAGTTTTATTTATACTGGCATTTCGAGACCAACCGTCAGGTTATAAGAACCCGCCGCAGCGTGCTTTTCATTCGATACTCATAAGACTAGTGTCTCGGGAGAGTTTCCCCCGTGACACGTTTTTTGAGGGCAGTAGCCCAGCCCAGCGGTCCCAGCAACGGATGATCAGGCGGGAGCACGTGCGAAACTGTTTTCTTATTGGCTACCGGAGTGCCCGCTAAGACTTTAGCAGTCGTAATACCAAACAATATAAATTCAATTATTAGGAACCTCTAGGAGTCTTAGTGACAAACAAGGGGTTGTAGTTGTCCTATGAGTCACTAAACTGGGGGGCGATCACGCTAGATAATCTCAACCAAACCACAACTGAAACGCGTCGTTAGACGTACTTTTATAGTGCTATCGCGTTTGACACAAGCGATAGCGCCATACAAAGTCGGCTGAACGGTCAAGGTTTAGTTTTGGTAATATCGTTGGTGCTTAGTGTTCAAACCACCATCTTTACAAATGGGGGCTAAAGGACTCGCCAGCGTGTGAATGCGGAGCTCCGAACCAGACACTGAGTCACATTGTAGAGGACTGCCCACTGCACTATCTCCCTGGTGGCCTGAGAGAACTCCACCAACTAACGCCTGCAGCCCAAGAATGGCTGTTAAACCTGAAAATTAAGGTTTAGGACGTCGCAGTTTTGCCATTCGATATGATGATGAGTGTGATTGAGGCCCAGCTCTGCTTACGCTCCCAGTAGTAGGCCTTTTCTTCTCACCAGCCTATAATCGTTCCACAGGTGTTCCGAAATGAACCAACCATCCCAGATAAACCAAAAACCGAGACCAGAATAGGGCAGCACAAGACCGGTCGTAGTAGAGATCCTTGGGGAAGGCCATTATCCAACAGTGGACGTCATTCGGCTGATGATGACTCAATATTCAGGAAGTCAAATTGGTAGGAAAGTTAGCTTCATAAATGTGACATCAATACGGTTAACCATGGTTCGCTAATTAAGTGTAACGTGTTCAGAATTGCCGCGTATCGCACCCACATAGTAAATACTAGTTTAACAGCGAACAATAAGGCCTCACCAGTCACCACGAAATGTATAGAAGTTAAATTTATACTTTATACACCTTTAAAGTTTCGCGATCCTTTATAAACACCGTTTAGACGGGGATTAACGCTAACTACTTAATAAAGGCATACTACGCATACCTTTTTGTACATTTTTAAAGGAGAATGGGCACTTTTGGGCGGTCGGCGGCCACTAATGAAAGTAGTGATAACTAGGAACAACTTTTACTTAGAACGTTTCGCTGCAAATCCATTTAGAGAAAAAAATATATTTACATGTAAATATAATGGAATTTCATACAAAATAAAAAAATTATTTCGTGTGTGTAATGCGTATTGATAAACAAAACACGCTGATGGAATTGTAAGCAAAGCAAGCGCCGTCATTGTCGATCGGCGATCAGCCTATTTTCGACGATTTTCCAAATCTGTCAGAAGATGATCTTACCTTTTCACTCTGGGTACGTATCAAGTCAAGTTAGCTCGCAGTTATTATGCTGAGCATTTAAGACATGGCTTATATAATGTATAATGTATGTGGTATAATGGTAGTGGTAATGGTTATCATTTTTACTCCGAATATAAGTCAGAATATGTTGCTAAACTATTAAAAGTGCTCAAAAACAAAAATGTGGTTTATTCGTCATATAAGTGCGTCGCGGCTATAAAACTTCTACACAGTAATTATAGGGCTAAACTACATATAAAACAACAAAATAAGTTTGGCCGCAGATCGCCCAGGCTCCATACTATTTTTCTCATTCTCCTTTATAATGCCTGAAACAAATTGTATCACTTTATTTCCAACACATTTTGATAGAGACACAACATTAAAATTTATTTTTAACAACAAGTTATGTATGTCTAATTCGGTAATATTTGATTTTTTGCGTGTCATCTGTGGTAGACATTTTCAAGGATTCGTTTACTTTATAAATAACATAATAAATGTTACTAAATATAAAATGTTTTTAAAGCGGACACTCACTTAGCAAACAAACTCCTTAAGTACAACGTTACGTCGATATACCCATATTATACGTAAACGCGTATAATTCGAATTATCAACAACAAACAAAACACGGTTTTATCTAATTATGAAGCTTGCTAACACCTTTAAGCCTGGGAATCGGAATGGCCTTAACCTAAGTTAATTAGAAAGGTGGTAATTGCACAACCTTCGGGCTTAATATCCCTGTGTATCGTAATAATTTTGGGCGAGGTTTATACGGGGTGTGTACGAATTATCGCACGCGATGCGAAAATGTAAATTGACAATATAAGTAATACTTTTTGACAGTGTGCCAGCCCACCTGTTATTACGTGGGGAAGGAGCGAGTGGAAAATTATTGGGTTCATGTTTAATCTCTTTGTTCTAGTGAACAGTGGAATTGGATAGCTAGTTTTTTTCTTTTTTTTTGTGAAGTTTTCCGTGTTTTATATTTTTGTTTTCTTTTTTTGTAGAAAACTTTTTTGTTTTGTAACTGACTTTGCTAAGCAACGTACTTGTAAACTTTTTAAAATACATTCTTCTATTTAGCAAAAGGAATAAAGATTATTAAATGACAAATGTCGATTAAAATCCGGACTAGTACCTGATAATTTTATATTGCTAATACACATAATAAATTTTATAAAACAAGCATTATCAAAACCGAAAATATCACTTGAAAAACTCATCAAATTCAAAGCGTCCTTACACATCAATTAAAATTGTTATTGTCTCTACCAATAAGCAGTAATAAACACAAACATTCAAAATTATACCCTAAAACATAAACATAAAAGTTACCACAAAAAAAGAATTAATCGTCCATCTCCCGCGTAAGAAAAAACACTGAACTGTCAATTTCGTTCCAATTTTCTGGAGACGTAAAAGATGCCCGTAAAAATGGGATAGGCGGTAAAATGAAGCCGCCCAATTATTTTACGTCCACAAAAGTAATTGAGCCGACAATCGGGTTTGAGCAGATTGAAGCATTCTATTTAACTGATTCGTGGTTCCGCCCAAACTGAGGGGGGGTCTACGGCAAAAGCGATGTTACCGCTAAATCATCACGCGGACCCGAACAACTGGATGTGGCACGCAATTTTAAAGGCGAGTCACCGAGGATATGCGGGTCAAAACTGTTTTGCTAGATCAAATGGTTTATGTATTTACTATTGAATAAAGCTTTTATATAAAAAAAAATAATACACTAAAGGATATTTCCTAAAAATGTGCTAATTTGTTACGCGATTAGATGTACTTTACTCGATTATAAAAAAACCCCAAAAACAGGCCAAAATAAAAATCTAAAACAATTGATTACTTATATTTTTTTTAATTTTCAACATTATTTTATTATTTTTACATGTCAATATTTATTTTGAAGTACTACAGAGAAGAGAACCCGCTAATTCAATCCTATATAGGCAAAAAACCTATAAAATTCGCCTATTTGCGCCGCTTTGCTGTTACACCCGTATCGTGCCGTCGTACCGTCGTTTCGAGCGCTTCTCTTTCGCTACAGTCGAGGGAGTACCCGGTCGACCACTTTTGGATGATATTCGTTTGAACACTTTCTACGCGCACGCTACTGTACTGGCTTGTCCTTAAAGCCATCTGTTTGCTGTAAAGCCGATATAATTATGTTAATATGTTTATGTTTATTGCTAATTCTGAATACATGCCATAACTTTATATTTATTTAAGAAGTTTGATAAGTCATTTTTACTCATTATTAACTATATCCATGGTGCACTACAAGCCCACTTTTAAATTTTAAATCTTTTTTGGCTATCCAAAGGTTGTCTGGAAGAAATCACTTTTAGTAATAAGACCGCCCTTTGTACGCCAACCTAATATGTAATTATTTTATTATTTTGATAAAATGTTTTCTTTTTGTGGTGTACAATAAAATATATTTATCTTATCTAATATTATCTACCGGAAACTTCCTCGACTGTACTATCGTGGACTCCGTCGCTTTACCAGTCGAAAGGTCAAAATCCCTTGCACATCGCGTCGTCTATTTGGTACGGGCACGCACCCGGGCGGGCGGATACGAAAATTTCTGCAAAGTAGTAAAGCGACGGTGACCCCGATAGTAAATACATACGAGCTCAGAAAAATTAGTAATGGCCCATTCTTCGATCAACAATACCTACTAGATAACGCGTCACGTACAAAATCAAAGCTAAATTCTGTCCACGTGAATAAATACTTTTTTAAAGCAATAAATTACTCCTGTCACTTACAAAAGACGTCAATAACATTTAGTGGTGAAATTAACCTTAACGGGCAACAAATAAAGCATTTTTTCCTGTTATGCCTTGCGAGAAAATCAGAGCTCACTTCTCAAGTGCGCTCTTATTTACCGAGACACATTTTTAGCGCCGACCTGACATCTAGCTGTATTGTTATTGATCGAAGGGCCCATTGAACCATAATATTTAGTTTAACTTTAAATGAAACTTTTTATTGCGTCGTCCGATATGCCTCTAACTTTACAGAGATATTGTTTATAACAAACAGTCATAGTGTGCAAACCATCGAAATACCCGAAAACACACTCTGAGAATCGTACCCGGGACCTCCGGGTATCGAGCCCAGCGCTTGGCCACTCGGCCACTGAGGCGTACGCATACATATAAGCACGACTATTATCCCCGAAGGGTTAGTCAGAGACTAGGCAATGAGGACCGCAAAAGAAGTCCTCTGCCATAGTTCACTTTTTACCAAATAGCGACTGCACATAGCGTGACAGGCGTGATAGGTAGTTAGCCCATCGCCGCTCTATACAGTTGGATGTATGCGCAGTCTTTAGTCCGTTAGTCGCCTTTTACGTACACCAAAGGGAACAGAGGGTGTGGTGGTCTTCTTTCACCGCAACGCAACACGTTGAAGGCGTATGCTCGTATACTAAATTAATTATTAATTTAGTATACGAGCATACGCCTTTATGGAGTAACGTGGAAGGCTCTGCTAGTGACTTAATATTTCTATACATCTGTGTTGCACAGTCACCTTTTTGATTAGTTAAATGTCGCCGTTTTTAATCTTTTACCCAAAATGAAAAGTCAGACGGAAAAAGTTAATTTAAAGTTGAAATAGGTATCTCAACATTTTAATTAAAATTCACAAAAAGGATAAAAACATAGATGCTCCTTTCAGAGATCATGTTGATTGAATTTTATACAGAGCCTAAGCAAGTCACTATTACATACATACATAATCACGACTATTATTAGGAGTAGGATTAGGATTAGGATTAGGAGCTCGATGGCGCAGCGGCTAGGAGGAACTCGATTAGTCCGTTAGAAACCTTTTACGACATCCGATGAAAAAAGAATTACAGAAAAGGTGCATGTGGCAAGAGGAAGAAGTGGAAGTCCTCGGCGAACGTACTTAGATCAGATCGGTGAATCGGCGACGTTCATTTAAATAATTATTAACCCTAAAGGGCTTGAAACAATATTGTATGAATGTTCCAACAAATGAAATTTAAAATAATAGCATCAACCTTTCTATGAGTTCAGCCATTCATAATATTGTGATTGTAATAGAATTTGCGCGAACGTTAATGTATTTTAACTGTTGAGATGAACTCACTTAAAGTCGTTCAATTCGACAAAGTACTTTGTCATTTATTACTTGTTCAAAACTTAGGAAAACATTCAATTTGAAACTCAAACGAAGTAACGATGAGACGAAAATACAAAAGAAAGTTTATGTATCGCATGCCTGGTTACCATGTGGGATTTGTCAACCTTTTATCATTGCTACTTTAGAAAAAATACTTTTAATTTTTTTACACAACTGAAAGTATATTTTTTTCAGTGGGTCGTAAACGACCCCCTGCGCACATCTGGTCCAAAAATTGCTTGGGGTATATGGATGAAATAAAACGTACTGGTATTGATAGAGGCTATTTTCATTACATACCTGCATACCCACACATTTGCTGCGGGCTGAGTAAGAAATAGACGGATGAGTATGGAAAGAAATTATTAGTGGGATGAGTTTACGTGGGATCAATACGGAACAAACCATTTTGTACTATTATTGTATTTCAACAGTTACAGATAAGATAGCCATATCCTCAGTAATCAAGAATAATATGTGAATAGCGCTTCTGTTTTCGACCTCAATGTCACGTAGTTTATCAGTAATTAAAAATCCATGTGAAGAGCGCTTCTGCCTTTCGGCCTTACCGTTACTTACTTTGGTAAGATAACGAACAACATACATACATCATAGACATATAATCAAACCTATTATCCCCGAAGGGTTAGTCAAAGAATAGGCAATGAGGACAGAAAAAGCAGTCCTCTGCAGTCCACCTTTCACAAAAAAGCGACTGGACATATGCTTAGCGTGACAGGTGGTAGGCCAATCGCCGCTCTATGCTGTTAGATATATGTGCAGTCTTTAGTCCGTTAGTCGCCTTTTACGTACACCCAAGGGAAGAGAGGGGGTGGGAGTATTCTTTTACCGCTACGCGACACAGTTAAAGAACAAAGGTAAATAAAATGAATACCATAGATACATGAAAAAAAAAAAATCTTAAATAGAATGTTACATGTAATTAAATTTATATATCTGAAGCTTTCGATTAAATGAACGTACGAGCTTTTAAGCCTTCGCTTTTCCGTCATCAATCATTTGACGTTCGACATATTATAGATAGTCATTCGATATCGTGCAGGGGCGTATACTTAAGTATCTAGTCTGAGGGCTTGGACAAAAGTAAGAAACATCGTCACCTAAGATGTTCTCATATGGACAACGGCACATGGAAATACCTATTGGGCCACCACTCAATGACTGTCATCTTACAACAACCGGGACCAACGGCTTCACGTGCCTTCGAAGCATGGTGCAGCTGACGCTTTTAATTTGGTCACCCATTCAGTTATCCGGCATTGCGGAAGTAGATTAACGGGCGAGATCGCAAACCGGACACTGCGACATCGAGCTCCTCCGCTGTCAGATATTACGTGCAAAAAGTTTTCAGTTCACGTAATTTGTTCTATTGTTTTTTTTTATAGATATCTTACACGATGTATCCTGAAAGGAGGATATTAGTTTAAGGTAACAAAAAATACGATTAAACAGGGTAATAAAAATTTCTCAGCGCTATTTCCTTTTTGATAAATCTAGGTCTCACATGGTCGGGTCGGTAGACGTGTCAAAACGATCTCGAGTCGCTCAAGCGGATTGGAGAGGATGTACTTACTGGTGGTTTTAGTGGGTATGCCCTCCCGAATCACCATCGAGGCCGCAGGGTCTGGATGGGGAGGCGGGACTTGGGGGGAGAGTCCCACATAACCCGGGGTCCCCCAATACCCCGGTAAGCGTAACGCATTTCCACCAGTTTTAAAAAAAAGGTCTTACACGGTGCTCGCATGGTTTCGCAAGTGCTGCCTCAGTACATTTCCAATCTACTGTTGCACGCTTACATAAATATCGATGATTCGAGTTAATAAAAACTTCGTACTGACATGACCTAAAAAAACCGAATGTCATGCAAAAAGTGGCCCTCCCCTAGCGGGTAAGTTCCATTTCTGACAAATAAACTTAAAAGGGTTGGGTTACTCCACTGGGGATCAAAGTTGGTCGCGAACAGCGAAGCGGTCGTCAACCTTTTTAGGAATGACGTTTGAATTATATCAAGACGTTCGATGTATCAGTTAAGGCTCAAAGGTTGTACACATGTGTACATCCTCGATATGTAAGCACGTAAGCTATTTGCCTAATTGCGACTAGAAGATTGTGTGTTAGAATGCTTTGATCGCTCAATCGTGTTGTTCGCCGAAGTATTTTGATTAGTTGAGAATCTTCATTTGTACCTTGACACAGGGTTGGCTATGCGTGAATTGCCCCTGGAAACTATGGCAATCAGGCTGATTGCCATCTGTAGTAAAATATAAATAATATTTTAAAAATATTTTCTTTTCTTCTACGTGTAAGTAGTTGGTCTTCGTCTCACCTGATGTAAGATAATGTAAAAAGAAAATAAGGCCGATAAATAATTATAACGAGACCAAACAACAATGCTAGTGGCATTACTTTGAAGGCGAGATTTCAATAGGTAGCCAGGCGGACTTAAAACATACTCTACCACCAACAAAACCGAGTCTAAACGTACCTTCCGCTGGGAATAAAAGTGGACACCACTGGGTCTGAGATCGGTGGTATAACCACTAAACCATGATAAATAACATACGGTCACCTTTCTGTAACGCTTTGTGCACGAAGTAAGAGTGAGTTTTAGTTAGATATGAACAATTGAACACTTGAGTCACGCAAAGAGCAATGGAGAGGGCTATGCTCGGGGTTTCTCTACATGATCGAATCAGAAATGAGGAGATTCGTAGACGTACTAAAGTAACCGACATAGGCCAAAGAGTCACCAAGCTCAAGTAGCAATGGGCAGGGCACATCGCTCGTAGAACCGATGTCCGTCGGGGCAGAACGGTTCTCGAGTGGCGACCGCGCACCGGAAGACGAGGTGTGGGCAGGCCTCCAACAAGGTGGTCCGACGATCTGGCGAAGGTCGCGGGTAGCCGCTAGATGCAAGCAGCACATGACCGGTCGTGGTGGAGATCCTTGGGGGAGGCCTTTGTCCAGCAGTGGACGTCGTCTGGCTGATGATGATGATGATGAATTGAACACTATGAACAGTACTTATTACATGCACAATCTAGCATCTTTCTCACTCACTTATACATATTGAGCAGCCGTGTTACGTAGTGGTGAAAGAATACTACCACCCCCTCTCTTCCCTTAGTTGTCGTAAAATGCGACTAACGGTTTAAAGACTGCATATACATCCAACAGCATAGAGCGGCGATGGGCTCACCACCTGTCACGCTGATCACATGTGCAGTCGCTATTTGGTGAAAAGTGAACTATGGTAGATGACTGCTTTTGCTGTCCTCATTGCCCAGTCTCTGGCTAACCGTTCGGAGATAATAGTCGTGATTATATGTATGTACACACGGCGTCAGATCAACTTACCCAAAACTGTCAAATTTCTACAATCAATTTTGAACTGTACGTTTTGGTGTTAAGGATCAATATGCATTGGAGAAATTTGACAGTTTAGGGTAGGTTGATCTGACGCCGTGTGTACGTAATAATATTAAGAATCAGATGACCGTATAATACTGTAATCGTAGTCCATTTTTTAGTAGATAAAATGGTGTAATGAAGAAGAGGATTACTTTTAAAAGGTACTGCTACAAACTTTGTACAATAATAAGTTTAAGATTTATTTATTTTATTACAATTGTTCCATGTCGGTCGGTCAGTATTTCTTTCCTTATGTAGCTAGATAACATTATAACACAATTCATGTTTGAAGTGGCTATTTCCAGGTACAGAGCGGTCGTACCGCACGTACGGAACACAGGCGAAACACATTATTCTAATTACTTCTGGGACGGGCGCACCTCACGTACTCAATTCGTAACTTGTGTACTTTGACAACGCCAATTATTATGAAATTAGACGGTCCATCTTTATATTGATGTTATTAAGTGGGAAGGGACGGAATTACATTTGTTAGTTTATTAGGTCAAGAGCAGCGATATATACGTTACACTAGATAGGCCCTTCCGAACACGCACTATGTTCCACTCATCTGCGGAGTCGACACGGCACCTTGCTTTAGTGTGGCTTTGACATTCGCGCGTGCGGAGCTGCGTAAATAATTCTTGTTTTCTTTTCAAAGTGTACACCTAGACGTTTACTACTACAAATCAGTTGTCAAGTAAGTAAAATTAATTGTTATTCAAGTTATTACTATGTAGTTATATCGTAATATTAGAATAGAAAAGATGTTTTTTCAATTATTGTTATTGACAATCTATTTGGGACGCCATCTTGATACACACTACGTTGTCTTTGACCGATCTGGCGCTGCGGCGCTGCGATGTCTGTCTGTTGATTGGACGACATTTAAATGTTTAAGCGCTGCAGCAGCTGCAGCGAACTTTAGGTCTCTCATTCCAGAATTTGAACAAATGGTTTGTATGAACGGTCTTGTCTATACTTCAAGGTCAATGGTCAAGAGAGCCAACCGTGTCGCGTAAGCGGTGAAAGAATACTATCACGCCTCTCTTCGCGTGGGTGTCGTAAAAGGCGACTAACGGACAGAAGACTGCACATACAGGGTTAATTTTGAACCCCCCGCCAAATTTTTTCACGTGATCCAATAGGAAGCAGTATAACCAAATAATGTCATATAATAAAAATATTTTTTTACATTTTTGTCTCAACTCTTCATTAAATTTAAAATTATTGTCACTTTGTTCGCGGCCGCCGCCGCCTCGCTCGCTATCAAAGCGCGTGCGCGTGACTGCTATTATTCACCCCTTGCACCAATGACAGAGCGCCGTCGCTTGACCGCGAGGGTGAGCGCATGCTAGCGATGAGTAGGTCGCGAGCGAGTTGTTTAGAAGAGCCGGCTCACCTATTCTAGCTTAACGTATCTCTAGCTCACTCCCGTTCAATTTAGCTCAGTGTTCATTTTAGCTCAATTAGCTCAGTGTTTCATCGGAATATGTCGGCTCGGAATTGAAAGCAGCTCGCCTTGATATACAAAAGGGTTAGGGTATCGCAAAGGGGGTGCAGGACAAAATTTTCTGTTGATTTTTACATGGAGTCTTAAAACATAAATACTTAGAAAAAAATTAAGGTAACTTTTTATAAAAACGCGAATATCTGGAAAACGGTGCGTCTCGTAGCTAAAATCTAACGAAATTTTGGCCCCCCTGTAAAACCCCGGAGGCACCTGAGCGATATCCGAAGTACTTATAAAAAAAAACTTTTTTATAGAAAAAAAAAATAAAAAAAAATAATCAAAATTTTGTACGAAGCTAGATTTCTGTTTTCTAATAAAACAAAATACAACGAAATTCAATGCAATCGCTACGCTGCGCTTCGCGCTGAACTGATTTCCTGAACAGTACGCTTAAACGACTCAAGAGCCTTCTATCTTCATGAACTACACTGAGCTAAATGAGCTACTGAGCTAGAAGAGCTATACAGCTCTTGACTGGGTAAAAAGCTAAACGGCTCTTATCTCTTCAAAGAGCTAAATTTCTCATGACTAGCGCATGCACTTACAACAGTCATCCCCTCACACATACGTTCTGTAATACATATTAAAAATTTTAGTTCGAAATATATAAAATATTTTTAATAACAGCTGTTAATAGAAAACAGACAGATAAAGAATGTAGAAACACCATAACTAAAAAAAAAATTATCGAACCTATTTCTAAGTAGGTAATTTAAGTTATGTCCGATAGTGGCAACAAAATAGTAATTCACACAATAATAAATATAACTAAGTACACGTTTTCTTTACTTAAGTGATATTATTGTATATTAATATTTCCAACGAAACAAGAAACCGACGAAACAAGAATCCGGCGAAACTAGAATACGGCGAATTTGGAATCCGGCGAATCAGGAACTAATTCGTACTTTGCGTGTCAAAACAGTGCCAAAAGGATGGTAAAATTTGATTTGATTTGATTAAAAGTGCCTCACGTAAACTCGGTGTCCTGAACAAGGTGCGGCGATTCTTCACGCCTGATCAGTTGTGTCTATTATACAAGACACAGGTGCGGTCTTGCGTGGAGTATATCTCTCAAATTTGGGACGGCTCCGCAAAGTACCTTCTCGATGCCTTAGATAGATTGCAGCGCCGCGCTGTGCGCATTATTGGCAATGCAGAGGTCACTAACACTCTCGAGCCTTTGCAATTGCGTAGAGATATTGCGTCACTCAGCGTCTTTTACCATTTATACCATGGCGAGTGCTCTGAAGAACTCTTTGACCTCATCCCTCCTTCTCCCTTCCTCCATTTATTTATTAATTTACAGTCTCTAACATTCCATCATGCACAAAGAAATTTGGTGACTCGTTTCTTTGTCGCACTTCCAAAAGATGGAATGGTCTACCAGCACACGTATTCCCTCCTACCTATGACATAGGGTCCTTCAAACGAGGCGTGAAGAGGCACTTTGTGGGCCGGCAGAGTGAGGGTGACTGATGCTACGTCTCTTACGCTGCACCAGTTGTCCTCGCGCCTGGACTTCATTTCCACTTAACATGAGGTGGAGTGGGGTCATTTGTCGGGCTTTGTATAAAAAAAATGTCATCTTTCGACAACTAATTATATTATTATAAGTACATAAATCCACTCACGACTAAAATCCCTAATTAGTTACTCCGACACTAGGTAAAAATGACCGTAAAAGCAGTCCCCGACACAGTTCACGTTTCACCAAATAAGAACTGCACAGCACTCAGTATGATAGGTGGTGAGCTCATCGCCGCTCTATGCTGTAAAGTAAAGTAAGTAAAGTAAATTTATTATTGCACCACAGTCAACATAATACTTATAAACAATAAGGCACAAAAAAAATGGTACAATTTGCAGATTGTGGCGGGCTGATACCTAAACTAGGAAGTATCCTATAACAAATAGGTTATCAACCCTCTACAATGGTCAGTAAAATAGTAACAAGTATAAAAAAGAAAAAGTTAATCTGATATACTACTTATACATTTATATCTAACAAGTGGCCGTTCGCGGTTTCACCCGCGTGGTTCCCATTCCCTTGAGAATATCGGGATAAAACGTATCCTATGTGTAAATCCAGGTTTTAAACTATCTGTATGCCGAGTCCCTAATATCTACCGACCCCGATAGATAGGGTATCGCAACTGGAACTACGGGTCCGGTTGTGTTTTCAGGGGTACTACGGGGTTCCGGTTCAAGCCCCCCGCTGGTCTTTTTTTTTTACGGGTAACGGGTAAGTGCTTTCATCTCACCTGATTGTAAGTGACGATAAGGCCGAAGGTGGAACCGCGCTTCACCCGGAATCCTCAACCACTGAGGAACTGGCTATCTTATCTCTAACTGTCGGAACACAACTATGATATAAATATCGTTGTTATGGCGACAGACTTAGATAAGATGGTGGTAGCTAGTCAGGCGAACTTAACAGCCCTACCACCAACCAAACCGAGCACACAAAGATGTACCCCCCTTGGGAATCGAACCCGGGACCTCTGGGTCTGAAAGCGGTGGCTTAGCCACTAGACCACGGAGGCGGTTGTGACTTGACCGGCGCCTCCGGCGCGATCCGGACGTGGGTTGGACTCGTAGTGGTTCGTGGTTAGCTGTAGAGCTTGGGAATGTACGTCTGTCCTGGTATTGTGTGCCAGGACTTCCAAACTCGTGCACAGCGAGCGGGGCCTAGTAGCGGTCTCTGAGGGGCCAGACGCGAATGGTCCTGCGGGGAACGTGAGTTTCCCTTATAGTTGGCAGCTTTGTCCGGTGGTTCTCATTGGACATTGGTGTTGACATCTCCGGTACTAGTCTGGATAACTAGTAGAGGCGGCCTCCTAGATGCCGTAGCCTCCGGTCCAGCCAGCCGCGTAGGACGTGGAAACTGGCTAGGCGCCTGGATGGGTTCAGAGAAGTGAGTGTGCTTACTACTCCGCTACCAAGGTGGAAACTTGGGAGTCGACTTTAGAGTCGACGACCCTAGCAGTGGCAACTGCGAGTTGTGCCCTTCGTGCAACGAGAAGTGAGCGAGCTCGACAGCTCCGGCTACCTATCTGGATAATAGGCAGTGAACTACACGTGTTCACGGAGATACTCTCCCGAGACACTAGTCTTATGAGTACCGAATGAAGAGCGCGCTGCGGCGGGCACTGATTTGGCGTCAAGACCTAACGCAGATGGTCTCCTGCGCGAGTGTTCTACTAGCGCAGGGACGTCTGGCACTTCTTGCATAAGCTAACCTAACGTTGGTCTCGAGGTGCCAGTACAAATAAACTTAGTGATGTAAGGAGAGGGGATATCTGTATGCCGAATTTCATGTAAATCCATTCAATAGTTCTTACTTGAAAGAGTAACAAACATGACAAACCACCCATACTTACAAACTTTCGCGTTTATTAGTAGTATTAATAAATTTTAATTCATCGCTCACAAAGCCTACTTTGGAAAAACTGGTAAAATAAAATGTTGAATTAAGTAATAGAAAAAAAAGTTACGACAATGTAATGCAAATATTGACTTTATTTGAGTATATTTAATCTGTTGGATGTATGTGCAGTCTTTAGTCGGTTAGTCACCTTTTATGACTACTTTGATATATTCTGAGAATGAGCCGCCGCCACACAGCTCGTTTATATTATGTGTTATTTTCAAAGTTTTATTTTCTGAATCTACATTTCTAGTACATAAACAGCTAGCTTGCGTATATGAATGTCAAATGAGGCAAATATTAAAAGCTGGCAAACTTCAGCTCTCATATGATTATGTGAACGTGGAGTGCAAAGTTTCCGAAAGCTATCTAGCTTAACAAGTGTTTGCGCGTTGGTTTGCTCGTGCTTCGTATTGATTGTACTATAAGTTTTAACATACACAATTCAGACAGTACTGTCTGCATTGTGCTGGAGGGTCGGGAATAATGAGATAATATTGTTTTAAACTTTACAATCACTTTTACAGCTTTGTTAGACAACTGACATGGATGAGTGTATATAGATTTTTTTTCTTAAATAATGGCTTACTGCGGTTTGCACATTCAGCCAGTATCAAGTAATAGAGACAATAGAAAATACTTTCTTTGCACAAAGTAGGAAGGTATACATATTGAAATGAAACACTTTTTTACGGATTAACTCGCGTTTAATTTACTATTTACATAGTTTTTATATTATTCTGACGTTTCGAACCCTTTACAGGGTCCGTGGTCACACTCTCCCTGTGAGTTAATCCGTAATAAACTAATACATTACAATGTGTAGTGCTCGCTTAAACCTCAGAAAACAATACGTGAAACAATATGTACGGACTGGAAATAACTAACAAAGTGCGTCGGATTGGAGATCTAAAGACTAAGCGCGCAAGAAAAATAGTCTCCCTGTGACCACGGACCCTGTAAAGGGTTCGAAACGTCAGGATAATAAAAAAACTATGTAAATAGTAAATTAAACGCGAGTTAATCCGTAAAAAAGGGTTTCATTTCGTGTAGTGTTTGGTTAAACCTCAGAAAACAATAGGTTTACATAAAATTATTTATAATCACGACTATTGTCCCCGAAGGGTTAGTCAGAGACTAGGCAATGAGGACCGCAAAAGCAGTCCTCTACCATTGTCCATTTTTCTCCAAATAGCGACTGTACATGTGCCCAGCGTGACAGTTGGTGAGCCATCGCCGCTCTATGCTGTGTAATATATGTGCAGTCTTTAGTCCGTTAGTCGCCCTTTGCGACACCCAGGGGAAAAGAGGTGGTAGTATTCTTTAACCGCTCCGCAACACCGTTATAGTGATTATATCATAAAGTAGGGGATAGTGATGATCCACCATTATACACGATACGACCACATTGTGGTATGTAAACTAACATTAATCCATGAAAAAAAAACTATGAAATACTTTTACGTTCATACATTTCAATAAGTGCAAAAGTAAGTATCGAAATAGAAAATTTACCAAGCAAATATTCATCGTATTTGCCTACCATTGAAACTCGGTAAAAGTTTGATAAATAAGTTTCAAAGAGTTTCTTACTAAATACTTACTAAATAAGTATACTTAATATGTTTTCTATATTTACTTTAATTTGTGCAATTATGTTTACACCTCCGACTTTAGCCTGTATAAGTTCTCTCCATCCGACTGGTTGTCTGAAAGAAATCGCTTTATAGCGATAAGGCCGTCAAATTGTGGCTGTGTATTGTACTTGTATTTTTATGTTTCGTGTTGTAAAATATAAACTGTTACAATAAAGTGTTATCTATCTATCTATCTATCTACTACTGTTAGTGTGTTACGCCTAGAACTCCTTGGCAGCTGGAGGCACAGCGATCGGCTTGTTATCTAGAGTTACATACAAACAAACGTATATTCACTATTATCCCCGAAGGGTTAGTCAGAGACTAGGCAATGAGGACAGCAAAAGTCCACTACGATAGTCCATTTTTCACCAAATAGCGACTATATAGTGCTCAGCGTGATAGGTGATGAGCCCATTGCCGCTGT
Source organism: Scoparia ambigualis (assembly GCA_963921215.1). NCBI lineage: Eukaryota > Metazoa > Arthropoda > Insecta > Lepidoptera > Crambidae > Scoparia > Scoparia ambigualis. The sequence goes on along the minus strand of OY992502.1, from coordinate 58,324,868 downwards.
ATGCAGTTAGTATAAGCAGACTTTAGTCCGTTAGTCGCTTTTTACGACACCCAAGAGAAGAGAGGGGGTGGTAGTATTATTTCACCGCTCCGCGACACGGCTGCTTAATATGCGTTGTTCATAACCGTAAAAATTCAATATAAAAAATTAAAAAAAAGCTTTTATTTAAATGCGCTAAACAGAAAAAAAATCAACTTTTACTATGAACTTATCGCACCCCCGGTGCGACACTGTCACTTATGATATAAACAATGACTTAAGAATATATAGATGAGATAAACAGCTTATACTACAACGTCAACTTTTAACTTTACTTTTTGATAAATATTAATCACTTTATAATGTAAAAAATATACTATACCATTATTTAAGCCTTCCAACCCCCTCAGAAGTGACGGGGCTTTGTGGCTTTACCGAAAAATTATAACTGTAGTTGTGTCACAATGAGTTAAAAAGAAAACAAGAACAAATTGTTTACTAAGTTTTATTATAAATCATAAATACGCACTGTTATTAACGAAAGAAATAAAATAAGTCAAAACTCTTCAAAATAAACATAAAAAACTTTGTACTTAAATTTAAATATTGGGGAAATAATGTCACAACTGTATCTTAGGTCACTATTGCTCCAGAATCAAAAAAATATTATGTCACAATTACCTTAGTAACTGACCAATAAAACGATGTTGCTCCCAGCGACTCGTGATTCGCGCCAAAACGGCAATGACACTCGCGCCCTCATACGGAAACTATGCGTTCTACAAAAGTAACGTTATCGCACCGAGTAAAAGGGTGCTTTTGGATCATTTTTAGATATTTAACTAATTTTTTCATTTTTTGCAAAAGTGACAGTGTCGCAATGGGGGTGCGTTATTACGTCGTTACACAATTTAATGATTTAAAAGGTTGTCGCGGGATTATGTAAGTACTCGTTTTTAACTTTGTCACGTTTTTCGTGCTCAGCTTGACAAGTGGTGAGCTAGGATAGTCGCCTTTTACGACACCCAGGGGAAGAGAGGGGTGGTAGTATTCCTTCACAGCTACGCAACACGGTTACGGTTACGACACGGTTATCCGGAGTTTCCGGATTCAATTCTGAGGTCGAGTAAAGTGTGTTTTGGAATGTTCGATGAATAGCTCGTATTTGAGATCACCACTGTGCTCTCACCTACTCTATTTCTTCTACATATCAATGACATGTTGTCCTTGGGCAATATTCTTGTTATGCGGATGACAGTACGGTGCATGAGAAGTACATAGGACATGCTGCGGCATAGCAAGCTGATATCGTGGTGAAAAGGCAAGAACTGGTTGCCAAACTGAACCTGACTCTCGATCGTGTCTCCAAGTGGGGATCTAAAAACCTGGTCAAGTTTAATGCCAGAAAAACCCAGGTTTGTGCATTCTCGTCCAAGATAACTCCCTTCCTTACTCCTTCCTCTCTTCAGAGCTCTCCTTTACCCATTTTAGTGGAGCTCAGCATTCTTGGCATGGACATCGGCCAGGAACTGAATCCAAAATGCTACATCGAGAGTGCTATTTTAACTGCCTCCCGGAAGTTGGGTAATTTCAATAAGGTGAGGCGGGTTTTCACTCCCGAGCAGCGCTGTTTGCTGTACAAGACTTAGGTGCGATCGAGTATGGAGTATTGTTCCCATCTATGGAACGGCTCCGCTAAATACCTCCTCGATGCACTTGATAGACTGCAAAGGCGAGCGGTACGCATTATTGGAGATGCTGAGGTTACAGCCTCTCTTGAGGACCTCCAGCTGCGTAGAGACATTGCTTCTCTCAGTGTCTTCTACCGAAATTACTACGGAGAGTGTTCTGAAGAACTTTCTGATCTAATCCCGCCCTTTCCTTTCCTCTCCCGTACTACACGTGCTGGTCTTAGGAACCACTATCATACTGTGCAGAATATCAGCACTCATACAAAAAAAATTGGCAAGTCGTTCCTCTGTAAGACCATTCGGCTTTGGAATTCTCTGCCAGCGCATGTGTTTCCCAGTTCCTATAATCCCGGGTCTTTTAAACGGAGCGTGAAACGGCATTTATGCAGGCCGTCATGAATGGGTGCGCTTGTTACCGTGCTTGTTTCACGGTGGTAAGCGCTCTCATTATTTTGGACTACATCGGCTGCTTACCAACAGGCAGGATGTAGTCACTATGACGTGTCACATTAAAAAAAAACCAATCTGCATTTGGCAAGTGTTGTGATTAAAAACATTCCAGCGGTTACTTGATTTAAATGACAAAGAACAAATTAGCAGTACCTTATATTAAGCTCCATACAATAAATAGTTCTTTTAAGGGTCTGTGTGTACGATTATACAACAAAGTACCAAATGATATTCAGAAATTCGATCTTGATAAATTTAAAATCAAAATCAAAGAAAAGCTTTATAAAAAAGCTTATTATAAAGTGTCAGATTACACAGAAGACACAAAGAAGATAAAAAAACACAATCAAAACTCACTAAAAAGCAAATAATAAACTTAATTTGCATTAATAGATAAAAATAGCATATGTATTTACATATTCATGATTATAATATCTAAACAAACAAAACCTTACTTATTTATGTTACCTACATATGAACATGTATTTTATATTGTACTAGTCATAGGTATGTTGCATGCAGAGTGCAGGGTGGTGCAGACCCGCTGCGGTCGGACGCAAGGCGCGAGTGCGGGTGGGTGGGCGGTCCTCGCGCTGAGCGATCCAACCTAAACTGGCAGACACATGCGGGCAGACATCGTTAACGGTCGCTTTGTATGCTATTAAATTTTTGATGCGTTATTGTTGTTGCTGATAGATTTCTATAGTTTGAAAGTTCCTTACAGTTGTTTTTGTTGTTGTTCTCTGTCTTTGATAATTATCATTTTTTTATAATATCATTAGGATTTCAGTTTTGTTTTTGTTATTAATCAAAATTGTATATTTTATATATAGGTATATTATTTTTCTTCTGTTTGTGCTTGGCACCGACTTCAAGTAGACAGATAGGTAGCATATTAAATTACTTTTGTAAAATTTGAAATTGGAAATAAAGAATTACTTACTTACTTACTACTTACATACATTTAATATTTTAAATAGATTAATAGGTAAGTAATAAGTTTAGACAAGAATTATCACTTAATTATATGTAAAAATTCATATTTTGTAATTAATAGGTTATAGTATAGGTACTAGTAGAATATAAAACACGTGTTCATATGTAGGTAACATAAATAAGTAAGGTTTTGTTTGTTTAGATATTATAATCATGAATATGTAACATATGCTATTTTTATCTATTAATGTAAATTAAGTTTATTTTTTGCTTTTTAGTGAGTTTTTGATTGAGTTTTTTATCTTCTTTGTGTTTTTGTTTTAGTGCCCTTGGACGTAATGGGTTATATGTCACTCGGTTACGCAAGTAACCATGGACGTTTGAGTGGCTGTCGGTTTATTTTTTTATATAAAAATCTTTATTTTTCTCTTTTTAGTGTTAGTAATAGGTACGTATATAGTACAAATTTCAGTCAAGTCGCCTTTACACATTGTACGCTATCGACGAGTCACTAGAGGCAGCAACAAACCGAAAACGACCACCATCTAACGTCATTCCTGCTGATGTTAATAACTTTGGCGGTTTGATGCACTGCACGCACTGAAGTTGGGTATAGGCTCCAGAGTTATGTTAAGATGTAACATTTCTGTTATTGAAGGCCTGTCAACGGGGCAATGGGAATCGTGTCCAAGTTTAAGTGGCCTGCCCTTCGCCGTGATCAAATAGAATCAGGCGAGTTACCGGATTCAGTGTGCATAAAATTTGATGACGACACTATTGGTAAATAAAGGGTACGGGGATGTTGAACGGAGAATGCTGCCGCTAATCCTCAGTTGGGCGGTAACGGTGCATAAACTCCAGGGCACCACTTTAAACAGAGCCGTGATTGACTATGAAATGAAATGAAATGAAATTATTTATTTGCGTATGAATGGGGTACATGGGGGAGATGTTATTAAAGTTTTACATTTTTACGCTTATCCCATTCAGCCAACCACGGTAGCATGCAAAAAATAGGGATATTAAAATTAAAAATTAATGCAATGCAATTAAAATTGAATACAATACAATACAATAAAATTAAATTCATAAATGGAAATAACCTAAAACAAATAAATTAATAAAATAAAAACGCAACCAAAGAAACCACTTTGAGGCTGTATGGTGCAGCTCCTCTGCCTTATTTGTTCAAGAGTTCAAGGACAAACAAAAAGACTACCTAATGGTTTTCCTAAGTTTAAAACAGAAAAGAAAAGTCATACAGAGAGAGCCTAAAACTAAAAAAATAATACCTAATTAGATGCATTAAATGTCAAACCCTAATTAATAATAGAATTATATATCAAGTCAAAAATAAAATCACAGTCGTTATACAATTTAAATTAGAAAATAGAATGTCAATGCGCACATTAAATCATTAAACAATTTGGTACAACAACGAAAACGAATATCAATGCAAATAACCTAAGGCATCACAACACAAGGTACACGAATTGCAGCATTTGTGTTTTAGATATTCTTGCACAGAGTAAAAGACGTGTGCGACTAGCCATCTATATAAGGCATTATGGAATTTCTTAATCGTAAGTTCTTTGATTTTTTCAGGTAGCTGATTATGTATCACCATGCACATCCATAAGCAGTTTTTCTGAATTCGCGTACTCCTTGGAACAATGGCCGACACCAACCTATTTCCATCTCTTGTATTACGTGGAAAGATTTCTTTAGCTTTTTTAAAATAGTGAGTATTTTGTTTGACAAATTTGGCAATTTCAAAGATGTAAAGACATGGAAGAGGTAATACCTTTAAAGACTTAAACAGAGGCGCACATGGTTCATCAGGTGCAGCACCACAGATTGACCTTATACATTTTTTTTGTGCTATAAATGCTTTAGTCATATCTGTACTATTTCCCCATATGATAAGGCCGTACCGTAGAACAGACTCAACATAGGCAAGGTATGCTGTACGAGCTGTACTTTTTGCCGCTATTTTGGTTAACTTATAAAGAGCATAAGCAAATCTATTTATTTTATTGCATATTCTTGCTATCTGCTGCTTCCAGTCTAACTTGTCATCGACATATATGCCCAAAAACTTTGTTACATTAGTATTTTTAAGGCTAAGTCCCTGATAATTTATATTTAATGCCTGATGCAATATGTTATTAAAATTAATAAAATAAGTTTTGTCAATATTGATTTTTAAATTATTATTCTTAAGCCAATTTATTATTATATTTATTGTATTATTGATTTCATTAATATGTCTATTTAATGTCATTTTTTTTTCAGTTGTCACTATAATAGAAATATCGTCAGCAAATAAGATGCAGCGATGGTTTATTAAGTCGGGAAGATTATTTATGTAGATCAGGAAAAGAAGAGGGCCCAGCACGCTTCCTTGTGGGACACCATATCTATTTTCCCTAAGATCAGACTGGTATTTTTGTGTCATATTTTTCGAATCAAGCTTTACAACTTCGACGGCCTGCATCCTATTGTGTAGATATGTTTTAATCCAGCTTAGAGCTGGGCCTCTGATCCCATAATGTTCAAGTTTTGCCAGTAGTTGACTGTGTGCAACAAAATCGAAGGCCCGTGACATATCAAGGAAAAGGACTGTTGTGTATTTCTTGTCATTTATTGATGTTAGGACCTCATTCACTAAGTTAAATATTGCCTGAGTTGTTGATTTGTTCTTTTGAAATCCAAATTGATCTTGTTTGAGAACCCTAAATTTTTCAAAAAATGACATAAGTTTGGTGAGTACAACTTTTTCATATACCTTTGATATTATCGGTATTAATGTAATGGGCCTATAATTGTCTACAATTGTTTTTTTGTCCTTCTTATACATAGGCTTGACCAACGACCGCTTTAGCCTGTCAGGAAAGGTTCCAGAGGACATTGATGAATTTATTAAATATGTTAGAACTGGAGCTAATTCTTCGCTGCATGCCTTGAGGACTTGCGTACATATATGGTCATAACCTTCTGAATTAGTGTTATTCAGAGATTTGATTATTTTTCTGATAAAGTATTCATCAATAGGAGACAGATATATAGAATTACATAAAATATCCTTGGGTGATTCATTTTTTAAATTAGCATTAGATTTATTAGTTAAATTAATAAAATGGCAAGAAATATTTTGCCAAAGGCCAATGTGAAGGCACTGGATGGCATTGCTCTTTGACTTAGAGCCTAAAAAAGTGCTTAACAAACCGCATGATGAAAAATGGAACAATTAAGATTATTATAAAAAAAGAAATCTGTTATTTTCTTATATTCTCCATCCAAATTTACAAGTCCCCATTTCTCGTACAAAACACCCCAATAACTGTGTAAAGTCAATAAACCAAAATAAATACAAGTTAATATGGGCAAGTACAAATACACAACTCCTTAACCGTCAGGAGTTGAGGAATTGTACCTTCCATCATCAGCTTACCTGAATAACTTGATAGTACACAACTAGCCTTCTATAATACAATATATATTTAAAAATTAATTCCATAACTCCTAATCGTTGAGGAGTTGTGTCTCCCATCATAATCAGATTAGCAATGTCATCAGATGATGACTACAAGAAGCAAAAAATTGATTATTTAGAAATTATTTTAAATACATAGGTACGTGGGTATAAAATTTGAAGATTTCCCTCGATTTCCCTGGAATTCTATCATCAGATCCTGACTTGGTGGCAATGGGACCACCTCAGAAGTATGCTCTTTCAGAGAAAAAAAAAATTTTAAATCGGTTCACAAATGACGGAGATATCGCTGGACATACATAAAAAAAATACTCGTCGAACATAGAACCTCCTCTTTTTTTGAAGTCGGTTAAAAACAGCTTGGGTCTGAAATGCTCCAAGTACTCCAACAGCTATTTCTAATTGTCTATAATTAATAAAGCACCATATTTAATTAATAAATTTACAATAAAATTAATATTTTGTATTTTTTTATGACCTGGTAACGACATATTTGTTTTTGTAAATGTCGTTGCTTCTGGGCGCTGTGGTTTCTTGCGCCTGTTCTTTGCCACAGTTAAAAAATGATGTCCTGAATGGGTGGTAGGTTAAAAAAGATTTGGACGATTCAAAGTACTTATTAATTGAGTTTATTGAATAAATATATTTTGACTTTGAATTTAATTTTGAAAGGCTTGCCCAGCAGTGGAATAATATCATTAAAAGACAGACCAAGGATAAAAAACGTGAATTTTATTTAGACAAATAAAATAACAACTATACAATGTTTACTAGAAAAAAACAACCAGTCTCAGGAAAGCTGGAATGGGATTCGAATCCATGACCAACAAGTCTTCTGGGGTCTCGGTAGCTTAGCTTACCAGGCAGTGGCCCGGCAATCCAAAGGCCATGGGTTCGAATCCCAATCGAGCTTTCCTGAGACTGGTTGTTTTTTTCTAGTCAATATTTTATACTATATACTACTACTATACTATATTGAAATATTTGCATTCACATAGCATTGTGAATGCAAATATTTCAATGATAAAAATTTGGTAATTTATTTTTTCATGGGTTACTTGTTACCCTAATTCTACTTATCTGCCATTAAGATACTATCTAGAGGAAGAAGACCAATACCTGTATAACATGCGCGAAAAAATCCTCACATCAAGGATTCTTGCAATTTCTTTAAATAAAAAGAGAACTTTAACTACCTAAAATTAAAACTATTGTAACAACAACATTTCTCGAAGAATTTCAAAGTACGAACAACGTCAAAGTAAGGCGCTAAACTTAGGAAAAAATATATTTTTTTAAATATAAAATTGCCAAACGATCGCAGATTCTCAGAACTAATTATAGTTTCCATCAAACTGGGTCAAACGTATCGCCGTGCATTGAACGACGCCAAGCGTTCAGTGAGGTAACGCCGACATACAATTATCTGATCTTGCAATTAATTAAATCGAATCGACATGTTAAAATGGGGAGGCTTTTGGCGTAGCAGCAATCGGGCTTTGTACGCTAACCACATTTTTTTAATTGCAATCCAATTACGTATCAACCCAGATCAGCTTCGATTCTTTGTTAGCTTAATGACAAATTGGCTGACATTATGTAGGTAACTTTTGACGTGACAACGTCTTATAAATTGGTTTGCCGGGTGACACTTCAAGAAACTGCGTTACGCTCCGCTCACGTTATGCGCTCACAATGAGAGCGAGTGAGAGGCACGCGTCCCTTCCACTCGGGCATGGTTAGCCCGCCTAAGAGCGAGAGAGACAGACATAAAAAGTGAAAGGCACGCGTCCCTTCCACTCGAGCACAGTTATTTCATCCTTCTTCCTACTATACGAATGAATATTCACATTAAAATTATTTTACCACTCAAAGTCGTTGTCACGTAAAACTTTCGCCCGTATACCGACTTTACAGGCAACCAATTTTTTTAGTTTTTTTTCTAAAGGAAGAAATAAAAGAAACTTCTGACTTTTTAAACATTTGATGTACAATAGATAATATGAATTAACCGTGTCGCGTAGCGGTGAAAGAACACTTCCACCCCCTCTCTTCCCTTGGGTGTCGTAAAAGGCAAATAAAGGACTAAAGACAACAAAGCTGGGACCTCTAAACCTCTAAACTTTGAGGGAGCTCCCCTTGATCTATTGGAATCCTTGGCGTCGATATTTCGAGTGACGTTCAGTTTCGTGGTAATTTGGAAGGTAAAGCTAAAGTAGCTTCGAAAAAACTGGGTGTGCTTAATAGAGCGGGTCAGTATTTCACGCCGGCCCACCGCTTACAACTGTATAAAGCACAGGTCAGGCCGCATATGGAATACTGCTCCCATCTTTGGGCTGGAGCACCCCAATACCAACTCCTTCCATTTGACCGCATCCAACGCAGAGCTGCTCGAACTATCGACGACGTGGATATTTCAGGTCGGCTCGATCCACTGGCTCTTCGGAGAGACGTTGCGTCTCTCTGTATATTGTACCGTATATATCATGGGGAGTGTTCTGAGGAATTGTTCGGATTGATCCCTGCCGCTGATTTCCTTCGCCGCACTACACGCAATCGACTGTCATTCCATCCACATCACCTTGATGGATGGCGGTCTACTACTGTGCGTTTTTCAAGAAATTTCTTGCCTCGAGCGGTATTTCCGGACCGTTACGACTTAGTGATCTTCAAGAAACGAGCCTATTCCTTCCTTAAAGGCCGGCAACGCGTCTGCGATTCCTCTGGTTTTGCGGGTGTTCATGGGCGGCGGTGATTACTTTCCACCAGGTGACCCGCTTGCTCGTTTGCCACAATCTGCTATAAAAAAAAAACCTTGTAGTATACCATGGAGTAACAACTACAACCCAGAACAACGAACAACAACCATTATAGAATGAAAAAAAATATGTTATGCAATAAAGTGGTAATCAACGTTCTTCCGTAAAGACCTAGGGAGGGTTTTCTTTCCTAACTTAAAGCCGCGGTGCTATTACCTCACGGGTTATGAACAAGAACTTATAGATTACATGCTATGAAAGAATACTAAAAGGATAAAATTAATAGAGATATGGATAATCTGGGTGAATTATTTTATTTATAGTAACTTTCTTTTTGTCTGATTATTCTAAATAGGGTAGATACTTAAATTTTACTTTTAAGTTTTTTTTTATTATTTAAGCTTTGTTTCTTGTTAATAAATGTAACAACGTGATTACTAGATTAGATACCTATATACAGGGATATATGGTGCCTCCCATACTCCCAAGATATAATAATATGGTCAAGCGGATGCCCAGATGTAGAGCTGCTCTCGAGGCACCAAAACCCATGTAAGTTCCGCGATTTTCAATAGTTTTCGAACTACGATTTTTGGAAAAACTCTAGTTTGAATACTTCTCGATCAATGTTTCAATTTAAAATAAAACGTCTTACGCGGCATCGACAAATAACAAGTAAGAGACTAGCTAAAAATAAAAATATTTCTGCATAGAACCGACTGGCCTCCAATAACAGATTCCTGCAATTAGATGCTAATATATAATATAGAATCAAACTGTGAATCTGTTATTGGTTAGCAGTTATCTAAGTCAAATGTTATAAAACTGTAGAACCACCTAGCATAATACAATGAAAATTAAAAATAAATGAAGAACTTGATCCTTTGACAGTAGAAGCGAGACATTAGCAAAACACTTAGTGCCACTAAATGACACTGTTACTTAAGTTACACTACAGTATAATCAACCTCTAAGTTCCCTTTTATCATGTTATCATACTAATGGCTTTGTTGACGAACTGCAACTTAGCTACCGTGAAACGGGGTTTTTACTCTTGAATTAAATTTGAACACCCATCCGGTGTTGAGGCATTTTGAAAGTAGGTTAACTATTAAGATTAAGACAATTAACATCTGAAAAATTCGATTGCAAAGATTAAATTGCTACTTAACATTATAGTGTAGACATTGCGTATGCGTCAGTAAGCAATTGGGGTTAAAGACAAAGTCAAAGTAAAAGTAACTTTTGCAAACAAACTAAGTAAGAACTTTTGTATCGTCAAACACAATTTTATCCATCACCTAATGAAGGACGTCTTATAGCTGTGGAGAAGAATGGCTTCAAGAATCTACACAGCTGATAGTTAGTGGCCGAGTTTACCATGTAGACTATTTTCTCTCTTCAAACGTGTCAAAAAAAATTAAGATATGTTACATTAATGAACATGTATACATACATTTTTTATTTTATTTCATTACTTTAATAGACAACATGAAAACAAATAGAAAACCTCATTTTAAGCAGACAGTAGTAGTCCTCAAGTAAGACACAAAATGTAGTGAAAAATGTACCAAGACAAGCGGCTCTTCAGATAATCGCTTTCCGACAGCGTAATACCTTTTACGGATCGTCTTTTGTGTTATGCAAGGACTGGGCAGCGCCGCCGTTCGGAAAGCTTTCGGTTAAAAAATCATCCAATTTATTCAAATTAAAGTAGAATACGAGATAAGCGGAGAATGTTTCCTAATCGTTGTAAAATAACTTTTTCCCTGCTACTATATAGCCTAAGTTAAACTTCTTTTTGAAACTTGTTTATTGGTTACATAACGAATAAACTTACTTTTTACATAAAAAAAACACCGAAACAACAATTTTTTTATTCTTATTTACCCGACCGGGAATTATCGGGACGTTAGAGATAGTGACGCCAGTACCGGCCCACTAACTATTTGACTATGGAGGTCGATAGTCGTAGTTTTCATTAGTAAAAAAATTAAGTTAAAAAACCACGCATTGGGCCTGCGGGATGACCTGCGCCCAGCAGTGAGGCTGATAAGAATGACGACGATCATAAGTTTCAAAGTAGTTTTAAGATCATAAGTTTGTTGCGTTGGTATCAGTTGTATAAACTTTAGTACCTGGGTATATCAAATTCAGTAAAATTTGTTTTCTTTTCAATTCCAAGTTTTAAAAATGGTGGGAAATAATGATCAATAAATAAATAAGCATTGTATGAAATCTTGATTAATTTTGTTTAGGTTAATCATTGTTTTCAATAATAACCATGTCTTATTATTATGTTCAATATCCATATTCAAGTTATTAATTAAACAAGTTCGGTGCTAGGTTTCGCTGAAACTGCAATATCTGAACTGTGTAATAGTTGGATGGTTTATTATAATGGTTTCTGAAACTTTTCTATTTGAGGTTGCAGAAGCTTTTGAAATTGAAACTTTCACACAAAAGTTATATTATCGTATTACATACATATAAACACGACTATTTTCCCCAAAGGGTTAGTCAGAGAGAGTATAGGAATGAGGACCGCAAAAGCGATCCTCTGCCATATAGTCCAATGTTCACCAAATAGCGACTGCACATGTGCTCAGCGTGACAGGTGTTGAGCCCATCGCCGCTTTATGCTATTGGAATTATGTGCAACCTTTAGTCCGTTAGTCGCCTTTTATCGTATTAAAATTAATAAAAGTGCAAGATTATAATTTTGTAATGGATCATTTGTACTCAATTAATGTGCACAGCAGATTGCGCGTTCGTATTGTGATTCTCCAAGTTAAGTAAGTTAAGTCAATTTAGCAATGCAGAGACACTGGATGGGTGACCGAATTATAATATCTTGAGCTCCTCCGTGCATCAGAATGAACTTTCCTGTCCCATGTGTCACATGTAATGTTGTATTACCCATGCAAAGTGCTGTCATCTGCAGAGCAATGAATATTTTCCAAGTGGAAGCATATTATTGATATGCAGAAGGAACAGCGTAGGGGATATACCTAACAGAGCCTTGAGGGACACCAGCGTTCACTGACATGAACTGCGAAGCGCATCGATCTAAAAGGACACGGATTCTTCGCTCATACATAACAATTCATTTGGTATTGTTAAAATAAGCTAGACAGCGAAGTTGTTAAGCCGTGGATAAGAATATTTGTTGAAAGGATGCCTGATCCTTAAAACTGGACTCTTAAGAGTAACTAGACCATTAATTATACATATTGAGGAGCTCGATGGCCCAGCGATTAGCATGTTCGGCTTGCGATCTTGCCCGCTAGCAACTTTCGCAATGCCGGGTCGCTGGATAGATACGTCTTGAGCTCCGCCGTGCTCTGAAAGGCACGTTAAGCCGTTGGTTCCGGTTGTTGCCGTAAGATGACAGTCGTTAAAACACACCAACCCGCATCGGGCCAACGTGGTGGCCCAATATCCCAACGTGATATTGTCCAAGTGGGAGGCCTGTGCCCAGCAGTGGGACCTTTATAGGCTGATGATGATGATAAAACTATTATGATTTCTCAGACAGTATCATGTGTTCTGACAACCGATACAACTTACCATCAGGTGAGATGAAGATGAAGTTCGTCCCCGTTGCGGAATAAAACAATCCAACGTTCCCATACTAAGTATCCCTCTTTCTGAGGTAATTTCTCATATCGACCTCAACTAATTCGGAACATCCTATCAGGTAATCCCATCAATTTTTACGGCCATTTTCGGCAGGCTCGTTCCACCTTTTTACGACGGCAATTTACCGCGTTGACCTGCCCGACATAGTTCACGGGAATATTGAACGTTTTTATAGTTTTACGCCAAACTATGTGTTTAATTTGTTCACAGTACAATTTTATTCTGTAATAGTTTGTTAAGTAAATATGAACGTAGATGGAGGTATTGCTTTTGAAGAAGTGACAATTATCTTATTGTCATTTGTTCAAAAATAAATTACGAAATAAAAAACGACGATAAATTAACGTTTTATAGCACATCAACACTGTAATGGCTAAAAACAAAGAAACGAAAACTAATAAAAATTATCTAGCCCTACATTGTAACATACCAGTAGGCTTACTCTTGAAACACAATTGCATTAGTCAATTTCCAATCACAAATCTAAAAAAAATTCAAATGGCACTTTTGTAAGCGAAGCGATTAGTATCGAGATGGCGTTCCGGAATTATCTTTACTTATCCCAATATCGATACATATTAATCGCATTGGAATTGTATTGAGATTGAGTTTGCGTTCAAGAGTAACTCCCCTGATTTTCAAACCGCTTCTTCAGTGTTGTACATTTTTATCAAATACGTTGTACTATTTCTATAGAATCTAGATTTTAGGCGCTAGAAATTAATAAAAAAAAGAATTGGATTTAAACATAATTCATTTAGCTCATGTCAGTTCCAATCCAACCAAAGTTCTTATAGCACCCTCATAATTTTGTATCGTCGAGAACAAAATTGTATTCAACATCTCGATGCGCATGTGTAATCGAGTACAAACACGTTTAAGTTGAATTCTAAAGTTTCCGAGATGAGCCTCAAGCAACAGTGACTAGTTCGTATTAAGTTGCTTCTGCAGACTTGAATTGCATTATGTTATACGTACAGTATAATGTTACACGTTTCACAGAAGTAGGGCTTCCATAGTTCGAGTTTTCTCCGGATTTATCCTAGGTTTATAATACACTAGACAGTAAAGAAAGAGTTAGAATCTTATTTTACTACAAATATAAACAAACTACTTCATAATTAGTTGCATTGTCAAAGTAAATAGCAATAACACAAAGTTCTCTATTATTGAAAATGTTTTTATTTTGATTTTACTTGAATTTTATTTTTTATTATATATAATTCGTGTCCATTATGTGTTATCTATATGACATATCAATAACGCATAATGGACACTGTGTCAACTTTATTGATTTCTATTTATAATAATGTTAATGTTATATTTTTTTTAACTGTTTGTGTCCGTTTAAAACGGATTGTTTGTTATAATGGTCGGAACAAATTACAAACTAAATTGCTCAAAGCCTTACGTTGGCGACTGTGCGAAAGTTATCCTACATCTATATGTATTTCAATCAAGCGACAAATGGCGATCAAAAATTTGAACGTTCATATATTAATATTCGGAAGCTTATCTCAATAAAACGTTCCAGTGCTTAAGCGTAAGTACTCACTATCACTCATGAATACGTAACGTTTTTTATGATATGAATATTATGCGAACGGTCGGTTTTTGGGCGGTGACTACCAATTTGCGAGCTGTCAAATCATGTAATCCATCACAAGGTGTGGACGATGTTTGCGTGACAAACTGTGCAAAATTAATAAGTGGCGGTACGGTGGCTTTATTTGTAATTATCGATATTTGTCATACATTATTATTTTCGTTTGTTCAAATAATTATAATTACTTATATCACTAATAATTATTATGAAATAGTTTATAACTGTTGTTGACTCCGCAATAAATGCTTTAGCGTAATGGATTAACAGTAACTAACCTTACTCGTAGGTAAGTTTTAGATTTGAGTTGGTGTGTATTAAATAATCCAAGTAATGCCTTGCTTGCCAAATACAAGTTGGTGATCACAAACTATGAAAAAATCAGAAATACAATTTGCTTGACCTAGGAATATAACCCAGGACAGGACATTTTTTTTGAAGAATTCATTTTGAAGATGGCATAAATTATGATGTTGATGACCTCTGGACACTTTGATTCTCACCTACCAGTTCTTTAATCACAAAAATCAAAATTATGTTAAATAAAACTAAAAACATTGTGGGTATCAACATCCATCATTACACCATAATTTGCTAAATTAGAGCAAGGCATATTCATTAGTTTAATGCCATTACAGAAATGTGCATCACTGAATCGTTTATATTCCTATATTTTGTTTTTGATCGCTGTATTAAAAATGACCTAAAAAATAATAACATAGACCCCATGACAGTCCAGGATCGACATATTATCTGGAGACAAAAAAATAGGAGAGCCGACCCCAATAAAAGATGGGATTAAGATCGGACAAAGAACAAGATTTTCTCTGTTTTTAGGGTTCCGTACCTCAAAAGAAAAAAACGGAACCATTATAGGATCACTTTGTTGTCCGTCTGTCGTGTCTGTCAAGACCCTTTTCTCGGGAACGCGTGGAGGTATCGAGTTAAAATTAAAACGATATACTCAGGTCTACGGTCTCTTGAAGCTGTGAAAAAATCAAACTTCTATGTTAACGTAATAAAACGATACTGCCGTTTATGCCGCAAAAAACGTATATTTCGGCGCTCTCAAGGGAATCAAAATTCATAGGGTATGTGCCGTTGACCTAGAACTATTATAATTTGGCAAGTAGTACCGTCTTATACTACAAGTATAGGGAAAAATCTTAAATCATTGAAAAACAGGGTCTTTATGCTAAGGAATGGTGGTCCAAATTTTAAATTGAGTTAACCGTGACATGTGGGGTATCGTATGAAAGGGCTTTATTGGCAAAAGCATAAATAGATTTTTAATTATTTTTATGATGTATAGTTTTTCGATTTATGACGAAGAATGGAAAAAAAATATTAAAATATGCACCTACAAAGGGGATTGCCCATCAGCCATACAAAAAAATGCCTGAGATAGACAAAAATGAATTCTATGCCATATTGTACTATAAATAGCAAGTTATCCATTACAATTTTAATATTTGTCTAAAAACTCGGGAGAAGCCTGTTTTAAGCCTTTTTGCTAAAAGATAGATTATGTCCACTGACGTAAAAAAGAAGGACCCTATATTGACTACTTGTCAAGAAAACAGGATTTAATTATATTGCACACACTGTCTTCCACCAGCAGGGTGGAGGAGGTGTCAGCACAACATGAGTAATAACACTTAAAAGGTTTTGAACACATTGAGGAATGCTTTACTTGTAAGCGTTAAGTTACGCTGAGTCCAATTTATTATGTTCGTCTATGGTAAGTAAAAACAGGGCAAAATAAACAAAAAATAAATAAGACATCCCTTTAATCTTCAAAAACTATTAACAAGTCATCGAGAAACTGTGCAGGGGGATAAATATTGGATTGGTAAGTACCTGGCCCAAGCTAGGTACCATACTATTGACATAATGTGGGCGCATTCCTTTAAAAATAGCCAGGGTCGTCGTAAATAATATTAAATAGCAGTACGTAATTTCAAGTCGCAAACGATAGACAATGAATCGAATGACAAAATGAAACGTCAATTGTCATACTATGGCCATGCCAAATTGTCAGTGAGTGAGGCAAAGGACATGTGATTTATACAGACATAACAGCTTTTCTTTTGAGCTCCTTAAAACTAATTGGATTTTATTTAAATAATGAGATGATAAATGATCAGACTTGTTAAAGCACGCTGAATCAAAAGAAGTGATTAAAATACTGTCTTTTGTGATTGTTTGATTGGCCTTTGCCGAATAATATCTTGTCGCCAGGAACATCTAGGAAGTCATGTGACATGTCAACTAAGAACTTTAAGATTATTACTCATTGAATCAAAATAAATCCAATTAAAATCGAAATAATTTTCCCTAGTTAAACAGACTTAAAAACATTTTGATAATTCATATTTAATTTTAAATGGAATTTAGAGATATATGTAGTTTCTGTCTATTTCAGGCAGTTTTTTTGCGTTCCCCTTTGTACGGAACCCTCGGTGGGCGAGCCCGACTCACACTTGTCCGGTTTTTAATGAGGTCATTTATTTAAATATTTTTTATTATTTTTTTATTTTTTAGTGTTACTAAACGTACGTACGTCCAGGAATAGGTAAACTAATGAGCAAACATTAATAGAAATGCAAAGAGTAAAATTTAATCAAGATTATTTAAGTCTTGCTTTTATTGGTTCGGTTAGGTTATTTTTTTCAATTTACAATAGCCTGACAACTGCTTACAATGTGGCGAGCGTAATTCTTTAGCAACCATATTAAAGTTTGTAATCGTATGGCAAATACCTAAAATATTAAGTACGTAGTAGTTCCGGTGGCCGTCTGTGGTCTTCATCATCAATTCCACTTCACTAAATGTGCCAAATGTCGAGGACAAATGCCCAGGTTATTGCAAATAATACCTAAATCACCATAGGTGTGCCTATAAAATTTGAGGGTTGCTCTCAATTCACTAGGATCCCGTCATTAGATCCTGACTTTACGACATTGGGACTACCTCAGGAGTATACCTTTTTGATTAAAAGAGTAATTTTGAAAATCGGTCTACAATTGACAGAGAAATCGATGTAGGGTAGGTACATACAAAAAAAAATACACACAGTGGAACATTGAACCTCCTCCTTTTTTGTAGTCGCTTAAAAATTAATTGCCATTAGCGAATGTACGTTCGCGCATCACTTCAAAACCTATTTGGCTAATTTTTTTTTGTAGTTTTTGTAATTGTAAAATGACAAGATTTGAATGAAAGTTTTTTTTGGAAAATTGTAACGGTGTGGGGGGTCCACGCGGATGAAGTCACGGCTAAACCGCTAGTCATTGTAATCATTCCTATTTTTTATACCTAAAACTTTGATCCTGATCCTGACACGCGCGAAGTATAACAAACATAATATCTTCGCTTCTCTCCCAGTGTGGTTTGTGTTTAAGAAAGAAAAAGTCCAGCCCACCAAGAATACTAACATGTCCACAGTAAACTCTTTAAGCGACAAGTGGCTCTGGACAATAGTTCCAACGATGTCCGAACAACTTCAAAGTTCCACTCGTATGTTTGTTGTACGAGACTTTAAGAACAACGGACACAAAGCGATATATATATATATTTTGACTCGAACTAGTACCAACGCCTCGGTAGGTATTTTTTGATTTTTGCCTCGAACTAGAACGCCTCGGTGGCTGAGTTGTCAAACAATCGGCTCGATATCTGGAGGTCCCGAGTTTGCAGGTTAAGCAAAGTGTGTTTATGAATACGTCGATTCATAGCCCGTGCTTGTGACACTTGCCCGCCATTTTTGTCTCGTACCAGGATACGTTTGTTTACACAGAATTCTATCGCCACGGCTTATATTTCGGTTCGACGCGATCCTGTTTCAGCGTGCAGTGGTACTGGAGGTAGCGATCCGCGTTTGTCTGGCACAGACTATAGCTGGTTAGATTAGTTGTTAAGTCTTAACTACAAGTTAGTTAACTGTTTTTTTATTATTATTTTGACGTCAATAAGTGCCTGTAAAGGTTTACATTGAATAAATAATTTGACTTTGAATTTGACTTTGTGATCACCAACACGCATTTGGTAGAATCAACATCATTTATTCAGGGTAGGCCATGTTTAGGTTACAGCACTTATGAAAGTCATGATGCCATCGGTTCGTTTATTGGGAGCTTTCTACTGAGAAGAACCTGCATGAAACTCAGCAAGGGTATTTCTTTTCTCCCTTTCTTTTACAGTAAGCATGATGATTAACCTTTAACAGGCAGAGGGATGTATATTCCTATTATATTTTGAACTTTATGCAATTGAGAAAAGGTCGAAAACCAATGAAAAAATTGAACATTCTGTGGCTGTTTAAAGGATAAAACCCATAATTTGCAGCGATAACTAGATTTCAATGATGGCCTGCAGTAGGACAGCATACAGACTCTACTTCACTTTTCATTTCAACTATAACATACAGGCATACTGTACGTTTGATGGCGTATAGGAACCTAGCCAAGTGACTCTTACATATATACATATTATAATCACGACTATTATCCCCGAAGGGTTAGTCAGAGACTAGGCAATGAGGACAGAAAACCAGTTCTCTACCATAGTCCACATTTCAAAAAATAGCGACTGCACATATTGTGCTTACCGTGACATATGGTGAGCCCATCGCTGCTCTATGCTGTTGGAAGTATGTGCAGTCTTTAGTCCGTTAGTCGCCTTTTACGACACCCAAGGGAAAAGAGAGGGTGGTAGCATTCTTTCACCGCTACGCGACACAGTTAAAGTGACTCTTGATAGAGCATACATTTTAAAACGAAACCCAAACAATGCTCGTGTATTTGGTCACCCACTATGATGGGCTGCTAAAATTGCCCAGCAGTGTGAAGTTTATAGGCTGATGATGAATGAGTGATAGGTGGTTTTTAACGGAGTGGTAGAGCCACGCTGCGTTGCAGCACGCATTGGGCCGGCTCGCCCGGGGTAATATCACCCTCTCACGAATATCCGGCGTGGAATAATGGCTCTTGGTGCTGTTGTGTTTCGTCCGGCCAGTGAGAGTTCCGGAGGCCCCTTCCCTCCTCCCCCTCACAATTCCTATTCCTTCCTTAACCCTATTCCTTTCTTAAAGGTCGGCAACGCATCTGCGACTCCTCTGGTTTTGCGGGTGTCCATAGGCGGTGGTGATTGCTCTCCATCAGGTGACCCGCTTGCTCGTTTGGCTTCTTCTTATATATAAAAAAATGATGCCTTGTAAAACCAAGACGTTAGCGAAACTAGTTAATTTACGAACCACAGCATTCAACACCAACGTAACATCCTACTAAACTTGTCCAATTTATCTGGGTCGAGCAGAATAATGACCGGCGTTGACCCCCTCTCGTTTTTTACGGAAGCTACTGAGACAAAGCGCAGGTGTCACTATCAGAATAGTTTGCTGAGAGCCCAACAACTTCGCTGCGAAACCTTTTTGCTCGGATTGGAAAAAACAGTTGCAAGAAACGGGAACTAATGGCTCTGTAGGTGGATGTTAAAAGGAAGTTTTAGTTGAGTAAATGCTTGTGTCTGAGCGTATAGTTGGATGCCGCGTAATTATAACTTGACCGTGGAGGTGGGATTGCATCTCGCGGGAATGCGTGATCCCGTGATGAAAGTGTCTACTGGTTTATTGTCAGTCTGTAAATATCTGTTGCTATCTCACGCTATTAACCGGGACTAGCATTGACATTGTCATTAAAAAGTTTTAGAAATACAAACATTTTACTTAGGTAATCCTTTAAAAATCAAACAGCCTTATTTTATGTTTACTTATCATTATGTAAGGGTAATAAATTAATAAAACTAACTTGACTTAAAACTTTACAAGAGTATTCCATAAATGAGTCATTATCAAAACGAGATTCAAAAAGTGAAACTTAAATTCAAGTCTGAAATTCAGGATAATCATTGTTTATTAAATTCGTTAGAACATGAGGAATCTAAAATAACATAAATTTAAGATCGACAAACCTCCGGAAAAACCACCAAAATTAAAAAATAAAATATTTTAAATAAAAATTTATTAAAAAAAAAAAACCAAATATTAACACCGTTCCTTTGAGGTTATGTTAAAAGCGCTTACAAATTATTGAAAAGGTATTCATTACCAACAAGGCAAATTATTCATATATAAAAATACAATCATTATTTATCTTTTTAATTTATTTTGTGGCAGCGCACTTACTCACACTGAGAATGACAGATGCGTTTGCAAATACACACATCAAAAGTGTCTAGGGATCAAGCATTTTTATGCGGATTTCTTGAGATTGAGATGTGGCTTTGTAATAAATTTATGATTTTATAAATTTATATGGATCCTTTTTGGTGCATTTCATAATTTGAAACAGGAACTTTCAATCAATTTCTAGTAAAAGATGAAAATCAGCTGTCAATATTTTCCCTATAAAAACATACAACGCATTGAAGACATTATTAGTGCTACTGTTTCCCTACTACTGATTAAAACCAACGTTATTATGGAGCGGCGACGTCATTTAAGCAGGGAAGAAATGCTCAGAGCCGTGGGAATGATAGAAGCTGGTTCCCGGCAACGTACTGTGGCTTTAGCTCTGAATACAAGTCAGAGTGTTATCAGTCGACTTTGGACACGTTACCGAAGCACTGGTACCGTGGCTGAGCGCCATGGAGGACGGTATCGCTGCACCACACGGAGACAAGACCGATACATTCAAATCACAACTCGAAGAGCTCCAACAATAACCGCCATGATGTTAGCCGTGAGGCTTCATCACTCTTCAGGGAACTTAATTAGCGACCAAACAGTCAGAAACCGCTTGCATGAAGACCGCTAAGGGTACCACCTATAGCAATGCACAATCGTAGGATTCGATATCAATGGGCTCTTGAACACAGAAATTGGGCAGAAGAACAATGGCGTTTCGTGTGCTTTTCTGATGAGTCTCGTTTTGGTATGAGACCGGATACAAGACGTATACGACACTCAGAGGCAACCTCAACGCTCAAATTTATGCTGAGACGATTGTATAAGACGTCATCGTTCCTCTACAAGTGCAAATCGGTCCCTTATTTCAGTTAATGCATGATAATGCACGACCGCACACCGCAAGAGTTGTAAGACAGACTCTCGCCGCAGCTAACATCAATGTCATGCCCTGGCCTGCTCAGTCGCCAGACTTGAACCCGATTGAGCATGCATGGGATATGCTACAGAGAAGAGCTCTGCCGAATATGGAGGGTATCCAGTCGCAAGAAGACCTTTTTTTGTTGTTGCAACGAACATGGGCGGCCATTCCACAGCGTGATTTGGATGAACTCATTTTGAGTATGCCAAACCGATGTTCTTGTGTTGTTAGTGTTTGCGGTAGAAACACGGATTATTAATTGTTTAAGTTACCCAATAAAATTTTAAAGAAAACTGTTATTTCAGTCTTTTTTTCGAACTTTAATGTTAGTGGTTCAAATGTCAAAAATCCCTTTATTAGGAAAATGGCAAATTTCTTTATTAATGCAAAGGTGACTTGGTTTATCGTTACTGTAGACAAACGAAAACACTTTATTTGATGAATCCTTAAAGAAAATTTTAATTAATATCAATCAGGAGAAAAGTTATTGCAAAAATATATGTTGATCCCTAGACACTTTTGATGTGTGTACGTCACTATGCAAGTCAATTCAGAATGCGCTCAGAATTCAACAATACTTTGATTTTTCTAGTGATAAATTAGGACAACCGAAAAGAACAAAATCCTAAGAACTAAATTGAGACTATTAAAATGGAATAACGATACAATTTAATTATGGGGTCGGCTCGGTAAAGGCAAATTATGGGCTCTCCTCAAACCCCAAGCGGTCGCATGAGACCGCACCTACAGAAACACACTTGACTTTGTACCGTGTTTCCATAGACTTACAGACTACTTTAGTACGAACAAGTTTGGTTTTTTCGGTTCTGTGGTTCATCTTATGTATTGTTATTGTACAATATCGCATAGTCTATGCTCCATTCTGTCAAATTTGACGTTGACAGTTACTGTCAAAAAAGTGTCAAAAAAATCCAAGAGTTAGTGGTTAAATGTGTGTATGGCAACATGACTAGTTATTTAAGTGTTGTTATATCTTTTTTCTAAGCTTCAAACCAAGCCGAGTCGGTCTCCGAACAGACCACCGAAGAGTACCTACTTTCCGAGACAAAGATTGGATTTATGTTAAGAGGGTTTACGCCATTCGGTTTCCCATACAAACTTCCAAGTCGAAATTTCTAAAAACCAATGAGCCAATTTTGATCTAACTTTGCCTGCTGAAGTAAAACACAGGGATCTAAATTTGTTTATTTAACTGAGTTATTGTGATTTTTAACTTTCTATAGTGGACTTTAAGTCGCAATAACTCAGCTAGAAAAACGTTTTTAAAAATGTTTTTAAGTTTGAAACAAACTTTTTAGATCCCAGTGTTTTACTTCAGCATGCAATGTTTCATTAAAATTGTGTCATTGGTTTTTAAAAATTTCGACTTGGAAGTTTGTATAAAAAACCGAAATGCTTAAACCCTCATAACAACACAAGCCTATATTAGCCTATATTGGGCTTGTGTCCACTAAGAATAAATCGGTTGGATTGGCGTTTCTAATGACCAATTATGATTTATAGAAACAAAATATCTAAAATAGTCATTATAAAAAATTGGGATTATTAAAATTTTTTTAAAGAAACAAATCGACAATAATACGCATTTAGTCATATGACATCAAACGGAAATCAGACGCCGTGACGTCACGCCGTGCCTTATGTCATTTTATTGTTGTGACATTTCTATAGAACAAGCCTCGAACGAAACGGATGTTTGGCACGGCGTGACGTCATTTACTCAACACGGCGGTCTTAAGCGTTTTTGCGGTAAAATTAAATCGGAATATGAAAACGCAAAATAAATATTGTGAATAATCGATTTTTTTAAAAAATATTGTATTCTTAAGATAAATAGGTAAACAGGTATCGTTTGATTTTGAAATTAGGTCAAGTAGCCTTTATGATTTTTTAAAGAAACACAATGAATACAATAGGTCGATTAGGTTCATTTGGTAAAATATTATCAACAACATTTATCCTACAGTTATATTTTAATACGTCCGAACAAAATAACCACTACATTTGACAATGACAAAAGTCATTATAGACTAACTACCTGTTTGAACGGGCCTTACATCTATAATATATTACATAGAGAAGCGAACGGAGAGAAGTAAAATAAAAGCCGATGAGAGAGGCTTCTTACCGCTTCGACTCCAATGAAATAAATAAATAATAAATAATAAATCTTTCCTACAATCACACCAATTATCTAGCCCTAGAGAAGCTTCGAAGAAACTCGTTAAATGGTTACTAGATAACGGATAAACATACTTAAAGTACTTAAATAAATACTTATTATACGTAGAACACACCCAGACCCGAGACAATTTAGAAAAACAATAATTTCTAAATTGACCCGACCGGGGATCGAACCCGGGACCTCAGAGATGGCGACACCATGAAAACCGGTGTACAAACCACTCGACCAAAGAGGTCGTCAAAATGGACGGAAATGGACACAAACCAAATTAAAGATGAAATCTAGTTCTTAACGAGGCGTGACGTAAGAGGCACTACATCACAGTAAACAAAGAAACTACAATTAAACACATTTCAAACAATAATAATTACAGTCAGAACCATGATATTATCTGACCAACAAAAGGGTGGTCCGAGGAGACACGTACAAAAACTATTTAGTGGTTTCATAATCAAACACCTTTTTATTTCAACTTAGTTGATATCAACTCTAAGCCTTTATAACACAGTTTTTTTTGTAGTACCATAAACTCAGTCGTAAATGGACTTATAATAATTATCAGCGACATCGAATCAGTCACATGTTGGGATGTCGACTTAAAAATCTTTACTACAAGACATATTTTGGAATTGACGATGGCTGTCAAACAATTTTCAGTAAACAAGCACGAACGTTACTCGCTCGGTCGGTGTATAGAGGAGACCCTTTCATTATTTGTGTTAGCCAAGTCCATTGAAGGGTGTACTGACCAGTAGAAGTCCGATTTGGCCTTAACTGCCAGAACATTGATTACAGGGGAAGTGTTCGGAATGTGTAATGAGAGATTTTGTGCCTATCTATGCCATTTTGAAAATTGGACGTGAGAGCTGTATAAAAATGTTTTCTTTGTACGTTATTGGAATTCGTGAGTGGGCCTTTAGCGTTTTTGTAATTCATCATAATCCTGCTCGCTCGTGTATGTTACGTACCTACAGTGGAGTATAAAAATATTAAAAGGAATTAGTGCGTAACAGTAAAGTTTACATTGTCGCGTATTGGGTGTCGTAAAAGGCGACTAACGCACTAAACACTGCACATACATCCAACTGCATAGATCGGCGATGGTCTCTCCACTAGTCACGCTGAGCACATGTGCAGTCGCTTTGGTGAAAAGTGGACTATGGCAGAGGACTGCCTTTGCGGTATTCATTGCCAGGTCTCTGGCTAACCCTTCGGGGATAATACTCGTGATTGTAATATGTATGTATGTAGTAAAGTATTTTTTTTTGTACATGGGTGTTCGCGTAGACAAGATTTTATAGTTAAGTTTTTGTTAATTTTTTTTTTTTGCTGTTACCTATGGATTTTGACTCGTCTAGCTATCTTCAATATAATACAGCTACATTATACAAGCTGGAATTTCATCGACTTTTTCTTATGGATATAAGGGATGACTAGAGTTCCGGCATTCCTGTTTTTCTTCACTGTGAATCTATTTTTGAAGACAGACAGATTTGCATGAAATAGTAGTAGCCAGCCAGTAGGATTTAAAATAGTATAGAATTTCTTTATTGCTTAGACTATGTAACAAGTTCTTAAAATAATTAATAGTATCAACAGTTTATGGTTGGTTGGTATGGTTATTTATGGCCCATGGTCGGGTTTGCAATGTACAGAAATATTATTATTAACATTTTCAAAATACATAATGAATTTAACAATTAATAGCAAGTCTTACTACTAACTTATCTGAGTACCTAACTAAACATATTTAGACATTTTCGTGCCTTCCGAAGCTCCTTTGTACTTCATCATTTTCATAAAGCCCTTATTTTTGATTGTTATCTTAAGATGGCAGCCGTTATTTGAACCACATCACATTATGGCCTCGTGGTGTGGCCAAGTTTATGGTCCAATATCCCTATGTGTGTGCTGTTGTTCATATTAGTTTGGATGTGCCATGTGCTTGTTCCCGGCCTGTCCGATTAGAGGCTGACGATTATGACTGTAACTGCCTCTGTGACCGGTCTTAGACCCAAAGATCCCAGGATCGATTCCCAGCGGAGGTACATTATTTATATATTTATTAAAATTGACAAAGGTACTTAATATTAATACATCGAAGCAGTGTGATAAAAACCAATATTGGTTTTTCTACACTGCGGAAACTCACCGCCTTACGCTCACCGCTTACAATATACAAAAAAATGATAATAATTATTATAATTAAAACTATTGGTATTGTCCACGTGGGAGGCCTGTGCCCAGCAGTGGGACGTTTATAGGCTGCTGATGATAATTAAAACAACATGTAAGTATTGAATATTCAACAATGTGGACATTACAATCCACCCACAACAGGGCTAACATTTTGCGTGACGTTCGCACAGCCTAGCGCTGCGCTGCGCTACCCAACCACACACGCAATAATTTGTGTTATCACACGGGGTGGTTTGTGATACTTAATTCATTTATAATAATGTATTCTCTATTGTTTATTATTTCTAGTAACTAATAACGAAGTGTTTATATTTATCCTAAATATTATGAACTTAATTGGTTAGGTTAGCTACTATTCATGATAAAAAGCAATCTTTTAGTTTATTTTTGATATTTGATTCAGTAATTTGTTCCTTTAAAGTTGATGGAAGGTCGTTAGTCAGTTTGTACTTAGTATTGTAATAGTAGTTTGCCGTACAGGTTATTATAAAAGGGTACCTTGAGTTTAATTTGAGACGTACTACATCTTTCTGTACTTGGTTTGGTTGGTAGTAGGGCTTGTTAAATCCGCCTGGCTAGCTACCACAATCTTATCTAAAGTCTGGCGCCATAACAACAACGTTAATTGGTAGCAAGTCGTGTTCCGACAGTTAAGAGATAAGATAGCCACTTCCTCAGTAGTTGAGGATTCCGGGTGTAGCGCGCTTCCACCTTTGGCATTATCATCACTTACCAGAAGTAAGATGAAGGCCAAGTGCTAACCCGTAGAGAATTTAGTAAAAAAATCTGCGGTATAGTGAACATTTTTTTGGTTTGTTCCAGTGCCTGCTCAGCGGGTAGGATGCGGCGGCATGCACCGCATCGTGCTGCTAATGGCGGTGCTCACCAGGGCCATTGCACCACAGACCACACTAATAGGTAAGTAGATAGAGATACTGTTTCTTGAGAGAGAAAAGCACCAACAATGGTGTATTTCGCTTAAGAAACAGTAAAAATTCAGGTGACACTAGATATTATGTCTACAGAACAAATATTCCACATCAAATTTGGCTTCGTCTGTGCAGTAACTTATCATTTTGTAACTATGAAAAACGTTTTGTTTGAATTATTTATTAGTAAATAATTAGTCATGTCTGAAAACCTAAAAAAATGTTATTTAACACTTTGTATATAACACTTTATAGATAATTCTAATAAAATTTTGTATTTTATAACAGCAAATTCAAAATCCTATTTCCTCCATTCATGATATTTATTTGGGTTCATGAGGACACCAGACATGTTTTCGTCTATCGATAGCTCAGACCAACTGGTCTGACATCGATAGTGGATTTGTTTTATTAAATCTATGTGTTTCACATACAGTCCCGCCTGTAACTGACCCATCGGACCTGGAGCCTTCCACCATACCCCCGCCGACAGTCTTCAAGAACACCATGAAGCTGCCAACGAAGATACGCAAAGGATCGAGGCAAGGGAAGGTAGACTCACCAATGCTGAACTACATATTCGATTCCTACGCGACGAGCAACAAACACTTTCATGACAAGTAAGATCTCTTTTTATTATTTTTTTAATAAGTCAATTTGTTTTTGTTTTTTTTTTGGTAATCGCTGTTGACCTTCATAGTGCCTTCATCTTAATTGATAGCGCCTCGGTTTTTTTTATAGCAGAAGGAGGCAAACGAGCAAGCGGGTCACCTGATGGAAAGTAATCACCGCCGCCCATGGATACTTGCAAAACCAGAGGAATCGCAGGCGCGTTGCCGGCCTTTCGGTGGCCAAGTTGGGCAAATTTTTGTAAGGATTCTATGATGATTGGGTTTATGATAACCAACCCGTATTTGGCATGCGTGGTGATCAAGCCAATACCCAGAAATTGAGACGATGACTTGATTTCAATAGTGGGGCATTTGCCTAGCAAGAACAGTATGTAGGTTAGACTTTAGTAATATTAACATCTCTAAAGGAGAATGACCTTTTTATTGTGGGAGTAAGGCTAGTTTTTAGCTAGCTAGCTAGCGTAACACAGCGCTTTAATGAAATGAGTGATAGTCAATAGCAACAATGCTCTGAATTAGGAAGATGAAAAAGAAAAAATACATTACAATATCATGCGGGACTTTGAAGCTATCTTCATTTTTAGCTTAAGACTTTTTAGGTATTTTTAGGTTATGACCACTACTTTTTATATGAAATTATTTAAATGCTTAATTATCTACCTATTTACTTACTGATCCTACTTTAAGAAAAAGATATATAGAATAAAACAAGTTTTTAGATCATAGAATAGACTTAGTCTATTATCGTATGTGACTATCAGTTCAGTTCAGCATTTATTTATCACTTGACTCATAACGCGGCGTTCTACAGAAAACCTTTTTTAACAGTAATCATTATAATTCATGAGAACATTTTTGATATGAATGATTAAGACGCAATAGATATCGAATAGGCTGGTTTGGTCATTCTCCTTTACAAGTCAATACAATACAAGTCAAATAGTGATTACTATTGTAGCACAATACTTTCTTCATATTTTACATTTACTCAATATTTTTCCATCATAACGTTACCGTTCGCAAGAAGTCCAAAACGAATTTCATGAATACTTAATTGTTGTTGCTTAATTGCTTCCAGTTATGATCTAAACTCGTAATACTTAAGAAAATTTGCATGATAAGCTTTAATTTGATGCAACCATCAACGCCAAAGACACTTCGCTGTTTTTAAGGTCTATTTTCCGTTGGCTGTCGCTTATGAGCAACGATGTACCTTGAAGTCTTTTTCTTCTTTCCCTTTCTATTCCTTGTTTTTTTTCACGTCCTGTAATACGAGTAGTATCTTCGATTCTGTTTTTTATTCTTCATTTTACCTTATCATGGATGTCCAGAATCAAGAGTACAAGTTTTATTCACCATTCGATCAGGTTAACAAAAACTAAAATAATAATTAATTGGCAGAATTATTGTAACTTACCTCTTTGGTCACTAGAAGGCGCTCCTTCGATGGCATACAAATCGTTAACTCTTCATATGAAACACAGAGCTTTGTCATTCATAGTATACATCATTGTATAGACGAGTACGTTATTTTAAAGCTGTAGGTAGTACGGAACAGAAGCTTCTGTTCTGTGGCAGTTTCAGTGTTAGAGAATTTATAATTGTATAATGTTTTATTAATGGTTCGATTTTTTTTGCTTATGTCGCGTTATCGTCATTAACTTGGCATCTTGAACAAAATATTGTATAATGAGTTATTTATTCCACAAAAAACACTATAGTATTGGAAATTACGGAAAATAATAAACCTTCTTCGTTTCGAAGCCCTGCCTGTGCTTTCTAAAGGCACGCACCTCCAGAAAGCACATGAAAAAATGCCGGTATCTCAGAAAAGGTTAATGATGAGACCAACATATTGATTTTCCACAAATTCCCTTTACCCTCTAAATGAGCTTCAAAATACGTAACTCATTTACAAACTTACCACGACAACATTCCGTAACATTTGCCTAGTTAATTCCCACTCAGGGCACGTCTATACAAATGTCCTCACTTTGAATAAACAGCCTGTGCCGGGTCACATTTTTCTTTTGTGAGAAAACGTCGGATAACATACGCCGGGCATATGGACGACTCTTTTAGGGCCTTGGAAATATCATAATTTTTCATCGCGCTTTTTGTATTATACGTACAGTAGACTTGCGCAATGTGTATCAAACACTTTTGAAACTGGATAAAATGTTTACTAAAAAAAAATAACCAGTCTTAGGAAAGCTCAAATGGGATTCGTACCCATGACCTTTGGATTGCCGGTCCACACCGGTATTACGTTCACAGTGACGTAATACGGCTGGCTTGCAGCGTAAATCACACTACAAAAAAAAATTCAACGAGTCTTCTGGGGTCTCGGTAGCTTAGCGGTTAGAGCAGTTAACCGGCAATCCAAATGTCATGGGTTCGAATCCCATTCGAGCTTTCCTGAGACTGATTGTTTTTTTCTAGTAAAGATTTCATCCTATATCTACATAGCATCTTAAATGCGAAAATTTCAATAATAAAGATAGGTAGGTACTTTTGAAACTGATTAAACATTGCATTTTATATAACTGCGCACGTTACTGTATTATTTTACATCTACATCTTAGTTGTAATTTGTAACGATAATTAGAGATTGCAAGGCATTGAAAAAAAATACTACCTCAAGTGGGTTCGAACCCTGAGGTAGTTACATATACATATTATAATCACGACTAATATTCCCGAAGGGTTAGTCAGAGACTAGGCAATGAGGACAGCAAAAGTAGTCCTCTACCATTGTCCACTTTTCACCAAATAGCGACTGCACATGTGCTCAGCGTCACAGGTGGTGAGCCCATAGCTGCTCTATACTGTTGGATGTATGTGCAGTATTTAGTCCGTTAGTCGCCTTTTACGACACCCAAGGGAAGAGAGGGGGTGGTAGTATTCTTTTGAGTGGGAGGTAGTCACACCTTTCAAAATAATAAAATCTAGCACAAGTTAAGTTTCTTTTTGAAACTTGATTTTATTGGTTAGCGGATAAATATATTCATTATATACATAGAAAACGCCCAGACCAGAAATTAATTTATAAAAACTTGACCCAACCGGGAACGGAACCCAGAGAACCAGGGACCTCAGACACGGGGGGACGCCAGAACCGGCGTGCCAACCACTTGACCACAGAGGTCGTCGAAAATATTTCTAAGGATTTTTCATGTAAAGGAATCTCTATTTGTTTAATATTTCTACATAATGTGTCTGTCTGCTGTAGCTGGCCGGCACATTAAATAAAACATATCAAACAATTAATTATCTAAGTCTGCGGCTTTAATAGCTTTGTTGTGTTCCGTCAGCAAGTAGAAAGGCAGTTAGTTCTTCATTTTGTTAAGTGACGGGCAAACCATGCACTACTATCAGGACATAAAAATACCAAACATGTTTACGTTGTGAATTATATAATAAAACAATTAAAGCTCACAATGCGTCTCGTTTATTTGTAATTTTCTCTTTGTGTTAACCGTGTTGCGGACTAAAGACTATACATACATCCAACAGTATATAGCAGTGATGAGCTCACCACCTGTCACGCTGAGCACATGTGCAGTCGCTATTTGGTGAAAAGTGGGCATTGGTAGAGGACTGCTTTTGCTGTCCTCATTGCTTTGTCTCAGACTCACCCTTCGGGGATAATAGTCGTGATTTTATGTATGTATCAGCACTTGGTCCAACACCAGCTTACAGAACAGAATCCGGGCTGTGATAGGAGATAACACCAACAGTTTACAGTGCCGCTCCGACATTGTTTATCGATTGTTCAGTCCGGCAACTTAACCGTGCAGCACGGCATAAATGGATACTGCTGCGAAGTCCAACAAAGTCACGACTCCGAACTTTAGCTACCATCTATGTTTTGCTCGAAAACTGTAATAAAATTATAAGCTAGTAAGCTAGTTACGTATGATATTATTGGACGAGTTTCGGAATATTTGTTAGCAGGAAGGTAGCCACAAGGTAGCAGTTTATAAATTGGTTGTTAATTATTTGTTTTGTGTTCCATAAAATTTGTTATATTTTTTATTTGCGTTATTAACGATTAAATTAACTGTTTTGTATTCCATACTATTTGTTATATTTGTTATTTGCGTTATTAACGATTAAATTAACTGTTTTGTGTTCCATAAAATTTGTTATATTTGTTATTTGCGTTATTAACGATTAAATTAACTATAAGACAAAGCAAATTTAACAAAATAATAGATGCCTCATGTGGGAATTAACCCACTTCCTCTGCAATCCGCCCGGAGTGGCTGCTTTGACCACTCCGCCACCAAGGTGTTGGTTAGTACCGACATACATATAATCACGACTATTACCCCCCAAGGGTAAGTCAGAGACTAGGCAAAGAGGAAAGCAAAAGCAGTCCTCTACCATAGTCCACTTTTCACCAAATAGCGACTGCACAAGCTCGCGTGACCGGTGGTGAGCCCATCGCCGCTCTATCTGTTGAATTGATGTGTAGTCTTTAGTCCTTTTTTTATAGTGTGATAAGCTTGCATTTGGCCACTATCTCACCTGATGGAAAGTGATGATGTGGTCTATGGTGGAGCATGCTAGCCTAGAAGAAACCTGTTCACTCGTGATTTGAAGACCGAAATATTGTATATGATAGGAAACACTCTGGCAGGGATTTCCATAGCTTTGCGGTAAGAATGATGAAAGTGGACGCAAACCGCTTCGTATGCGGAATCTCCAGCGTTAATCTATGACGTCGCTCAATTTATCTGGTTGTCCTATGATAAAAAAGGGATGTAGGAATTTAATTGAATAATCTCATGACACTCTCTCCGAAGTGTATCCTTTATAAAACTGATAGACATGCGACCTGGCGCCGATGTTCTAAGCTCTGCAGCTTGGTGTCAAAAAGATTTGTTTGAGCTTTCTGGCTCTCCTGTCAATCGACTCCAGTGCCCCAAGTTGGTATTTAGCGGATCCGTGCCAAAGGTGAGAACAATACTCCATACACGGCCGGACTTTTGTTTTATATAAAGTAAGCAGTTGTCCCGGTGTGAAGTACCGTCTCACCTTTGAGAGGATACCCAGCTTTTTTGAGGCAAGTTGTGACTTAGACTCCAGGTAGGAGTAAAAGTTCAGAGTGGATGACAGTGTCATACCAAGAAGCTCGAGATGGTCACAAATAGGAACAGAGACACTTCGGAAAGTAGGAGGCAAAAGGTGAACGGACTCCGTTAGTCGCCTTTTATGACACTCAAGGGTTGCAG
The DNA here is from genome assembly GCA_963921215.1 of Scoparia ambigualis. Lineage (NCBI taxonomy): Eukaryota > Metazoa > Arthropoda > Insecta > Lepidoptera > Crambidae > Scoparia > Scoparia ambigualis. The sequence continues at coordinate 58,292,000 of OY992502.1, read as the reverse complement.
TATTACTACCCTACGCGACATGGTCGGTATTGGTAAGACCTGTCGAAATTGCTCAACGCTTTTGACTTTTTATTTTTAGAACTAGTGTCTCAGTAAACCTCTTAGAATTTACATCGTAAGAGATCCAAATGAAATTTTAAACATTCAGTTAAGATAAAACTGCTCTATACAATCATAATATTATGCTCAAATAAACTCGAAGATAATTAAACATAGAAAAAAATCCTTAATTTTTTAAACTTTTCCTTTACCTTCGATTCTTTGAATATTTTTTTTTCTGGTCTTGGGTCCACTATCATAATTAAGGCCCGTGTGTAGTTTTAGGTGGGTTATAATATTTTCGTTTATCCTTTCGTGACCCCGCTCAACAGTGCAGAAGTTGTTTAATAATAATAATAATAATAATGTCAATGTCATCAAAACGTCATGTATTTTTATCGGAATTATATTTTATTTTTGTAACATGATTTTTTAACAATAATTTATTTACAACCGTTTAAAAATATAGTTTGAAAATAACAACAATGAAAAACAACAAAAATGATTGCAAAACATTGGAAAAAATCAAAAATAAGGAAAAACAATGTGACGTTTACACGTCAACGACCAACTAATACGAAAATCTTATTGTTCTGAGATGAAAATTACGAAAATGACATGATGCAAACAAGAGCTAAACGAAGCGCACGCCCTCCACCATCGCCTGCTCCGCCAACCTCAAGCTCCTCGTCTGATGACTTCACCAGAGACGAGTCGAGCAGCGCGAGCGGGCGATCGCCGTCCCCGCCGCCGCCACAACGACCTGCGCGACGAAGAAGACCACCGCACCGCCGGCACGCTTGGGATCAGTGGGGCCATCTGCCCCGCGTACGACCCCCGCTACCGGTGGTGTAGTGCGCCGCATGCGATGGACTCAAGAAATAAATGAGAACTGCATGCGCGCCTACTACAGGGCTACAGAGGGAGGAATTAACCTTACTGCGTATCGTGTTAGGATGCTGTCTTTGTTTCAGGCCTTTGAACCGACCATAGACGTGTCTGCCCAACGATTGTCGGATCAAGTGCGGGTGATCCAGCGTAACAACTTGCTGGATCAGTCAGCACTTGATCGGCTACGCCTGGAGTCACTACGTATTTGTGCGGCTTCTTCTTCGGTACAGGATCGCCCTGCCCCACAATTACCGGCCGTGACGCCGGTTTTGGTGGCGCGAGTAGATCCGGTACCCGACGGTGAAGATTTCATAAATACGAATGTAAGTACTCAGACGAATGAGCAAATGAGGAGCGCTTTGAAAGATGCTATTCTACAGTATCGTGACACGCGTAACTCTAGGCCGCGTATACCTTGTTTGCCCACGAATAGACATAAATTAGCGTTAATGAGTGCCTTGAACGATTTACTGGTTCCTTATCTTGGAACCAGCGAAAGTTTAATTGATACCCACTCGATCCTTTATTGTGGGGCCATCGCGGTGTGTCGCGTTGCTCGTGTCAAATTCCAGGATTCTGACCGAGTACCGCGGCGAACCGGGACTGCCCCTGCTTGGCAATTGAGGATCGAGGGGCGTATTAATAAGTTCAGGACACTCATTGCAAAGCTAATTTGCTTCAGAAATGGCAATAATCGGCCTCGCGTCATGCGATTCGTCACACAAGCCTTTGTTGGGGCTGATGTTCGTCCGGAAAACTATATGGCTTGTGTGACGGAACGTATTGACTTTCTGAAGCAAAAAGTCTATGCGTGGGCAAACCGTATACGTCGCTACAGAGTGCGTGTGGACCGATACCAACAAAATCGCCTCTTTCAAAGTGACCAAAGAAAAGTATACAGACGTTGGGAAGGAGCTGATCAACGTGTGAGCGACGGGCGGCTACCAGATGTTGATGCCATGACTAATTTCTGGCGCAGCATTTGGTCGGTGCCCGTCGAGCACACGGAGGGTGAATGGATGAGTGTTGTCAGTGACGCGTGTGAACCTATCGAAACCATGCAGCCTATAAATATTAGTACAGCTGACGTAAGTTGTGCAATCCGTACGGCCCAAAATTGGAAATGCCCAGGACCGGACCGGATTGCACAACTTCTGGATCAAATGGTTTCGATGTTCACACGAGTTACTGGCAACACAATTCCAAGAAGCCATAGAGCTCGGCTCACTCCCAAGTTTGTTGACTACTGGTGTCACTTTTCTGCTCCATAAATCAGGTAGTACCACGGAACCGAAAAATTATAGACCCATCACGTGCTTACCTACTTTATACAAGCTCCTTACATCCATTCTGAGAACAAAAATTAACACGCACATTGTTGCAAACAATATTTTGGACATGACTCAGAATGGATGTAGGGTTGGGTCCCGTGGTACTAAGGAGCTTCTCCTCATTGACATGACCATATGCCAGAAGGTCCGGCGTGGCAGAGGGACTCTCTCTACAGCCTGGATTGACTATAAGAAGGCCTATGATTCGGTGCCGCATTCATGGTTGGTGAGGATTTTAGAGTTATATAAAATTGATATAACTTTAAAATCCTTTTTGATGTCATGCATGCGGCAGTGGACCACGGTCTTGTGTCAACCAGGATGTCAAGATAGTGTTTCTGCCACGCAGGATCTTATAAGGATAGAGCGTGGCATATTCCAGGGCGACAGTCTGAGTCCTTTATGGTTTTGCCTAGCTTTGAATTCTCTCAGTACTTTGTTGAGAAATTCAAAGTTAGGCTGTCAACTGCGGAGAGGGGGTGAAGTTATGTCGCATTTGTTGTACATGGATGACCTCAAATTGTTCGCACCAAACCGCCAAGACTTGGTGAAACTGCTGAAAATTACTGAGACTTTCAGCAGTGCCATCAAGATGGAGTTTGGTGTGGATAAGTGTGCGGTTATGCATGTACAGCGTGGGAGAGTAGTAAATTCAACCAATTTACAACTCTCCGAAACGATAAACCACAGATCTCTCTCCGAAGTTGAAACATATAAATATCTTGGTATGTCACAGTCTTTGGGTGTTGAGGACAGGGACATAAAACAGTCATTACGGGAGCGATTCTTTTGCCGCCTGAGAAAAGTACTTAATAGTCTTTTATCGGGTGGCAATAAGTCGCGTGCTTTTAATGGCTGGGTTATGCCTCTGCTCACATACTCCTTTGGCATACTAAGATGGACTCAGACCGAATTGGACGCCTTGGATAGAAGAGTTCGTCAAATGCTCACGACTTCCAGAATGCTACACCCGCGCTCATCTGTTATGAGGCTGTACATCCCGCGGAGATGTGGGGGTCGCGGCTTTTTAAATGCCAAGGACCTACATAACCGTGAGGTGTGCAGTCTCAGGGATTATTTCCTTAACAGTGAGTGCGGGATGCATTTGGATGTCGTGGCAGTTGATAGACACTTTACGCCGCTCTCCTTGGCAACAGAAAACTGGCGCAAACCAGTGGTGCTAAGCACTCTCGATCGCAAGGACATATGGAAGAGCAAGGTGCTACACGGGCGCTACTATCGGGCTCTAACTGGGCCTGATGTAGATTTGCCTGCCTCGGTGAACTGGCTACGTTTCGGTGACCTTTTTGGGGAAACCGAAGGTTTTGTCTGTGCCATTGAAGATGAAGTTATCAAGACGAATAACTACCGGAAATATATTATGAAGGACGGTACGGTCGACATCTGTCGGGCATGCCGCCGTCCTGGAGAATCACTCCGACATATTATTTCCGGTTGTTCTCATCTTGCTAACGGAGAGTATTTGCACAGACACAACCAAGTGGCCAGAATAATTCACCAGCAACTTGCTCTTCAATATGGCCTTGTTGAATCAGAGGTGCCGTACTATAAGTACGCACCTACGCCAGTTCTCGAAAATGGTCATGCAACGCTCTACTGGGATCGCTCTATCATCACGGACAGGACTATTGTCGCCAATAAGCCTGATATCGTGGTGGTGGACCGATCTCAGCGCCGGGCAATATTGGTTGATATCACCGTACCTCATGATGAGAACCTCGTGAAAGCCGAGAAGGACAAGCTCAGTAAGTACCTTGACTTGGCTCACGAGGTTACCGCCATGTGGGATGTGGATTCAACCATTATTGTACCGATAGTCGTTTCGGCAAACGGTCTTTTAGCTAAGAGCCTCGATCAACACCTAGAGAGGCTCTCGCTAAAAGGTTGGGTCAAGGGTCAGATACAGAAGGCAGTACTCCTTGACACGGCACGTATTGTCAGGAGGTTCCTCACTCTGCAGCCCTAACCACCGGTAGCTTGGGTCTATCCCCGCTGCCGGTGGCAACCTAGGTTAAGTTTTTTATAATATTTTATATTGTAAATATGTTTTTTTTTACATAAAATATTGTAAAAAATTTTTCTTAAGATATAGTTTGAATAAAGATAATAATAATAATAATAATCGTTAATCGTTTCGGCACACGGTCTTATAGCTAAGAGCCTCGATCAACATCTAGAGAGGCTCTCGCTAAAAGATTGGGTCAAGGGTCAGATACAGAAGGCAGTACTCCTTGACACGGCACGTATTGTGAGAAGGTTCCTCACTCTGCAGCCCTAACCACCGATAGCTTGGGTCTATCTCCGCTGCCGGTGGCAACCTAGGTTAAGCTTTTTATAATATTTTATATTGTAAATATGTTTTTATATAAAATATTGTAAAAAAAATTTCTTAAGATATATGTTTAATAAAGAGTATAATAATAATAAACACTTTATTTGCACAAAAAGAAAAAACAACAATTACAAAAACAGGACAAATTTTAAAAAAGAGAGTACAATTAGGCGCCCTTATTGCTTAAAAGCAATCTCTTCCAGGCAACCTTGGGTGAAGAGAGAGAATATTATAGAATAGTAGGGGGAGTGGGTGCATCTAAAGAAAGAAAGGATTGAAAAATAAATAGATATCTATACTGAATACGGAATACGGAAAAATAGAAGATAAGGAAAGAAAATATATACAGTTAGTTAGGAGCAGAAGAAAGATAATAACTTCTAACTTGATCTCCAAAAGACCTAGGAGTTTGAGCTTTTCTGATACTCTCAGGAAGTGAATTCCACAAGCGGACAGCATGGACAGTGAATGAATAGGAGAAGAAGTCGGTAGAGTGTTGAGGAATATTTAAGGAAAGGTTGAAAGAGGAACGCAAAGTGCAATGCAAAGTTGAGGAACGGAAGGAAAAGCAATCTTTAAGGTAAAGTGGTGCTGTTGGAAGAAAAAGTGTGGAATAAAGGAGCGTAAGAGGGTGTAAGTCCGTGCGCCGTCGAATTGGGAGCCGTGTCGAGTTGTTTGTTCTCGGAAAAATATTTTATTACAGAAGAACTAATTAGGAACTAGTTAAGTCTGTAGTATCAAACCACAAACATTACAGTGATTATTAACAGAGCTTTTTTATTACGAACCCACCAACCTGCCTTGGGCTAACGTGGTGGATTGTTGCCTAATATTTTTATGTACTATTTTCCATCTAAGAAAACTGTGTTTAGCACAAAGGGAATAATTATATAAAGGATGATCATTTTCTGAACATCTACGAACAACACAGAAGCATATTGCTTCTGCAAGGCCCATTAACGTCACACTCTTCATATTTTTTCTCTCGCTTTATTATTCATCTATTGTTTTTATTTTATTTTTTCTGTACATTGCCAGCGTTATTTTAGTCTTTATTTTATTTTGTACCGTTATCTTGTAAGTGTGTGTTCGTTAATAAAATTGTCTTTCTATTATATTCTATAATGACAATAATGGTTTAATGTGTGTGAACTGTTTATTATGTTTCCATACAATGGGTAGTTATATCTAATTCCAATCCAATATTAATGTAGTGCTGGCTAGTAGCGGCTCACTAACATAATACTTCCGCCTCATCTCTTACCTTGGGTGTCGTAAAAGGTGACTAGCGGTCCAAAGACTGCACATTCAACAGCATAGAGCGGCGATGGGCTCACCACCTTTAACGCTGAGCACATGTGCAGTTATCATTTGTTGAAACGTGGACTGTGCCAGTGGACTGCTTTTGCGGTCCTCCTGACTAAACAATCTGGAATATTAGTCGTGAATATATTGTGTACTAGCGACCGCTCGCGGTTTCATCCGCGTGGTTCCCGTTTCCGTAAGAATATCGGGATAAAAAGTATTCTATGTGTTAATGCAGGTTATAAACTATCTGTATGCCGAATTTCATCAAAATCCATTGAGTAGTTTTTACGTGAAAGAGTAACAAACGAAGATGTATTTTTTTTTAAACATATAATTTATTGACAGGTTCAAGCCGCCATCCTTTGAAGACGCCACGAATTCTGATGACGCTATCATCAACGCTGACAGCGGATCGACCGTCATGTTCGATTGCCGGGTGACGTCGTTAAGGGACAAGACGGTACGTGTCTCAGTCCTCATAAAACCAGTGACAAACGCTACTCTCGTGTACTTCTTTTCAGTCAACTTTAGAAGACCTGATAAAGGTCGTTTACTTCTTATGGGTTAGTATCAGTTGGTCTAAAACGTAACTGGTCTAAGTAGCAACTGGTCTAAAACGCAACTGGTCTAAATCGCAACTGGTCTAAAACGCAACTTTTGTCGGCGACCAACTATTTAGACCACATGCTTTTAAGACGAATTGATAATATGACAGTAGACGAAGTAATTTAGCGACGAGTTCCTTCATAGACCGATTACGTATTTGACTATCTGCAAATTTACCCAAATGATTTTTAGGTGAGTTGATGCCTTAGACCACTTGCGTTTTTGACCATTTGATACTTACCCCTTCTTTTCAGTAGGTAAACTTTAGATGACCTGGTCGCCGGAAACCGCTGGATGAGGGCAGTGCACGACCTGTCTTGGTGGATATCAATGGAGATGAATTTTGTCGAGCAGCTGACGTCTTTTAGCTGAGATGATGATGTGTATAAGTACACACACCTTAACACTTAGAACGAGGCGCCACTAGACATAACAGACATTATTAAATTTGAATTTTAAAATTGGTTCGAAACGTCAGGATAATATAAAAACTATGTAAATAGTAAATTAAACGCGAGTTAATCCGTAAAAAGTGTTTCATTTCAAGACATTATTAATTGAACACTGATCAGTGCGCGACCGCAGTTGAAAGGTGACACCTTAAACAACGATTAAGTCGGCGCGGAACCGTTCTAAAAAGGTGCCGCTCCCCCGCTTCCTGTTTTCAGAGGTTTTTAACTAATTAATGTTATTTTTTTTTCGATTCGATTTTGTTCGATGCCCGCCTGAGGTTGTCGTCTTTTTTCAGTGTTTAAAATTTTTTAACTGATGTTCTAATATCCCTTTTAATTAAACAAAATCATTAGTCAATTCGTTATGAAGAAAACGAATGTGAATTGTTTCTTTTAGTTAGTTGCTTAAATAATGCTGACTGATTGTCGAAGTAGGAACACAGTAACGTAGCAACGTGAACTAACCACGATCAACTTTCATGAAAATACTTCTTTAAACTCAATTTACGGTGAATTTATTTCGTTGAAACTTTTTTTTTTTTTTTTATAGCAGAAGAAGGCAAACGAGCAAGCGGGTCACCTGATGGAAAGTAATCACCGCCGCCCATGGACACCCGCAAAACCAGAGGAATCGCAGGCGCGTTGCCGGCCTTTAAGGAAGGAATAGGCTCGTTTCTTGAAGATCCCTAAGTCGTAACGGTCCGGAAATACCGCCGCCGAGAGCTGGTTCCACAACACTGTAGTTCGAGGCAAGAAATTTCTTGAAAAACGCACAGTAGTAGACCGCCATCCATCAAGGCGATGTGGATGGAATGACAGTCGATTGCGTGTAGTGCGGTGAAGGAAATTAGCGGCAGGGATCAAGCCGAACAATTCCTCAGAACACTCCCCATGATATATACGGTACAATATACAGAGAGACGCAACGTCTCTCCGAAGAGCCAGTGGATCGAGCCGACCTGAAATAACCACGTCGCCGACAATTCGAGCAGCTCTGCGTTGAATGCGGTCAAATGGAAGGAGTTGGTATTGGGGTGCTCCAGCCCAGAGATGGGAGCAGTATTCCATATGCGGCCTGACCTGTGCTTTATACAGTTGTAAACGGTGGGCCGGCGTGAAATACTGACCCGCTCTATTAAGCACACCCAGCTTTTTCGAAGCTAATTTAGCTTTACCTTCCAAATGACCACGAAACTGAACGTCACTCGAAATATCGACGCCAAGGATTCCAATAATCGGATTGGTATCAAGGGGAGCTCCCTCAAAGTTCAGAGGTACGACGAAGGGATGTTTTTTCGCGGTAAATGCGCAAACTTGTGTTTTGGAGGGGTTAAAGCGGACTAGGTTATGTCGGCCCCAATCCGAGACATGACTTAACATGTTCTCGGTGTCAGTCACAAGTTTATTCCGGCTCTCGATGACGCTTTCCAGAGAAATATTAGCTCGCCCGGTGTAGAGCGTATCCCCAGTACTGTCATCCGCATAGCAATGAATGCTGTTGCTATGCAGCATGTCATTGATATGCAGAAGAAACAAAGTAGGGGACAACACACATCCCTGCGGGACTCCAGCATTAACGGGCTTCATGTCGGAGCACGAACCGTCGACTGCGACTCTGATGCTACGCCCAGTAAGAAAGCTGGCAACCCATGAACACAATTTCTCAGGAAGCCCGTATGATGGAAGTTTAGAGAAAAGAGCCCTGTGCCATACCCTGTCAAAAGCTTTCGCTACGTCCAAGCTAACTGCCAGTGCCTCCCCTTTACTCTCGACTGCCTCCGCCCATCGGTGAGTAAGGTACACTAAAAGATCACCAGCCGATCGACCGCGACGAAAACCATACTGGCGATCACTTAGTAGCTGGTTCTCTTCTAGGTACCTTAAGAGCTGGCGGTTTATAATGGACTCCATTACTTTGGAGAGTAAAGAGGTAATAGCTATTGGCCTGTAGTTAGACGGATCTGAGCGATCGCCTTTTTTTGGAATCGGGTGCACAAGGGCTGTCTTCCAAGAGCTCGGGACGACGCCAGTGGTGTAAGAGAGCTGGAAAAGGCGCGTTAGAACTGGTGCCAATTCAGGAGCACACGTCCGAAGCACAATGGGTGGAACTGCATCTGGCCCACTCGCCTTATGGATATCAAGGGAAAAAAGAGCCTTACGAACTGACCTTTGCAGGAACTGAACGTTTGGCATTGTACAAGCGCAATGCGGTATGGTTGGTGGAGAGTTTTCCCCATCGTCCAAGGTCGAGTTTGATGCGAAAAGAGAGCCCAAGAGATCGGCTTTCTCCTTTGCAGTATAGGCCAGGCAGTCATCAGTCTTGTGCAATGGTGGTAGGGACGGCTGACAAAAATTCCCTAAGATAGCTTTGGCGAGAGACCAGAACGCACGCGTCCCCGAAGGAAGACGCACTAGCCTCTCGCCAATTCTTCCTTTGAATGATGACTTCGCCTTGGCGATGTCCTTCTTAAAGGATCTGGCGGCAAAGTTGTACTTCTTTCTGAGCGCACTGGTGTTTGGATCCTTTGATGACACCGCATTAGCCCAGGCTTGGTAATGCTGTCGCTTTTGGCGAGACGCCATTTTGCAGCAACGACCAAACCATGGTTGGGATGAAAAGTTCCATTCCCTGCAGTATCACATCAACGACAGAGTCAGCGGCGACATCAGGATCATCCAGCGAGAAGCAAACTCGCCACCACGGGTAGGACGCAAAGAAGCTTCGCATCCCATCCCAGTCCGCCGACCTATAATGCCAGACTCGACGGCTAGCCGCTGGTTGCGGTTTTGAAGTTTCTGTGAGAGGCACAGTGCTGCGAATCAGACAGTGGTCTGATGAGCCTAGTGGTGCATCAACAGAAACTTGATAGCCGTCTGGGTGCGAGGTCAGCAGAAGGTTCAATAAAGAAGGTGCATGGCCCTCCACATCTGGAACCCGTGTTGGCTCGGTTACCAATTGGGACAGATTGTAGGCCAAAGCGAAGTCATGAACGGCTCTACCCGCGTGGTCAGTTGTGCGTGAACCAAGCCATTCGACGTGGTGGGCATTGAAGTCTCCCAATACCACAATCTCGGCCGAGGGGATCCGTTGGAGAAGGGAGTCTGTCGCTGTTTGGACGGTCTCGATGAGTTGGTCAGTTCCGATGTTACCGCTGTGGGACCTATACAGGCACGCGTAGACGCGAGGATGACGTCCGCAGTCGACGTGCAGCCATAAGATGGAGAGGTCCCTATCTTCAAGATTGCCAAGGCGACGAACGCACATATCCTCCCTGACATAGGCACAAACACCGGCTCGTGGCACAAATGCATGTTCCAGGTTGTATCCCGGGTAGCGCAAGTACGAGATGTCAGGAGGGGGGGATATCTGCGTCTCGGTGAGGAAGAGCAAGGCCGGTTTCGCCGTCTCGAGGTGGTAATGGACGGCGCTCAAATTAGAGTGGATTCCCCTGATATTGCAGAAGTCCACGCGAAGCGTAGGAGGGGGTGCCAATTGTCCCGCCTTTCTCCTGCCTGCAGCATGCCTTGGCACGGGCGAACTTTTGCCCTCCCCAGAATACGTAGGGCAGCCTGAGCGAGAACGCTCAGGGGGGGATTCTCCGACACTGGATGTGTCGGTACCCCCCTGGGGTAAATCTAGATTACAGTTCGCTGCCATACCAATTGTGAGGGGGGGGGAGGGGTCTCCGGAACCCTCACTCGCCGGACGAAACACAACAGCACAGAGTGCCATTGTTTCACGCCGAAAATTCGTGAGGGGGTGGTATTACGCCGGGCGAGCCGACCCAATGCGTGCTGCAACGCAGCGTGGCTCTACCACTCAGTTGGTGTCACTCATTTAGCACCACCCAGGGGTCACGTGTAGGGTCTCAAGGGTAAACCTACGGACGCGAGCAACTTAACCCCCTAATAGAGACTGTAGAGAAACACGGTCGTTATTTATGGAATCTGCGAAAGGCACTGCGGTAAATCAGTTTGTGATTTTGCACAGCTCTAAAACATCGGAAACTTTTATATAAAATTTAAATGTTAATGATGTATCGCATTTTTAGGCCCTTTTTACACAGCTACTTTAAATAAAATATTTCGTATGGATGAATGTGATTAGTTAGTAAATCATTTAGATTACTAAATAAAATTTAAAAAAATTATATGACGGCCTCCGTGGTGGAGTGGTTAGCACGCCGGGTAGAGAAAAACAGTTTTTCTGAATAGATTTCGGGTTTGGGTGTTTTTTCTATGTTAATGTATATTTATTCGTTATCTTACCATATTAACGAGTTTCAAAAGAATACTCATCTTGGTCTAAGATACTCTAGATAATTGGTGTGAGCTTAAACAAATTTAATTTAATTATTAATTAATTATTATGGTTTGTTACATTTTCTTTATCCTTACGGGTAAGCACTTAGCCTTCATTTTACCTGAAGTTAGCCAGGCGGACTTAACAAATCCTACCACTCACCAAACCAAGTACACAAAGATGTACATCCCGGATGGGAATCGAATTCTGGGCCGCTGGGTTGAAGACCAGTTGAGTGTCTTAGTGACTACACCACAGAGGCGGTTCAATTAAGATACGATTACATACTTTTATTATAATTACAAGTTTTACTTATACTTACTTTTGTTTCAGGTATCGTGGATAAGGGTATCCGAAGATGAAAATCTAGAACTTCTTACAGTAGACTTAGAAACACACACAGCCGACTCAAGGTAAGTTTACATTAATCAACCTATAAATGTCTTACAACAGCCCATGGAGATGTTGGGCCATAACCCACCACACTGGCCCAATGCAGTTTGTTGGTTTTGACAACTACCAACTTACGACATCAACCGGGACCAACAGTTTTATGTCGTCGCCTTCCGGAGCACGGAGGAGCTTGAGGTGTTTTTATTTAGTAACTCATCCATTGACACATCGAAATGTTTTTTTCCTGGCCAGATCGCTAACCGAACGCATTAGCCACTACGCCATCGAGCTTCTACCACATTTCTTAATAGATAAAAAAAGTTTTTAACTGAATTCGTTTGAAGCTTCCGTTTAAGTTTTTATTAGTTTTTTTTTAACTTTCATTAGCTGTAGTTGTCTTTTGTTTTGAATTTAATAAATTGTTACGTAAAAAAAGCAGATTCGGATCAAACAAGAAAAGGTTAGTCGTTTTAGTTTTGATTATTATTGTTATTATTTATTTTCTTTTCCAATACAACAAATCATATTATACATAAAATTAGATATGCATACACAAAAACCTCACTAGGTTTTTTCGTGTATGAGAGCCGCTTAGTTCACGTAAATGAACTATTTAATAACATTTTAACTATCCTGCCCCTTGGTTGGTATGACAAAAGGAACTATTTTCTAAGTAATATTTCTTAAACTTTGGCTTATATCTAGTTATGTTTTGGTTAGTATACATAATCTTGCAAATCAGTGGGCAATTCATTAAAGTAAGTAGGAATCAGACAATTCAACATTCTAGTGCCAGATACATTATTAGTTTTAGGTAATGTATATCTTATATTGTTTTCAAGCGAGCACTACACATTGAAATGAAACACTTTTTTTACGGATTAACTCGCGTTTAATTTACTATTTACATAGTTTTTTATATTATCCTGACGTTTCGAACCCTTTACAGGGTCCGTGGTCACAGGGAGACTGAGGTGTTGGTCATCTCATAGTTAAAAGTTATTTGCCTACCGTCAATCATTTTTATATTTAACCGGGTGCGTTCAAGTTTACACAATACGAGCTAACAATATTTTTAGGTCTGGCAATGTGTTTCTGTTGGGGCTGGGATTGGATGACCTGTATGATGGGGTCCCAAGCAGGTGGTAAATTCCAACCATCCTCTCTATTGAAATTTCGATTTTTTTTCCTTGTGACCACGGACCCTGTAAAGGGTTCGAAACGTCAGGATAATATAAAAAACTATGTAAATGTATATCTTTTTAAACCAGAATTGGAAGCAGATTTGCGGCTCAGATTCCACTACTGCAATGTTACCATCATAAGCGAATATATTATTCTTATAATGTTTGCTCGACCCAATAGTTCGAAGGCAACATCGAAGATACGCTATAAATAACTAATAGATTGCCTGATTCCATTTTCCCAACCTGTTTTTGTACATGCCAACCACGAATTGGCAACAAGAAGTTGGACTTTTCTTTATTCCTTTTTCTCCTGTTGTTTTGGTTTGTTTTCTTTGTTTGTTAGTAAGGTTTACCGCGGTAAATTTTTAACCCGTGAGAAGGCGGGCTATAAGCAATTTGATCACGCAAAAGGAGACCCGGCGTTTTATGCTTAAGTTGTTTCCTTTTTAATTTTTTAATCTGTTAATCATTATTTAACCGGCAATATCTGTCAAAAATTGACAGTTGTTGACAAATGACAGCCGCTAGCTGTCAAATCAAACATGACGTGACGGCATTGTTGACATTTCCCTTTTTAAAAGCAAAAGAATTATGGTTTATGTAGCCACGTTAGACATTTTTAAAGTAACAAGTCTATTTTTTTAAGACTTAGTGTTTCCATATTAAAACATATTAATAATTAAACAACTCTTATCCGCGATTCGATAAAAATAAGACAAAACTTAGTTTAGGTAGCAAATAATATTAGCTTTACTTAATGACCAAATTCTATTGTATTTTTTTTTATAGCAGAAGGAGGCAAACGAGCAAGCGGGTCACCTGATGGAAAGTAATCACCGCCGCCCATGGACACCCTCAAAACCAGAGGAATCGCAGACGCGTTGCCGGCCTTTAAGGAAGGAATAGGCTCGTTTCTTGAAGATCACTAAGTCGTAACGGTCCGGAAATACCGCCGCCGAGAGCTGGTTCCACAACACTGTATTGTATACAAATTAAGCATATTTTCTATGGATAGTGCCGGTCCTCCTTTAAAAGTAATACTTTTTTGTGATACTGACACCGTTGTGTCTCAAGCGTACTTCCTTACTATTCAACCCCTCTCTTCTGACGTTACTCATACACCGCTCGGTGCCGCAGCGATCGCGTACTGAAGTGGTTCTGAATACCGTGTACTGTCGCGCGGCATTTTGCTCATCGCGCGCCCATCCGCGTTAGTATTTTTCTTCATAACAAAATATTATGCTTTATTTTTATTTACGAATTATCTTTTTAATTTGTATGTAAATGCAAAGGTAAACTCATCAGGAAATCATTGTGGAATAAATTTTTCAATTTCTTTTTTTTTTATATTGATTTTTTTTCAAAGCTAAGGGACAATGTTAAGATATTTTTTTACTTGCGGCGAAAGTTGCAATTATGTTACTTTATTTTAATAAAAGCTGTTATTTTCAAACTAAAGGTATATATGTTTTTTTATTTATACCAATAGTTGAATAGTTAAATAATATTATAACAAACTAAATAGAACCATTTAAAACGCTGTGAGCAATTTACTCGCGCGCGCTAAACTGAGATATAGAAAAAGCGCGACTTCTCCCGGGTTAATAGGTACCCTTAGTATAAAGCGATAAACTATTGTCAAAAATATGTAATAATATTGAATAACGGGACAATTGATGTTTTTTCTTGCTTGTGACAATTTTATTAGAAAAGAAAGTAAATCCTATACACTGTTCCACTGCTGGAAAAAGGTCTCTATTATTAAAATGATGTCATCGTAAGCGAAACACAATTTTGGGTACTTACCTAGTAATCGTCAAGTTTGCCTCTCAAATTTCTCCAAACCTTCAAGGATGCTTGAATCATTTACAAAGAAACATACATAATACATACATACATTAATCACGACTATTATTCCCGAAGGGTTAGTCAGAGACTAGGCAATGATAACCGCAAAAGCAGTCCCCTGCCATAGTCCACTTTTCATCAAATAGCGACTTCATTTGTGCTTAGCGTGACAGGTGGTGAGCCAATCGCTGGTCTATGCTAATGGATGTATGTGTAGTCTTTAGTCCGTTAGTCGCCTTTTACGACACCTAAGGGAAGAAAGCGGGTGGTAGTATTCTTTCACCGCTACGAGATACGGTTATTATCAAAGTGTTTTCACAAAGAAAACACTTAATAAATTGTATTATACTATTATTTGTCCACAGATACAGAATGGATCTCGCCGGTGACAATTGGAAGTTGGCACTGACAGATGCCAAAGTGCCAGACTCGGGGATATACTGCTGTCATGTGTCCACACACCCGCCTATGTTGAAGAGGTTTAAGCTTATTGTGAAATGTAAGTGTCCACTGGCTTGTGAAGAACATAAATTATTTAAACACTTAATTTTTATAAGATAGGTACCATTTCCTAATAGTTTTAAAACCTTCCCTGTATTAAAACGAACAAAACAAAACAAAAAATATTCAAATTGGTCAAGCTGTGTTTGAGTATACCCTAGACTAACAAACAGTAATTAATTTTTAAATATATAAATAGACATTGTACAATAACACAATTATATATTTTATTTTCGACTAAAAACAGCCGTTGGAGTGGTTGAAGCATTTTAGACCCAAACTGTTTTGTCTTCTATGTAGTCAGACACATTGTAATAATTTTTTTTCATAAATGTTCATATTAGAAATTAATTTAGATGTTATTTCGCAGCACCAGAAATAAGAATGGCCAAAGAGGCTTTTCTGGAAAGCGGGGAGACTCTCTCCCTCAAGTGTGCTGTGGTCTACCTACACCCCGGATCTGAGGAGCCAGCAATGCGGTGGTACAAAGGAAACACAACCCTACCCTTGGATGAGCAGAGAGGTGGAGTGCTCATAGAAACTGATCATTTAACTTTGACTAGTCATTTGCAGGTAAGCATTTTGGCTTTGATTATATAATGTCTAGATGGAGCCTTCCGCTGCATTTACGCGATTGTCAACGTGCCGGGTTTTATAGGCTAGTGTGCGTACCGTTTCTATCTAATAGACGCGCTGCTATCGTAGTGTGTGAGACGGGGATGTCAGTTTCTTAGAAATACCCCTTGAAATGGGAGTATTTTTCAGGTCGGGCTAGTGCAGGCTAGTTTAATAAAGTTTAGTAAGTTATTTGAAGCCTTGAAATCACATGTAGGTAGCTATTTATTATTATAAAATATTGTGTGTGAGGAAATTAAAACGATTGGTGTAGAGTGTACAAGTATGTAAGTCCATGAGAGTGTAGGGAACTAGGGAATATTTTCTTTGCCGCCATTTTGAATTTCTTGGTTTGTGCTCCGATTGCGTGTAAAACCATTATCTGGGGGTCTAATAAGTCTCTAAACATGATTTCGAGGCCAGAATTGAAAAAACTGGCCGCCATTTTGAATATCTGTGTTTATGCTCCGATTATGATCGAAATCGATATCTGGGGGTCTAAGAAGTCTCTAAACACGATTCTGAATAAAGAGTAATAATTGGAAAAAGTGGCAGCCATTTGAATTTATTGGTTTGTATTCCGATTAGGTTTAAAATCGATATCTGGGGATCTAAAAGATCTCTAAACACGATTCTGAAGATAGAATTGAAAAAAGTGGCTGCCATTTTGAATTTATTGGTTTGTGCGTCGATTAGGTTCAAAATACATATCGGGGAGGTCTAAAAGGTCTCTAAACACGATTCTGAAGATAGAATTGGAAAAAGTGGCCGCCATTTTGAATTTCTTGGTTTGTGCTCTAATTAGGTTCAAAATCGATATCTGGGGGTCTAACAGGTCTCTAAACATGATTCCGAGGTCAGAATTGGAAAAATTGGCCGCCATTTTGAATTTCTGTGTTTATGCTCCGATTATGATCGAAATCGATATCTGGGAGCCTAAGAGGTCTCTAAACACGATTCTGAAGATAGAAATGGAAAAATGGCCGCCATTTTGAATTTCTTGGTTTGTGCTTCAATTAGGTTTAAAATCGATATCTGGGGGTCTAACAGGCCTCTAAACATGATTCCGAGGTAAGAATTGGAAAAATTGGCCGCCAATTTGAATTTCAGTGTTTATGCTCCGATTATGATCGAAATCGATATCTGGGGGCCTAAGAGGTCACTCAACACAATTCTGAATATAGAATTGGAAAAAGTGGCTGCCGTTTTGAATTTATTGGTTTGTGCTCCGATTAGGTTCAAAATCAATATCTGGGGGTCTAAAAGGTCTCTAAACACGATTCTGAAGATAGAATTAAAAAAAAGTGGCTGCCAATTTGAATTTCTGTGTTTATGCTCCGATCATGTTAAAAATCGATATCTGGGGATCTAAAAGGTCTCTAAACACGATTCCGAAGATATAATTAGAAAAAGTGACTGCCGTTTTAAATTTCTTGGTTTGTGATCCCATTATGTTCAAAATCGATATTATTATTACTAAAAAATCTCTTAAATGATATGGTAACTTATTTGAAGGGCGAATTTTTTACAAATATTCTTCCTCCAATTTACGTACACAGGCGGATACAGCCCTAGCGCGGGGGTACATACATAAGGAAGAATATTGTTGATACCTTAAATCCTTGTCTTACATCTCAATGTTGTGTACATGATATTTCGCAAATCAATGTTTTATTTATTTATTTATTTAAACTTTATTATTTATTTATTTAATAAGGCATCACAACAGACATCAATCGAAAAGGCATTTAGAACATCAATTAAAACATTTTTGTGCTAGATTGATACCCTTAAATATGTATGCACAGACTGGCTACAGTTACATTGCTCATGCACACTACGTAAAATCATTATATACACTAAAATCACATTATTTTAAAATTAAATTTACAGAGTAATTATTGTAATTATAATTATTGCCAATAATACAGCAAACGGCGGACTTAATGCCATAAGGCATTCTCTAACAGTCAACCAGTGAAGATGTACATAAATTTTTGTAGGCGGTGACATTAAAATTTAGAGAATAACAATTTAAATAAGGAAAAAAAAAGAAACACTTAACTTAACTAGCCTAAATATACATACATAAATTATACACAAAATATATATAACTATACAAATACATATTATACTATATAGGTATATTTATAATTTATGATTCGAACTCGCAACCTCTTTCCTTGCTGGTTTGAATCAGAAAGTTGCCAAATTCAATTGGTAGAACCGTGAAAAAATTAAAAATTGGAGAAAAGAGAAAAGACGGGCTACAAATGTGATTCACTCGCGATTTAGCATCGATACAATCGCGGTGCAGCATCGATACAGTCGCAAATCCTTGTACCGCCTTAATAAAAGTAGCGACACAATCGCGATGCAGTCGCACGACTGTCAAACGCGCGTTTGTATGGCTGCAAAAAATCGCAATGTATAAGTATCAGTATTACAGTGGCAAGAAAGGAACGGGATGCATACTTACCTAGGTATTTGCGGATAAAAATTCCGGAATAAGAAGAACTGTACTTTCTCGTGATGAACCAACATTATCAGCCTACCCGAATTTCCAATAATTTTTTTTAAATGAAAATAATATGTTAGCGAATCGTCCTTGGTTTAGGTAAATATGCATTCGATTATTCGATATCCAGTGAATACCTGTGTATTCAATGAAAAAAAACAATGACAATGCATTTTGATTTATTCGTATCACGTTAAAAAAATCAATGACATCCCTCTCTGTATTTGATTTTGAATAATTTTCTTTTAGATTTTGCGTTGCTATTCACATTGTCCAATTTTAATTTATAATAATACCTCACTGACAAGTACTTTTCTACAACCAATCTTATTAAATTAACTTGGTGAAGCATGCCGCAGATATGATCGGTGTCTACTGGAAAAAGATTCACATCTCCAAAAAATTTTTTCATCACAGTGGATACTAATTTTGTATAATTAGTGCTTGTCATTACATAATCCTGTTAAATAAACTGACGAATAACTGTTTCAGTAGTTTTTAAACAGAATAGACGTCAGATGAGACATAAATCAACCCACCTTCATCTTTTATAATAACTAATTTAATTTAACTAATACTAACAACCCATCTCTTCCCTTGGGTGTCGTAAAGGCGACTAACGGACTAAAGCCTGCACATACATCCTACAGCATAGAGCGGCGATGGGCTCATCAAAATAATAGTATCAACCCCTCTCTTCTCTTCGGTGTAGTAAAAGGCGACTAACGGAAGAAAAAGACTGCACATACATCCTACAGCATAGAGCGGCGATAAGCTCATCAAAATAATACTACCAACCCCTCTCTTCTCTTCGGTGTAGTATAATGCGACTAACGGACTAAAGACTGCACTTGCATCAACGGCAAAGAGCGGCGATGGGCTTATCAAAATAATACTACCAACCTCTCTCTTCTCTTTGGTGTCGTATAAACAACAACCAGAAGCAAAAAGCGGTGATGGGCTTATCAAAATAATACTTTCAACCCCTCTCTTCTCTTCGGTGTCGTAAAAGGCGACTAAAGGACTAAAGACTGCACATACATTCTACAACATAAGCAAAAAGCGGCGATGGGCTAATCAAAATAATACTACCAACCCTCCCTTCTCTTCGGTGTTGTAAAAGGCGACTAACAGACTAAAAACTGCACGTACATTCAACAACATAGAGCGGCGAAGGGCTCATCAAAATAATACTACCAATCTCTCTCTTCCCTTCGGTGTCGTAAAAGGTGACTAACGGACTAAAGACTGCACATACAGTCAAGAACATAGAGCGGCGATGGGCTAATCAAAATAATACTACCACCCATCCCTTCTCTTCAGTGTTGTAAAAGGCGACTAACGGACTAAAAATTGCACGTACATTCAACAACATAGAGCGGCGAAGGGCTCATCAAAATAATACTACCAATCTCTCTCTTCCCTTCACTGTCGTAAAAGGCGACTATCGGACTAAACTCTACATATACAACCAACAGCATAGAGCGGCGATGGGCTCATCAAAATAATATTACCACCCCTCACTTCGGTGTCGTAAAAGGCGACTAACGGACTAAAGACTGCACATACATTCAACAGCATAGAGCGGCGATGGGCTTATAAAAAATACTACCAACCCCTCTCTTCTCTTCGGTGTCGTAAAAGGCGACTAACGGACTAAAGACTGCACATAGGTACATTCAACAGCATAGAGCGGCGAAGGGATCATCAAAATTATACTACCAATCCCTCTCTTCCCTTCGGTGTCGTAAAAGGCGACTAACGGACTAAAGACTGCACATACAACCAACAGCATAGAGCGGCGATGCGCTCATCAAAATAATACTACCAACCCCTCTCTTCTCTTCGGCGTTGTAAAAGGCGACTAATGGACTAAAGACTGCAAATACATTATTATATTTACAGTCGTGGTCAACTAATTAGGGACATTCAAGATAGTGAAGAGCAATAACCGGTTATGTACATATAAATATAAAACCCTATTGATTTTTCAGCACCTATTATTTGCATAATTTGGTCCGATTACTATACTATAAATGGCTGTAAATAAGAGAATAATTAAATAGAAAAAAGTATTTAATATCAAAGGTTGAACATGTATTAAATTTTAAGGTATAATTATGTAGCTGGACATTTAATTAAGGACAGTAAAGTATAATGATGAATAGAGTTAAACAAAACGAATAATCTCCAGTATTATAATATTTTTAAAAGCTCCATTTTATTACGTGTAAAATCAGTACCCAGTAGCAAAACCTTTGTTAGTAATTACCGCTCGACACCGATGTGGCATAGACATTATCAGTTTCTGACATGTTTCGATAGGGATGTTTGCCCATGCCTCACAAAAAGCTTGATTAAGTTGATCTAAAGTTGTGGTACGATAAGTTGAAACTTTTTTCTTGATTTCGTGCCAAAGGTGCTCAATTGGGTTGAGGTCCGGGCTATTTGCTGGCCAATCTAGCACCGATACTGACTGACTGGTAAGAAACGACTTGACTGAACGGGCGGTATGTTTCGGGTCGTTATCATGCTGAAACGTCCATATAATAGGGAGATGCTCCTCAGCATAGGGAAGCATAGTTTCCTCCAATGTATTGATGTTGGTCTAAGTTACCCTGAACTTTTCTCACAGGTCCCACTCCACGTCCAGAAAATGAACCCCAAATTTTAATGTTTCCACCGCCATGTTTCACCTGCTTTTTTGTGAATCTTGGATTCATTTCCGCTTTTACAGGACGCCGTACGTATTGCCTTCCATCTGAAGAAATTAAATTAATCTTGGTCTCGTCAGAGAATAATACATGTTGCCATTGGGCGTAGGTCCAATGTCCATATTTACGTGCAAACGCCAAACGAGCATTTCTATGTTCTTTCTTCAACAACGGTACTTTGCGAGCCACTCTTCCGAACAACCCTGCTTCTACCAGACGTCGTCGAACGGTCCTCGCTGATACACCGGCTCTTTCGTCTGCCCCAAACACTTCGTGTTTAATTAAAATAGAGCCTAGAAACGGATCTTTCTTAGCTAACCTGGTTATCATTCTATCTTCTTGCGGAGTTGTTTTTCTCGATCTTTTTGTCCTGGGCACATTTAAAGCTGTGTTATTGCGCCTGAAATGTTGCACTGCATTGCATACCATAGTTTTTGAACAATTTAAATGTTCTGCTATCCCTCGGTATGACCAACCACGCTCGACAAACTTCATGATAATTGTTCGTAGTGTTGGATCGCAACTTTTATTTTTGCCCATATTTCTTCAAAATAATTCTCAAAACTTAAAATTAAAAATCTGGATTGCCGCCAAAACTACCACAAAACAATAAAAGAAGAAATAAAAAAGTATTGAGATTCAAATTTTGAAAATAGAACGCAATATCTCAGTGTCCCTAATTAAATGGCCAGCCAGCATTCTTTGAACAAATTAACACTGATAATCTATCAGCTATACTGTAAAGAGGTTTAATGTTTAAGAAGTTGTTATTGTTTGTATAATCGGGCACATCAATGACTAATTATACTTACGTGTAATAGATATGGAATATTGTTAAGACTCGTTGGAAAATAAAAAATAAATTCACAATTTGGCTTAACTAGAGATTGTCCCTAATTAGTTGACCACGACTGTATATAGCATTGACCATTTCATACTTTTATAGTCATTATCAGTATACGCCATACGCACATTTCAAATGTCATCTACTCAATAAATATTTATTCAAATTTAATACTAACTCGGGAATTTTGCGTGCCCTAGGGCAGGCAACACAGAAAAATGGCGGGCTACGAATTACGGCAAAATACGCTTCGCTCAAAATTAACGATAAAACTACATTATGACAATTTAATGTTTACTTACCGATGGAAGGTGATTGTTCTAATTGTTTTATGTCGACCTTTATAATTTCTGCATATTTTTATAGCGCAAACCGTCATTTTTAGTAAAATTAAAAGGCGTGCAAAAGATGTGCATCTTCTGCGGCGACACAAATGGCACTGAGCGATAGGTTTGAGCTTAGCGGCCAACAGTTGGCTGATATTTTTTTGGACGCCGGCTCGCGGTAGAGACTCTATCTAGACATTATATAATCAAAGCATTTTGGATTGGATATTTTTATATAACCGTGCGCGCAGCGGTGACAGAATAGTAACACCCCCTCTCTTCCCTTGGGTATCGTAAAAGGCGACTAACGGACTAAAGACTGCACATACATCCAGCAGCATAGAGCGGTGATGGGCTCACCACCTGTCACGCTGAACACATTTGGTGAAAAGTGGACTATGGCCGAGGGCTGCTTTTGCGGTCCTCATTGCCTAGTCCCTGACTAACCCTTCGGGGATAATAGTCGTGATTATATGTATTTATGTAAAAAAGGAGGCAAACGAGCTGGCGAGTCACCTAGGGGGTTAGTCTCGAACGCAAACTCAATCTTAATACAATTCCAATGCGATTAATATGCATCGATATTGGGATAAGTAAAGATAATTCCGGGACGCCATCTCGATAATAATTTTGTTCAATCAATTTCCACGCAATTGAATTCCAATGTGGCGCTATTGTCGCTTGCAAAAGTGCCATTTGATATTTTTTAGATTTGTGATTGGAAATTGATTAATGCAATTCTGTTTCAGGTATGCTACATACCTGATAGGAAGTAATTACCGCTACTCATGGACACCCGCAAAACCAAAACTAGTGACTGTCGGTCATTACTGTGACTAAATGAAAACTTAGTTAACTGTACAATAGATATAATAATTGTGTTTGATTTGGTACGTACATACTTATGTAGGGGAGAGGTAGGCCAAGAAAAAGATGGATGGACTGCGTAAAAGATGATATGGTGAAGAGAGGATTGACCTTAGAATTGATAGCTGATAGGGACGAATGGGTGAAAAATACCTACTGCGCCGACCCCAATAATAGGGATAAGGGCAAGAAAATGATGATGATGAAGTACATACATACTTATATTCATCACGCTCATTTATTGGCGAGGTAGAAAGAGACAACAGCTTTCTATTTCATTCTGACACGCATCTTTTGCCCTCTTTTGACTGAAAATAAGAACTAAATGCTCTTATGACAACAAAAAAAAAATCTTATCTTATGACAATAAATATTATTATAAAGCTCATGATAGTTTAATTTGTCGACCTATCCGGTAACCCGCCATTACGAAAGTTGCATCGCTGATAAGATTGTAGTCCGAACGTGGTAACTGCAGGGTTGGCTGTTTTCTAATTTTCTACCTATTAAATATTTGACTTTAATTATTATTAAAACTAAAGAACTAGAAATTCTGAAGACTTGACAATTTGCGAATCTGACAATTTGCGAATAAACCTTTTTTTACCTTATGTTTCATGCTACTGAAAAATGTAAAACAATGACATAATTATACTCGAAAAAAGACCCTCAGATAATAAAGGCTGCCGGAAAAAGGGGAAATCCTCATTACATTAGCTTTAAATGAGATAATACTTTGGGCACAGTTAGCCCGCTATATTACGGTAATGACCGTATTATGGGTAGTCAAATGCTTACTGCTAACGAATACCCTTAGGCTTGAATATTTTTCTAAAACACTTACTACAAACCAACAACCCGACGGAACACTCTGGTGTTCTGTGTGTGAGATTGCCTAACCCGCGTTCTCTGACCCCAGCGGCAAGTGAGAGGATGTACTTACTTACTTACTAACTTGGTTTTTATTTGGTATAACTTGTTCCGAACCCCTATCGAGGACTTCAGATCTGGTCACAAAGGTGGGAGCTGGGAGGATCAGTAATGAGTTTTTCCAATTAGTAACTGGGCATTCGACCATTTTAATGGTAAGCGGTATAATAACGCCTTAGAGCGTTTTTAACACCACGTGTATCGCACTCACGCGTTGCCTAAAAATGTCATCATGTCACAGGATGACATTTTTTGGCACACTTTTCGGATGGCACAGGATAAAATCTATTATCACAATTACCAATTGTATACAGCATTGAATAAATAACTTATTTCAACTTTTATATACTTATGTCACTAGAATTCAGAAAATTCAAAGAAAGTTTACTCGTTTTCTTAACTATAAATTTAAAATACCAAAAATGTCATATGGACAACGTTGTGCAAAGTTTCATAGTATACCCCTTTTTATTAGACGGCACATTGCTGATGTAACATTGCTTCTCAGGGTGATTAGAAGATTAGCGGACTGCCCCAGTCTGTTAAGTAAAATCAATTTTAAAATACCCACAAGATCACTCCGTCATAGCTCCTACAAACCATTTAGCATTCAGTCTTACAGCACCAACTATAGACAGAACAGTTTCCTCATAAGGGTCTGTATGACTATTAACAAAGCTATAAAAAGCGATATAGACCTTTTCTACGATACTATTAATAGTAGGTATACGAAATGTATGTAATAATTGAACTCGCTGATAATGTTACATAAGAATACATGTTCCAGTTATTTAGAAATTACAAAAAGTACTTACATAGAAATTTTAATATTAGGTAATTGACTGTGAAACCAATTTTTGTTTTTATGGTTAAGAATCTTTTTGATGTCTATATGTGGTAGCTTATCAATAGCTTTTTGTTACTATTTTGTTATTAATTGCTTTTTATAAGCTGTTAGCTATCCTAAAATAATAAATAAATAAATAAATATTATACTGACACCGAGCTAAGTAGCCAAATCTCCTATTGAGTAAATCCACAATAATATTACACAATACCCGAACTCGAGCTATTTCAGAAAAGTTCGATTTCCAAATTAAGCCGCTCCGTCCCGAATCCCGACCCGAACGGAACAGTATTTATTGTTGTTGTCATAAAATATTATGTTGTAGTTCCTTAATCTTCCCTTAGCCATGGATGGCGTTTTGTCGGTTTATTATCATTTGGATATATAAAAAATATCCAAGTTACCATGATGTTTAAATTAATAGTTATAATTGAAATGAAACACTTTTTTACGGATTAACTCGCGTTTGATTTACTATTTACATAGTTTTTTTCTATTATCCTGACGTTTCGAACCCTTTACGGGGTCCGTGGTCACAGGGAGACTGAGGTGTTGGTCGTCTCATAGTTAGAAGTTTTTGTCTTCCGTCAATCATTTTTATATTTAACCGGGTGCGTTCAAGTTTACACAATACGAGCTAACAATATTTTTTCTCAATATCTTACCTCAGTCTCCCTGTGACCACGGACCCTGTAAATGGTTCGATATGTCAGGATAATATAAAAAACTATGTAAATAGTAAATTAAACGCGAGTTAATCCGTAAAAAAGTGTTTTATTTCAATGTGTAGTGCTCGCTTAAACCTCAGAAAACAATAAATAGTTATAGTTAGAGATCGTCTAATTTAAAACTGAACACGCCTCCACTAAACGTAATTGTTTCAAGATGTGAGACTTTACATGTGTGCGCGCGGCGATTTTGCGGGTAAACATATTGGAGGGGCGTTCAGTTTAAGATTCCACGGTCTCTAGTATACTTCTCTATTAAAGCAGTAGTAGTTCTCTAAATTTAAAAATAGTTACAATTTGAAGAGATGACATATTTTATCTTTATCATAAATACAAGCGACTATAAGCGAAGGCGACTATGTTATACTATGTATATTTTATAATTATTGTATTGCACTATTTTAGGCATAAACAAGTTTACTGTTATACGTAAATTTTGAAACACCAATTCTTCCCAAACAAAATATTCTGCACTACCAAATTACTTTAACCTCAACAAAGCAAATGCATAAATTTTGCTTACAAGAACATTTTCTTTTCACGTAAGTAGGTACTCAAGTGCTGCGCTATCGACTTTTCAAATTACACGTTAACATGAAACGGTTTGTCCATGAAGTCATTAGCGATACAGTACAGGAGCTGACGTAATTATGCCGAGGGTCTTCATAAACGGCGCAGATAACAAAACGTATGATATTCACCGCATGATAGCCGCGGGTTAACTACCTTTAAGGGTGCGGTGCCACTGCGTAAGTTAGGGATTAGTACCTAGAAATGGCATAAAACGTCACACATCTTACTATGCTCAGATCTCAGCTCTATCTAGATGGAAAAAACAGCAGCAACTACGACCGGTTTATTTCAGGTCGGTCACAAAACCGTGCCGGATATGTAAAAACTTAAAGGGAGGTATTTCGAGCGCTTCTCTCTCGCTCTCTCGACGGTACGACGGTAAGGGACGGGTATAACAGCGAAGCGGCACGAATAAACGCGTTTTATATTTAAAAAAATTGATAGATGTTATAAAAAAAACGATCGGTTATAATACCTCAAGTTACCTATAAACTTAATTTTGGTAAATATCTCATAATATCAAAACACTTATTTTAAGAATAAAACCTAGAAAAGAAGATAAAATGGCACAAAAATATGTAACTTTGTGAATGTATTCAATTGAGCCAACTTTATCAAATCGTGTTTCCATCGGGTAATATTCCACAGAATAGAGCCTCAACAATATTTCATAATTTTCACAGATTTTAATTTTACTTCAAAAATTAATTCTAAGAACGTGTTATTTCGATTTTTCACTAAAACCAAGCCTTAAATAAGGATAGTAAATAAGCCTAACCTGAGGGCCTAGACAAGAGGCAAAGACGAATTACGAATCGACAGGGGGTGAGCCCCCCTGTCGATTCGTAATTCGTCGTACGATGCGCGCGCTGCTGTATTTTTCACTAGCTATTGGCGCAGTACACAGCAGTGTACGATGAATTACGAACGAGGAATTACGAATAGACAGGGGGTGAGCGATCACCATTGCCTAGAGGGGCTAAGCTGCGAACTGCAAAGGCGAAGCAGCATTTCCATGACGATCTAGCAAAACAAGTACCATTCACAATGTCGGTCTTAACCTTTTGAACGCCACGGTCGTATAGCCGACAAGAAAACGACATTTTTAAATACAAAATAACTATATTAAATTAACTTTTCTGTTTCTTTTTCCTATTATTTAAAAGTACATTAATGATATATTGTAAAATGGCACAAAGATATATCCATTAATTACGTTTCACTGGGAAATGCTAATCGAAATCCTTAAATTAGTGGCTTGGCGTGGAAGGGGCGCCGATGTGTTTGCGCTCTGGCGACCACAATAACTTTCCGGACTTCCTCATGCTTAAGATCATAGCCACACCACGAATTACTTAAGGTCAGCGTGGAGGCTGTAGCTTTATCTCCCCATGTTCTATATTTATATGGAAAGCCAGTCTCAGCAGTGGGACGTTTATATACTGATGAAGATGATGATAAACCTGTCCGTACCAGGCGATGCACGAATGAACTCCTTCTTGGTATTTTCCTTCATGATCTTAATTCGCATATAATGACTGATTTTTCTCGCTAACAATCACACCACACCCCAAAGAACACCAAGGCCCTGTAATTTTACCTCTGTTCGTCTAAATTGCCGTAATATATTTGCGAAAAGCGTAAGTGGCAACTTAAATACTCCCCCTCCTTCACGGCTAGGGGAAGTAATAGGAGAAATAAATAATATTTAACAAATATTCAGGACTGCCATTTACATTTTACGGTTCATTGGATTTTCTGCACAGTTGATATTATATTTAGATGTAACATTTATTAACATAGATTTTTTTTCTTTGCTAGAAGAATTTATAGATTCGCCATAATCATAAAAACATATGACGAACGAAAATTTCTTGAAAGCTAGATTAAAAAGGTACCTGAGGGATCTAAACTTTTTACCTTACCTTTTTTTATTAACTAGGTTTGTTGTGAACGTATATAACACAATTTACGTAAAGATTTATACTATCCCATCCCTTCATAAACCTGGCGAATAAGGAAAATACTGTGAAAACATCATCGTATAGCAGTGACCGAGCTCAAAGTCCCGCTGGCTTCATCAAATAGCAGAAGATACATAGTGAATCAATATTATAATGTAATTTTGTGGTATGCTTGCTTGAGTAGCTTTCCGGAGACTTATTTTTCGTACCACGTCATAAATAAAAACTAACCACATAGAATGTACAGAATACCATTTTCACTAAAATTAAAACCGTTAGGTTTTTGTTTTAATGTATTAAATGCAAATAAATCTAATAAGGTTTCGAATAGGTACAGAAAAGTTTAGTAACAATGTGTAGTTAGTAATCCTTAGAGAATAGGTAACAAAGATGTAAATCCTAGTACATCGTAGTTACGACAAAAGATATTTTTTTTCCGTGTAATATTTGTCGTGCTGCGGCGGCGGCGCGGTGTAACTTGATAACTACGGAACATAAATCTACGACATCGTATAACGTTACTACGACTTATTATATTGCTACGGCTTAGCCCTGTGCTACGGCGTAGCATACGCTGTAATAAAAATGTTTTGCAATCTCTGACGTAATTACTTTGTCAAGAATGGTGTTGACGAGGTTCCAACTAATTGTCACTACGTTCTCAGGTGGCTCGTCTGAAAGGGGAAGATGCTGGAAACTACACCTGTGCCTTGGAGGCCCCACTACAAATGAGGACGGTAACAAGAGTCCACGTGTTACAAGGTATATATATGATAGCTTTCTCATTTCTCTCGTTTAGTTTTAATTTGTTTGTGTTTAAACACTATTTGCTTATAAGTAAGTAAGTAGACATTATACATGATTATTGACAAATTGGTTGTTGGCTTCTTCGTTTAAATTCTGAGAAAAATAGACTTAGTATGCTTATTTAGTAAGTACGGAGAACAACGCACAATGGTCAGACCATTGTGCCTTATAGAAAACAGGTTTTTTCTTACATACAACAAATATCTATTTAAAAAAATATATGTTTTTCTTTTTGAAAATAGGACTATACCAATATCATACTGAGTACGACATTAAAATAACTAAATGAAATTATATTATAGCTGACGTTGATGTTAAGTTAGCAAGTTAGCTGATGCTAACGTGACCTGATTAAACATTCAAATTGTCAAATCTATTAAGGAAGTCTTTGACCCCATGCAAAATAAATCCATACATGTGAGCATCCCCAATCTCGACATGGTAAGTCTTGCTCCCGTACTAAATTTGCCTTTGATCAATTGTCTTTGATCACACTCGAAAAGATATAGCTTTGATGTTTTACACGTTTCACAATAAATTACCTGCTTAAAGAAAATTGTAATGATAAGAGATGTTACTGGCTTAATAAGAATACACGTAATAACAGGGCTTTAAGGTTCCATTTTGAATGGGAAATGCAGTTGGTTAGGTTGGTTTTAATTTGTGTGTAGGAAAAATACACAAAATTTACATTGTCACTACAAACAACAACAAGTCCCTATCTACTAACCCCGATAGATAGGGTATCGCAACTGGAACTACGGGTCCGGTTGTGCTTTCAGGGGTACTATGGGGTTCCAGTTTAAGCCCCCCGCTGGTTGTGCCTTGACCGGCGCCTCCGGCGGGATCCGGACGTGGGTTGGACTCGTAGTGGCTCGTGGTTAGCTGTAGAGCTTGGGAATGTTCGTTTGTCCTGGTATTGTGTGCCAGGACTTCCAAACTCGCGCACAGCGAGCGGGGCCTAGTAGCGGTCTCTGAGGGGCCAGAAGCGAAAAGTCCTGCGGGAAACGTGAGTTTCCCTTATAGTTGGCAGCTTTGTCCGGTGGTTCTCATTGGACATTGGTGTTGACATCTCCGGTACTAGTCTGCATAACTAGTAGAGGCGGCCTCCTACATGCCGTAGCCTCCGGTCTAGCCAGCTGCGTAGGACGTGGGAACTGGCTAGGCGCCTGGATGGGTTCCGAGAAGTGAGTGTGCTTACTACTCCGCTACCAAGGTGGACACTTGGGAGTCGACTTTAGAGTCGACGACCCTAGCAGTGGCAACTGCGAGTTGTGCCCTTCGTGCAACGAGAAGTGAGCGAGCTCGACAGCTCCGGACTCCGCAGACTCTCCCGAGACACTAGTCTTATGAGTACCGAATGAAGAGCGCGCTGCGGCGGGCACTAATTTGGCGTCAAGACCTAACGCAGATGGTCTCCTGCGCGAGGGTTCTACTGGCGCAGGGACGTCCGGCACTTCTTGCATAACCTAACGGTTGGTCTCGAGGTGCCAGTACAAATAAACTTAGTGATGTAAGGAGAGGGGATGTCACTACAAACAAAAACATTAACGTTTTGTTTAACACATAAGTTATTAAGTCAAGTAAGTCGTGCATTAATTTGATTCGTCATCATCATTATAATCAGCGTCTATAGCAGACTATCAGACAGGCGATATCTTTGAATATACACACATTATTTTTGTGACCACGGTCTATGTCACTCGCCACGGTAAAGTTTCATCCATGTATGTATGTGTGAAATTTGTTTGCAGCTTGCGGTTGGTCGATGTCAATAACGAGCGTTTGCATTGCTACAAAAATCAGCAGTGTAGAAAGGTCCTAATAAAACATACATACATTATAATCACGGCTATTATCCTTGAAGTGTTAGTCAGAGACTGGAAATGAGGACAGCAAAAGCAGTCTTCTACGCTAGTTCCCTGTTCACCAAATAGCGACTGCACATGTGCTCAGCGTGTCAGGTGGTGAGACCATCGCCGCTCTATGCTGTTGGTAGTATGTACAGTCTTTAGTCTGTTAGTCCGCCAGTCAATGAGAACCTTTTACGACGACCAAGAAAAGAGAGGGGGTGGTAGTAATCTTTCAGCCCTACGCGACCCGGTTACTTAATCTTTAAAAATAAAATAATGAACACATTAAAATATATTTCTACTTCCCAGCTGGTACAAGCCTACTCGTTATAATTTTTTCGTCACATGAAAACGATAAGGTCGTATCGATATACGACCTTATCGTTTTCATAAGTCAATACGATGACGATTTACGCGTAGTTGATCGGCCCTTTAACTGCCTTCATGGTAATTTGTGGGGCGTTTATAAGGCTTTATTACTCAGTTTAAAGTTCAACGATAACGACGTTGCGGGGGGAGCCTGTAAAGGGCAACTTCGGACGCCTCAAATACATTGTGATAATTTCAGCTTTTGTTAAGTTTTCGTAACTTAGTTTTCATTTTGTTCTTGCCAATTTGGGTTAAAAACTTTGTCGATAGATACGTAGAATGTGATTATAATGATTTTTTTTGTAGACCGGATTTTTGTTAAACGTTTCGTGTAGCGGTCAAAGAATACTACCATCTCCTTTTTTCCCATGGGTATCGTATAAGGCGACTAATGGACTCAATACTGCACGTATATCCAACAGCATATAGCGGCGATGGGCTCACCACCTGTCACGCTGAGCACATGTGCAGTCGCTATTTGGTGAAAAGTGGTCTATGGTAGAGGACTGCTTTTGCGGTCCTCATTGCCTAGACTCTGACTAACCCTTCGGGGATAATAGTTGTGATTACTGAGTATGTATAAATATTGTTGCAAAAATAACAAATTTCAAAATGTTTATGAGTATGAGCGATTAAAACATTCTATATTATTTATATATATTCTGGTACCACGTACACTTCCAATTATATAGCTTATATCCAACGCGACGAAATTAATCAAACTATTTACTTTATTGGGCGCTTTTGGTTTTCAAAGAGCCACCTCTTCAAAGTAAATACTTATTTACTAACTACTTACTACGCTTGGTCGGTAACCCGAAGTGGATCTTGGCCTCCGACATTAAAGTGCGCTATACCTTCCTGTTTTGTGCCAATTCAGACCAGTCGGGCACTTCCAGCTCTTTCAGGTCCTTGACAACTTCATCTTTCCAGTGGTGTTTTGGACGACCCATTGGGCGTCTCGTCCAGATGTTGACCAAGATTCGCTCTTTTGGCAGATCGATAAAAGTATATATTGTTGATTAATTTCGGCCAGCTGGATAAGAGCCACGGTAGCACAATTGAAAAAATACACCTGCTTCGGAATGTAAGGAATCCTGCTCGCGGATATTTTCAGAAATTAGATTTTGATGGTATATGTTCCACCACTTTAACAAAGTCAAATTTCGAACTCAAGCAAAACAACAGATATAGATTGAAAATTATGTTTTACCATAAATAGCGATAGCTATACATAAGTAAAATTTTAAACACTGAAAAAAGACGACAACCTCAGTCGGAAATCGAGCCACGGCACCTTCCGCATTCCGGGCGCCTGCCTTAACCACTTGGCTACCGAGGTCTGGTTTTCACCCGTCGAAATTTGTCAGTGCTTGATACTTATGTTTATTAGTCAACATTGCTTCATCAAATCTTAGAAGTTTTCACCTCTGAGATCCGAAAAATATTTTTACAAATATTTGAACATTCGGTTAAGATGAAGCTGCGTTTATAGATTAATGTTTTTTTATACATTTTAGCGTTTTATTAACGCTTATACATACTTAAGTAAAATTTCAAACACTGAAAAAAGACGACAACCTCAGGCGGGAATCGAACCACGCACCTTCCGCATTCCGGGCGGCTGCCTTAACCAGATATACTTATTAAACGCTATTTAAGCATTGTTTAATCAAACATTGTTTTGTCTACGTCACACAAACGTCATTTTGAATTTGACCAAAAGAAACAAAACAATATGTAACTGCTTAAACAGTGTTTTTATGTAAAGCCATGAATTTCAAAATATAATTTGTTTTTGCGACAGGTTCCAGCCTCGCCGAACTTCAGAGCGGTGTGAAGACCAACACGAGCTACCGCAGCCTCCTGCTGACAACAATGGTGATGCTTCTAGGTATCAATGACGTGAGGTGACCTATTTAGGTGACGGATGGCGCAAAGGTTGGGTAACATACCAGGGACAAGCGATAATGGGACGCGAGTGACGTCATTATTGTCCAACCGATTTATTGGCTTCTCGGAGAATCCGGCTTTCCACTTGAGGCGGATTATTACAGATTCAGTTGGGCACTGGCAGGTAACAAAATTTAATGTGTTCGTAAAAAGGATTTGACCTAGTTGACTTATTTGTAGGATGGATACAAGTGAATGTAATGAGTGTTCCAATTTTATAAAATGAGTTCCATTTAGAAGATGTTTGTTTTTGTAGTTTTTCTCATTTGAAATACTTGGTTTTAAATAGTTTAAAAAAGGTAACAATAAACTATGTCAATTGTAATGTTACGTTAGCAACTAGTAATGGATCCTGTAAATTGTTTCTCGCTTAACCACCGGTCTTTAGCGAAAAACTGACGTTAATTTAAAAAGTAATAAAAAGTGTGAAACTTTTACGACGCGAAATGGTAACAACAGTTTCGTGGAATAACTTACTGTGAAGACGCTGAGTGAGCGTTTTTTGTTATTTTCAGTTGTACTGTTACTTAAGTTGTAAATAACTGTTTTATTAAGAGTAATCGTTTCTTTAATACCGTTTTTATACATTTAAATAAAACACTATATAATTTTTTGTTCGTGTGGCTATAGCAAAGTGTTGCATTATAAAAAAACAATGAAAGTCGATCTCAGTAATTGTACCTACAGTCTTTTAATAAATAAGTTTTAATTGAATGGGTTTTCCAACCATTTAGTATAGTTGCACCAAACGGAATAATTTGTTGACTTTTTACATTATACATTCATTTTTTTATTTTTAGTTTCTGACAGTTTCACTTTTGATAATTATTGTTTGGGAATTCATAAAAAATTACGAAATATCGCTAGCAAGTTAAAGAAAAAGCAGAATTGATTTATCGTTACCGATTTACAATTAATTAAAAATTTATTGTATTCTTCAATAAATCGTTTTTTTATGTTATTTTTTTTTGTGTTTTTATGTTTTAAAGGGAATGTATAATATGCGGTATGTTCTAAAGTTACTCAAGCCAAACCGTCCGAGGATAGTGAAGTGTAAATTGTGTAAGGACCATTAGTGAGTGTAAATAATATATTACATTAGTATATAATATGTACATTGGATGTACGAATATGTAGTAAACCTAGTCTAAAAGCATATCTTCAATATCTTTCAAAGAACTTAACATATCAAAAATAATATACCTTCTTCTTCGGCACATTGCACATAGACATATTTAATTTTACTGATTCTTTAAGATAATATAACCTGGATTAATCATATTTAATTTTATTAATTCTTTATGATAATATTACCTGGATTAATGATAACTATTTAAAGGTGTTTAATAAAATGTTACTAGACACAAAAATATTTTTTATTTTATTGTTACAAATTGGTTGATTTAATAGTCACATATCACATGGATATACCTAATAAATTTCAAACTATTACATAATATATACATAAGTGTCACTGTAAATAACTATAATCTACTTCTCAAATTGAAAAAGAACTCACTTTCATACTACTTTCTATTATATACGCACTATCGTAAAAATATCTATTTATGTTATTTTGTACTTCAAACTATGAATAGTTATACATCTTATGATAGCATCGTAGTTTGTTATCATGTAAATAAATATTGTAACTAATATAAATATAAATATTTACAATGTTGTACCATATCAGACTTTTTGTTATTTATAACCTTTGTGTAGGTACTTAAAGTTTTAATTGTTTTAGTCGAATTAAGTGTTGAAAAAGACTTTTAGTAAAATTTTAAATAATAAACTCAAACTAACTCTATGAGTTGACAGAAATTAATAGAGACAGAGTGTGACAAGGTTTCCAATAGGTGTTAGTTAAAAGTACGTTAAAGATTTTACTGAAAGCGACCTCTAAACACATAATTATAGATTTGTTATTTCATTTAAACTTTACTAGGTTTAATTCGGTGGATATTTTTTATTAATTCCAAATATGAATTATTTAAATAAGACGTCTAGAAATATTGAATGCTGAAATTGACAATACAGCACACCGACAAACTATACGAACAGTAAAGTTATAATTTAAAGAATAGAACAATACTAATTAATATGATTATTATCATAGAATATACAACAAAAAAGGGTTAAGTAAAAAAATATCACTGTACAATCATAATTGAAATTAAGAAGGCACATATCTAATGTTTTGTTAGAAAACTTTCAACTTCTTGAAATCAGTAAATTGAGTCTGATAAAATAAGTTTTGCAATCCATTGGTTTTATTTTCTTCATATTATTAAAACGCATAAACACAATTATAAAAAGTCCTATAAACTTACCCAGAAAATTTATACGTTTTTGTGATAGGTTTCGGTTTTCTTATTATGCAGTCCATTGATTTTTAAATCTTTTATTATTAATACGCATTTACACATTATTAAAAGTCCTATAAACCCATCCAGAAAATTTATACGTTTTTGTAATAGGTACGGGTTTACTCAGTCCGTGGTCTAGCGGAGCTTTGGATAGAACTAAGATGTATCGCCGACCATCTTTCCATTTGGCTACCAACCAGGCACTGACAACTTGACAACTTGACAACTGTAAGCTCATGCTTACGTCAGTGCGTTTGCAAGTAACTGCTTAAGTTAAAAACAATCAATGGTTTTACTGTTAGAAAGAGTATTAGTTCATAACGAATCTAACATAATTTTAGCATAATAAGACAATGGTTTCGGTGATATGTTTATGTCTTCAATATTAATAATGTCGTAAATATATTTTTTATTAATATAAATTTATTACATAAATATCGCACAGTGAAATATCTTTATAAAAGTTCAGTACTACCAGTATAAAAATATGTCCTAGATATTTTACTGTACGATTTATTATAACATATCGGTGCTTTTGTTGACTGTTAATTTAGCATAAATATTTATTAAAATAATGATGTAAATCACTAATTAAATGTACATTATTGTGATAAAAATAAGATTTGAAATAAAAAGTGTGCGCACTTACATGGACAGTTTCATTTTCAATCCTTATGGACATGGCTTTATTTTAAAACAGTAATTGTCATAAAGGTAATAAAGGTAAATTAAAAACAAAGGGAGTTAATATAGGAAGAAGAAAAAGAATAAGATTCAAAATGGCTTGGCAATGGCTTGGATTATGGTCCGTAGGTAGGACTATCTTACCAATGCAGCGAACATTGGCATTTGTTTTTACGTCGCATTGCTATATTCCGGTACGAAGGGCAGTAGGTTGAATTATAGGGTATTAAAACATAAAACATGAAACTCCAGGGTCGGTAATGTGCGTGACACCCTTGGGATCGCAAGTGTTCAATTTGGGCCGTATGGTTTCAACATTAACTTAAAAAGGGTCTCCCTTAAAAAGTAATTTTATTACTTTTTTTTAATAATATCGTTTATGTAAATAAGGTATCTCGCAAATGTGTCGTAATAAAAACTCAACAAAAAGTGTTAACGTCCGTGCCTTCAGGGATATTTGCTGAAACGTAGAATTTGCAAAAGAATTATTTCAGTTTTATTAGGAGACTCATTTCGCCACTTCTGTTTATTCGGATATACAAATTTTGTATAATTTCTTTGACGATTTCTCATTACGTTTCACTCTTTGTTCCGTTTCGCGTTGATAAAGATTTCTTTAATGGAAATGTGAAGACTTTTCATAAATATTAGCCTACTTCGTTCCATTATTGTTTATTGGAAATAGAAGCTTCATTGATAACCGTAATAAGTTTTCGGAAGAAAATGAGATAGACATAATTTATATTTATTTTATTATCAGCCTATCAACGCCTCGGAGGGCGAGTGGTAAAGCGCTCTGCTCAATATCCGGAGGTCTCGGGTTCAATTTACTATTTGACAGTTGTAACAATTAAATATGAAATATGTCGGAAATGGTAGTTTATGATTAAACGATAATTATCCAATCGTTTTTTTTATTAAGATAATTTGTAAATATTTTATATTAACAAAAATATTTGAGATTATTTATCTGTGGATTACAACAAGGACAAGATAAGTTTCTAAATTTATTAAAATGTGACGTCACAGGTCAAAATGTCACGTGACCGGTTGTCACGCGTCATTTTCGCACGAAATTTGAAATCAATAAAGAAAAATATGTTTTTTTCTGTTATATAAAGGTTTTTTCGAGAAAGAAAATATTGTGCATAAAATAAGCGTTTGTAATTTTTTTTGTACTTTTTCCAAAACTGTCAAGTAGCCAATTTCTAGGTCGGGCAATTGTCGGGCAATATGTGTTTTCGGATTTTTTGTTGCATAGAACGGGTTTGTGTTCACCACCATTTGGCAAGCCAATACCCATCAATAATAGCAATAACTTAATTTCAATGATGAAGGCCTTTGCCCAGCAGTGGGACAGTATAGATAAATAGATAAAACGCTTTATTGAACACAAAAATACAGAAAACATAAAATAAGCATATTAAAACTAATGTGGGCAAAGCCGGTCTTATCGCTACTAGCGGTTCTGTGAAACATTTTATGCATCGTGATCGCAAAATTTAACATGAACGGCGTTCGATTTTTTTTTCTATTTCTGCGAATTTAAATTCCCGCCAAAACGCACTGCTGTCAATGGAAATCTGAAATCGAAATGTCTAAAAATTTTGACATTTCGATTTCAAGACTGAGGGGTTAAAGCGATCTCTTCCAGACAACTTTTGAGGTATAGGACAACAGATAAAGAGCGACAGGCAGTGCACTAGAAACAAGCAAATAGGTAGCAGTATATAGGCTGTACTTAACAGCTTGACAACATCCCACTGCCCACTCAGGCCTTCAGGCCAGGGGAGATCGGGCTATGAATGACTTAGTTTAATGTCCTATATAATGCGTTTTGGTGAATATTAACAAATGCTATCTTACGACATCAAACGGACCCAACGGATTAATGTGCTTTTTAAAAAACGGAATAGCTAAAGGGATTTTAATTTGGTAACCCATCCTGTGATAAGAAATAGACTAAGTTGTTTAACTTTAAAAAATAGCACGCAAGCCGTGTTGTGCGCAATCAAGTTCTATAAAGTATACTGTTTGTGTAACTTTTCGATAGTTGAATAGTAAATCACAGAGCAATTATGAATATGAAATAATCATATTTATAGTTTATTAGAAGGTATTTTTAAAAGTGATAATTTTCACAACTGACTTTAATTTATTCGTTACTTAAAGGGAACATGGGATAGATCTCTTTACTTATCGTAAGCATGTAAAGTTTCATTATGGTTGGCTTTTTAGATTTAATAATATTGAACTAACTTTAAAGTTTGATTAGGCTATCGCCACTATAGGTATCTTATTCCATCAAATCAAATTTTCGTCGACAGTCACATTTACAAAACAGGAGGGAAATATTTCAATTTTAAATAATTTCCACAGCTCCGGTTATTTCGAGCGTAGAATATTTTAATTCAGTCGGCCTTATTTTCCGATTGAAAAGCCTCTTGTTGGGTGTTAATTAAAGTCTCTGAATTCGCGACGGGCGATGACGTAGACGCCACAAAGATGCGACGCGATTAAACATCAATGTCAGTGGCAGATTGGTTTCTGCTAAAGAGCCCTGCTGCATCTTTAAAAAACTGTTTAACAAGTTTTATGCAACGAGAGACTTTGGACGAAATTAGAAATTAATCTAGCTGTGCCTGTGACGTTCTGTCAAACGGGTTAAATTTACGGTTTGATTAGGGGTAACTTTTGAACCAGGGATAACATACATACACTTAAGACTATTATCCCCAAAGCGTTAGTTAGCCCTTTCAAAGGCAATGGCAGCTATATTGCTACAATATATTGAACCTTATGCTTTTGGAATAAGATTGAAAAGCAATAAAAAAATTAACTGTACTGCCCGTGAATGGGTTAGAGACTGGGCAATGAGAACCGCAGAATGAGTCCACGTTTCACCAAATAACAACACACGTACTCAGCGTTGAAGGTGGTGAGCCCATCGCTACTCTTTGCTTATGGATGTATGTGCAGTCTTTAGCCTGTTAGTCACCTTTTACGATACCCAAGGGAAGAGAGGGGTTGGTAGTATTCTTTTAATGAGCCGCTATCCCACACGGCTTAATACGGGGTTAATTTTGAATCAGGGATAACATGTAAACATATAGTTGGGTAATGAGTTGGTCACACAAAGAGACTTGTAGAATGAAAAGGACGTCCAATTTACCAGCTACTTGGTGATTTTTGTACCTTTAATTAATATGATGGTAGTAAAAAAAAGGTTTGAACCCGTTATCCAAATCATCACGTTCTCTGAAAAATACAAAAAATCGATTAAAATTATTTTTGAAAAGATATAAGGTTAATGGTAAGATAATGTAAAAGACAAGCCTTTGTATTGCAATTGGACACAAACCATAATAGACTACAAAAATAGCAAAGTCAAAGGTAAAATCACCCCTTTCTTCGTATTTCTTAAGTCGCAGCTTTGTGGCGTTTGTTTAGAACCAATCTTGAGTTAACACATTTCAATAATCATAAACTTGATAGAAATTAAGCTAGCCAATCTAAATTTTAAATACTCGTAAACTGTATGTCGGGTGTCGTTGATATACTACTTTTTTAAGTCCTTACTGATACAAAAACTGCTTAAAACAAAAAAAAATATTATCAAAAAATCTATATACTTAGATGAAAACAAATTGAGTTATGTATGTATGGATTGTGGATAGTGGAAATCTGTCTACTTTACCTATTGATTTGGGGATTTGCCGAAAGACTGTTGATTGATGTACAATTAAAATAATATTATAAAAACAAAATTTCAGTGAAACGCTCCATCATGCAGGAAAATCTAAAAGTAAGCACGCCATTACCCAATCGATCATTGGTCTACGATTTAATGTCATAGGAGAAAAGTCTTCCAATAAATAGTATTCTGAAATTGGTAAGCCAGAAAATCCAAAATCTGGGGCATACTAATAATTAAGAGGCTACAGCTGTTGTGAGTTCTATATAGATGTAAAAGTGAAAAAGTAAAAAATAACTTTTTGTTTTAGTAAGCCTATTTTCTGAAGTCTATTTTAACCGTATAGCGTAGCGTTGAACCACCCTTTGGGTGTCGTAGAAGGCGACTAACGGACTAAAGACTGCACATACATTCAATAGCATGGAGCGGCGATGGGCTCACGCTGAGCACATGTGCAGTCGCTATTGGGTGAAAAGTGGATAATATGGTAGAGTACTGCTTTGCTGTCCTCATTGCCTAGTCTCTGACCTAAGCCTTCGGGGATAATAATCGTTATAATATTATGTAGGTATGTATTTTCAGAAGCATCTTTATATACCATGTATGTAGAACGAAAGTTCGTGATAAACCACGATAAGATGGCACGCCCCTCCACAATTTCTTTTGAATGTGTGTGCGCATATACGTCACATTGTACAGTAAAGCAAAGTAAACAGTTAAGTAAAGTACTAAATGCTGACAAGATGCATCCATGTACCAAAAGGATGGTTATTGTTATGGATAACGCATCTTATCACAATCTTTAGCGAAGAAAACACCTACTTCAAATAGCAATAAACCAGAAACGCATAAATGGCTAAAAAAATTATAAGTATACCTATTGCTCGATAAGGCGGGCATGTGTCAGTCATACAAAAATGTCAAGTAGTCCCATACTGATAAATTAGTGACTTATCTTGACTCAACCTATCGAGCGATAGGTCCATGTTTTTGTTTATGTTCGGTCTATAGGTGCTGCCACACTGCTCTTTAAAAATGTTTACAAACGTTAGTAAACATTTGTTAGGAAACATACAATAATAATGTTAGAAAATGTTTTCATGTTAGGTAATGTTAGTAAACATTTCTAAACAAAGTTGTTAGTTAACAAATTGTAACAAAATAAAACATTTGTAATCATTTGTTTGTAAACATATTATATCTAGGCCATAGCAGGGTATGCGGAGAGTGCGGGGCCCGGCGCGGCGTGCTCCGCGTCGTGTGTAGACTACTGTAATTGTCTGTACTGTAATTGATATAATCTTTGGCACTATACTTTTGTCTAGCAGTGTTCGGCGCATCCAGATATGGCGCTTTTTCTTTTTTTTTAAACAAAAAATAAAAGCTAATCCAATGAGCAAATCTTCTTCCATTTTCGTGTAGACGCCTCGGAACGTAAATCCAAACGGCGAGCGAGCCGATTTTTCAAATGTTATAAATGTTTGTAAACATTTTCCATCGATGTAGGAGCACTTACAAAATTTAACAAACCATTATCAGAATGTAACAACTCCTAAGATTAAGTTAGTAAATGTATTAGTGTTAGAAAATGTTTGTGCAGTGTGGCAGCACCTTATAGTAGCCATAGTTACAGAATTGACACATGTGCACTTGAACACCGATGCATTGTAAATATTATTACGCACACACTTATCCATGTGAATTATGTGGTTGATCTCTAGCAAATGGAAAGCTTTGGTCTCACCTATACTACGAGATGTGTGTATGTATGTCTGTATTTTCAAATAGTCGCGATTCTACCATTCGTGTACAGTCACATGAAATGAAATGAAAAAGTTTATTTGGCAAAACTTAACGTAAGCCGAGATACAAGATTGATCAATGACTCCTACACTAGTCTTTAGGCTTGACTCGTGGGGGTCAATTATTTTACAAAGAAATGTATTTAAATAGTGCAAATTCGACATGAACAATAATTAAGTAGTATTAATAAAAACAATGACAACACTATACAATAATAAAGGTGGAATTTTGTAATGCCACCTGAAGGGAAAGTACTCTTATTACTGTAGATAGAATTTTTTACTCCAAGAAAACATTCCTTTATTTTTGAAAAAAAAAAAGAAAACTGCATTCAAAGATTTTCGAAAATTCGCTTACCACACCCGGGAATCGATCCGATTAAAATCTGTAAAAATCACACCCTGTGCTTTTATTGCATCGATCTTTAGGGTCAATTATAAGGATGGAATCTCTCTAACAAACATGATGGTAACAAAGGTTAGGTACTAGAAATAAATTTGTTAGAAGAATTTATTTGTGTTTCCAAGAAAATGGAGCCCATTTCAAGCAACTATTTACTTGGTTTACCATTTTTTGTAAATAATTAAAATAATTTAACATTTCATGGTTTCCTTTCATTTAATTTATCAAGTTCGTTTAGAGATTTCATCCTTTTAATAGACCCTTACGATCAATGCAATAAAAGTACAGGGTTATAATTTTTTATAGATTTTAGTCGGTTCGATTTCCGGATGTGGCAAGCGAATTTTCGAAAATCTTTGATTGCATTTTCTTTTTTTTTTTTAAATAAAGGAATATTTTCTTTAAGTAAAATTTTCTATCTACATTATTAGAAGTACTTTCCTTTCAGGTGTCATTACAAAATCCCAACCTGTATATGATTTGGACGATGCAAAGCGCGAATGTGGAGAATAACGAATGGACAAAACTAAATTGGCTCGAAAACAAAGCGGAGAGGCATCAGATGTCATCGCGAACAACAAATTGCGTATTTTTGATGAAAGGTGCCAAAATCGGCGAAATAATGGAGACAACGCAAAAGCCGTTTGAGCGATGAATGACAATAAGAAGATTCACAGAAAAAAACTGTAAGCTGATGATGTTGAGGTTCAATTCATAGGCGGAAACGATAAATAAATACATACTGTTTACTCCGAAGGATTAGTCAGAGACTAGGCAATTAGGACAGCAAAAGCAGTCCTCTACCATAGTCCACTCTTCACCAAATAGCGACTGCACATGTGCTCAGCGTGATAGGTGGTGAGCCCATCGCCGCGCAATGCTGTTGGATGTAGGTGTAGTCTTTAGTCCGTTAGTCACCTTTTACGACACCCAAGGGAAAAGCTACGCAACACGGTTAGGAAACAATTAATGTTATAGGTATTTGCGTTGGATGTTGCCAACAAAAAATAATTACACACAACAAAAAAACCGTCCGGGCAATTATAATCCCAAACGAAATCTCTTTAAACCGCCTCCATGGTCAAAGTAGCTTACCTAAATTGTGTGTTAAATTAAATTAATTAAAATTTAATTTGTTTACGCTAACGCCAATCACATAATACTTTCTTTTGAAACTTGTTAATATGGTAAGATAACGGTTAAATATACATAAATATAGAAAAAACACCCAGATCCGAAATCAATTTAGAAAAGCAGTTTTTTCTCTAAAGTGACCCGACCGGGAATTGAACCCGGGACCTCAGAGATGGCGCGACGCCAGATCCGGCGCGCTAACCATTCGACCACGGAGGTCGTCAAAAGGTCCCCACACACGATCAGTTCGCCGGCAAATATCGGCCTGTCAGTTTGTAGTAGAACGCATGGGCGGCGGTGGCGGCGGCGGGCTAGTACTGAAGGGCCCAACACACGATCAGTTCTCCGGCAGATATCGGCCTGTCAGTTAATAGTACAACGCATGGGCGGCGGCGGTGGCGGGCAGGTTAGTACTGAAGGGCCCCACACAACACACGATCAGTTCGCCCGTTCGCCGGCAGGTATCGGCCTGTCAGTTAGTACTAGCCGCCCGCCGCCGCCGCCGCCCATGCGTTGTACTACTAACTGACAGGCCGATATCTGCCGGCGAACTGATCGTGTGTGGGGCCCTTCAGTCTGTGTTAGACTGAGAGGTCCCGGGTTTGATTCCCAGCAAGGGGTAGGTACATCTTTGTGTACTTGATTTGGTTGGTGGTAGCGCTTGTTTATTCAGCCAGGCTAGCTACCACCATCTTGTCAAAAAGTCCAGCGCTATAAGTGAAGACGCAACTCCACAACTAGGAAGCAGTTTTCATAAGTGAGGATAGAGCTGAAGGATACCTTCACTTCGCCTGATACTATTTAATGAAGAGTTCCAACAACGCTACTGACATTTTAATTTGTAACGCACTTAGACAAGATGGTGGCAGGTATATACCTATATATAGCCACGGCCTCTGACGACGACTAACGTGGACAAAGTCTCGAGTCTTTGAAAACTGTTTTTCTAAATTGATTTCGGGTCTGGGTGTTTTTTTATGTTTATGTACATATATTTATCCATTATCTTACCATATTAACGTGTTTCAAAAGAATCCTTATCATGGTCTAGATAATAAGTGTAAGCGTAAAAAAAAAAATAATTTAATTTAAACCACCGCCAAAATCTCTGGTTCTTGCAGCTACATTATTTATTTATGCGACAGTACAAGCACTTAAAAAACTATCTAATCTATTAACATTTATAGCAAATGATAAGCAGAGTACACCCAATCGAATATTTATTTATTTATTTATTTACAAACTTACAATAAAAAAATATATTATTATAATAAACTTACTATTTAGGTATACAGGTACTTAAATATTGCCCACCGCCGAAAAATCTATGGTTCTTGGACCCGTGGTCTAACTACTGGTAAATAAAATAAATAAATAAATAAATCTTTCCTACAATCGTTTTAAATTATTTTAATTCTGATAGACTAGC
Organism: Scoparia ambigualis; assembly: GCA_963921215.1. Classification (NCBI taxonomy): domain Eukaryota; kingdom Metazoa; phylum Arthropoda; class Insecta; order Lepidoptera; family Crambidae; genus Scoparia; species Scoparia ambigualis. The sequence goes on along the minus strand of OY992502.1, from coordinate 58,247,365 downwards.
GGCCTGCCCGCGCCTTCGTCCACGCTTAGAACTTTTGTCCCAAGTATCTATTTTATTTTATTTTTATTTTATTTTCTTAGGTGAATCAACAGTTACAAGACACAAGTAGCTATGCAGTTATACATCAGAAAACCAATGACAGATTCACACTAATAGAATTAAAGTAGTAGGGAAATTATTGAGCTAACAGAATAAACATGTTAGTATACCTAGGATCCAAACTGCGATCGAACCGCTTACAAACATTGTAGCTGAAACAGTAACAAGGACAATTCACAACAGAAATGTAGTAGGTAGCAATAATTTAATATTAATAAGTTTCAAAAAACCACTTTGTAAGATTTTTTCTCACCGATTCACAGTTACAACAAAAAATATCAAGATCACACACCTCGCACAGATTATTGTAATACTTGCCCGCACGCAAAAAATATGAGTTTTGCCTGTAATTAGTATTTGAGACTTGAAGGTAAATTGGTTTAAAATTTCGTAAAATTCTTGTAGGGACACTCAAGTTCAGTAGTGAGAGAGAGAGAGAGATTGAGGCAATTTTAAATAAATACACAATGTCTGCTATACTCCGTCGATTTTCTAGTGTCAGTAGACGATGCTTTAAACACAGTTGGACATAGGTAGCGGAGCTATCACAGGTACCAGTGTGGTAACACAAATAGCGAATAAACTTTTTTTGGATACTCTCTAGTCTGTTAATATATGTGTCATATCTTGGGTTCCATATTTCCATATTTATCTAGAAATTATAAACAAAAATCGTCCGCTACCGCTCTTTCTCTTAGTGAAAACCGCATATCAATCTACTGCGTGATTTAAAAGAAGAAAGCAGAGACACAGACACTTACGTTAAGTAATAATAATAATGAAATGAAGGTAGAGACTTACCGTTAAGTTAAAACAATCCCTTTTTCTGCATTACTTTGTACTGTTTGTACTTTTCATGTAGCAGCTGCCATTCTACAAGTATGAACAGCGAGCTTCTAACTTGCACCAAATATTGAGCACAGTTCGCTAAATCCTTTGACGTATTGTACAAAACATAACGCTCCTGATCGCTATGTTCCAATTTTCCACAATGTTGTTCCCTCACACCAACTGAATGAGCTACATAGAACGCCACATCGCACATTACTTTTGCGTTTCTAATCTGAACCTTATCACAACGTAACAACAGCGATACAATGTGTATAATGTGGCGTGTTAGAAACAAAACAGAAGTTTTCTCGTTGTGGAATAGAAATCAGGAGCTATTGTCTTTGGACGTACATGGAGCGTATTTACTTTGCACGAGGGCCGTTAAAGATTTACATATTTTATGGTAACAAAACAATGTGAATTGTAAAATAATGGGATAGCAAAAATCTAAATTTCAAAGTTTGTGAAAAATATACTGCCATTCATCCTTCCTACATAAATATATTACGAAATCATTACAAGTTCTATTAATCAAAGCTTTGATGAAAACAAAAAATGTTCGTCTCTTTAGCATTTAAACATACCTATTTTAAAGGACATGGCCAGAAGTTGTATGGAGCTGTGCCCAAACAAAAAATATGCCTGTACATTGATGTACAGTACGTCATATCAAAGTTGACATGTAATGTTTTTACAATAATTAAAGTTTTATTTTCAGGTTTTTTTCTAACCCTAATATTATAAAGCTGAAGAGTTTGTTTGTTTGTTTGTTTGCTTGAACGCGCTAATCTCAGGTTTGATTTAAAAAAATCTTGCAGTGTTAGATAGCCCATTTATCGAGGAAGGTTATAGGCAATAATTTGTTTACGTACGGGTACGGGTAGTAACCTGTGCAAAGCCAGGGCGGGTCGCTAGTATATAATAAAAACATTTCCAAACTACATAAGTGTTTAAAAACATTCACGTTTTCACGTTATTGGTTTAAGAATACCAGTAACAGTTATTCTTAATTCAAGCTACAAGAAAATATTAGTATGACTGTTAGGACCGCCTCTGTAGTCGTGTAGCTAAGCCACCGGTTAACCCAGAGGTCCCGGTTTCGATTCGTAGCCGGAGTACTCCTCTTTGTGGAGATACTTGGTTTAATTGATTGTAGGGCTTGTAAAGTCCGCCTAGCTAGTTATTACCGTCTTATCTAAAGTCTGGCGCCAAAAAACAATGTTAATAGCATGTTGTGTTCCGACAGTTTATAGAGATAAGATAGTCAGTTCCTCAGTGGTTGAGCATTCTGGGTAAAGCGGGCTTCCACCTTCGCCCTTATTGTCACTTACCATCAGGTGAGATAGAAGCCAAGTACTTACCGTGCTTACTTAAGTGAATAAAAAAAAATCCTCTCACTCACTCAGATGAATTAACCGTGTCGCGTAGAGGTCAAAGAATAGTTCCACTCCCTAAGGCGACTAACGGACTAAAGACTGCACATACATTCAACACTATAGAGCGGCGATGGGCTCACCACCTGTCACGCTGAACACATGTGCAGTCGCTATTTGGTGAAAAGTGGACTATACTAATTTCAGTGAAACGCGCCATCGTGCAGGAAATTTCAAAAGTAAACACGCCATTACCCCATCAATCATTGGTCTACGATTTAACGTCATAGGAGAAAAGTCTTCTAATAAATAGTATTTCGAAATACGTAAGACAGGAAATCCAAAATTTGGGACATACTAATACTTGAGAGGCTACAACAGCTGTTGTGAGTTCTATAGCTGTTAAAGGGAAAAATAAAAAATAAACTTTTTGTTTAAGTAAGCCTATTTTCAGAAGCCATTTTAACAGTGTCGCGTAGCGCTGAAAGAGTACTACCACCCCCTCTCTTTCTTTAGGTGTCGTAAAAGGCGACTAACGGACTAAAGACTGCACATACATCCAACACCATAGAGGCGATGGGCTGTAAACCACGCCACGTACCTGTCACGCTGAACACATGTGCAGTCGTTATTTGGTGAAAAGTGGACTATGGTAGAGGACTATTTTGCGGTCCTCATTGCCTAGTCCATGGCTAACCCTTCGGGGATAATAGTCGTGATTATAATATGTGTATTAACCTATTTTTCCACAATTAAGAGAAAATGATAATGTTTTTGAAAACAAAACACTTTACAATAATTTCCCAGCAATAATGATAAGCTTCTTGCGTCAATTTGCAAAACCGCGAAATACTTGAGTGCGACACAGAATGGGGAATTTAAATTGTTTCTGTATTCCCACATCTTTCCACTCTGGTTGCCTAATTTGGATGTGGCGTAATATGCTTAGGGGATTACAAGGGGTTGTGACATTTTCCCAAAAATTACATTTACACTTTACAACCAACAATTTTAAAAACACCATTAGTAAATAGTAATTAAATGTCAAATCATGTTTTTTTTTAACAATTTTTGTCTCAACGCAGGTAACGACTACATCGAAATTTAATATCTAAAGACATTTTAATGGATGGATGTACCAAAAGTTTTGTTTATTACATACTTCGACCTGACAATTACCAGCACAACCAAAAAGTAATTACTCAAATCGGTCAAGCCGTTCTCAAGTGATGCTCCGTCATACATAATGTTAAATATTAATTTGTTTGGTGTTGCAATAAATACCTACATTATTTATATGTCGCAAGCATATGATAAAAACTTTGGTCAATTCCCTAAGTGATTTGATCAAATCACGAGGATGTTAAAATAACAACACAATTTTATCTTTTCCTTAAACAAATCTAGGGATTTGAACACCTCTAGAACATTAATTGCCCTACTCCTGTAGGTTACATGTTTTTGGTAATTTCAAAAAAACCAGTTCAGGTATTTGTTCAAATCCCTAGATTTGTTTAAGGAAATGATAAAATCGTGTTGTTATTTTAACATCCTCGTGATTTAATCAAATCACTTAGGGAATTGACCAAAACTCTGTTTTTATCATATCCCTGCGACATATCCATTCGTCACTTCGTCCAAGTTGCATTGATTTCTAACTTTTGACTTTCTTGAATTGTAACTTCGATGACCTACAACTGGGTTTTTCTTCATAAGCTTTGCTGTATACATTTTGAGCGCCACTATTGATTATCGCTGTAGACAATGAAAATAATATTAAAATATTGTGGTCATTGAATATAATGCAAATTAAAAGATAGCGAGTGACTTGGAATCGTTCATTCAAAGTGAATTGTCGCAAACAAAAAGGAAAAAATAAATAAATGCCAAATCACACAATCAAATAGGTACAATGTCTAAAATCTTGAACAATTTGAACTTCAACAATATAGAAACTAACCGTAGAGATTAAATTATCTTTATATTGCTTCACTTGATTTAATTTTGTTATTTGTTATTAAAATAACTAAGTAGTTACATTCTTCTTAACGCAAACAATGCTGAGCTCATTGGACTTGACAGCTGGATTTTTGTGATAACAACGCCATCTAGTAAATGTTTTTAAATGAGTTTTTGCACGTTTGTTACGTACGTTACATTTAGCTATAGACAAACAAATGGTTAAAGAAAGTTTGCCTGCCTGGGACACGCACAAATCATGCTGTCACAATTTATATGAACACAGGAGAGCTAGGTATTCATATTCATTGTCGTAAGACTACCAATACCTCCATGAAATTGTTCAAGTGAGCAGGTCTATGCGCAGCAGGTCAACGTTTACAGACTATTAAAATTAAGTAATATGAATATTAAATTAATTCAAATTTAATAGGTAAATTATCAGTATAAAAACAATCACAAGTATTCCACCTTGTTTGTCTAATAATGTTAATCACTTTTTGTGATGCAAAGCCTTTACACATTACGTTGGAACAATCAGATACTTATGAGGGACATGTTTCAAATTGATACAAACTCACAAAATTTACGGCGTACATAAACAGTTAAATACCTGGAAGGCACAAATAAATTGTCATGTAAACACGATTTATAATTTGTTTTGTGTTAGCGTATATTGGTTGGATATGTTGTTACAATTATATCCAGATATTGTGATGAAAATAAATTTGGTATAAGCGGTATCTTTAGTAAGAACACTGGTCTGTGACATGAAGTTTCGGGATCGACTCTCAACTGTGGCACATTGGTCTAATGTCTCTAAAGTCTAATCTAAAGTCTGGCGCATATCTACAATGTTAGTAAACATAGCTTTGTCGTGTTCCAACAGTTTAGAGATAAGATAGCCAGTTCCATTGTTTGAGGATTCCGGATGAAGCGCTCTTCGACCTTCATCCTAATCGACACTTTACCACCTTATCGTTTTTGAATTTCGAATTCTCAATTCGAATTCTCGTTTTGATTGTGATCCTGTTTAATGAAACTCACTTTTGCCTGTAGGTACCCCTTAAGTACCTTGTAAAAACAGTAAAAAGAAATGACGTTAGTGAATTCTACCGTGAATACACAACTGCACATGCCGTCTGCTATCGCCGCGACTTGAATAATGCAGCAGCGTATCTGCACTTGCGGTGTTCTTGGTATTTTCATATCCAACCGCTAAAGAGTCGGCCAGCTTCGAAAAGTATAAAAGCAATTGCAAACTGCATGCAACGCTAAATTTTATGCAATGTGCTTCTTTAAAAAAAGATGCAGATTAAAACATAAAATATTTAAGTCTTAGATTTTGATAACTACACTTGAGAGCAAAACTCGCACATACATGATATTTTTAATAAAGTCTTGTTTTCTAAGTTTCTAAAAACCATGTTTTATAACAAACATATTGATACCTAATTCATATAAAATCATTTAGTGCAGTTGTTACATGATTGTAGACATCATTTTAGTATTTCTGCAATTTAAGTTCGAAAAATTACGACTGTGCGATATTTTTGCTCTCAAATGTATTGACATACATACATAAACACTTACACACAAACACACACTTATTCACGACTATTATCCCCGAAGGGTTAGTCAGAGACTAGGCAATGAGGACCTCAAAAGCAGTCCTCGCCCATAGTCCACTTTTCACTAAATAGCGACTGCACATGTGCTTAGGGAGACAGGTGGTGAGCCCATCGCCGCTCTATGCTGATGGATGTATGTGCAGCCTTTAGTCCGTTAGTCGCGTATTACGACACTCAAGGGAAGAGAGGGGGTAGTAGTATTCATTTATCGCTACGCGCCACGGTTGACTAATTCAATTGGTAGTTTTACTTGTTGGTAGTGAAAACTAAAACAAAACGTTTATGCAATATATGCTTTGTGCTTCAGATTAGCCTTTAAGCGCCCCACTGCTGGGCACATGCCTTCCCACATATTCAATGCACATGGGGAGATTGATGTAGAGACCACAGCTTTCATTTACTACGATTCTGACACACATCCATAGCTTCATTTACTTTCAATCTCTCAATGAGAGTAATGTGTAACGTTTTGTGTCAAACTTTCGTATGAGATTAACGTAGAGACCACAGCTTTCATTTACAACGATCCTGTCACACATCCTTAGCTTCATTTACTCTCAATCTCTCAATGAGAGTAATGTGTAACGTTTTGTGTCAAACTTTCGTATGAGAATGACGTAGAGACCACAGCTTTCATTTACTACGATCCTGACACACATCCTTAGCTTCATTTACTTTCAATCTCTCAACGAGAGTAATGTGTAACGTTTTGTGTCAAACGTTCGTATGAGATTGACGTAGGGGCCACAGCTTTCATTTACTACGATCCTGACACATCCTTAGCTTCATTTACTTTCAATCTCTCAATAAGAGTAATGTGTAACGTTTTGTGTCAAACTTTCGTATGAGATTGACGTAGTGACCAGAGCTTTCATTTACTACGATCCTGACACACATCCTTAGCTTCATTTACTCTCAATCTCTTAATGAGAGTAATGTGTATCTACACGTTTTGTGTCAAACTTTCGTATGAATCATCAGCGAGGCGGCAATCCCAGCGTTAGATAATGGCCCGAGCGACAGTAATTGTAAGTCAAATGCATGGCACGGAGCTGCCCTTCACTAAGGGGGTTAAAAATTGCTTTTAATACCAGAAGACACTCAACCGTAAATGAGTTTCAGGCCGGTCTTGAATCACGAATCGCTCGATACTTGCAATTTCTAACAACAAATGAACGGAATAAGAAAAATTGTAAGATTTGTTAGATTATAGTTAAACTTCACTAAACACAGTGATCTAATCATGTATTATGCGTAAAATTAGCTAATCCCCTATCTGAGTGTGAGAGAGAATAGTCCTCCAATCTGAGTAACGTCTAATGTTTTATCGGTCAGCCTTTATGTGTGTTGCTCAAGCGATCTTACTCTTATTTATAAAAAAAAACAAAATAACATTTTGTATTTTAATTATGATTTTTATATGTAGCTTATTTTTAAAATAATATATTTATATAACTCTAAATATATATAAACAAATTAGCTATTTAGAAGAAAGTCAGCGAGACTAATAATTGTACACATTATAGATATATAATAATATTTCATTTTTATTTTTGTTTAAAGGAAGAAGTAACAGATTTAAAAGAAATCAAAAAAAACGTTCAGTTATTTTTTTAACAACAACAACAATTACACTTAATTCGAATAAACCGATTTATTTTGGCCCACCAATATTATAACACTATCAGTCACGAAACGGCTAAGTTTCTATCGCTTCCACGATGCACACCAAAATTTATTTTGGCCGCTATCCAATAGTGGCGGTCGTTGCTTCCAAATCACTTAATTTATGTAACAAAACACCAGAAAATTGTCCTCATTTAAATGGAGTCGATGCAATTAAGTCGTGAGTTACGCGGAAAATTTACAAACGGCTTTAGAGAAAGTTATAATAAATACCTTTGCGATAAGCGGACGTATACTATCGCCAAAAAAATTACTGCTTTCATCCAAAATATAATGAGTAAAACTAACAATTACATTGTTGAACTTAATACTGCAAGTTAAAGTGCAGTATTCTAATACTTTATTAGGTTGTGAAAGGCACAAATCTTTAAAGAAAACGACAAAATATATTAACAAAATGTTATACTGTTCCATTAACGAATATTTAAATAATGACAAGAATGTTAAACTGCTGTGCATGTCCATGTGCAAGCGATAATTAGTATCTTGTAATTAAGTAGCTATACTACATTATTTAATTTGTATGAATCTGCTTCACTGTTGTTAGTGACTGTACATACTAAATACCTACATTAAATAATTTGTGTGATGTCTAAAATTACTTTGACGTAATATTTGCACTATTTATAGTTAGGTTTATTTGTAGAATAACCTTTTTAAATAACCTTTTCATGCCTGACATTCAAAAGTGTTTGGTTGTCCACAATAGTGAAATAATTTGGGTACCTACCTTGCTAATCTTATGTAAGTAAATACCAAGATTGGTTGATTGATTTAAAATTGTAAGAAACGAGGATCATCAACTATGTATAAGTATATTATATATAGGATAAAATGTTTACTAGAAAAAAAAATTAACCCGTCTCAGGAAGCTCGAATGGGATTCGAACCCACGACTTTTGGATTGCCGGTCCACTGCTCTAACTGCTGAGCTACCAAGACCCCAGACTACTCGCTGAATTTTTCCTAGTAGTTTGATTTACGCTGCAAGCCAGCGGTATTACGTCACTGTGAAGTCTACCCTCACAGTCGAAAGAAATACTATTGCAAGTATTTAACAATCGATAAAGACGTAATTTTTTTTTTAGTAAACATTTTATCCTATATTTATATAGCATTGTAAATGCAAAATTTCAACGATAAAGATATATATTACTTGTAGTAATTTCTGCAACATATTAAGTATCAAAGTAATTGACAAAAGCAATACCCAGTGCGTCAATTAAAAAAAAAATTTGCTTCCATTCTTGTACCGACCGCACCCAAGGTAACTTAACATTTGCGATTGTTGCAAAGTACGCTTTGCCCTTACCATCCACAAACGACCTAATAAGGCAGCAAACGTCGCATCCAACAAAGTCTCATCTGAAAATGGTCCCCTCACTTTGTTAGAGAATGATAAAGTCGTAGGAACGGGCTGCGCGCGACATAAAACGGCTTATCGGTTAGTTTCTAACTGACGAAGTCTGAAACGGAAAGATTATTAACCATTGTTATAATGATAGTTATTTCTAAAGGGTATAATGGTCACAATTTAGCTTTGAATGTTGGTGGAGCTGCGATTAAGAATGGTACCCTTTAACTAACGGACTGTTCCTATCTTATCTTTTTAAATGTAGATTTATAATACGATCATAATTATGATCGTCATCATCAACGTTTAAAGGACTCCAGCTACTTAATCCCCCTTACTCTTGAAACCGATCGCTATTGGATCGGATTGGTATTTTGATATTTCGTACTTTTAAGTTACGACACCAGCGCTAACTGTGTAACATATTGGGTAACTAAATAGCATAGTTTTGTATTTTTTTCACTTAATATACGCGAAATATGAATCCATATTAGGTCTTGTGTCGTAACTTAGGAGTACGAAACTTCACAATACCAATCCGATTCAATAGCAATCGGTTACGAGAGTAAGAGGGCTGGACTCCAGCCTAACCTTATGATCGCACCTAATAAACCACACTTGTTTTAAAACACCTCTGTGGTATGTCTTCGTGTAGATAAATAAGTGACACTGTCTAACAAAATGTCAGATGAAGCTAAAATGCTGTCTTTAATATTAAAACCATTAAAATCCCTTTGATTGTCTTAAACGTACGTCATCGGTAGTAATAACATATTGGGTAACTAAATAGCATAGTTTTGTATTTTTTTCACTTAATATACGCGAAATATGAATCCATATTAGGTCTTGTGTCGTAACTTAGGAGTACGAAACTTCACAATACCAATCCGATTCAATAGCAATCGGTTACGAGAGTAAGAGGGCTGGACTCCAGCCTAACCTTATGATCGCACCTAATAAACCACACTTGTTTTAAAACACCTCTGTGGTATGTCTTCGTGTAGATAAATAAGTGACACTGTCTAACAAAATGTCAGATGAAGCTAAAATGCTGTCTTTAATATTAAAACCATTAAAATCCCTTTGATTGTCTTAAACGTACGTCATCGGTAGTAATATTCCTAAGGTTAATGTTAAGATTTAAGTGCTACTTAGGTTCGTCGATAGCTAATGTCGGTTATTATAAAAGATCGATAATAGGAAACGAAGAAACCACGTTTTTGATACGGCCCTAATCACTCATTTGATATGTACAACTTATATCTTGGTTAGTAAATTAAATATATTTCACAAATTATTTTATATTATTATTATACTTTAATAGATCGATCGATATGAAATCGCGCGTTACTTCGTCTAGGTAAACCGTCCCGCAATTTAGAATATTAGCGTCTTGTCTATTTATATACAGTCTACAAAACGGAAACCTCTGTGAAAAATGTCAACCATCTTTCTCAAGGGCTCATGGTTTGAAAAATACCCTTGCTGAGATTCTTGCCGGTTCTTCCCATTACAAGTCTCCCGCCCTTACTTGCGAATCGATGATGGCGTAGTAACATTCATAAGTGCTCACTTATTGTACCCAAAATTAAATAAATGAAATTTATTCTTGATTCATAAACAGGGCGTTGATGAGTCAGTAAAAGAATGAGTCGGTACTTATCTTTTTAAATGTTTGAGTGAATTATAACGTAAATTGCATTGTGAACATTTTATCACTCGTAAAATGAGGAAAAAATTTCGCATTATTATTAATAGCGTAATGTACAACAGTATCGAAAAATTACAAATTTGGTCACCCATCCTATTGCCAATCAAATGGAAAATTGCTTAACTTGTAAAACTCCTTCCGACGCTGTGCCAAGATCCATAAACACTGGTCTTTAGCGTTATCACGTTATGCAGTAGCTTCAACATACTAACTTTATAACTCAAAGTTCGTCGAGTTACACCGAACTCGGTAGCGAGTGTAACAAGAGCGGTTAACGCAATGCAACAGTAAAGTTTAAATCTTGTATGAAATAGTTACTTTGATAAGTGATTGTGACACCAACATAACTGGGATAAGTTAGGCTGCTCGTCCGACCATTAATGTTATATTATATTCCTATACCTTAGGAGTGGACTCTGCGGAAAGCGAGAGAAAGAAGATATACAGTGCAGTGGAACCAGCTCTCGGCGACAGTATTTCCGAACCGTTCGACCTAGGGATCTTAAGAAACGAGCCTATTACTTCCTTAGAGGCCGGTAACACTGGTATGTGGTTGTCCATGGGCGGCGGTATTTGCTCTCCATTGGGTGACCCGGATGCTCTGCTCGTTTTCTTTCTTTTATTATAAAAAAAACACCCTCTAAATGTAGTGCTGGAGAAGAATGCTTGGATTATCCTGAACAGTGTTTTTCGTACGATCGTCTCCATACGTCTAGGACTCGACGTCTTTTCTGTAGTAGTAGTAGTATTGAGAAGCGGGTCACTACACGAGTGCTTATCTCACCAACAAACTGCTTAACAGATTGGCATAATTATAGCATTAGTTTGTAATGTTTTTGTATAATATTTGAGTATAAACAAATAAATAAATACTACTCAAGTGACCTCACTAAACGACCACGACTACTCTGCCAATAATGTACCGAAAGAAATGATACTCTAAGAGGACTCTTGTTAACTTGGTTAAACATTTGTAACACTAGATTTACTTTGTACAGGTATCGATGATTCAAAAACAAAAGGGAATAAAATCTCCAGCACCGAAACAAAACACAACCGTCGAAGCAAACATCGAAATAACGGCTGCAAAGAAAAAGGGGCGACGCCTAAATACAGGCTTTTCGGCTTAAGATTATTGTGACAAACAGCAAATATAATATCGGCACAATTCACCGATAAATCTCAATAACATAGCCTAGACGCTGAAAGCAATTTTAACGAAAAACACGCATGCGTGTTACATGTAACGTAACGGAGACAAATAACAATGCTGTATATTTTGTAGGCAGAATTTAAACAGGGTGACATTGTAGAAATATGTTTGCAAAAAAATTGTATTAGTTAAAAGAAATTGCTGTTAACTCTTAGACTCGTATACGACAATTACGAGTACGTATCGCACATGACAAATATGTAGGTACAACTAATCGGAGAAACTGGCTATCTTATCTAAAACCGTCGGAACACAACAATTTTATTAAGATTGCAGGCAATAGAATTTAGATATGATGGAGGATATTTATAACTAGCCAGGCGGACTTAACAAGCCCTGCCACTAACCAAACCAAGTATACAAAAATGTATAATCCCCTTCCCGCTTAGAATCGAACCCTGGGCACATGTGCCCGGGCCTTTGAGTATATAAGGTGACTGCTAGAAACCGCAAGAAACTTCAAAGGTTGGTCAGGTCAAGTGTTTTAAACATGACAAAAATTACAAAAAAGGAATTCGTGTTTTTTTCATTTTTAATGAAATAATTCATTTTGTGAATTTTTATTGAATAGTCTTTGAGTATCTAATTTACTTTTAACCATACGGCCGTCTGTTGACCCGTCCGCGTCAGCTGGGCGATAAGTACATACTTTGACGGGTCAACAGACGGCTAGCCGGCCGGCCGTTGCCCCCGTCAGCGGCGCGATAAGTACCTACGAAAAAACACGAATTCCATTTTTGTCATGTATAAAACACTTGACCTGACCAGCCCTTGAAGTTGCTTGCGATTTTTAGCAGTCATCTTATATAAGAACGATGGGTTAGCTATTAGACCGCAATAGCATTAGATTAAATAAATAAATAAAATTAAATTCGTTTACGCCTACACCTATTATCAAGACCAAGATGAGTATTCTTTTGAAACGCGTTAATATGATAAGATAACGGATAAATACCTATACGTAAACATAGAAATTGGATATTGGATGTATAGTGTCACGTAGCGGTGAAAGAATACTACCACCTCTCTTCCCTTGGGTGTCGTAAAAGGTGACTAACAGACCAAAGACATACATCTAACAGCTTAGATCGGCGATGGGCTCACCACCTGTCACGCTGAGCACATGTGCAGTCGCTGTTTGGTGAAAAGTGGATTATGGTAGAGGACTGCTTTTGCCTAGTCTCTGACTAACCCTTCGGGCATGTAAGTCGTGATTATATGTATGTATGCATAGTTTTTAGTCCGTTAGTTGCCTTTTACGACACCAAAAGGAAGAGAGGGCTTGGTAGTATTCTTTTAGCGAGCCGCTATTCCACACGGCAGTAAAAGTAATCTTTATAATTATCTAATTACTACTTTCACAGTCTATATGTTTTACCATGTTTTAAAGGACCATGGGGGATTTTGTATGAACCCCGTCCCCACCCTACAATAGTCATGGGATACGTGTCAAATTTTTCATTGGGACCCAAAGAAGCCTAAAGTACCTGTGTTAGTTGCAAAATGTATTGGGTTTATTATTATATTATTAGTTGGAGTTGCACGAGTGTGTCATGCTCTCTCAAAGTGTCTCTGCGGTGGTGGCATGTGCGTCGGATCGTTGCGTTCCCTAAAACATGGTTAAACGAAACGATGGCTGATTCACATGTCATACTCGTTAACAGGTGCCGCCTGTGGAGTCTGGTCTGCTCTTGCAATCTTATTTTGTTGGAAAAAAAAATATTCAAAAAAAATATTTTTTTTATAACCTAAATCCCGCATATTTGAAGAACGTCGCCATAGTAAAAAAATATCTATCCTACTAGACCCATTAAATGACACTAATTTCAAATCTGTTGGATGGTGGGGACAAAATTTCCCATGGTCCTTTCCAATGTAACTTATACATACTATACACACTATAAATAACTCCTGCGTAATGTTTCTATAAAAGAAGAAAGAATATAAGTTATCGTCACAATCAGTTTTAGCTTTACCCTAATTCATGGGAAAGGAGTCAATATTATTTTGTCCGCCCCTCCTAGGGTTTCATATCCGTCATGTTTGCTCGCTAAAAATACATAAACGAGTTACATACAGAAAGTCGTATTGGTATGTTTTATTTATATGTCTGCCGTACGATATTGTGTCTGTGTTTGTAGTTCTTTTTAGGCAATATGTCGATTAGTGTTTGTTTTTTATTCTTCAAAGAGATCCTTGAAATAAAAATAATTTATGTTTTTAGCGTTTTATTAACGCTTTTAAACACTGAACAAAGACGACAACCTCAGGCGGGAATCAAACCACGCACCTTCCGCATTCCGGGCGGCTGCCTTAACCACTTGGCTACCGAGGTCTGGTTTTCACCCGTCGAAATTTGTCAGTGCTTGATGCTTATGTTTTTTAGTCAACTTGCTTCATCAAATCTTAGAAGTTTTCACTTCTGAGATCCGAAAGAAATATTTTTACAAATATTTGAACATTTGGTTAAGATGAAGCTGCGTTATAGATTAATATTTTTTTTACATCTTTTAGCGTTTTATTAACGCTTAAATATACTTAAGAAAAATTTTAAACACTGAAAAAAGACGACAACCTCAGGCGGGAATCGAACCACGCACCTTCCGCATTCCGGGCGGCTGCCTTAACCGACGGGTGAAACCCAGACCTCGGTAGCTAAGTGGCTGCATGAGGTTTTCGTCTTTTTTCAGTGTTTTTAAATTTTACTCATGAAAATAATTAATTTAGTGTAACACACTTGTTCACACGAAATTTTCACCACCAACTACTACTACAAACTTTTTATCCAGACAAACTGTCAAGGTTTTTGTGATACAAAATGAACCTCTATCTGTATTTTCTTCTTTGTTATTTTTTTTTTGCTAGCCTTTACTGTCCCACTGCTTGGAAAAACCCTCCAAGTCCCTCCATCCATCGTTTTTATGCAGTAAATATGCATATAAACGTGCAGAAATGGTAAAATTGATAGACCTAGAAGATAATATACCATAGGTACTTAAGTCAATCTAGCCTACATACGGTCGCGGTCAAAAAATGGTTTACCGCCCTAAGTATCACAATTGCATGCACACATTTAGGTCACAAGTTCTAAATGTCTATTTCATATTAATTTGATTGACCATAGATTATAATCTTTTTTCTCATGATATGAGAATTAATCGCTCTATAGGAGATGGACTGACTACTATCAAGTTTTGATATATAGAAAACCTTCTTTGAAAATATCTAATGTTTTATTTTTTTTAACTAGGAATATGAAGAAATAACAAAATAGAAACTTCAAAAATCTTTAATTAATATTTAGTATAACCTCCCCCAGCAGCTGCGACGGCACGTAGTCTGACTCGCATAGATGCAACAAGGCGCGCGCATTGATCAGTCCCTCTGATATCCTCCCATACTCGAGCACAGTGTGATCTAAGAGCATGAGGGTTTCTTTTATTTTGACAGTCCCAGCGTTGAACCATAAGCCCCCATAAATTTTCAATAGGGAAATTTTTATAGCAGACCAAGCGGTCACGGTGCAGGTTTTTTTTTTTTTTTTTTTTCCTATTCTGCTAGCGATTTTCTCCCACGGTATGGGAGACATTTTTTGCCTAATTCACACATTCATTCCATTTCCCTCATTTATTCCTCTCGCACTTTCATTCATAATCCTCTATTACCATTCATCATCTTATATTCCTATGCGGCTGGGTTTGCCGTCTACATACATTTGCTAGGTCACCCTTGCCATCTCATTACTATCTAGCTAATTCTATATACTAAGTCTTAACTACTATAGGCTACCATAATGTTTGCTGATCAGGGGGTAAATAAGGTATTCTTCTCCTGAAAATCATCTCATAAAAAAACTTAAAACTAGGTTGGCTTTTATTTTACACTTTTTTACTTATTTACTAGCTTATTACTAGGATACATATTTCGTTCCTATTTTATACCTTTGTTTGAACATTTCTTATACTCTATCTATATTAATCTAGTTAATTCTGCGTGAGCGGATTTACTGCGCATTCCATAGGAATGTGCAGAAATCCCTCTGCTTTTATTACTTATATATCTATTTGTTTACTTTTACTTATATTTAATATTTAGTTCATTATCATATACAACTTATATCACGGTGCAGGTTGAACCACGCCAATAGTAGCACGGGCCGTGTGTATCGGTGCATCATCTTGAACGTAAGTAATGTGTGACAATTCTGTTGCAGGATACACTACGCGCACAGTAGGCAGCATCACTTCTTCTAAAAGCGACACATATTGAATAGCAGTAGCCCTATTCTCTAACGACGCCAGTTCTCCGACACCGTCGAGACTCATCCACCCCCTTAAGTTTACTGTTATGCGACCTGACCCGTTTTAAGGCATGATATGAGCTTCATCATACCGAGTTCGATTATAGCGCCATAAAGTTAATCTTCCGTTTTGACTTGATTTAAAAAATAAATTCGATGGAAAAAAAAAACTAAAACTTTTAAATTACCGATGTAAATATTGTATTTGACCAATCAAAATTGAGATGTTGTCGCGCAAAGTTAACCCAGGCTGTTTTGTGGTGAGGTTCCAGCTCCACTTTAATAGCATGGTGTCTATAGTGTAGTCCAGCAGGGTGCAAATCTCGTCATAATATGAAGCAGCCGAATCCAAAACCTCACAGTGAATCGCGATGTATTGAGTTCTCGTGATATAGCACTAATACTATGTCCATCTTCGAAGAGAAATATTATTTCAGCCCTTTGCTTCAGGGTTAAACTTGCCATTTTATTTCGTTATAAAAATATCTTTCGTAAAATTATGCTCTTGTCCAAACGACGACGTTCAAACAATAACTTTTAATAAATGTCATTTCAACAAATGAAGAAATAAGTTTCAACATCAAAAAGTCGTCAATAATCTCTTTGTTATACTCGATGCGTCATATTGAATAATTACTTTTGAAAGGTAATAAGTAACTTGATATAGCATTTAAGACTTTAGTGAAAAAAGTGTGATATTGAATCTAATTTCAAAACTGGTAAACATTTTCTGACCGCGACCGTACATCCCACTGCTAGGCAATGGGGTCCATCGTCAAGAGAAGAATTAAGTCTTCGCTGCAATTGGATACAAGCCATTGCTTGCCAAATTCGGCTTCGTGATCACAAACCCGAGATATACATAGAAAAGAAACAAAATAAACTGTATCCAACATGATAATTAAAGGCGGAACCTCAGGATTTCATGCCGATAGCTTTGTCATTCGGCCATGTACGTATACTGACAAAAATTTAAATATATACATACAAGTCAGAGACTAGGAAATGAGGACCGCAGAAGCACTCCTCTGCCATAGTCCACTTTTACCAAATAACGACTGCACATGTGCTCAGCGTGACAGGTGGTGTGCCCATCGCCGCTTTTAGCTGTTCGATGTATTTACAGTCTGTTGTCCGATAGTCGCCTTTTACGACACCGAAGGGAAGAGATGGGGTGGTAGTATTCTTTTACCGCTGCGCGAAACGGTTATTTAAATAAAAGTAACTAAACTGCAATATTTTAATATTTTTAATTCTTTAAATGTTTTTACTATTAACTAACCTCACAGACTACTCAAATATTTGTTCGGCCGCCATTTGTGAACGTTCATCAATTAATTGGTTCTGAAATATTGGATATTCTTAGACCATAGTATAACATTGCTTTAGTTTCCAAACAATAATAATCAAATTATAATAAAATCACAGATACTCCACCAAACACGTAACGTGTGCGAGCGATGCCAATGTAAGGGATAACAGCTGTTATTTTAAATATTGGCAGGCGAAAAAACCGCCTCCAAAGAAAATATTAAAGCATTAGTAAACCTAAGAGCTACCGTTACACGTCAAGTTATTTCGTAAAACATAAACCACTTAGCGTATGGAGCGACATCGACATCAGAAAACCGTCGACTCATGGCAAGTTAATTTTCCGATAAGAATATCAAAGGTTTATCCGCGAAAAATAACACAGTAAGTAGGTATATAACAGGCTGAAAAATAGTAAAACGAGTGAAATTTTTTTCTATTTAAAAAATACGCAATTAAACAAAGGTAATTAATAAAAATAGCACATCCTGCACTAATGAGCAATCTTTTAAAATTTTAATAATTAATAATAAATAGCTGGTTTTTTACACAAAGTTAACCAGTTATACTGTTTCACATAATATTCATATCTGAATACCGCTTTTACTTAAAATAAAGAAAAATAAAATTAATATTTATTAAAAAAAACATCTTCATGCTATTTTCCTACAAGATAAGAAACGAGTGTAGCATTTATTTGTCCGACCCTCAATTGTTTACTTCTATCGCATGCACTTTGGTGGTGAAATGGAACAAGTCAAGTGAGATTTTGACATTACAAACATAATAATATTTATAGGAGTGACAAAAGAATAACGCATAGGTATTTGGTACTCTAAAGCGATCTCAACAGAAACAGGTACCTACTTTTCAAGTGAGTTCCGTCGTGTGAGTGGAATAAAGTTCTAGTTCGAATTTCTACAGAATCGCTTTACAGAGCTTTACAAAAACTTGGCAAGAAAAATGAAATCAAGATATTTTTAATGATAAAACATGTCAAAACCAGTATAGTATGCCCCAAATAGCGGTGAAGCCTTTGAGTTGAAAGCTACGTAATAAAAAGGTAAGCAAGCTTTATGAACGTTTTACGTGGAAATAATGTTGCCAGAATTTTCACGTGAGAGAAAATATTAATTATGAAAGACCGCGTAATCGCCCCACTTTAGTACGCTGATAATGAAAATATGACTTACGATATTCTCTTTAACATACGTGAAGGTTATGTAGACTTGAGACAGAACTTGTGAAATATTCATCACTTTCTTATCTAAGAAAAAAAGTATCATAACAAAGTAATAAATTGTGATAAGAAATAAATAACAATTTTATTTATTTGTAGAATAAGTATCGTCATCAGCCTATAAACGTCCCACTGCTGGGCACAGGCCTCCCACGTGGATAATAGTACGTGGTTCTATTGGGCCATAACCCACTACGCTGGCCCAATGCACGTTGGTAGGTTTTAACGACTGACATTTTACGGCAACAACCGAGACTAAAGGCTTAACGTGCCTTTCGTAGCACGAAGGAGCTCGAATGTTTTTTAATTTTTTCATCCATCCAGCGACCCGGCATTGTGAAAGTTGCTTAGCGGGCAAGATCGCAAGCCGAACGTGCTAGCCGCTGTGTCATCGAGCTCCATAATAAGTATGTTTATCTGTTATCTAACCAATAAAAACAAGATTCAAAAGAAGCTTAACTTAGGCTAGACAATTATTGAAGTGAGAGCCAGAGAGAGTTTTCCTGGTTTGCTGTTAGTAATACGAGTAGTAATTACACTCAATTTAGTGGCAAGGCAATTATTGACCACTGGAGTCGTTACAAGACCCCACAAGCAGCCATAATACAAAAGCAAAATAATGCAAGCAACTAATTAAAAATAGCATGTAGTCTGTACGTACTAATATTATAAAATATATAATTTAAGTTCCATATAATATTAAATTATGAACATTCAATTACAGGTACTTACATTGCTTCTCTCAGTGTCTTCTATCGGAATTACCAAGGAGAGTGTTCTGAAGAACTTTTTGATCTTATCCCGCCCTCTCCTTTCCTCTCCCGGGCTACACATGCTGGTCTTAGAAACCACCATCATACTGTACAGACTATCAGTACTCGTACCAAAAAATTTGGTAAGTCATTCCTCTGTAAGACCATTCGGCTTTGTAATTCTTTGCCGGCGCATGTGTTTCCGAACTCCTACAGTCCCGGGTCTTTTAAGCGGGGCGTGAAACGGCTTTTATGCAGGCCGTCATGAATGGGTGCGCACGTTACCGTGCTTATTCCACGATAGGGAGCGCTCTCATTATTTTGGACTGCATCGGCTGCTTACCATCAGGCAGGGTGCAGTCACTATGACGAATCAAATTTAAATAAAAACTTACCGTGCTAACCAGCATTGGGCCAACATGGTAGATTTTGGTCCAATCTCCACATAAATACGCTCGTGTAAAACAGTAGCACATAGGCTAATGATTATGAAATATAGCAAAAAGATGGTAATGGTTTGGAATAATTCTGCTAAAAGTATATAATTTAATGATAAATATTTTTGATTAACATCTTTTACGGTAACTTGTTTTAACTTTAATAAGTATACATAAAGAGACTCAATTTAAAACTAATAAACTAACTTGATAAGCACTGCAAGCAGAGGTGTCATTTTCAACAATTTTTCTAAATCTGTAGATGTTATTAAGTCTGTATATATTCTTTGATATGAATGAACACATACACTTCTCATCATAAAAATCGAAACACCTTGCAAGTTTATGTTTTGTAAGGATTATCAGAAAAATATGTAGGTATACTTATTTAGAAATATATGTAAAAAAAAACTGAATGTGTTTCGGTTTTTCTGATGAGAAGTGTAGTTGAATACATTCTCAATAATATCGACTTGTTAACCAAACTATCGACGTATGTTGTTTCGAGTACGCATTCGACGGAACCATTCGAATGAACAGACAGACGCTGTTTAATGAGCATCAACATGCAGACGGCATCATCTGGGATTCTTAGGGTAGGTCTAAACGTGTGATAAACACGAACTATTTCCTTCCCTTTAATTCATATACAAACATATAATCATGACTATTATCCCCGAAGGGTTAGTAGGACTAGGCAATGAGGACCTAAAAGCAGTCCTATGCCATAGTCCACTTCTCACCAAATAGCGACTGCACATTTACTCAGCGTGACAGGTGGTGAGCCCATCGCCGCTCTATGCCGATGGATGTATGTACAGTCTTTAGTCCGTTAGTCGCCTTTTACGACACCCAAGGGAAGAGAGGGAGATTTGCCTACTTTTCTCATTTTAAAATGTGCATGTCTGATTTACGCTCGAGTACCAAAACTACCTATATGGCTCAAAGAATAATTAGAAGTGGCAGTGAGCTGGACATCATCATCGGCCTGTAAACGTCCCACTACTGGGCACATGGTAAGCACATGAAAAGGTTGATCCATAACCGACCACGCTGACCCATTGCGGGTTAGTGGGGTTTAAGGACTACCTGTAGCCTAATTCACGTTACAAAACTTCAACGACATGCAAGCGATTTGATCACTGAAGTCACTTTTCGTATTCACGTATCAATCGCACGATTTTATTTAAGTCGGTTTTGTTTAAGCGTATTCACGTGCATTAATCGAAATTCGATCGTTGCCTCCGCGGTATTCACCTATTGTTTTGACGTTTAGTTTTATGGGATTTCAGTGATTACTCGTAAAATTAGACAATTTCCAAGTCGTTGGAAAAAAAACAATAAACATTTCTGCATGTTTTGTTAACAAAAAGTATTTGAATTTATTTGGTAGAACTGTAATGGCAACATTAAGTTTAAATAGTTGACAAATCGCTGAGTTGCGTTCCTATCGAGTAATTGTTCTATCGAAATGACAAGTGATTACGGATTTGTGACTGTTTTTCAATAGGACGACTTCTTCTTCGACATTTCGACTATTACGAAATACGTGAATCAGGCCACTGTTGTCGTATCTGAGGAAACAACTTTTTTCCCCATTGTCGTTAGCTGGTGAATTAGGAAGCGTATAGAGTTATGTTTCCGTCAGAGCCAATTTAAAACTTTAACTTTGTAACAGACAAAATACGCTGTATCAACTTCGTAACTGAACTCCTCGCAGGCTGTGCGTAAGCAATTCAACGAAAATAGAATTTGGACTGTCATATCATATAACTGTAATAACTTTTATGGTCTTCCTATTACTGGTTCTTATGTGGCGAAATCTTTGACTTGTTTAGTTTTTAAATCCTAAGCGTAAGTTAGGGTTAGAGAAATACATTTACTCAAAAGTTAATTTTTTACGACAACAACCAGACCGTTGGGCTTTACATGCTCCTGAAGCACGGAGCAGCTGTAGATGTTTTTGATTTGGTCACCCATCCAAGTGATCTGGCATTGCAAAAGTAACTTAATCCCTCAAGCCCCAAGCGGCCATATTTGGCCGCACCTAAACACTCGCTATTCCCTCAGACCCCAAGAGGCCATATATTGCCGCGCTGGCCGCGCTCTCCACTTGACTTTGAACCGTGTGTCGATACAATTAGAGACTACTTTAATATGATCAAGGTCGATTATTTCGGTTCTGTGGTACATTTTATGCATCGTGAACGCAAAATTTAACATGAACTGCGTTCGATATTTTTTAATTTTTTTTTCCATTTCCGCAAATTTAAATTCCCGCCAAATCGCACCTGCTGTCAAAATTTTTAGATATTTTGTTGCCAAGACTGAGATGTTAAAACGTTCATAACAATTGAAATTCTATCGTTATAAATAATGGACTGTGAATGTGTTAACAGGCAACTTTAGCGATCGAGTTTTGCTAAAAGAATCAGTGGGCTAGTCATATTGATCGCATGACCGATAATCGCTGGCATAGACGTGTCAGGCTGATTGTGATGAAGTCTGTAATTAACTGAAATTGTGTACTCCATATTACAATTGCCTGCACCTACCCTTACTAGACATGTCTTGCCTCACGAGATGCAACAGCAATTACAATTTGGAGCACAGATACAATATTTAGCTACACACATGATAGATGCAATGCATAATATAACTGTCGCGTAGCGGTGCTAGAATACTACCACCCTCTCTTTTCCCTTGGGTGTCCTTAAAGGCGACTAACGGACTAAAGACTGCACATATATCCAACAGCATAAAACGGCGGTGGGTTCACCACCTGTCACGCTGAACACATGTGAAGTTGTTATTTAGTGAGTCGTGAACTATGGCCAGTAAGGACTAATTTGACAGTCCCATTGCCTAGTCTCTAACTAACTCTTAGGTGACAATAGTCGTAAGCGTATGTATGTTTCTAAGTGACATTTAAATGTAACTAAAATAATTTACTTGTTTTTAAGATATTATTAACAATTTGCGTTATGCGAAAAAACATAAACGGATATTATTTACGGATATATACCATAACTCCCGTTGGTGGTTAAACAAGTGATTAAAATAAAGCAGCCAATAAACAGATGCCTCTATTGTATTGCATTGGCATAATCAGTACGCTTGCCAAACGCGCATTTACGAGTGCAATCACAAACCTGGGTGAGGGCATCAAAAATCCGAACCTTACTTAGACAGACCTGGGAATTAAACATGGCTTCCTAGATAGACAACAGCACGTTTAGAGTATTATTTTACATTTACTTACCTACTTACGTAATTTAAAAAAGTTTGTAAGTAAGCTTACTCTCTCTTATGCTCATTGAAACCTGTAATGATAATTGTAAGTAGTTAAAGATAAATAAATAAACAAATAAAAATCTATCAAGACGAACCCGGCAACCAACTCTTCAATGGCGCTTTCTATACCTAATAGTTTACGAATTGTGCTGTATTAAAGGTTTAGAATATATAAAATGACGCAAATGCATATACAAGCATATTGGCAACAGGCCACTTATTATGATATATAACCTTTTTTATATTTTATTGATTTAAATTGATTGTCTTTGGATTCGTATTCGAATTGGTTTGATTGACAGGAGATATGTAACAAGTTTTATATTATTTTCAATAATGATGTTTGTAGCGCTAAGACCTCGCTTGATAGGCGACTAATGACGTAATCGTTGTAGCAAGGAAGGGGCGGGCACCTGATAGCAGCGAGATCGTAGCTAAAATATGTTATTCTTGTTTTTCTATTGTTCCGTTTAATTAAGGAGTGTTTTTTATCTCCAAGTTGTTTAATGAGCTCGCAACCAAATCATACATTAAATACAGTCCACTTTAGTTCAAGCTACACGAAGTGGTTTTTACAAGCAGCTAACAGCAAATTCTTTCGAAATAAAAACTCTCTTTCCCTGTCACCACTCTATTATCTTTCTGTAATCTTTACATGCAAAGTTTAAACCTAGTACTCACGCCTCTTGTTTTTACAAAGGAGGTTATTCTCCCTCTCATCCAAAACATTTCCTTGTTACTGAATTTATTTTAAACATCAACTCTAAATGCAAATACGTTGTATAATTTAAGCGTTGTCTCAGAACGTTAAATACTAATTGGATAATGGCTCCGTAGGCACCTGTGGCTACGTTTGTTAGTTAGGTTTTAGCATTCCGTTTGTTTTAAGCTGATGTTTTTGAATTCGAAATGCGGATTTTGTTTTATCCTATCCATGAACACCCATAATACTAAAGAAATCGCAGTTATGTCGCAGGTCTTTGAAGAAAGAGTATTAATTTCTTAAAGGTCCATAAGTTGTGACGTTCCGGGAATATTACTACTGTAAACTGGTTTTTTAATTTAGATATTGGTAGGAAGTTTCACTGAAAACGCACTGTGGTAGATCGCCATTCGCAAAGGTCTACAATATTAGTTTTAGTCGTGAATGAGAGCTTAGCTAACTTATCTTATAACTTAGTTGGCAATAGTATGGTTGGTTAATACTAAAACTTATTTTTTTTTATATTCCACTAACATTTAAGACCAACTTTCATTTCAGAATAATATAAATAATATTATTATTATTATTTTATTATTTAAGACCAAGTCCCTAAACTTGGTAAGCCCTGCCAATAGTTTGGTCCTCCAATTCATCAAAACTTACATCTCAAATTTTAATTTTTCAACCAACAATTAACAAAAACATGTTTTGTCATTTCATTATTACACAACGAAATGTTTATCAGCAGTTTAGTTTAAAAAAAATTACATGACTAACTTTCATTTCACAATGTATTATTTGACATACTTACAATTAACTTATAAAAAATACCTGACCAACATTTATTTTATAGCGCATTTTTTGACAAGAATATTTTATTTTAATTTTGGGTGTCAAAGTATTTTTTAAAGCAATAATGTTTATATTTTTATGAAATTTTATGTCCTTGCATGCAAAGTCTATTCATGCAGCACTTTTTAAATAAATACTGCATGCTTGCTTGCTTTCATGCATGCGTTGCTTGCTTACATGCATGCTGCATGCTTGCTTGATTGCTTGCTGGCATGCTTCCTTGCTGCATGACGGGGGTGCAGGTGCAGGGAGGATGGCCCCCTCTCCTCGGGGCTCGGGGGGCCCCCCGCTTTAAAGAAAAAGTTAGGCATGCAAAACTATTATATAGTTCTGTTGGTTAGGTTAGACTTCTGACAAATTTTAATAACGGATGGGGGCTTCAAGCTCTTTGACCCCCACCTGGGCATACTAAATAATAAATGACGGAAAACTTGTCCAACTAAATAAATTAAATTAAAAAATGTCATTTTGTGTAAATGTGAATTTGCCATATGGAAACATTTGCCAAATATAGGGGAAGCCGGGGCAGTACGGGCAGGCGGGGTAATATGGGCACCCCCTCTCCCCTCTGAAATAATGAACCGATGCGCTCGCGACTCGTTGCAACGCGTTCAGTAAGCCTCATTCGTGCAGGGAAATTAGTGCTTTCGCTGTGACCGCGCGTTCTTTGCCGATAGTGAGAAATATACGTAAATTCGTAGTTTTGATATAAATTTTACATATTTTGCGTAGATCGTATTTACATCATTAATACTTCTAACATATAAACTATGTCTAGTTATTACAACCTTTGTTATTAGTCAATACCTCAGTGAAAATATAAATTCATTGCTAAACGTTATATTTGAGTAGGTCATTATTAATTTTGTAATACCTTTGGGGTATTATGGACGGGGTAAAATGGGCAGTGTGCCCATACTGCCCCGGTCTGCTGTGGATAAATTTTTGCTCGCCTCTTCTGCAATGTTTATAATGAAAGCTGCCACAATGATTGTTTCAGTTAATGGCTTTTGTAAGACTGGAATATGGCCCATCAATATAGATATTTTTGGATATGATGAATTTTTGGCTGCATACATCACAGATCTGCCTGTTATTGATACTGAATTGCCGGTTTCACAAGATCCAGCACCGGAACTAGCAGTCAACCAAACTGCTTCTCCAGGCCCAACAATAAGTCATCAGCAGCCACATGCATGACACGCACACACACACCAACAACTCCACTCCTTATATAACTCTACTCTTTGCTTGGGCAGGAGTTGGCTCCTTCCACTTCTCTTCATGTTCTGTCATTTAATAATATTATGCCTAAGCCTAAGCACAGGTGCAAAAAAGAGTAGTGATACAACGTAAAAAGACTGCAATAATAACTGGTTCACCTTATAAGAAAACCCTAGGACAAAACCAAATAAAAACCAAAGATAAAAATAATCTATGACAAAAATAAGGAAAAAGAAAAGTAATAAAATTTATGTTTAATTGTTTTTGATTTTATGAGCATTCTTAATTAATGTCATATTTTAATTATAAATATTATTGAATAAACAGACGTTTTAGCCAACATTTATCACAATATGCCCATTATGCCCCTTGTATGCCCATCATGCCCCAGACAAGGGGCAATATGGGCAGATTCTTCTTTAACAATAAACTCCAGTATAACATAAAATATAAAAGATTTACCACATATTTTTTGCTTAATTTATATGACAATAATGGTATTACCAAATTATTGTGTTTCATTGGTACTAACTATTTTCAAATATGTTTTATATTAGATCTTCCTTAAGGTGCCCGTACTGCCCCGGCTTCTCCTACGTTTATTAAGTGATTGTTTGTATAATGAAACATTTTCGGAACAAGTTATTATTAATGAAACGTTGGTTGCAAAGTAAAATTTTTAAACAGTATTTTGGTTAAACATTAGTGATCCGCTGCCAATACTTAAACACGTGACAGTAATATTAAAAAGTTTTATAACACTCAATATTATTATGACAATAATATTGAGTGTTAGAAAACATTTTGACTGAACTGAAGCAGTTACAATTTAAGGTGTTAAGAACGTGAACAAAAAAAACTTGTTAGTTTCAAAGCAGTGAAAGCTTTTGCCCGCAGTATATATTTATACCTTTTACTGTATCACCGATATCACAATATAGTAAAGCCTCATAAAATCGTCACAAGCGGTGCTCAACGGCAGTAACACAGAAGGAAACGCCACAGGTGTCTGCCTAGCAGGATTATCCGAAGCTTTATAATACTCGGTTGGAGTTTACCGCACATTAAAGTGTTTTCATACCGTCTGAATTATATTTCAACTATCTAGATAACAGAGTTTAGAATTAAATCCTAACACTTCATAAAAAGGAAGGAATTATTCATGAAATCTGTGACAGTGAAATGTTTCAAAATGTTGTTACAAACATTTATTGTTGTGAGCTTTCGTGGAACACGGTCTGCCTTAAATGTGACTACCGAGAAAATTATAAATTGGCCGGGATATAAGGCATCGCATGACATAACCTATTTCCTATTTAGTCTTCATTTATTAGCAATTAAGGACATTACTTTCTAATGATTTTGTTTAACTATGTTAAATTCGGAAAGAAATGCTATGCATGTAAAGGACAAAAATGATTTCTGTGGTCTACTGAAATAAAACATAATAGTTATTGTATACAATATACACACACCTAAAGGCTAATAGGAAATAATACACACACACCTAATATGAACCGGCATAATTGCATGAAATTGCCCTATGCTATATTCTGTGGGAAGCGCTCTCAATTTGAACGCACAAAATTTAACTAAATTCCATCTTTATTGCACTCTTCATAATAGCGGAGGGTCATTTTCGGCCAATTTGCGTTTAGCTAAATTGTCGCGTTCAGTGGCAATGGCAATATTGTAAAATTCAAAATGTGAAATTATTTGGTATCATTATTACTTGTCTTTACGTTGACAATATTGTCATAAATTAGGGACTATACATTCAAAATTAGACTATTTTTTTATTTTACGGGTCAGCACTTGGCCTTCATCTCACCTTAGAAAAAGTGACGATAAGGCCGAAGGTGTAACCAGATTCACCCGAACACCGTCGAAATTTGTTTGATGATGAAAGATTTGATGAAGCAATGTTGACTAAAAACTTAAGCATCAAGCACTGACAAATTTCGACGGTTGAAAGCCAGACCTCGGTAGCCAAGTGGTTAAGGCAGCCGCCCGGAATGCGGAAGGTGCGTGGTTCGATTCGTCTTTTTTCAGTGTTTAAAATTTTAGCTATATTATCTCTTAATTTTCGAAACACAACAATTAACATTGCTAAAGCGCCAAAATTTTGATAAGATGGTGGTAGCTAGCCAGGCAGACTTTACAAGCCCTATCACCAACCAAACCAAGTACACAAAGTACTTAACTCCCCGCTGGGAATCGAGCACGGGGCAAATTGGTCTAAGGCCAGTAGTTTAGCCACAACACCACAGATTGTTTGTGGGTGTATAACAATGAGGTTCTAAAGAACATACCCACGTGGGCATTGTCCTTTATTCAGTTCTACTTGTGAAAATCCGGCTCGAAGGACCACCATACGAATGTAATCATGGAAGCAAGGCAAGCTGCGTTCTCCAGCTAAATTAAGTAAGTATGTAGGTAAGCTCCGTTGTCAAAATATAATTCAAAATAAAATAGTAATGAAAAATTATTTCGCTACAATAAATAAAACCTAACTGTGTCGCGTAACGGTTAAAGAATACTACCGATACGACACCCAAGGATACTACGATAAAAGGCGACTAACGGACTAAAGACTGCAATTATATGTACGTATGAATGTAATAAATAAAAATATACCAGAAATATTACCAAAAATTCGCAAATGTCAATGTCAACAATTTGTAAGTATCCTACCAGCCCAATTTCAAGTTTGTTGACTTTAAAGTTGAGATTTCGGAATTAGTCAGACATTAAGTGGTATTTCGCTCTACTATGTATAGATTTGATCTCTCGTTTTAATCATGCTCTGGTTGTCCTCAGTTTGTTTATAACGAAACTTATTTTAATCAAGTCTTAGGGACAATGTCTTGGATGTAAGAAGATGCGCAATGGTACAATTTAAGTTACTAAAAAACATTATATTGCATTACTCTGAACTGTATATATCTATATTATTCTCTGTATGTATTAATATTATCAGGCTGCACCTTCTACTCCATAATTTATTGCATTATGGTGTTCGCACAAAGCAGCTATAATCCTGTAAGACACAAAAGGTATGTAACATTGTTACATTATATTGCATTTTGTTATGGTGTTGCAATTTGTTATAAAAAAATTGTGATTTTTTTTTGTGTTATCGTTAAATTATATAGATGATAACAATATGTATAGTTAACATTTTGTAATAAGAAGCTAGGTAGATAAATGTTTTACAACAGTCAACTGCTAATTGAACGGTATGAAATGAAATAGTCAACTCCTTTTACAACAACGAATCGTCATTTGAAAAACTTTCTTTAATCGTTGTCGCTGAGTGCACTTAAGATGCGGATGACGGATTTATTTGCTGATAATATTATGTTATTACTTTTATATTTACTAAACTGTCGAGGACACCGATCGTGAGCTGCATTGTATGTACAAAACAATTAAGACAAAATAAAAACAACTTTATACAAGAACTAAATGTAACATACGGAAGGCAGCTAGGCCATTTCAATATGGCGTCGAGCCAAACGTCGAGGAAGCTCGTTTATACCACTTTTTGTTACCTTCCACAAAGCTTGTTTATATTTAACATAAATGCTGCTAGCTGCATTCTTAATACTTTTTGCGTGCGCTGGTTTTCTGTCAGATAAAAATTGTTATTTTTGTGTTACTGAGCCGGAAAAGGATCATACTGTCCCTGCCTGATGGAAATCGACCACTGAAACCTATTGACCAAGCGGATCATCTGCGCATGGTTGCTTGTTATAGACCGCTTTAAAACAATATCACTACCTGTTGTAACTACTTATATTTCATTTTGTAAGTTATATTTATAATATGTATATTTATTTATTTTTATATTTTATATGTAAACCCTTTTACCGATATTAAGTTTAATAAACTGTTATCTTCTATTTGAGGCAAACGTTAATAAAGCTATCTGTTTTGAACACCACAGTAAAAAAAATAGTTAAGCTTCATTCAAATTGTGTCAAATGTCTCTCTCTGTTGGTAAAACAACGTAGATTGATTAACAAATTCGGCCGTTATAATAATCATATAAACTTTTTATAAAATCGTGAGTGCGAAAAATTGGGTTTACGAGTATAAACTTTGTGTAATTGAACAACTAAACTATTATTATAATCATAGATATATGTAAAAGAGGAAGATACGTTACTGGTGTCGCGCTCGTGTTCATTTCAAATTGTGTACAGTACCAAATACCGTGACTGAGTGTCATTCGTCGCGCGTCGTCGTTGTCGCCGTGAAATTTTGCGGAGCTTGCGGACCCACTCGCGTAGGGTTGTAATTCATCGCTCTGTCTCGCTCGCTTAGTTGACACTAGTTGTCACACTACAATACGTATGTTCCCCTTGTTTGTCACGAAGACTCCTAGAGGTTGCTAAAAATTGAATTTCTATTGTGTCTGGCTTAAAGTATAAGGTATCTGGGAGCCAATTCTCAGTTCACGTGAATTGCTATCGAATTTCATATTATATCAAGCATCTTATATCCAACAAAAATATCACAAAAATTCCCTTCTTAGAGAAATTTGTATTCTCAGGTCTATTTTTTATTTTTTTTTATTGGCAACGGGTAAGCGCTTGGCCTTCATCTCACCTGATGGTAAGTGATGATAAGGCCGAAGGTGGAAACGCGCTTCACCCGGAATCCTCAATCAATGAGGATTCGATTTAAAACTCGATACGATATCGGTTTCAGACGCTACTTCAATTGCAAACACGCTCCATTTTCTTGATTATACTTTTATTATAATCGAGGAATATATTTTTTATTTATCTTATTTTTATTTGATATACAAACCATTGTGTATATTGTTAGCGTATGTAAAATACTTGTTATCCTTTATTTAATACAAATTTATGAGCTGCAAAGCAAAGAAAAAGACAAATTGTTTTAGTGTTCATGGAACAAATGGAACGCGAGCATGTCAACTTGTCAGACTTTTTTTAGTTATGCTTAGTGATTGTGGATATTTATAAATTCGTAAAGGTCGTGATATTATACTTACTATATAAGTCGTGAAATTAATTATGGAACCCGTGGCGAAAAAGAGAAAAGGATATCCAACAAATCCACAAAAGATAAGGCTCATTCAACATTTTCAACTTTTTCAACGACATTTTCAATAAAATTGAGTATAAAATCGTCAGCGTTCTATATTTTACTAAAACAAAACAATAAAAATGCAAACATATCTAAAATATAGCTTCGACACTTTTGACAGTTTAGCAATATCACAGACGATAATTTTTGTATCGGCTACGCTTGACCACTCGTTGCGTATCGAGTGGATGAATATCACATTTGAAATCACGAGAATACAGAATGTAAAGATAAGTTGATATCCGCTATGTTTTTTTGATAGATACCGAGTTGGAGATTATATCAAAGGCGCGAGAAATGGCCCCCTGGTATTACTACAGCTGAACTCGAAGTTGAGTAGACATTTTTTTGGTTTTTGCTACTATGTTCGAGCCGTATCTTACTCTTTTGCTTATATCTATAATTATAATTACACTAAAAAGTTTAAATTACACTGACAACCCGGTAGCATCGAGTCTTCAGCCCCATTGCCGCATTCACTCCTTCATACATCACCTCTTGTTTCACTTGCCCCCCCACCGAAGTTAGTAGGGAGTTAAAAGGAATTTTAAGAGGGTGTCGCTTCTTCTTGTTGTATGCTCTTCTGTAGCACTTAAGCCAGTCGCTGGAATGTTAGCGACTTTAAGATTCAAGTTTAGCCAGTTATTTATTGAAGTGTTAGTGGGATGAAATGTGAGATTGTTGGGAAGGGTGTTTGTGTTACAGCCTCATTCACGTTTAAGGCACAACATTACTAATGAGAGTGAACGTTTATTGCACAACGTATGGATGAAAATATTTATTTTTGTAATTGAGCTACCTCTCGTTCGGTTGGCAGTCTTCTAAGTTAAGCAACGTGTACGATGCCGGATTATGGATGGGTGACCGAATTAAAAGTTAAAATGGCCAACATAAGCCAAGTTGAACTCTTCCGAGTCGCAACATCTCGGGCCATAATGACAGTTAACAATCTTATTGTTTATGAGAAAAAGGAAGCAATCGAGCAGGCTGTCCACCTGATGGGAAATAATCACATCCACAAAACCAGAGGAGTCGTAGATGCGTTGCCGGCCTTGAGGAGAGGTCCTACCTTTGAGGAGGGAACGGGAATTGTAGAGGGGGGGAGGGTATAGAAATGAACGTCCGGTACTTTTACTCACCGGACGCAACACAAAAGCAACGAATGCCATTGGTTCTCGCCGATGTTCTGTGATAGGGTGGTATTACGCCGGCGAGCTGGCCCATTCGTGCTGCAACGCAGCGTCGCTCTCACGTCACTCAGACAGTATGTCCAGGGGTCACATGTACGGTCTCCAGGGTATAAATATGGACGCCATAAAAATTAGAAACCTTAAGAAAATAATACCGAATTTAGTAAATAAGTAGGTATTGATATAAAGCGGCGGTGGACAAAATAAGTGGATAGAAAGAGGGGAGCAAATTACCAATTGAAAAAAGTTTGTAAAAATATTAAGATCAGATGTTGAAAACGTAGTTTGTTTACCTTTGGCTTTCAAAGTAAAAAATAAAAATAAAGATGGTATTGATTCATTTCGACGAACTGGATAAATCCACGGTAGCTCAACTGGGAAGAGCACCTGGCCCGGATTGCCAGAAGGGTGCGGGTTCGAATCCTGCTTGTGGATTTTTTTTTAACACTGTCTTTTTTAATTTGTAATAATGCAGTGTTAGTCGAAGAGATACCTACATAGACACATAAGTAAGGTAGGTATGTTTTTCTTAAATGCTTGCTCTGATAAATTCGATGCTGATTGTACATACATGGAGACAACTTTCAGTCCCAATTTAACGACACGTCGACTCGCATCAAGTCTCAGTCTGGTCAACTCATTACTTTGTATTAAATTATACTGTTCCACCTTAGCTTGTTTTATTTAAGGATACAAGGTTATTTGCAAGATAATGTGAGGAGCTGGAACGTTTACAGGTTGATATTAAGTATGACTTTATGTTGGACGTAAAGCGAAAGAAATCTCAAGGTATAATGACACATTTATTTCTTGCTAAAGTTAACAAATTGTAAAGTAGTATGTAAAGATGGAGGAGCCATCATGAGAACCAATATAACAATGTTGAATGTCTAAATGACAGTACTACTAGGTGGGTACAGCAGTCGCCCGTCTTTACCGATGACGCGGTTGTAACGCCATCTATGGTCAACTGGACGCAGACATCGCAATAAGGTTGGTACTAGTTTGTTCATAGTTGGCGCAACACTTTAACTGCCTATGTGGTCTCAGATCCAGATGTCTTCTGTGGGGGTACATGTTTGTACATTATTGTGTTCCGACAGTTAGAGATAAACGAATCCGTGTGAAGTCCGCTTCCACCTTATCGTCACCTAACATCAGACTAAATTAAGGCCAAGTGCTTATCCGTAGTAAAATTAAAAAAAGAGTTCATTTTCTTTTAAAAACCTTTTAACTCAATAAATGTCATTCGACCGGGGCGGCGAATTTGTAGGCAGGCTAAAATTATTCCGTATTTCTAGGTTGAGGGATATTTAGTTTCATCAGAATTCGATGCTAAGTGCTTCTAGAGTTGTTCGATATTCTGAAAGTGAATAAATGTTTGTCCTTGACCTCGTAAAATACACGTGTTGGTTTTTGGAAGAACAGATGTTTTTCAGAAAACGTTTTAGTCACTTACCCTTATTCACATTCTTTAAAAAATCGGTGTGGTTCCTGTTTTCACAAGGCTTTCAGCTAAATGTCCATACCATTAACTAAGTCTACTACTCGACATTATATCGAAAGGTGTCCTGTTCCGGCGGTTCCGTGGACGGCTACCGGACACCGCGTTGCGGCACACGTCGCCGTGTCTACGTGTAAAATAGTGATAAGGTTTAATAATATAAAGTATATATATGTTAGTCTGTAAGGTATTTATCTATGAGCCTGTTGCTCAGGTTGCCTAAATATAAATAAATAAATAAAAAATAAATATCTATTTAGCTCATCGCTTGTGTATAAAAAGCTCCGAAAGACTACTGACGTAAACCCACTCCGACACAGTCATTTACATTAACAGGATGGGTTAACAGGACTATTTATTAATGTGTTAAACGCACATTAATAATAATCATTAAAAAAAATATGCATTCAACTGCATTAAATAAATAATGGACAAGTTATCCACAAATGAACCTATTTAAGGTGGATGCATGCAACTATACTTAGTTTAGCTTAAATCGAATGTCTGCGCTTGCTATTCCCCGCATATATCTCTTAAATAGAATGATTAACACATTACCTTTTATATTACTATATCTCACACACTCATAAACATTGATTTCATACATACACTCTCACACACACACATATACATTGATTTCGTATTTCTAACACTACACAACTCTTACGCAATCATCATCATCATCAGCCTATTAACGTCCCACTGCTGGGCACAGGCCTCCCACGTGAACAATAGCACGTGGGGATATTGGGCCATAACCCACCACGCTGGCCCAATGCGGGTTGGTGGGTTTTATCGACTGTCATCTTACGACAACAACCGGGACCAACGGCTTAACGTGCCTTCCGATGCACGGAGGAGCTCGAGATGTTTTTAATTTGGTTACCCATCCAGCGACCCGGCATTACGAAAGTTGCTTAGCGGGCAAGATCGCAAGCCGAACGCGCTAGCCAATACACAATACCTACGCAAATTGGCACACATTTATAACTTAATTAAGTTAGTCTGGGTTTCGCTGTCAATATATATTTTTATTTATGTTAACTGTAACCATTGTTGTAGAATTTACAATAATCAAAAATTATAAATAAGGATAATTTTGTAAGGGTGCATTGTAAATATGTTTGTGGTTCATTCATATAAATTGAAAAAAAACAGCTAAGCTTGGGTATCAACATAGTACGTAATTACATAGCCATATGAAACTTTACCATCCTTAGGCTGCCTGGAAGATAACGGTTTTAGTGATAAGGACGTAATTCTATTTAGTGAATAGAAAAGTACATTTTATTCCATTCTATATTAGTAGTGTAGTTGGGCAGGACACTTGGCCAGACGAAGTGACTACTGATGGACAAAAACGCTGACCAAGTGCTGACCGAAAGATTGATACAGAAATAGTAGACGTCCACCGGTTAAAAAGGTCGATGATATAAATAAGACGGTGGGTTGCACGTAGAACAGACGGGCACAAGACCAAAGCAAATGGCATAAGTCAAAGTCAAAGTCAAATTATTTATTTAATGTAAACCTTTACAGGCACTTATTGTCGTCAATACTAATAATAATAAAAAAGAAGTTAACTAACTTGTAGTTAAGACTTAACAACTAATCTAACAAACTATAGTCTGTGCCAGACAAACATAAACATAAACTGATAGAGGCCTATACCCAGCGGTGGGTTTATAAGGGCTGGAAATGATGATGATGATAATTATAGTAGTCCATACAAGACAAAGTGCCTAATCAGAAACAAAACCGTGTAAACGAAAACAGTATAAGTAATATTAAAATGCACGCGTCTGGAGTTGGCTTAAAAGTTTTAAAGTTAAAAGAATACTATCAACCCATGTCTTCCGGGAAGACATGGGTTGATAGTATTCTTTTCTAGGGTTACCACCCGTCCGGAATAGTCTGGACATGTCCGGACTTTTAGACTCCAGTCCGGATTTTGTCCGGCTTTTTAAATTGTCCGGATTTTAGAATATGAGTAACAAAACTTCATTTTAAGTAATATCAAATAAGTCTTTAATCTTTATTAACTTCTCATTTACTTATCTAAAAACAAAACATAAAAAGTGAGTAATGTTTCCATTTTGTAACTAAAAAGTCCGGACTTTTATCGAAATGTCAGGCCTTATTTGTCAGGACTTTTCAAATTCCTAAATGGTAACCTATTTGGGTGTCGTAAAAAGCGACTAATGAACTAAAGACTGCACATACATCTAACAGCATAGAGCGGTGATGTGCTCACCACCTATCACGCTGCGCACACGTGCAGTTGTTATTTGGTGAAACGTCGACTGTGGCGGTAGATTGCTTCTGCGGTCTTTATTACTAGCCTCTGACTAATCCTTTGAGGATAAAATAGTTGTGAACCTATGTAGGTATGTGTACTTAGTGATTTTTATTATTATTATTCTTAATCAAATTAAACAATAGAAGTAAGAACAAATTAGCAGTACCTTATACTAGGCTCCATAAAATAAATAATTCTTTTAAGGGTCTGTGTGTACGATTATACAACAAAGTACCAAATGACATTCAGAAATTAGATCTTGATAAATTTAAAATCAAAATCAAAGAAAAGCTTTTAAAAAAAGCTTATTATAAAGTGTCAGATTATACAGAAGACAAAACAGCTTGGGTCTGAAATGCTCCAAGTACTCCAACAGCTATTTCTAATTGTCTATAATTAATTTATATAGAGCACCATATTTAATTAAACTATTAACATTTAAATTCATATTTTGTATTTTATGACCTGGTAACGACATAATAATATATATTATATACTTTTTGTAAATGTCGTTGCTTCTGTGCGCTGTGGTTTCTTGCGTCCGTTCTTTGCCACAGTTAAAAAATGATGTCCTGAATGGGTGGTACGTAAAAAAAGATTTGGACGCTTCAAAGTACTTTTTAATTGAGTTAGTGAATAAATTTGTTTTGACTTTTGACTTTTTTTGAATGAATGGCTTCGCGTTTAGCATTAAGAATAATTCAAGTGGTAAGAATATATTTTTAAAGTACATTTAGTATTGTACGGTAGATTGAATTAAAATGGAGAACACGGTCGTATTGTTGCTACAAGAACACGAGGGAAAATCAGTGATTTTCATCTTAACCTAGGGATGGAAACATCCCTAGGTTGCCTGCAAGATGACAGTTTAAGAAGTGATAAGGATGAGTTTCCATTTTGTGTATAATAGTAAAGTATATTTTATTCTATTCTATACCGTGTAAAGGAAAACAGTCAAGTACTTGGTTTGACTGCCGGCTAGATCGAACCTAAAATAAAATAGAATTTAATATTAGCTGAGGCGTGAAATCGTATCGAGATATTGCGCTTCACTTGAATTGCTTACACTGTTGGAAAACGGATAAGAATATAATATATAATTGGAAAAGAACATTAAGTGTTAAAAAAACACTTGGACAATCATCTAGGCTCAGGCATAAGCCCCATGCTACCTGAAAGAGAGTTAGTAGGTTTTAATAGCTCATATTACAACATTCCTATTATTGGTGACAACCGTGTAATCGGGTAAGTAGTGATATTATTGGGAAGTCTGGCTCAAAAATCAACACAACCACGCTCACTTCGTTCGCTGCTTCACTTCGTTCCGCGGTTGTGTTGATTTTTAAGCCAGACATCCCAATAATATTTCAAACATCAGCGTCTTTTATTAAATATATGCATCAGGCAGCGATCGATTGATCGTTCTAAAGTGGTTTTATGGAAATGTTATTGGGCTGTCTGGCGTAATCAACACAACCGTGGAACAAAGTGAAGCAGCGAATGGAGTGAACATTACTTCTCGAACGTATGATTGATAGCTATCTGATAATAATATTCAGTACTAAACGCGTTTAATAATAAATTATAAATACGCATACAAATGCACATATCTTCTGCCAAATAAAACTAAACTTACTTGCCACTTGCGAGCATTACAATGAATCGCTACCCGATTGCAAACTAACTAACCTAAAATTTACCAGATATTATGATGTATTTAAATATCATAGCAATTAAACTTAAACTCATTTAGTTGAAACTCCTGAAAGATAGTAGTCTTGACAAGTTGAACAGTTCAATGAAATTTGTCAAACAAAAAGAATTATTAAAATTACACTGCATTATTCCTGCATCATCAAATGAGCCAAAGCGACATGGAAACTTATTGCCGAACACAATACGTTGTATTGTTTGTGGTCCATCAAATTGTGGAAAGACCAATTTAGTAATTAGTTTATTATTGCATGAAGATGGCCTCCGATTTAGTAACCTATATGTGTATTCTAAATCTTTATATCAAGCTAAATACTTATACTTAGAAAAAGTTTTAGATATGGTGCCGGGTACATCGTACTACAAATATAACCATAATAGTGAAATCTTGAGTCCACATGAAGCTTTACCAGATTTGATTATTATTTTTGACGACGTTGCATGTGAAAATCAAAATAACATCAGAGATTATTTTGCTATGGGACGTCATAAGAACGTTGATTGTTTTTATATTAATCAGACCTATACCAAGATACCTAAACAACTTGTGAGGGACAACTCAAACCTGATTATATTGTTTAAACAAGACGATATTAATTTGAAACATGTTTATGATGAACATGTTGGGTCTGATATCTCATGGTCTCAATTCCGTGAGATGTGCTCAGCTGTTTGGAAGAATTCGTTCAGCTATCTTGTGATTAATAAGGACTGTGAGAGAAATAACGGTTGTTATCGATTAGAGTTTGACACTTTTATTGTGGTTGAATAAAATACTTAAAGAAAGTTTACCTAATGATGATTCAGTCTTATTTATGATTTGGAGCTGAGCAGAATCCTACCTAAAATGGAAAAAACCTTAAGACGCAAATTGTTAAGTCCGCAGCAGCTGTTAAAAGAAAAGTTAAATTAATCAAAGACATGAAAAATTCTAATGATATGGCCTTAGAAACTACTTATATTTAAACCTATAATTCAACCCCTTAATTTGCTAGCAAATAAGAATTATGACAAGCATCATAAGGTAGAAAAAGAATATAGACCGATAATTAAAAAAAATAAGAATAGTGATAGCGAATCGTTGTATTCTTCTAATGATAAAAC
This sequence comes from Scoparia ambigualis, assembly GCA_963921215.1. Lineage (NCBI taxonomy): Eukaryota > Metazoa > Arthropoda > Insecta > Lepidoptera > Crambidae > Scoparia > Scoparia ambigualis. The sequence goes on along the minus strand of OY992502.1, from coordinate 58,208,464 downwards.
TGTTAGTGATGTAGAAGAAGACACTTCTGATAGGGAGTTACAAAAAAACCAAACCCTTGTTGTATCACATTCTGAAGACCATAATGTGAGCGACTAGTAGTTCAAGTCTTTTCAATCGTCGCCAAGCGTTAAAAATCAATCGTCATAGTCAACGTCATCTGAAGCAATGACTGATATTCCTTACGGAATTAGAAATGAACGAGGTAAATTAATGCTAGGCAAGACCCGTATTTTTGATGATGGAAGATTTCTGAGAATTGGAACTCAAACTTTGAAAAAAACCCAAGGGTTAAAAGAACTATTGTATAAAAAGAAACCAAATTTAGATATAGTCACAGACGATGACTTACAATACTATAAATTTTTACTATTAGAAACTAATGCACACCGACGTAATTATAATTCATCTAAGCCAATGAACAGCAACAAGGGATTCAAGTATTTGAATGTTATTAAGCCTTTATTTAAATTCTCTAAAAATGCAACTACAAGCGTTGAGAGCCTTTCACAGGGAAAAGGTATTAAACTTATGAAATAACTAAAGAAGAATACTGATTACATATATTGGGACGATTCCAACGAGTTGGTCGAACGGTTAAAATTATTAATTGCATCATGGGACGCGGGTAACACAGGAGTAAATAACGAAATCATAACCATAATTGAAGAACTGTATGAATCTGGTATCATAAACATAGAATATAAGAAGCGTGTCTCAGGTAAATTAAGCAGTATACTAACAGGGAACAACGCATCAAGACTGCAATGAATATAGACAAGTTTGGTCACCACGTTCATAAACGTTTAAGATTAGAAGAATATAATAATACCCTCAATGATACATTAGTAAAAACAGAAAAAGGGCACTACGATTTAAATTCATCAAAATTAAAAGGTCTAACAACTCCAAATGAAGACAATGAAGCAGTGAATAAAGCTTATATGGATAAGAGAGTCCAAGAACTAGAAAATGAAATAGAAAAAGTGCTTGTTCATGTCAAGCTATATTTAAAGAACTTGGAAAGCGTTACTTCAGATCGTTTAACCAATTTATTTTATACAAAAACAGTTATTTGATTGAAGCTAAATTAAATAAAAAATGAGTAAAAAAGACATAGTCGACGAACTCCACAAAGCAGCAAGAAAAAATTTTCCTCGTCGATGTACAATAATAAAAGGAATTGATGATTTGTGGCAAGCTGACCTTATAGATATGCAGAAATATCCGCAGTTTAACAAAAATCATACATATATTTTAGTAGTAATAGATGCTTTGTCAAAGTACGTATGGATAAGTCCTTTAAAATGAAAAGAAAAAAAATGCGTTACAAATGCAATGCAAGAGATTTTAACTACTTCGTCGCGAACACCTAAACATCTACAAACTGATTTAGGCAAGGAGTTTTATAATTATACTTTTAAGAAATTGCTAGAAAAATATGATATTAATCATTATTCTACCCACTCTGTAAAAAAAGCTTCTATTGTAGAACGAGTCATACGTACGTTAAAATCTCACCTCTTCAAACTATTCAGCTTACACGGTCATTACCAATGGTTAGGTCAAAATTTAAACTTAGTTGTCGAAAACTATAACAATACTCCTCATCGAATAACAAAATTTAAGCCCGTCGATGTCAATAAAACAAACCATATGGTTATCAGGTCCAATATTATCAAAACACCATGTAACAAGGCTGTTCAGAAACCTAAGGTTCAAGTTGGTGATCATGTTCGCATTAGTAAATACAAGGGAGATTTTTACAAAGGATATACTCCTAACTGGTCAACGGAAATATTCGTTATAGTTAAGGTAAATTATACGAATCCACCAACATACCATTTAATTATATTTACCATATATTATAAACATAAACAGATAATTTTAGGGTCATTCTACGAGTATGAATTACAAAGAACAAAATTTCCGGATATTTACCTTATTGAAAAAGTAATTAAAAGAAAAGGTGATAAACTTTTTGTGAAATGGTTAGGCCTCAGTAATGATGAGAACAGCTGGGTAGACAAACGTGCTTTAGTTTTGTAATATAAATTATTAGTTATAGCTCACGCAGTCATTATACAGATACCAATGAAGGAAGGCAGAGGTGTTATTAACAATTTGATCAACAAATTACCGTTTGAGCTTCACTTTCCTGGTTATAATTATTGCGGACCTGGAACTAAATTAGAGCAACGGTTACTAAAGGGTGATCGAGGAGTAAATAAATTGGATGACGCTTGTATGCATCACGATATTGCATACAATAACGAGGATATAAAGATTCGACATAAAGCTGATTTAGAGCTCTTGAAAATGGCAAAGAATAGATTAAAATCAAAAGATGCTGGGAGAGGTGAAAAACTCGCTTCATGGATTGTGAAAAATGCAATGAAAGCAAAACTTATATCTGGTGCTGGAGTGCGTCGTCCGTTTATGGCCACCGTGAAAAAAATACATAAATAATAAAAAAATTAAAATGTAAAGATAATCGTACTGCTATAAAATACGCATATGCAGCAGCGAAAAAAATGTTTACCAATAAGAAAGGAATACGCTTACCGCGATGTATTCCTCTACCAAAAAGTGGAGGCTTTTTACCACTTATTCCTATTTTTGCTGGATTGTCAGCTCTAGGTTCTTTTGCTGGAGGCGCAGCAGGTATAGCAAAGGCCGTTAATGATTCCAAGGTTGCTCAAAAGAACCTTCAAGAATCTGAACGACATAACAAAATGATGGAAGCTGTCGCTCTTGGAAAAGGATTGTATATCAAGCCTCATAAAAAAGGAACTGGTTTATACCTTAATCCTTCAAAAAACTAATTAAACGGCTGCCCAGGCGACCTCTTACAAACTTAGATATTTTGGAGCATGCTACTGACATTCCGTACTTTAGAGGAATTTTCATGAGAGATTCACTTCTATCTAAACCAAGAAAAATAGAGTGTGCTATTGTAAATTTAGATAGTTCTCAGAATCCTGGAACTCACTGGGTAGCCTACGTTAAGGAAAATGGTTACTGTGAATATTATGATAGTTTTGGTAATTTAAAGCCGCCATAAGAATTAATTAATTATTTAAGGCGTATTTCAATAAACTATAATTACGTTCAGTATCAAGCGTTTGGTACAATTAACTGCGGTCACCTTTGTTTGAAATTTTTAAGAGACTATTGGAAAAGACATATATATATATTAAAAACGCAAAAAATAAAGTATTAGTACACAAATGTCCTTCACTGTGTCGATAACTGGCAGGGGGGAATCTTTGACCACAAACTATTCCCCTACTTTACAACTACGCGGAGAATATGAGTGTGGGCTCTTATATTTTTCTACTTTTAATTCAATTCCTAATATAGATGAAAGAAACAATAAATTTTATTATGGCAAAAATGAAGTCATCCAAATACCTGAGGGATCCTATGAACTTCAAGATATTTGCAATTTTCCTAAAAGTAACATTAAAAATGCTGCTTTGAAATTGACTTGCAATAATAATACAATGAAAACTAGTATTTTCTGTTCGGAAAATGTTAACTTTGAAAAAAAAGACTCACTTGGCAAAGTTTTGGGTTTTGGTATGGAACCCGTTAAGGCTAATATAAGTACCGAGTCTCGGTATCCTGTCAGCATTTTACCAACAACTGTCGTACGCATCGAATGCGATGTAATCAGCGGATCATTTGTGAACGGGAAAGCAAATCATATAATTTATGAATTTGTACCAAACGTACCACCTGGATATAGAATTATTGAAATACCTAAAAACTTAATTAACTTGTCTGTCAATCAAAGTTCAATAAGTGCTATTAATATAAGACTATTAGACGCTGAAAATAAGCAAATCAACTTACGCGGTGAAGAAGTACAGCTGTGTTTACACTTTAAAAAAATATGCTAAATTTCAATAAAAACGCATCTGCTTGTATTACTCGAGTCAGTTCTAAAAGATCATTTCATAGAGGAGCACCACCTCAGTTTAAAAAGAAGCTAACTAAAACCAATAAAGAATTTTTAAAGTTTCTCGGTTTGTTAAAATGAATATTATAAATATATCTCATCCGGCTTCATACGATAACAGCATTGAAAGTTTTGAATATCATTCGTACAAACCATACGTGACAAGTTTCAACAAGAATGATGAAATACGGATCCCGATTAATCAGCAAGACCTGTACGTTTTGCCAGCACTCAGCAGTTTGTATATTGAAGGCAGAGTCGATGTGTTTAAGCATAACAGCATTACCAAGAAAACGATAGAGTACCAAGTGTGCATTTTGTAAATAACCCCGCATTATTTCTTTTTCAAGACAATCGATATGAACTAAACGGAGTAGAAATAGATAAAGTTAAAAATGCAGGAGTTACCACAACAATAAAATCTTATCTTTCGTTGAATGCAAACGAGTCCAAATGCGCAAGCGATTGGGGCTGGTCTCCCACAGGTTCGACCACTGTTAGTAACGGAGTCTTTTCAGCTTCTATACCCCTGAATAAAGTATTAGGTTTTGCAGAAGATTATGAAAAAATTATTATAAACTGTAAACATGAATTGGTATTATTGAGAAGTAATACAAATCTCAACGCCTTAAAATTAAATTCCGGGGAAGATGTGGAAGATATAATTATAAATAAAATTGTCTGGAGAGTTCCTCACGTTAAAGTGTCAGACCGCGAAAGAATTAATTTATTAAAACACTTAGAAAAGGATCGTGCTATAACAGTGGCATTTCGTAATTGGGACTTGTATGAATATCCATTACTACCTAAATCACGTAAACATACTTGGTCTATCAAAACTTCATCGCAAATTGAGAAACCGCAATACGTTGTTATTGCTTTACAAACTAACCGTAAAAATAATGCGGAAATGTCAATGGCAGAGTTCGATCATTGCTATATACGCGACGTTAGAGTCTTTTTAAATACATCGTATTACCCGTATGAAGGGTTGAATATAAATTTTGCTAACAATATGTTTTCATTAATATACGAGCAGTATGCAAGGTTCCAACAGTCTTATTACGGACGTCGAGCGGAGCCGTTGTTAAGTTTGAAGGACTTTAAAGACTTTGCTCCTTTATTCGTCATTGACTGTTCTCGCCAACATGAAACTTTAAAGGGATCGATTGACGTACGAGTTGAAATCGAAACTGATCAAGAAGTACCTGATCAGACTGCTGCATATTGTCTTATACTGAACGATAGTATATTTGAATATATACCACTTAGCAGCATCGTTAAAAAACTATCATGAATAACGATACTACTAGTATTATTGTAGATGTGCAAGGTTTCAAAGATCAAAATAATGAATTGATATTAAAAGAATTAGTAATAGGCACATCAGTGCACACTCAAATATTCTTAATAAAACCACCATTTCCATTTTCTGCTCTGACTCTTGAAGAAAGGAAAAACGTTTGGTGGATAGAGAGAAACAGAGGATACCGATGGAGCGAGGGACATATTGACTACAAAGAATTTAAAAGACTTATCAAACCATACTTGAATGAGCGCAAAATCATTGTGAAAGGTTAAGAAAAAGTTAAGTGGGTCCGAGAATTATGTGGACATGAGAATGTTTTAGATATAAGTAATAAAGGTTTACCTAATTTAGAAACACTAAGTAAACTCTATTGTAAAGATATGTTTGCATACAATTGTTTTAACCATATGAAATATTGTGCATTAAGAAATGTTATATGTATTAAGAAATGGTTGATAGATAATAATAAATGGTGTATTGAAAATAATGTAAGTATTTAAATAATGTTTTTTGTTGTTGTAATAAAAATGAAATAGCTAAGCAATGAAATTTCTTTTATTTTTATTCTTAAAAATAGAAGTGGATTTACTGAATGAAATAAAATAAAATAAGTAAATAGTAGAAAGAAATTGAAACGACAATATTACCTAATAAGAAATAATTTTATTATAATAAACATATATACCTTAACACAATCAATTATTAATATTAAAGAATAATTACAAAAATACAGCACAGTTTACCAACTAATTACTGAACAGTTGTTGTTTAATTTTTATATGTAAGTATAATTTAATCATTTTATTTACAAATTGTAAATAATAAATATTACAGAAAAGTAATTCGTTATGGTTACACTACACATACAAAATTGAGTAAATTAAAATAATATTAATTAAATAGATTTATTACAATATATTTTCTTAAAAAAGATTATTTTATTATAATAAACAAATATGAATAAACAAAATCAATTATTAGTAATAAAGAATAATTACAAAATATAGCACAATTTACCACCTAATTCCAATACTGAACAGTTGTTGTTTAATTTTTATAAGTAAGTATAGTTTTATTATTTTATTTACAAATTTTTAATCATAATATTACAGAAAAGTAATTCATTACGGTTACACACTCACACACAAAATTGAGTAAAATAAATTGATTAAATAGATTCATTACATATTTTCTTACAAATTTTATTAACTAGGTTTTCGGTCATGTCCACTATTTCATCCACAAAATCACAAACTGAATACTGTGCACTAACAACAATGTTTTTTTCATCCGGTAATGTTTCAGTACCATCAAGGTCGTATATTTGAATCTTGATCAGACGGTGCACCCTTTTAAGTGTTTTTGAAACCACGTATGAGAATGGCACCTTTGTAATTGCTTTTTTCCGCTGCTGTTTTCTTTTCTTGACATCTGCATTTAGTCCAGGTGTAGCTGGAGGAGTAGGAACATCAGGAATTTGCCTTTCAGCCACTTCGTTGTCACATAAATCGTCATATCTTTGAGCGCATGGGTACCACAAGACGGCAGAATCCATTTTCTGAAAAAAAAAATGAAATATGGTTATTGAACTATATACATACACTCAACATATTTTTAATTTTTTAATTTACATTTAAATATATAGAAAAAAAGATTTCTTACAATTTTAAACAAGAGTGGTACGTTATGTATAGAGCAGCGTCGCGTACGTGTATATATAGAGTTATAAACAAGTCTCGTTGCAATATGAAAAAACTAATAATAATTAATACATACCCAAATTATTGTGAAATTTAGAAGCCCAGCTGTCTCTCGTTGCGTGCTGCAATTTCCGCATTAATGTCGCACATTAACTGATACGTATTTAATAGCACTTCGTCCTGGTGATTGTACACTATATACTGCGTTTTAGCACGAGTTTGGAACTCAATTTCATCAGACTTGTCGATACCTTCCAGGATCTGAACTTTTATAACATATTTAGGAAGGTCCTTTTTTATATTATCCATAGTAATCATAACACTTGCACACTGTGTTATCTGGTTAGACATCTTGAGCAACTAATGAAGTGAACGGAACGAGATCGCGGACTGAACTGAAATATTCGTTATGTCTTTTAGCGATAAAGTTCTGTTGAACTGTCAGAACCTGCATTATTGCAAGCTTGCTATTTAGAGTTGCACGTGCGCGTTGCGCAAACACGAAAACAAACGCTTATCGCTTCTAGGTATATGAAACAGAGCGCATTTTTGCTCGATGGAACAATTTCAAGTGAGAACCTGCAAATTGCCAGCTTGCACTTTTAGCATTTAGCGATAAGGTACCATGACGTCAAGCGCGTTTTGTATGCTACTGTTTCATGTCAGAACTTGTATTATTGCAAGCTTGCGGTTAAGAGTAAGTTGCATGTGTGGCATTGCGCAAGCATAGGAACACACGTTTATTGCTTCCAGTTATATGACAATAAAATAGGCAGCAAAAGGTGTAGGGTGGTAAAAGGCGGTAGAAATGAATGCAACATCAAATTTTAAATAGGTAATTTATTATTTTAGATAGATATACAATTACAATATTGATAAATACATATTACAGGTGCACAATTTCTTAACAGAAAATTTATTACATAAGTATTTAACCTTTTGTTTACCGGACGACACATTTATGTGTCATTGACAATACATTATCTATTGTGTCTGGTATTACGACAACCGAGGCGTAGCAGGTAAGTAATAACAATTAAGATAAATACAGGTTAAAGGTAGAAGACAAATTACAGGCACACAAATTCTTAATTACATTGTTTTTATTTTTTAGCGTCATTTCTATACAAATCGATATAAATTTCCATTAATCTATAACATGGAGGTAACAAACTAACACTAGGCATACATTTATCAATTAAGGAGTTATTGAATGATGTCCCCATGACAAAGTCGTTACATTATCTTTTAGAATAAAACGCTTATCATCTTTTCTGGATAAAGCAATTTTGTTTTGTTCCTGTGTAAAAACTTCATGTTTAATAGATTTAAAATAAAGGTTTTTTCTTCTTAAATCCGAACCAGATAACAAAGTGTTTACGTAATTAACAAATTGCAATTGTTTGGTGACCGGTTTCTTAACGCCTTTTGCTTTTTTATATTCAAATTCATTTGTTGTTATGCTATACAATTTTGATCTTAGTCCAACAAATTCTAACAATATTTTTCCACCTAGCTCATCTTTAAAGAGCCCAGGAACTTTTTTTATTATTTAGAGCAATATTGTAACAGTTTGTTGATGGATAATTACTAGTATCAAAATATTGTAAGAAGTTAGACTTTAAGTCAGAATAAAAATCTTGTGTACTAATAGAATACAATAAACTGTCCGTGTCCGTATAGCATAGAGATATATTACGTTTGTAAATTTTTTTCATTACGGAGTAATGGAAATCATACATATGGCTTTTAGACAGTTCTAAGACCGAAAAGCCTATGTAAATTGGTTTATCTAAAATAACCTTTTCTCTTTTTAGTTGAATTGCTACCAAATTTTCTCCAAAAATGCTAGCACTATGGAAATTAGGACGCGCAATGAGTTGTTCAGCAGAGTAATATTTTTTTGTTCTGTTTCTAGTATCATTCCACCGAGTTACCAGCTTCACGTCAACTCGGAGCTCTGTGTCTTCCAATGTTTTCCCAAAGATGCTATTGTTTAGCAGTTTGAAAAAATCTTGTTCAAACAACGAGTTCGTCTTTTGTCGTAACTCCGTGTTTAAGTCAATATATTTTTTTAAATAAGGACTTTGTTTGTATTTTATAACTCTGTGAATATTTTTTAGACGCATGCCATGTTTTAAACATGTTTTTAAATGAATGTAATGTATAACATAATAAAACTTGTCATATAAATTCGGTATAAGTTTTTTGCATTTTGAACCGGGAGGGGCAAAATGTTCTGCACAGAATGGAAGATCATTGTGTAAATCATGTAGTTCTACTGGATATTCCAAATCTACTTCTAAAACGTATCCGTAATTGCTGTCGTCTGGAACATTCATTATTTGTAGTTGACTTATTTCTTCTGTATTAAGTAAAGTAAATTGAGAGTGAGGTAAATATCCACACATTGCGAATCCATATAAATTGTTACAATCAATATATATTAAATAATTACTTGGTTGAGTAGAGTCAAAATTTATTGTATACTTATTATTGGACCTAGCATATCTTTTCGAGCATAAACAAATACCCCCGCGAATGCCTTTTTGTATCATGCGTATGATTTCTAAATCCGATATAAGTTCTAGTTAAACTTTTGTTTTCAAAAGCATTGCATCAAAGCTAAGGCTCGGAGCAGTAAGATAAAATGCGGGATCTAAAGAATAATTTTCTTTACATGTTTTACGAAAAGTCTCAAAAATATCTGCAAGTAATAAGACGTCGCTCTTAACATATAAATCCGTATATTCCCCAAGGTTTTTTATGTTAAAATAATTCCAAACTTCTTTAGCATGTTCATAGTCACACTCGGATATAAACTCATTTGTAAGATTACTGAAGAAGCTTTCTTTTGGTGGTAGACTAGTTTCTTCATACGTGTCCCAGCTAGTCATATAATCGTAGGGGTAGACACCTTTTCTACGTAACAAATTAAATTGCTTTCGATGTTTACAGTTTCCATAAAGATTTGTTAAATCTTTTTCCTCTAAATTTTTTGCTAACTGTTCTAAACTTGCACCCAAGAACTTAAATGAATCGACAAATCGCACTGATGCAAATTTGTCATCTGAAATATGTATAAATTTAGTAAATGAAATATAGTTTTCTTTATTTTTCGGTATAACTTTGATTGCACCTGGTATTAGACTTAGTTCACGAATAAACATATGGCAATCGTAACCTGCCAAGTTGTGGAAAAACACGGGAACAAATTTAGGCAACTGAAATTTGAGGTTGCAATAGGAATGCGCTGCGCCTCTGTACTTTCCCGTAAAATGACAATGATCTTTCACTTTGTCCGATATTAATAATTTAGAACACAAATAACAGTATTCGGCACTATTAAAACTTATTTTATCATCATCATTCAGTATAATTGGTTCAGGGTTTTCTGACTTATCACAAAGTATGTTATAGAGAGCTTTTACGTCCTTTTGCAAAAGAAATACAAATTTTTCAGCGCAATCTTTACCACGATAAGATACAAAACGATTACCGAGCTATCATAATTACAAACAATATAATAAGCAAAAGCGGCCGGTATATGTTTTTGAATATTCAAAGTACAATTTCCAGTTTTTAGGTTTTCATCACACGGCAGTAAAAATGACTCAAACTCATCATATATTACAAAAGGTACATTTTGCATACGTTGGTAATTTTGGAATTGAAGAATAGTGCCACTCTCAGGTAAAACAGTCGAAACACCACCGCAGACATGTTGTTTGTATACACTGGCAGTTTTAAAAAACATTAAACAATCATCGCAAAAGTAAATTTTACCATGATGCTTCGTAATTTGGTTTCTCAGTAACTTTGGCAAATTTTTTATAAGGCAATAGTGGGACATGGACTCATTTTGTAATAGCAACATGTTAATATGGTGTGTTTTACGTGAACTTGTTTTGTACAACGGACCTGTAATTTTATTTATGTTCAATCAATATATATTGATACTAATGTTATAATTATTATTTTCGAATGTCTTAATGTCAGTTAAGGATACTGGAAACGTAATATTACTCAAATCTAACACTGTACTAAAGTGAGGGTATGATTTCACATGGCAAGCATTTTTTTAGCAGGGTATAACGCAGCCATTATTGTCCACGCAAAACAATAATCATCATTATTTCTTACATTTATGCAGGCCTTTTTGGCTTTTATTGATTTAGGTAATTCCATAAAAGATGAACCCCTTAGTGGGGAATACTTATTAATGTTCACTTCAACATACAAAATATTTAACAAAGACCAACCGCTATCTTTCTCTTGAAATTCATCCACTTTTTTACTAATGACATCTGTAATTTTTTGTAAAAATTCTTTGAAATCATTACTTTGATGTAAAGATATATTTTGAGTGGCGAATGATTTAATTTCTATAGTATCGTCTTTAGGCAAGGTAACTTGGATAAATATCTCTATGTTTACCCTTATATTGGTATAGGTCGCGAGCGCTGTATCGAGCAGGCGTCGCAGCCTGTCAGCGCAGGCGTGCAAATAGCGCGCGGGCGATATGTTCGTCGACGCCGCCGCCGACGCCGGCGTCGGCGTGCCGTGAGACACTTGGTCCCGTACGCGATACGAAGCAATCCGACTGCGGAACGCGGAGCTAATTTTCTCAATTCCGGTTTCAACTAAGATTGCGGAGTTATTTTTATGAATGATGCTACGTAAATGTCCTGGTAAAGCTTTTCGTTGTATTAGTATCTGACAATCTGAGCAAAAAACATCATTAATTTTAATCGTGTTTTTTAATAAAAATTAGGAATTTTAAAACAATAACTACTTTATTAGAATTATATCATTCTTTCCTAACTTCAACGTATTTAAGATACGGTATAAACAATAATATTTTTATACTTAGATTATTTTTAATTACTTACTTACAATTATACACCTACATATTACAATTGAACAAAATTATATACTAATAGATTATATTATAATAATGTCTTTACTTCGACAAAAAAATGACAATTGAACAGAGGAAGTGTAAGAAATATTATTTATTTATTTTTGTTTCCATAAAACACTGTCCCCTTATCAAATTTTATTTTTACCTTCTGTGAATAATTGTTTAATCAAACTCCACTCCCACCAATTACAATTGTATATCCTTATTGTAATTGAACAAAATTATTTACTATTATATGATTAAGTAATATGTCTTTAAACCAATTGAAAATTAAATGAAATTCGAATAGAGGAAGTGTAAGAAATATACATTAAGTATTATTTATTTCGTTTTGTCCCCATAAAACACTGCCTCCTTATCAAATTTCTTTTTACCTTCTGTAAATAATTTTTTAATTAAGCTCCACTCTGCTAAATTTGGGTGGACTTGCAGCCGTAGATGCGCGCTTGCCTTTACAATTATATACCTACTTATTACAATTGAACAAAATTATATACTTTTATATGATTAAGTAATATGTATTTAAAACAATTGAAAATTAAATAGAGGAAGTGTATGAAATATACATTAAGTATAATTTATTTCTTTTTGTCCCCATAAAACACTGCCTCCTTATCAAATTTCTTTTTACCTTCAGTAAATAATTTTTTAATTAAGCTCCACTCTGCTGAGTTTGGGTGGACTTGCAGCCGTAGATGCGCGCTCGCCTTCTCCCAACGATCACGTGAGTTGACATCGACAATGTCGACCACTTGGTATGCGCGTACTTCAAGAAATAGGTCCCCCTCAAGCAGCGCGGCCTGGCGCAGGACGCCGCCTGCTACGCGCTTTGTCAGCGACGGCCACAGCTGCGACGGTTTTGGTGCTCTTGCCGGCTCCTCTTCGTCGCCGAAGAGGTCAGCAATCAATGACTGTGACGTTTGTGACTGTTGTGCAATTTCATCTGCAGCAGGACTGTAAAAAAAAATAAAACAAAATATAGTAAAGTAAACAGTCTATATAGGTACTGACCTACTGCGGGACAAAGGCCTCTATCATTGATAGAAAGTTATCACTACAATCTTGACCTCGGTATAAACCGCAAATAAAGTAATATCATAACCATTGAGGTACAATAAACTAGAGAAGACACCGCAAAGCAAGTTTGTGTGCACTAATGTGCAGCCCATGGGCTGCAAACGCCTTAGTGCGCGTGATTCAAGTGATTGTGGGCCTTGCGGCTGCACCTTAGTTGCGCACAAACTTTATTGTACCTTAAACAATCAGACAATGTTATTAAAATAAGTTGTTCATTGGACTCGGTTAAATAAACTTGTTACATTTTATAATACTAACCTCAATGATTTCTTCTTGGTTACACGTGCCTTTTTTTCTTTAGGTTTCGCTGCCGTTTTTTTTGTAGATCTGAAATAATTGAAATAAAGTGTTAAATAAAGATAATATACTGCTAGCACGTTTACACTTTATTGTTTTATCGTGTAGATAATTAGATATTTACCGGTTGACATCCAAGTCCAAATCGTCAACGTTGGACTCTTCGTCCGACTCGAAAGCGGCAGCGTTGCGCTTACGGGAGATGTACTGGGATTCAGATCTAAAATAATAAAACATTAATTAGTAAATTAGGTTTATATTATGCAATTGCATAACTATTTATGAGTGACATACAAGTTTAAGAGTAACACGTCATATAATTTACAATTCATAAATTGAACACTAAATTATATCCAACGGATATAAAAACAAACAAGAAAACAATACAATACGTTTCTACTAAAAGTAAATACATAGGTAGGAAACACAAACATTAATTAAATAAATTTCATAGTTGTCACTTAACCATTCAGCCCAAAACTAAGTATAGCCCGAACTATGGTGACTGAATATCGGATCAACATACATAAATACTAATAAACATCCATGACTCGGTCACAAATTCGTGCTCACCACACAAACATTTGCCTCTTCCGGGATTCGAACCGGGGACCGTGGGTTGCGTAGTCAGGACCGCTGCCCACTCGACCACCCGGCCGCCAGATTGAAATCGTAAAAACATTATAATAAAAAAAAAACTTACGAACATTATATCAACACACTTGATGCGAATTGTTGAAGACTGAAGGCGACTGATGACGAATTTGTCGAGCAGCTGCAGGCCAGGGAGCGGAGTAACGACACACAAACACTTGTTGTGAATTGTTGAATTCCGAAGACACTTCACTTCACGAAGACAGATCACTTTGTAGAGCGGAGTAGCGACAGTGAAATACTGATAATTACCTAGCAATCAAACCTCCATTATATACGTTTTTTCTTATGCTCTTCTACACAACACAAACGCATATTATTTCACTCACATGTAAGTAAATTCTAAATCAGCAAATTTAAATAAAACATGCTCGTATTTTACCTAATCACATTACCAAATCATCATATTGTCTTTGGGGTTGGGTAGGTGAATATTTTGGTCCCGGTTGTTGTCGTAATATGGCAGTCGTTAAAACCCCCCAATCCGCATTGGACCAGCGTGGGGGGTTATGGCCCAATACCCCACGTGCTATTGTCCACGTGAGAGGCCTGTGCCCATCAGTGGGACGTTTATAGGCTGATGATAAAGCTAAGAAGCAGATGTTAAATTGTTGTCAAACTCATAGTCAGTGGCTGACATTTTTTTTCGAATGATTAAAGGTAAAAGTATTTATCACTGGTACCACTACCTGATAAAAGGGTTACATTTTACATATTTGCTCTCAATTGAACACTACTACTGTCGTTCATCTAGATAAAACTAAAAATTCGTGTTGCAGTAATGGCTGATGCAAAGATATTGAAATCCTCATAAATTGTTTTTTTGGTGTGCACGGAACCAGTTGATGTTTCTACGATTCTTACCTTACGTTTAGAAATAATGCAATGATTGAAATACAAACGCAATGAATAAAACACCTATGCAATGCAAAATCATGTTCCCACAAAAAGTGCTTACTTGACATCGCGCTCCTGGTGGCGAGCTGAGCGGATGAGCCCGCCCGCACTGCGAGGCTTTTTGCATTGTTTGCATTGCATGTTACAGTAAAAGTGATAAAATAAAATTTCAATAATGTCTGCATTAAAAACAACTTTATTCATCAGATTTATTTAACCCTATAAATAAATAAATCGTGTAACATACTTTGATAATAAATTAAGGTATGGATAGTAATAATATATGTTTTTTATGATGTTTTATATCCTCATTAAGCAACATGTGTCTTATTAACTAAATACATTAAATTTCCACATTAAATGTTAGTTTTATATAAATTAGTTTTATATAACTTCATTAAAACCTATATTCAGTCAAGTGACTGTAACATACAACATTAAGGCAAGTGCACAACGTTAAAATACAATCGTTTATTATTATTTATTCTACTACTTACAGTAATTTATTCTCAAAACAAAAATATATTGCAGTCAGATTTGTTGTAGTGGAGAAATAAATAGGCAAACATATTAATATGATATTGATCATTTTAATTCTACACAAAGTCAGGTCGTGAGTTCAATTCTCCCGATCGAACAAAAAATATATTTACTTATCATAATTTTTCGATGGGTTTGTGGTCACCAAGCGGCATTTGGTAATCATGGTGAATGCTTATTCGCATACTCCTAAATTATAGCGACAACTTATTTCCAATAATTGAGGCTTTTGCTCAGCAGTCGGACTGCATAAGTACAGGTTATCCTTTATTTTTATTTTTACCGAACGTAATATGCCTACCATATGCTTAAAAATAGGTTGATATTATCTAAATAAATTACATATTATGAACTCCGCTTTACTGCTACGTAATGCGATCATAGCAGAATCGAGTTAATTGATCATTGTAGTTGTCGATGTCAAGCGCATTGCTTGTGTTGTGTTATGTCATTTTTTAAGTCTTAATGTACAGTTTGTAGTAGTGCTAAACCTCTACAAACTTTTTTTGGGACAGAAACTAAATATTTCAAGGATTAATATGAATAACATTGCTATAGAGAGTTGAAAGTGCTGTTTTGTTGCGGCTACCATACGGCATGTAAGTTTAGTTTTATTTGACAGAAGATTTGCGTGCTTTATTTATGATAGCCATCGGTTGAACGGAACATTAATTTTATTTCGCTGCTTCACTTCGTTCCGCGGTTGTGTTGATTTTTAAGCCAGACATCCCAATAATATTTCAAACATCAGCGTCTTTTATTAAATATTTGCATCAGGCAGCGATCGATTGATCGTTCTAAAGTGGTCTTATGGAAATATTATTGGGATGTCTGGCTTAAAAATCAACACAACCGCGGAACGGAGTGAAGCAGCGAACGAAGTGAGCGTAGTTGTGTTGATTTTTGAGCCAGACTTCCCAATAATATCACTACTCGGGTAACAACCGTATCACGTAGCGGTGAAAGAATACTACTACCTTGGGTGTCGTAAAAGGCGACTAACGGACTTAAGACTGCACATACATCTAACATCTAACAGCGGCGATGGGCTCACCACCTGTCACTCAGAGCTCAAGTGCCGTCGCTATTTAATTTTGGTGAAAAGTTGACTATGGCAGAGGACTGCTTTGGCGGTCCTCATTGCCTAGTCTCTGACTAATCCTTCGGGGATAATAGTCGTGATTATATTTATGTATGTTATTGTTATTATTGGTCCTGACCAACGGCCTCCTGCACCTTTGAAAGCACGAAGGATCATTAGGTATCATAATTAAGTCGCAATTCACGGTGGAAAAAGTATGTTAGCTTGTAAGATTGCAACATAAACGTGGTAGCTGACAACGAGCTGTATAGGAATAAAAACCGGAATAATATATTGAAACGCACTCGACTTGACTGCTGACTAGATTGCCTTTTGACATTCTGTGGCGTGAAATCGCACCGAGACTGCGCTGCACTTAGACGCGCTTTATAGATTCAAAGACGTCACTTATTGCTTGGGTTAATATTATATCGTTTAAAAACAGATCCGTGTGGTATAGCGACTCACTAATAGAATACTATCGTCCCCCACTTTCTTGAATGTCGTAAAATGTGACCAACGGAGTGAAAACCGTACAAACCTACACCCTACAGCATCATCAGCCAGAAGACGTCCACTGCTGGACAAAGGCCTCCACCACGACCAGTCCTGTGCTGCTTGCATCCAGCGGCTACCCGCGACCTTCACCAGATCGTCGGACCACCCTGTTGGAGGCCTGCCCACACTGCGTCTTCCGGTGCGCGGTCGCCACTCGAGAACCGTTCTGCCCCAACGGCCATCGGTTCTACGGGCGATGTGCCCTGCCCATTGCCACTTGAGCTTGGCGACTCTTTGGGCTATGTCGGTTACTTTAGTTCCTCTACGAATCTCCTCATTTCTGATTCGATCACGTAGAGAAACCCCGAGCATAGCCCTCTCCATTGCTCTTTGCGTGACTTTGAGCCTGCTAATAAGGCCCATAGTGAGCGACCACGTTTCGGTACCGTATGTCATCACTGGCAACACACACTGGTCGAAGACTTTCGTCTTGAGACACTGCGGTATTTTGGACGAGAAGATATTACGTAGCTTACCGAACGCTGCCCAGCCGAGTTGGATTCGACGATTGACCTCTTTCTTAAAGTTGGACCTACCTAGTTGGACTGTTTGTCCCAGGTATACATATTGGTCAACAACTTCAAGAGCAGAGTCTCCAACCTTCAGAGGAGTGGGTACGACACGTGAGTTAGACATTATTTTCGTCTTCTCCATGTTCATTTTAAGGCCCACTTGTTGAGAGACTCTGTTGAGATCACCGAGCATTGTGCCGAGTTCCTCCAGGGTCTCAGCCATGACTACTATATCGTCGGCAAATCGAAGGTGACTGATGTATACGCCGTTAATATTGATGCCGAGTCCTCTCTAGTCCAGAAGTTTAAACACGTCCTCCAGTGCAGCAGTGAAGAGTTTCGGAGAAATGACATCTCCTTGTCTCACTCCACGCTGCAGCTGGACTGGCTTCGAGCTCTGGTCCTGAAGACGAACTGTTATAGTGGCGTTTTCGTACAAACACTTCAACACTTCGATGTACCGGTAGTCAATTTGGCACCGCTGGAGAGACTGTAGCACGGCCCATGTTTCGATCGAATCAAAGGCTTTCTCATAGTCCACAAACGCTAAGCAAAGAGGCCGGTTATACTCTTCGGTCTTCTGTATAACCTGCCGCAGCGTATGTATGTGGTTTATGGTGCTAAAGCCTTTTCGGAATCCGGCTTGTTCGATAGGCTGGAAGTCATCAAACCTGCGTGCGAGACGATTAGTTATAACTCTCGAGAACAGCTTATAAACGTGACTTAGAAGTGATATGGGTCTGTAGTTCCTCAGTAGGGCCTTGTTGCCCTTCTTAAAGGACAACACAACCACACTTTCATGCCACGCTTCTGGCGTTCTACCTCCGAGTACGACGGAATTAAATAGTCTCTGAAGATCTGCGAGTACCGGTCTTCCGCCTGCTTTCAGAAGCTCAGCCGTAATTCCGTCAGCACCCGATGCCTTGCTGTTCTTAAGCTGCTTGAGAGCCATACCAATCTCGTACAGGCTGATGTCCGAGATATCTTCGGTGTAGTGTTGGGTTAGCTTAGCTCTAGGGTCTGTAGCTAAGCTTTGTACAGGTGGCCGCGTGGATGTGTATAGCTGTCCATAGAACTTCTCGACCTCTCCCATAACTTCGGACCTGGACGTGACAGTTCTGCCGTCATCGGTTTTCAGCGTCGTCAGTTGGCTAACAGCATAGAGCGGTGTAATTGTAATTTGTTGAAATGTGGACTATAATGGCAGAGGACAGCTTCTGCGGTACTCATTGCCTAGTATATAACTAACTCTTTAGGAATAATAGTCATAAGTAATAAATAAACGTTGGTGCAAAAAATAAAACCTTTTCTTGATTAAATCGCCATTTTATTACTTTTAACAACTTTTACAGCAATACAACTTCTCACAGCAACTTCTTTCCGACACAACCTCTCAGCTCAACATCTTGTGAACGACAGGGCCGCTACCCGATAGCCATCTTGATTTTGTAAAAACGATTTGACAGAACGTAGACAAAGAACTGTCTACGTGACAGACAAAACCAAGATGTTAGCTGAGATGCCAGCTTACAAAATATGAACTAAAGTTACAAAAATTCAATAGCTTGATAAAATAATTTAAGTTTGTTAACAACTCGGCCATCCTACCTTACAACGAGACCCATCGTTGAGTTGCAGGTAATAAGAATTTTATTGATACTTGGCATTAGACTTACGACTACCATGTTGTATCTATAAGAAACATTTTTAGACATACTTATTACATTTATTATCAAACAAATAATTAAAAATGTAAACTCATACATTTTTTAGTTATATTGTATGAAACAGATGATTTTGCATCTTGAAAATTTCAACACTAATTCAATAGTGAAATAAATCTTAACAGACCTAACAAACGATGAGTTGGTAAGCTTTGTTAAAATAATCCTGCTAATCTTAGAAAAAACCACATACGTCTGTGGAAAAAACAAAACCAAATACTTCTGTACATCAAACGACTTTACACGATAATAAAAATAATGCCATAGCAATACCTACCATTACATTTTTGAATGCTAGGGGTCATTGTATAAGTATAAGTAATAATAGCCACCCTTAAGAGGCCTATTACATCTCGACTGTGATTTTTGCGTAAAATGGCCAATTTTGACACAGAAAAAAAAAATTAACCATTATGACTTATTGAGTAGTGTAGAATAGCTATTGGAATAGTGCGTAGCGGCATTGCTTTTTATAAATTTTGCTTAACTTTTTAATTAAACCCAAAATTGCAGAGAAAGATTTTCATAAAGTGCGCGAAGGCACTTTTTTGAACTCATCGATTGAACTACTGTTCTAAACAAGTTAAATAATAAAATTATAATGTTATATCTTATATAGTCGAATAGTGCGTAGAGTCCTCGGAATTTTTAGATATTATTGATTTTATATAGGAAAGAAATCTTATTCTATACCAAAAAAGTTCAAAAATCGCTATAAGTTAACTGTGAATATGTCCTATCTACGATAATATTATTGAGTAAAATTGATACCAGAGTAAATTGTTACTTCATGAGGAATTAAGATTTTCTAATGAATTTATTATCTTAGTACGATAACAACGATAAATATAACTGCAAAATTACTACAAAATGCGATGCGCCGGCCGTCCGAATTCAACTTATGCTCACAGAATGGAGATTTGTAATATTATGCACAAACTTATTATTCTATTTCGATAAAAACGATAAATACAACTGTAAAATGACCTCAAAATGCGAAAATGGGCATTGTGTCCCCACTTAATCTTAGTATTTTGCCATAACAGAACTGCTAGTAGAATTAAGGAGTTCCGAGAATAGTTAGTTATATTTTTAATTTCAATATCAATATAGCATTGTGAGTTCTATAAGCGAAACAAACAAGAGCGATATAGTCATCTATTATTAAATAAACAACGCCCTTGTTTGTTTCGATTATAACTACATTTCCGCTCTACTTCCACAACTTTGCTTATTTATACAGCCAGGCTATTCCTGTATTGATGTCCCTTGTGGATTTATTATCGGTTTATCTCTATATCGGGAAAAAGATCATAGAACTAAGATGGATTTCTATTATTAAAGGCCCAATTATTTGTATTTACTGTCAATATAATATGAAGTATGTTATTTTGGAAACACTTTATTAACCGCATCTGTAGTCTAGTGGCTAAACCACTGGTCTTAGACCCAGAGGTTTCGCGTTTAATTCCCCGCGGAGGGTTACATATTTGTGTTAAGTCCGCCTGGCTAGCTACCAAGCTACCAAATTTTTATATCAAAATCATTAACTTATTTGCTTCGCGTCAATTGTTAATTATATACATTTGCCTTTAAACCCCTAATTAAATTTAATCTAATTACAAATATAGCACAAACTACTGCGCGATACAAATCTGACAACATAATAATTATGCTCATTTACGTAGTGTTACGGCGAAAGGCGTTCACAGTAACAGCGACGAAATAAGGGTTGTGGGCTGGGTAGGTATGGATAGTGAAGTACTTACAGGGATGATGAGTCACAGGAACCGGGGGACGAGCTGACCACGGGCGGCGATGTAGGTTGGTTTCCTGGCGCACAGTCACTACACTACACAATAGGCATTTAGGTGGTCTCTTCACATTAGGTTCAGGAGTCACTATAAATAAGGGCAGATACCAGCGCGCGTATTTTGTGGGCGTCTCGCGGTAGTTAACAGACAGACTGCCTCACTCGCCGGCCGCGTCGTTCCTTCACTTGCTGCGCGCCAACTTCGCGATACAACGCTAGATGGCGCTAGGCGTATCTTAATACGCTTACAAGACGTCTCGCCCGTGGCGAGTACATCCTCCGGGGCCCAGGGTGGGCTCATCCAGAGGGAGCCTGGCAATCTTGAACACAGGCCTCCGGAGGTGTCCATTGGCGGTGTCCAGGTCCACCACCCGCACGACGCCATCCTTCCCAGGCAGGGTGCGAGTAATGCGCCCCAGTCTCCATTGAAGGGCAGGCAGGTCGTCCTCGGGGAGGGGAGGATGGGGACAACCATTTGGAGCGGGTTTGGAGTGTGTGGAGGTAGGACTGGGTCCACAGCGTCCAGAAGCGCTGGGAAAGGGCCTGTACCATCTGGAATCGCCTACGTGTGGAGATCGGCCTATCTTCCACTGATAGTTTTTACTTATACTTTTTCGGCGGTAGGTGTTAAAAAAGTATAGACGTGGCTTAGTTTCTCAATTTAAATTTAATTAATTTTATAACTTTTTTACATTTTTTAAAGTAAAAATACATATTAGTACTTATAAATAACCCGTACTCACGTTATCCTGAGTTTATGTGGCACCACAATCACATAATATAAAAACACCACCTGCCAGTTCATTCACAAGCACAAATCAGTCTTAAAGTACACTTCTAAGCACAATGGCTCAACTCGCAGACATCCAATTGGCGCAGAGGGACCTCGAAGAGTGTTTCGTCAAGAAATTGGGTGAGCTCGAAGCCCAGATCCAGAATGCGGGACCTGCCAAGGACACTGTAGCCAGGATAGCAGAGGAATTTCGCACGTTCCGAGAGCTGATGTTCTCAATGCTTAGCCTACTCCGGAAGCAAATTAATGAGTGCTCACGAGTAATCGACGACATGGAGACTAGGAGTCGGTGCAAGGCTCTCATCTTCACAGGCTTTGTTGAGAAGGACAAGGAGGATCCCAAGGCCTGCATATTGGAGATACTTAATAAAAAATTGGGCTTAACAGACGTTACTGCAGCTTCTATCAAAGTCTGTCATCGACTCGGAGTGGCCAAGCCAGAGCGCCCTAGACCCATCTTGGTAAAGTTTTTTAACGTGGACCACAGGACGGCTGCGTGGAGGGCGAAATCGGCTTTAAAGGGATCACCGGTCTCGGTTCGGGAGTTCCTGACAAGGACCAGGCAGGCGCTGTTTGGCAGAGCTCGTCACCATTTTGGTATGAAGGCTAGCTGGACGCAGGACGGTGTTATCATTATCAAATCTCCTGATGGAAACCGCCATAAGGTAACATGTTCAGAAGATCTAAACCCCATATTGGCCAAGTTTCCCAGTAAGTCAAGTGAGCCACCAATACGAACCAGGAACAGACCTGAAAAAGATGTCCGTAGTTAGTTGTTGGTCTTGATTTGTTAACATTCATTTAACATTCTTTATCTTTATTTTTATATCCATAAAACCTTTCTTAAATACTTACTTGCACTTGTCTTGCTAAAGTTAGTTAGTTAGATAACCTTTATTGTTATTGTTGCTGTCCTTATATTCAATCTCTTTATATGTTACCATACCCCCAAACTAGATCAGCTTTTTATTTTTCTATTTAGATCTACCAACATTGCACTTAGGTACATTACCTACATATTTTGTTTTGTAATTTTTTTTATCCGAGCACTAAAATTCAATGTATGGTGCTGACAGCTCTATAGTGTCAGACTTTTTTTTGTTTTGTTATGGATGTCAATGGAATCCAGATCATACAGCAATGTGTTCGATTTTTTTTTGCGTGCAAGAATAAGTATTTTGTAAATTTTATTATTTTTTTTCTTTTAGCTGTTTGTTTTATACTTTTATTGTGAATGGTCGGCTGGCGGGTGGTGTAGTGTTCGCCAATCTTGGTATATTATTTTTTAGTTGTATATTTACATATTATTATTTTTTTATTTATCTATTTTGCTATATATATTTATTCTTATGTTATCTGATGATGATTCCTTCCATTCTGCTGCTGATTCCACGGACTTATCGAGTAATGCCAGTTTTTCCTCAATGCCTGGTACTCTTGGTGACTTTGTTCGTGAAAACTTTAATCTAAACACAAAAAACTTGTTAAACATCTGTCACATAAACGCTCAAAGCATTCCTAGCCACTACAGTGACTTAGTGGAGGCATTTACTGGCACTAGCGTTCATGCCATTCTGATTTCCGAGAGTTGGCTCAAACCTCACCTTCTTTCTACCTCCTATCCTCTTTCTGGTTTTATTCTTGTCCGAAATGACAGGATTGGACGGGGAGGGGGTGGCGTGGCCATCTACATACGTAGTGATTTTCCCTACAAAATTCTTGCTTGTTCAGTCTCAAATCCTTGTCCTTCAGTTGAGTACCTCTTCCTCGAGATCAGTGTTAAAGGGGTTAAGACTCTCCTCGGCGTGGTATACTGTCCTCCGGCTGTAGATTACTTCATGGATCTGGAACTGGTTCTTGAGTCGTTTGGGTCAGAGTATGCGCATCACGTCATCATGGGCGATTTCAACACAGACCTCATCCGTTATTCTCCACGTTCCCGTAAACTCCTTCACATCATTGAAGCCGCTGGCCTTTACGTCCTTCCACTCCAAGCCACCCACTGTAACATTACAGGCGAGGACACCTGGCTAGACCTCATCCTCACATCCAACTCATCTCTTGTTTCCTCTCATGGTCAATGTCCAGCTCCCGGTTTCTCCCATCATGACTTAATTTTCCTCTCTTACATCCTTAAGCCCCCAAAACCTGTTCCTAAAGTGCTGCGCATGCGTTGCTTTGGTCGTATGGATGTAGAAAGATTGCTCAGAGACGCTTCCCAAATCAATTGGGAACACTTAATGACTGTCCCCACGGTCGACGAGAAGGTTGGTATCTTTAACCAGGCAATCCTCTCACTTTATGATGTTCATGCTCCTGTTAAGTCAGTTAAGCTAAAGCGTCCACCTGCCCCTTGGCTGACCAGAGGGATTCGTATGGCGATGAGACGTAGAAATAGGGCTTTTCGAAAATTTAAAAGAGAGCGGTCTGAGGGTAATTGGTGTCTTTACAAGTCTGCAAGAAACCTATGCAATCAGATGATACGCAACGCTAAACGCCGACACATTCATGAAAATATCTCAATGTCCTCCCCCACTAACATCTGGAAGTTCTTTGGAAGCCTTGGTATTGGCAAGGCCCGTAGTGTTGTTCTGCCTAACACAATCGTGTTGGATGATTTAAATCGTCATTTCACCACCACTGTTAGTATAGATGATTCAACCATTTGTCAAACGGTAGATTACATTGCGGGTCTACCTCGTCGCATTACTGACTCTTTTCATTTCTCTCCTGTTACTGTGGATGAAATCAAAAAGATTATCCTCTCCATCAAATCCGGAGCCCTGGGACATGACGGCATCAGTCGTCGTATGATTGTCTCTATCCTAGATCATGTTATTTCTCCAATTACCCACATCATCAACTTTTCCTTTGACTCTGGTCAATTCCCTTCCCAATGGCGTAAGGCTTATGTCCGTCCTTTACCCAAAATCTCCAATCCGTCCCATCCAACCCATTTTCGACCCATATCCATTCTTCCGTTCCTGTCCAAGGCAATCGAGGTCTGTGTCCAAAAGCAACTTGCAAGATTCATTTACCAAAATAACCTCGTTGTTCCTCTGCAATCTGGTTTTAGGCCTGGGCACAGCACAGTTTCCGCTCTCCTGAAAGTTACCGGCGACATTAGACAGGGTATGGAGGATACAAAAGTCACAGTCTTGGTACTAATAGACTTCTCGAACGCCTTTAATGCCGTCAGTCATGACATCCTCCTTTCTATCCTTTCTCATCTTATGGTTTCATCTGAGGTAAAGGAATGGTTCACCTCTTATCTTCAAGAGCGTCTGCAGTCGGTCCGCATTGATGAGACATCATCAAATTGGCGTAACCTGAATGCTGGTGTTCCACAAGGCGGTATTCTTTCTCCATTATTATTTTCAATATTCATCAACTTTATTACCCATCACCTTCAGTGTGCGTATCATCTGTACGCCGATGACCTTCAGCTTTACACCCAAACCCGTGTAGATGACTTATCAGACGCTATTATTAAAATAAATCGGGACTTGGAAGCTGTTAGCGACTGGTCTCGTAGGTTTGGTGTGGCTGTAAACCCTACAAAATGTCAGGCGATAATTGTTGGCAGCTTGCGAATGACGAATAAGGTGAGAATTAACTCTGTTGCTCCTATAATATTCGACGGTACGGTCATACCATTTAGCACGACCGTTAAAAATCTCGGCTTACATCTGGATAATACACTCAGCTGGCATTCTCAGGTTGCTAGTGTCTGTAAAAAAGTTACTTGGACTCTGCGCTCCCTAAATCGTCTGAGGAACTTTTTACCGTTCAAGACAAAAGTAATGCTTGCGCAGACTTTAATTCTTCCTATGATTGACTATGGTGACGTATGTTATTACGATCTTAATTCAGTCTTGCTGGATAAGCTTGACAGACTGCTCAATAACAGTATCAGATTTATTTGCAGCCTGAAGAAGTACGACCACATCTCACAGCATAGGTCTGAGCTAAAATGGTTACCCATTCGCCAGCGGAGGTGTTGGCGCGCCCTTACCACACTTTTCTCCTTCCTAAATTCTCCTAATGCTCCTTCCTATCTTACTCCCCATTTTCAATATCTTTGCACCTCTCATGACAGGAATCTCAGATCTTCAAATAATCTTCTCCTTCTCTCTCCTTGCCACTCTTCTGGCTTTGTTCATTCTTCCTTTTATATTCAGTCCATACTGCTCTGGAACGCGCTACCTCAGGAAGTCAGAATGGCTACGACTCGTGACGCTTTTAAAAAGAAAGTCCACATGCTACTTTTTGATAGAACCATGGCAGAATCATCTCGATAACGCCCTATTTATATATTATTTAGTGTATGTAAGTATATTTATATTATTGTAAAAGTCTTTATGTATATTTCTACACCTATGTATATTTTTATGTATATATATTATTATGAATATATATATATATATATATATATTATTTGCATAAAAATATATTGTTTTTTTATTACATCTTTTGTCACCGCAGCTAATTGCACCTACCATGTCATCTCTGCACCACCCTATGGTTGACTGGTAGAGAATGCCTTAGGCATTAAGTCCGCCATGTAATATATTGTTGCAAAAGCTTTAATAAATAAATAAATAAATAAATAGTTCGGGAAGGGCCGTTAGTGGGCGGCCTATAATGAAATGTCCGGCCGTAAGCGGCTCAAAGTCTGAAGGATCAGACGAAAGTGGGCAGAGAGGTCTAGAGTTAAGGACAGCTTCGATTCGTGCCAAAAGTGTAGAGAATTCCTCGAATGTGAGGTGCTGTTCGCCAATTACGCGATATAAAAGTTGCTTTGTTGATTTTACGTTGATCTCATGTAACGCACCGAACCATGGTCCCTTAGGGACGTTTAACAACCAAGTAATGTGCTGACCAGCGAGCTTGTGCGCAATCGTATCATTGTTCAAGGCAAGAAAGTTTTGTACTTCGATGAGCTTATTTCTAGCGCCTACATAATTTGTACCGCAGTCCGAGCGGATGAGAACCGGGGCACCGCGGCGTGCTATAAAACGCTGTAATGCTGCGAGGAACGCTTCCATGCTGAGGTCCGAGACCGGTTCTAAATGAACCGCCTTAGTCGAGAGGCACACGAATATACAAAAGTACGCTTTTAAGAGTTTAACATTACGTAGGGTACTAGATTTAACGAGGAATGGTCCGGAAAAATCGGTCGTGACTTGACTAAATACTGGCTGAGGCGTAACTCTATCGGCTGCCAGGTCGGCCATGAAGGGCGCTTGCGGCTGGGCCCAGCATCGAAAGCATCTAATGCATTTAAAAACTCGGTGTCTAATAATACGGCGCGCGGACAATATCCAAAATTGTTGGCGTAGGATAGCGTGTAAAGTGTCAGCGCCAGGGTGGCAGTGTATTTTGTGGTAGTGGTCAATGATAAGGTCTACAAGTGGGCTAGAGCTGGGAAGTATGAGCGGATGCTGCGCGTCATATCGGATAGACGCATGGGACAGTCGTCCACCAACTCTAAGGAGCTCATCTTTAATGAGAGGTGACAGCCGCTGGAGTCTGACGGAGCAGATTTTGCCAGTTTGAAGGCGGTGGATGTCCTCTGCAAACTCATTGTGCTGAACACTGCGCACCCAGTAAAGTAGGGCCTCTCTTCTTTCACTGACGTACAAGGGGCCTGAGCGTCGCGAATCTGGGTGGTGTCTGCAGTTGTGCAGAAAGCGTTTTAGACAAGCTGTCACTCCGACGAGCTTGTCTAGTGAACTGAACCGAGTGAGCAGGTCAAAGTCAAGACCGGGCACTGTGACCAGTGACGGGACGTGTTTGGGCTTAAGGCCGGGCAGGGCGTGATGGCCCAGAGCTAAGGGCATCGCAGGCCAAGACTCACAAGGCTGTCCAAGCCACGTGGGAGACCACCATAGGTCGTGGGCTGACAGGGATTGCGCAGACATCCCTCTGCTTGCGCAATCTGCCGGGTTGAGCTCGGAAGGTACGTGTCGCCAGGTACATTCTGGTGAGCCTGAGCTGATTTTGACTACCCTGTTGGCTTCAAAGGGTTGAAGACGGTGAGGCGGTGTATTGAGCCAGGCCAGGACTATCGTACTGTCTGACCAACATATGTGTTGTTGTATACTGATATGGGCCGATAACTGAACTGACACACGGATCATGAGCTGGGAGAGTAGAGTGGCGGCCGACAACTCTAACTTGGGGATTGTGAGGCGATTCTTGATTGGTGCGACTCGCGACTTGGCGACAATCAAGTGTACCAAAGCATCTCCGGAGGCATCGAGCTCATGGAGGTAAACAACGGCGGCAAACCCGGCTTCAGAGGCATCTGCAAACCCGTGAAGCGAGTATGCAGCTGAGCCTTTGTTTGCACAAATGTGCCGAGGGAAGCGAATGCTAGGCAACAGCGGCAGATCCTCTGAGATGTGGTGCCACTCCGTTTGTACTTCAGAGGAAGTGGGCTCATCCCATTCCAGCTTCAGTAGCCACAATTGCTGAAGCAGCAGCTTTGCGCGGAAGATAACGGGAAAAACCCAGCCGTTTGGGTCATAAAGTGAGGCTACGGTGCTTAAAATAGACCGCTTTGTGACATGTGTGATGGGGGGGCAGAGAGATGCGGTAGGTGAACTCGTCTGACTGAGGGCTCCACTGTATACCCAAGACCTTAATGGACGTGGACTCTGGGTTCATGTCGAAGTCCTTGGGCATGTCGCATTGGTTGTCGGGAAATCTCTCGAGCAGCTTAGGCGAGTTAGATGTCCACTTACTGAGCTGAAAGCCGCCTAGATCTAGCAGACTTATCAACTCGTCCTGAAGTGCTTGGGCGGATTCAACTGTGTCATGACCACACAAGATGTCATCAACGAAGATAGACTTGCGAAGAACCTGAGCGGCTCCAGGGTAGCGATGGCCTTCATCATCAGCCAGCTGAAGCAGAGTGCGGATTGCATGGTATGGGCTTGATCTTAAGCCGTAGGTGACTGTATTGAGGGCGTAGGTGAGCAGAGGGTGATCTGGTGAGGACCGCCATAGTATCAGCTGATACTGTCTCTGGTCTGGGGCAACCAGCACATTTCTGAACATCCTCTGGATGTCAGTGCTGAAAACGACTGGATGCGTTCTGAAGGACATGATGATGTCCACAATGTCCTGTTGAAGGGCGGGGCCTGTGTGTAGGCATTCATTTATGCTGACACCATTGGAGCTTTTGCAGCTACCATCAAAAACAATGCACAGCTTGTCCGACCCTGACTTAAATACGCCATGGTGAGGGATGTAGAAGTGAGGTTTATGGGCGAATGTATTTGGGTGACAGGGAGCCATGTGCCCTAAGTCGATGTATTCGGCCATAAAGTCGACGTATTTAGAACGCAGAGACGGGTTCGCCATTAGCTTCTTCTCAATATTGAGAAATCTGCGTAATGCGATAGGGTGAGTTTTACCTAGTTGAGGGGCGTCCTTTAGAAAGGGCAGAGCGACCGTATATCTGCCTGAGGGATCGCGTGTAGTGGTAGAGCGGAAGATTTCCTCGCATTGTTCCTCCAGGGGATCATTATGAGTGTGAGATTGAGGGAGGGGCTCCTCAGACTCCCAGAACCTTTCCAGACTCTGACGTATGTCCTGGGCTGATTCAGCTGAGTCTGGTTGTGAGCTGACGACGTGAGCTGAGTTAACCTGCTGCGCCGGCTGCGCATACAAGTCCTCAATGGGTCATATCAACGCGAAGTCGAAAATCGTGCCAAAGGCTATGGGCTTGCCCGGGCCCAACGAGACCTTAGTCCCGTCCAACACCTGGCCAAGAACGTCCGACCCCAATAAGAGGTCGATCGGGGCTGGTGTGTGGTAAAGCTGGTCAGCCAATGGCACGGGTGGCTGGCCTAGTACGTGGGAAATGTTTGGTACCTTCTCTAAGGGAAGGTAGCCAGTGACGTTTTTTAAAATGTGAGCTGTGGCAGTAATTGTAGGAGTATCATTGTGAGTGGGTCGGCATACTATTGTTATTGCCGCCTTTGACTCATGTTTGTGCTGATTCCCAACTCCTGTAATTTTTAAAGAAGTGAGTTTTGATGGCAGGTTCAAAAGTCGTGCCATGCGTGACGTTATTAACGTCAGCATACTGCCACAGTCCAATAAAGCTCTGGCTGTGTGAAGATGGCCATGTACGTCCGCGACTCTAAGTGAGACGGTTGGCAACAAAATGGGTGTGCCAGTGGGCACAGAAGGTGAGTGAGCTGATTGGGTATCAGCTGAAATTGTATGAGCTGAGTATGTATCAGCTGTGTGGGCATGGGTTGCCTGGGCATGGGCTAAATCTACCTCTTCGCTAGGGTGCTCTGTGATAGTAGGGAGTCATAATTGCTGGCGGCGTTCGCGGGGCCTACCTGGCGAACCGGACCTGGGCGGGCTGGCTCTGTGAGCAGAGCTGGGTTGCGCCTGTTTGGCATGTGCGGGTTCGTGCCGCCTGCTGTTTCTGGGACGCTCCCTCGAGTGCTCTGTCAGCTGTGGTGGGGGCACATGTACAGACGACGAATGAGCTGAGTGCGTTGGGCCGTCTGGTCGATGGAGGGACGTGTGGTGGTTCGTACTCCCACAGTTCTTGCATGCCCCCCTTGACCTGCACTCGCTCTCGTAGTGACGGCCGAGACAACGCTGGCAGCGCTCGCGTGCCTGTACAAAGTCCCAACGGCCCTGTGTTGGCTGGGCATTGTACCATCTGCACGTCATGAGCGTATGTCCCCTAGTGGCACAATAGGGACAGTAGGGCGTCGAGCGTGAGGAAGAGGACGAGGACGATGATGAGGAGCAGCTTTGCTGGTAGGCCGAGTAGACGGGGAAGGGCTGACTGCGAGCCGGGGAGGTGGATGGGCGCTGACGCATTTGCTGAGCTGGGTGGAGCGGTTGATGAGTAGGCTGATCATAGGCGCGGTGAGGCGATGGAGCTGAGGAGCGGCCACGGTAATGGTCGGGTTGTTGCTGAGCCATCTGAGCATAAGTGCGATGGGGCAACTGTGGAGGCGCGCGGCTACGAGAAGGGCCGGGCAGGGCGTGAATGGGCTGCGGCTGGGCTATGTTGGAGAACTCTGTCTCCACACAGCGCGCGTGCTCCTCGAGGTAGGAGATGAGGTCACTCAACGTGGGCAGGGAGCTGCTAGACCCGTGTCTGCGTTCAAACAACGTGCGGAGCTCACCCTTAAGCTTTCGCACCACTATCGACACAAACACGTAGTCGTCTCCTATGGGCAGATCCAAATTACTAAGGGCACACTGGGCGGACACCAGCGGAGTGAGGAAAAGCGTGCGTATGTTTGAGCGCGTGTGGATGCTTGGCAGCCCCAGGATTATGTCGACGAAACTATCGATGAGAACCCGGCGGTTCTCGTACCGCTTGGTGAGGATGTCCATGGCCACGGCAAAATTTTCATTGGTGACCTTTAAGTGGGACACCATACTTAATGCCTCACCGCTGAGACTTGAGAACAGGTAGTGGAGCTTGACTGCGTCCGACAGGGTCGCCATGTCGTCAGTCAAACTCCTAAACAGCGCAATGAAGGAAGGCCAGTCCTCCACTTTTGAGCTGAACCTGGGCAGCGCTATCTTGGGGAGGACGGCTGTGGGCGTATTGACGCCGAAACTGGGCTGAGCGCTATGGGTCGGGGACGACGTGGAAGAGGGTGAAATTTCCTCCCTAGCCACAAGTATCCCCAGGTATGCCCCGGAGGCTTTTGTGTGGTTCTCAGTGTATGTCCTCTCAACCCCCTCGTCTAAGTTCTCTTCGTCGAGAATGTTGTAGTATACTGAGTCCAGCTTGTCCTTTATGCCCTGTATCTGTGCGAAACGCACGTTAAATTCCGTTATGGAATGTTTGGTGTCGCCAGCAATGATCATTGATCCCACCTCTAGGAGCTGGTGTAAAGCTTTGGCGGCCTCCCTAAATATCGCGGCTTGTGACTTGGTCGGCATCGCGATGAATAAAAGGAGACAAAAAAAAAAAAAATAATAAAAAAAAAAACAAATTTAAAGGCAGTAAAAAGAACAACACCCTTTATATATTCTATAGTTGGGCTGGAGGTATTTGTTTACTAAGGTAAGGGCAAATGGGCTAAAATTAACGCAACAATAAAGAGAGCAAAACTAAGTTGGGACGCCTTGTATATGGCCTACGGGTGGGCAACGCACGTGTACGTGTATGTCTGTGTCTATTGAACGCGCGTACGCAATATTAGCCGACCGCAAAACAAACAACAAACAAAACAACAAAGGAAATCACGTCATCCGTAGCCCACTATTGGGCAAGGCGCTCACAGTCGGGCAGACCTGTAGCAGAACCTAGCGCGAAGAATGAGTCGGTCGCAGAAAAAATAAGTAAACAAAATAAACAAATAAACAAATAATAAAAACTTAATTAAACTTAACGTGTGTAGAAGCGAAGGCGACGCACGCAAATAGCCGTAAGCGATATAAAAAAAACTGATGAAACTAAATGAAATACACTAAGCTCATGTGGTGAGCACGCACAAAGAATGAGCCGATCGCAAAGGCAAAAATTAAAAATAAAAAAAATAGATACAAAATTAACACGAGCGAAAAAATAAAGCACGCTATTTGGCACGCGTGGTGAGCATGCACGAGATCTGAGCCGATTTAACACGACAAGAACATAAAAAATTCCTTAAAAAATAAAACGGGAAAAATAACAATGCAATCTCTCGTCATAATACCATACGTAACGTAATAATTTAACTACTAATTTACCGTTAGGAGTATGAACAACGTATCATTAGGCAAAAATCATTTGGGTACACACACAAGCCCGCTCTGATTACAACAACATTACAACAGTGCATCACATTTTCGATTGCATACACAAAATCAACAAT
This sequence comes from Scoparia ambigualis, assembly GCA_963921215.1. Lineage (NCBI taxonomy): Eukaryota > Metazoa > Arthropoda > Insecta > Lepidoptera > Crambidae > Scoparia > Scoparia ambigualis. The sequence goes on along the minus strand of OY992502.1, from coordinate 58,175,764 downwards.
AAAATAAAATAATATAAGTGTACGTTGGCCAGCTATACTAACACAAATGATTCATAACTACCTCACCAAATTTTTATTGGGACAGGGTAAAGTTATGTGAACAAATGAATTTAGAAATGATGGCACGAATTAGATATAAGATTTAGAAATAGAATAAGAATATGGGCGGAAATAATTATTTTTAGCGGACTGTATTAAAATTGAAAATTAAAAGAAAGTTAGGTTCTGGTTACGGGAAGGTCGCCGGTATCTAATATTACCGGTTCGAAGATGACCAAAATGTTACGGTAAAGGCGTTCGCAGTAACAGCGACGAAATAAGGGTTGTGGGCTGGGTAGGTATGGATAGTGAAATACTTACAGGGATGATGAGTCACAGGAACCGGGGGACGAGCTGACCACGGGCGGCGATGTAGGTTGGTTTCCTGGCGCACAGTCACTACACTACACAATAGGCATTTAGGTGGTCTCTTCACATTAGGTTCAGGAGTCACTATAAATAAGGGCAGATACCAGCGCGCGTATTTTGTGGGCGTCTCGCGGTAGTTAACAGACAGACTGCCTCACTCGCCGGCCGCGTCGTTCCTTCACTTGCTGCGCGCCAACTTCGCGATACAACGCTAGATGGCGCTAGGCGTATCTTAATACGCTTACAAGACGTCTCGCCCGTGGCGAGTACACGTAGTTTATTCGTAACGACGTTGAATTTGTTTATCTATATTAACGCAGACGTAATAATGTTACTAATTGCAAAATGCTATTTCTAGTACATACACTCATACCTACATTATTTGTCGGGTGACAGGAAAAAGTAGAAAAATGTTTTTTTACACTAAGTACATTAAAATATCAACAACTTTTATATTCCTCCTCCTTTCATACAAGAAGCAAACATCACTAAATCCAAAATATCTGTTGAACTCGGCAGGTGAAAATTCACTTAGACTTAATTAGCTTTACCTGGCAACATTCTTGATCGCGTCAGTGTCAGTGTCAAAAGTTAATTTGACGATACTGACAAGCCTTTTTCTTCGTTGGCGGTTTTATTTTCCTGTTTCTCTCAAATACCTGCAATATTGTGTAAATTGTATTAAAAGGGACTTCTTGGCGGGAAAGTGAAGCATCATGTCTGCAGTTTTGTTTTATTTTCTATAATTTGCATTTTGTCGAATATTAATGTGAAATAATGGTGGATTATTTACTGTTAAGTGTTCGTGAACGTGCATAAGTGTTGGCAAATAAAACAAAACAACATCACTTTTCAAATTTTCTCAAGAAGTCCGTGCGAGATCTCAGTAAAGTCCCACATCTTTACTGAAACTCAAGGGGTTTGGGATTTTGGAATATCATTTAGCATTAAACGTTCATATTATCATTAGTTTAAGCATAGTCAATGAACTCTATTATTACGACTGAAGGTCTAGTGTCCAAGGTCACGAAATAAAAAAAAATGTATTTAAAAACTGCCAAAATAAATTCAAGATCTTTAAAAATGATAAAGGAACATGATACGTGAAGTGCAAGGTAAAGAAGAAAGCTTGCATATTATGGTAAGTGTTAAATGTTTCGTAGCCTGACGATGACTCTGAACTACTTATTGCTTTTAGATTATCAGTTTTACTCGTATTTTGTAACTTAAGTTAACTTAAGGGCCTATTCATGTTAAAATGTATGTTTGATTATTTCAGAATGCAATATCTTTAGAAAATGCTAAGAGGGACCTATTTTCAAAAAGAGCAGAACCAAATACTAACTACTTCCCAGCACAGTCATCAACTTGAGAAGTCCTTGGGCATCACACTGCATCGCAACAAGGTCGATTATTTCGGTTCTGTGGTACATTTTATGCATCGTGATTGCAAAATATTGCATAGTCTGTGCATTTTCGACGTCGACAGTTGCGCTAATTTCTGTGTCGGAGCGAATTAGTCGCTGAGTTTTGTGTGCTGTTTTTATTGGATTTATCTAATGTAAGTACTGTTTCTTATTAGAAAATGATTATTGAGACTATAATGATCGTATTTAGATAATAAGTTGTAAGAAATATGATCCAACCAGACCCTGGATCACCAGGTCACCGATCAGGGGCTGCTTGAAATCAGCTGCGAATCGCCGCGTTAATGTTTTAACTAACTTAAATACTATGTACTCACCGAATGATATAGGTTGACCCGCCTTGTAACCTGAGGAGAGGACAGAGGTGAGGAAGGAAATGGGATAGTTGCAGCTCAGCCGCTGTTATGGTTCCTGGCCTCTGGCGGCGTTGCCACGCCGGCCGACTCCTAGAGGCTGTCCAGATCGCACCGTCCCACTCGCCGAGCAGCCGCCTCCTCCACGATATCGCCGGGAACCGGTTCCCACTAGCTAACCACGCGAGGCTAACCGTGCCTGCTAAACGCGAGGTAATGTACGCAATATACGCTCTGCCGTCGCGGTTGTTCGTCCGATTAAGTAAACATCGCAGCCTCCGATGGCTGTCTACATTAAGATCGACAAGATTTAATCCGATGAACTGTTAATTCACAACGAATGCACGTGGGCATGTACCGACACAAACCGAAACTGAATCACAACAACGCGACGCGAATTCTGCCGTCAGAAATATGAGCGCGTACAACCCACGGTTGGTTTTACACCATATAATAAAGTCTGGGCTGTCCCATCCAAGGGAAATCAAACAACAAACCGTAGGCGGACCGTTCCGCCATTCCGTCTTCCGAACAGTTATTGAACTGAAGCGACATACGAATGTCAATGTCAACTGACAGTTTTGTTTTATATATTTTCTCTGTCTTCGTGGCAGGCAGAGTACCACATCCATACTGCCTTTGGTTTTATTCAAAATACTTCGTTATTACTACTAGATAAAGCGTGTAAAGTCCGTTAGCATGTTACCGATTTCCGAGTGATTTTTAGAGAAATACTATAAGACAAATAAACAGTTGCAATCATCACTATATTTTGATACTTAATGCATAGGAAATATATTAGTTAGTATATTGTTGTTTACAGAACGACAAAATATGGTTTGATTTGAGAGTAATATTTTTTTTTGGAAACGGCGGCAATTGTGACGTCTTCCGCAATTTAAAAAAAATATATGGCGCACCTGCTGTTATTATTTTTGACATTTAAATTCCAACTCTGAGGGGAGCGATTTTCGAAGTTTGTTGGTTTAGAATATTATTTTTTTCTATATAAAATCAATCATATCAAAAATTCCGAGGCCACTACAAACTAAACGACTATATAAGAGATCACATTCAATTTTTTTTATTTCATTTGTTTAGTACAGTAATTCGATGTAGGAGCTCAGAAAAGTGCATTCGCGAATTTTATGAAATTTTTCTTTGCAATTTTGGGTTTAATTAAAAAGGTTTAGCGAAATTTACAAAAAGCAAGGCCGCTAAGAACTATGTCAATAGCTAATTCTACACTATTCAGTAAGTCAAAATGTTTAATGTATTTTTGTTTCTGAGATCAAGAACGCCAAAATTAACTTTTTTTTATAATGTCTCGTCATAGTGACTGCATCCTGCCTGATGGTAAGCAGCCGATGTAGTCCAAAATAATGAGAGCGCTCCCCACCGTGGAATAAGCACGATAACGAGCGCTCCCATTCATGACGGTCTGCATAAATGCCGTTTCACGCCCCGCTTAAAAGACCCGGGACTGTAGGAGCTGGGAGACACACATGCGTCGGCAAAGAATTCCAAAGCCGAATGGTTTTACAGAGGAACGACTTGCCAATTTTTTTGGTACGAGTACTTGATAGTCTGTACAGTATGATGGTGGTTCCTAAGACCAGCACGTGTAGTCCGGGAGAGGAAAGGAGAGGGCGGGATAAGATCAAAAAGATCTTCAGAACACTCTCCGTAGTAGTTCCGGTAGAAGACACAGAAAGCAATGTCTCTACGCAGCTGGAGGTCCTCAATGGAGGCTGTAACCTCAGCATCTCCAATAATGCGTACCGCTCGCCTTTGCAGTCTATCAAGTGCATCGAGGAGGTATTTAGCGGAGCCGTCCCATAGATGGGAACAATACTCCATACTCGATCGCACCTGAGTTTTGTACAGCAAACAGCGCTGCTCAGGAGTGAAAAACCGCCTCACCTTCACACAACTTCCTGGAGGCAGTTAAAATAGCACTCTCGATGTAGCATTTTGGATTCAGTTCCTGGCCGATGTCCATGCCAAGGATGCTGAGGTTCACCGAAATGGGTAACGGAGAGTTCTGAAGAGAGGGAGGAGTAAGGAAGGGAGTTACCTTGGACGAGAATGCACAAACCTGGGTTTTGCTAGCATTAAACTCGATCAGGTTTTTAGATCCCCACTTAGAGACACGATCGAGAATCAGCTATTTTACGCAAAAATCACAGTCGATATGTAATAGAGCTCTTAAGCATGTGTTTGATTATTTCAGAATGCTGACAGTGATCTATTTGTACAACAAACTACTTCCCAGCACAATCATCTACTTGAGAATGAAATCACACATGAGATACAAAAAGAAAACTTGCAAACTCTGGTAAGAAATACATAATAGTTATTTGATATTAATTTGTAAATGGTTAGGGTACTTTCTGTACCTGTGTTTTTATTTTTATTTAAAACTAAATGTTGTGACATCTACTACTCATCATAGCAGTACATGAATAATTATCATTTTGGATGCTGATAATATTCAAAACAATGTTTTTAGGTAAAAAGGAAACATTGCAACTTGGTGAAATATGATTATAGTACCGATGAAGATTTTTCTGCTGATTCAAGTGGTGAACACACATTTCAATTAACACCTGCAATGGATTCATCAGATATCACTGATATTTCTGATTGTGAGATTGAAATTAAAAAAAATAACGAGTAAGCGGAAAAGCAACCCTAGTAACTAGAAAGTTAATGTAACTAAAGCAAAAAGATCTCAATGTTTACCTTATACAAATAAAAAAAGGAATTTATTTATTTATTATATTTACATAGGCATACACGACAGGTTACAGTCATTGTTATTATTAAATATAAAGGTCCTAGAACTAAAAAGTGACCCAAAAAGGTGTACGCACAACATGACAAGCAAGAAACACAAAACAAAGATACACAGCACTATGAAAATCGAAATTAACAATCAAAATTAAGAAAAGAGTAAGTGTAACAAAACAATTATATAATTAGCAAACAGCACAAAAATAAAAACACTATTAACAAATTTAGTAAGTAAAATCATACAACCATCAGAGGCGATACTGGGGTAGCTTAGTCGAGGATACGTTTAACAACATATCTAAATGTAGCGTGCTTATTAACGAATATATCCAGATCATAGTGATTTTGTAGCAACTCGTTATATAAACGGCACATTCGAACAATTGGATTACAGTACGAGGTATTGTTTTTATATGTATTACACACATATTAAAACAATACCTCGTAAACACCCTCCTACGTTGCCTAAATAGAATTCTGGTATTAAAGTTGAGCAGGGATAGCACGTTAGGCGTGTCAAATTCTGAGTCGATGACCCTATGCAGAAAGAGCAGATCCTGTTGCTTACGACGCGTCTCTAAGGAAGTAACTTTAAAGTGTTTTTGTCTATCTGAGTACGATGTTAGTCTACGATTCAGTCCTGGGCCCTGATTCTGTATCGCAATCTATAGATTCCACACATAAACCTTACCGCGCACAAACGTCAAACGCATACGTTTTTGGGAAGATATCGTAACTTTTTAAGGAATTAACGTGGTTTTGAAACAAGGAATCGTTACAGAATAAGGGCCCTGTTCTAAAATATGCAATTCTAAGGCACTTTTGTACACCTTTAATCTTTTCAGAAAATATCTGGTAATTCGGTGACCAAATGACACAGCCGTATTCAAGACAACTTCTGACGAGACTGTTAAATAGAAAAATTAGGCTGGTAGGTTCTTTGAAATGAAGAGTTGTACGTGCTACGAAACTCAGGGTTTTAAGAGATTTTATCGTTATGCTGTCATAGTGTTCTTTAAAAGACAGTTGTTCGTCGAATATGACCCGTCAAGTTGGTAATTAAAAGGTATTTTATGTTTCTTCATCTTGGTGAAAGATATAACTTGACATTTCTTAGCATTAAGGTGCATCAGATTATCTACACACCACTCAGACATCCGATGTTATCCCGAATCCTGCAGAAAATTTGAAAGTCACCTGCATATAAAAGAGAAAGACATTTTAGGCGACTAGTAAGGTCATTAATAAAGATTAAAAAAAGGGATGGTTCCAAGTGCGATCCCTGCGGGACACCAGAGGTCACGATGACGGGTGTTGACTTGTATCCCTATAGAGCAACAAGTTGACTCCGCCTGCATAGATAGGATGTGATCCATCTTAATATGTTGCCATGGAATATCAAGCAAAAGCCCCAAAAAGTGTTGACTGTTCAAATTGTAAATTTAAATGTACAAACAACTTTACTGAGGAGGGTGCCCTTCGGTTCGCCTAAAATTGTTTGTCCTAATATGGTTTGGCCAAACCGTTTTGGCCTAAACTTAAAACGTACAATTATTGTTTCGCCTAAAAATTGTTTTGCCACCATTATAGTTTGGCCTAAGAATTGAAAGGCCTAATTTTAGAATGTCTAATGTAAAATAGCCTAAACTATATTGGCATAACTTTATTTTGGCATAACGATTATTTCGCAAAATTTATAAAAGCTCTAATTTTAGCATATCTAAAATTAAATGTGCCAATAATGTATTGGAATAAAAGCATAGAATTTTATTGAGAAAATAAATTGACAGAAGCGAATCGCTGAAAACCGACTCCACGTAGTCTTGTCTGCCCTACCCTAGAGTGCAATATAAGCCCGCAGCGCCGAAGCCGTGACGGAAATTATGCATGCTGCATGCCTACATGCATGCTGCATGCCTACATGCATGCTGCATGCCTGCATGCATGCTGCATGCCTGCTTGCATTTTGCATGCCTGCTTGCACGCTTACATGCTGCATGCCTGCACGCATGCTGCATGCGTGCTTGCATGCTTACATGCTGCATGCGTGCTTGCATGCTTACATGCTGCATGCGTGCTTGCATGCTTACATGCTGCATGCCTGCACGCATGCTGCATATCTGCATGCATGCTGCTCGCATGCTGTGTTTCTGCTTGCATGCTGCATGTCTGCATGCATGCTGCATGTTATGCTGCATGTTTTGCATTTTTAATTTTGTGCGAATTAATATTTAGGAATTGTAAACTTTAGGGATTACGAATTGTTCTGCCAAATGACGCATTTGGTAAATGACAATGTGGCGATAAAAAGTTAGGCGAAGTGAAATTAGGGCAAACACGATTCTGAAGAGTGAAATTAGGCGAAAAAATTTTAGGCTTTTCGTTTGGGTGCCATTGCAAATTAGGCGTACAAAAGATTAGGCGATCCGATAGAGACCCACTGAGGATGATAAAAATAATCTTTGTACAGTTTACTGGAGTTTTAATAATCATGCTAGGCAAAAAGATTATTTATTAAAATTTGTGCAAATTGGGAAACCAAAACGTCGAAGGGTTGATGAAAATAGCAACAAGGATCGCATTGTGTCAAAGCTTACAAACTAAGAATGGAATCCATAGGGTATGTGCTAAATTTTTCCAGGCTACTTTATGTATGTCAAGCTCGAGAGGTGGCGGTATGGCACTGGGAGACTAGATGGAGGCCCCAGAAGCCGGAGTACAAACTATCGAGGCCATACGTACAGTTCTCTTGTCATGGCTGGAGAGGCCCACGGCGGGATGTGTTACCACCTGACACAGATGCTTACCGGGCATGGATGCTTCGGTAAGTATCTGCATCGAATTGGTAAGGAAGAGGAGCCGGCATGCCACGAGTGCGGGGCAGCAGAGGACAATGCACAACGATTTACGAACTAATTTGTCAAGCAGAAAGAAAGTTCCAATTGGTCAAGTGTGTTTTTACCGCGTGTTTTGGTTCTGATTTGTCAAGCAATGCAAAAGTAATAATTAGTCAAGTCCCAATTTTGTTTCGATTTGCCAAGCCTTATTATTGTTTCAACTGGTCAAGCCAATAAAAAGTTCTAAATTGTCAAATGCTAAAAAATTACTTTAAAAACATTTTAAACCCCTCGCTGCATAATAATAAAGTAAATAAATAAATAATAAACATAATATCCCGAAAACTGTTTGTTTATAACAATTTGTTGTACCAAATCAGAAAAGAAAATCATATAAATCAATATTACCTAATTGGCGATATCAGTACATAATTATATGCCCCATACATTTTTAGATCGATTAAATGCTTTAGTAAATACTTCGTGTAATAAAAATTAGATAAAATGAATCAGTACATATTATAGAAATTCATTTTTCTTCATGAATTTAAACATTTGTAAGCTGATACGTTTCCGTTTACAATTTTTTTTACTATTTTTCTTATTTTACCTTCTGTAAACGTCGGAGGTCGGGGAGCGAAGGAGAGAGAAATAAAGTAGACTTTTTGCGGACAAAAAACTGAACTGTGGGTTCCGAGCGTGCGCACGGGCATCCGTGTTGAACTGTTTCGGGCGACTGCCTGAGCGTGCCCGCAGCCGCGGGTGCGCGGAGGGGGAGGGCTCGCGGACTCGTGTGTGCGCTCGGTGACACTTATTTTATTTCTACCCAATATTACAAAAAAAGAAAATATCAATACATAGCTAATTCTTTAAACAAAGTACTTAAATCTAAGTTAGGTTGCCATCATCAACATCTTCCCCCCTAGTGTCTGTTTTGCGACACTCATCACCCAATAATAATGCTACACGCGTCACTGGTCGCTTCAACACTCCGGTTTTAGTCCTAACGTCTAGAACCCTAACGCGTCCGTCCCTACCTGGATAAACTACTTCAACTATGCCTTTGGGCCATCGATTACGGGGAGACGTGGGGTCGACCACAACTACGATATCTCCTACCTTAAACTGTACGCCTTCGCGCTGCCATTTTTGGCGCGTAACTAATGTGGGTTGTACCTCTTTCATCCATCGGCTCCAAAATAGGTCTGCAAGTCGTTGGGCATTCCTCCATTGCTTCCTCAGGTACAGGTCTGCATCACAAAAAACACCGGGTAAAGGTAAGTTCGATGACTGACCTATTAAAAAATGGTTAGGCGTTAAAGCCTCTTGGCTGTGGGGGTCCACTGGCACATGTGTCAGTGGTCGGCTGTTGATCATATTCTCAACTACAGCCATGAGTGTTGTTAGAGTCTCTTCTCTAGGAGATCTTTCTTTTAGCACCACCTTGAGAGCTGTCTTGACGCTCCGAATGAGTCTTTCCCAAGCACCGCCCATATGGGGGCTTACTGGAGGTATAAAGTGCCAGTCAACACCTTTGTTGACCGCCTGGGTCACAATCACTTCCTTATCTATATCTTGGAAGGCTGTGCGCAACTCTTTATCTGCGCCTCGCATATTCGTGCCATTGTCAGAGTAAATAGACTTCGGCCAGCCTCTGCGTGCTGCCATCCTACGTAACGCCATAATGAGTGCGTCGGCTGTCAACGACGAGACAAGTTCGATATGAACTGCTCGGATCGTCAGGCACGTGAACAACACACCGTACCTTAATGGCTTTTGTCGTCCAGCGGTGATCTCCATTGGGCCGAATAAATCAAGTCCACAAACAGTAAACGGCCGCTGATGATGAGTCAGCCTGGCTTCCGGTAGATCGCCCAGCCTAGGTGGTGTGGGCATCGCCTTTCGTACGCGACAAAAGTTACATTGCGAGGCAACAGTGCGGACAGTGGGGCGTAACTTTATCAACCAGTACTTCTGGCGCAGTTCATTCACTACCAGTTCATTACTAGCGTGCGCAGCGCGGACGTGGTAGTGTCTAACTATGAGCCTGGCTATCTCGTGTTGTTCATCCAGTATTATGGGAGCTTTTACTTCGTCACTTACTTCCCTTGCAGCGTTTATTCGTCCACCGACTCTCAACAGTCCGTCGCTGTCCAAGTACGGAGTAAGATTTCGTAGACGGCTGTCAGCTCGCAGTTGCTTGCCTTTCTTTAGAAGGTTCATCTCTTCTTTGAAAGATTGCTGTTGCGCATAACGTAGCAATAGTTTTTCCCCCCTGTGCATCAACTCGTCGTTCAAAAAGGTAAGTTCACTCTTCCTGCATTTTTTAATGAACAGTAGAACATTCGCAGCCGAACGCAGGAGACGCAACCAGCTGGAGAATCGACAAGGATCTGGTACAGGTAAGTATTCATCATTGTTATTTTCGTTTTGTTCGTTTATGATGTTTATTCTTTCTAATATGTCATCACTAACCTCTTTTTCTGTTACAGGATCTCGCGGCCACGACGTGCAGTCATCTTGAAGAAACAGAGGACCAGTGAACCACACGCAGTCCCTGTCCAGCTCACAATCGGTGATCTTCGTTGCCAAGTCGGCCACATTTAGGTCTGAAGAGACATAGCGCCACTCAGAAATTTTGCTCAGTTCATCAATTTCACCGAGTCTATTCGCGATAAACGTTTTGTAACTCCTGGTCTCATTTCTTACCCAGTGTAACACTGTAGTTGAATCAGTCCAATAGTAAGTGGCAGTGGGTTGTAATCGGTGCTCATTTTTTATGCTGTCCGCTAGACGGCAACCCAGCAACGCGCCTTGTAGTTCCAATCTGGGAATGGTGACGGATTTAGACGGCGGCGTCACCCTGCTTTTGCTAGAAATGAACGAAACATCTACTCTGCCGTCGTTGTACTTCCTACGCCAATATCCAACAGCGGCGTAAGCGAGAGGGGAACTATCACAAAAAATGTGTAGTTCTAGCTCCGTCGCGCCAGCACTCGTGCTTTCGGTCATACGGGTCGCTGTCGCAGTCGTAGTCGGCTCGTTCGCGACGGTCGTAGCTGCTGCTACGGTCTCGTAGTCGCTCGTAGCACAGCTCGGTTGTCGTAGTCGGCTTGCATTCGACGCGTGGAAGTACCACCGAGGTAAGCGCAGCTTATTCACCTTCTGCAATTGGATTAACCATTCACGAAAACATTTAAATAAATGGCTATTAATTTCGTCGTCCCATTTAATATTTAACTTCCATGTTTGTTGAACTAATATTTTTCCTTTAATAGTTACAGGTCCCAAGAAGCCGTGGATATCGAAGATGGACATAACAATGCGGAGAACATCTCGCTTAGTAGGTATTTTTTTTAAATTCAATATTTCATCAGATATGCGTTTTAAAGATATGTCGAATGCTAACTCATCAGTGGCAGGGTACCACAGTAGCCCAAGGGTGCGTTCTGGGGTATTACTCACCATATTTTTTCCCATATTGCTGCTCAGGTCTTCCTTTGGCACTTCTTGGAGTACGTCCGGGACGTTACTCATCCAGTTACGCATATGAAAGCCTCCTTCTTGGTGAATGCTCGACACTTCTTTCACCATCTTCTTAGCGCTGTCCTGGTCTTGCAAACTGTCAATGTAATCATCCATGTATTGGTTAGTTTGAATGGCATGTACTGCAATAGGCATCTTATCTTGAAACCTCGATCCGTTTTTCATTTGGTTGATGTACTGTGCAACAAATGGAGAACAGTTCGCACCAAATATAAGTGAAGTCATAACATACTCAACTGGTTGACCATTCGCGTCTATCCATAAGAATCTTAGAGCATGTTGATCGCTTATTTTAACTCTTATACATAAAAACATGTCTTTTATGTCGCCTACAACAGCGATAGGATTTTCACGAAAGCGATACATAATTCCGTACAAAGAATTCAATAAATCCGGACCTTGGAGAAGAAAGTCATTAAGACAATGACCTTGCGACTTGGCCGCCGCGTCAAAAACCAACCTCAGTTTACTCTTATTCGGGTTGTCAACAGCGAAGTGCGGCAAGTACCAAACCCGTTCCCCGGTCTCCCCGGCGTCGATCGCCCTGGCGTAATTATTTTTAAATAAATGGTCAATGCGGTCTTGGTAACGGGACGCGTAATCATCGCTTGCTGCCATTTTCCTAAGAACAGATTTCAAACGATTAAAAGCATTTTGATACGAATCTGGCATAGCGGTGGCGTCACATTTCCAAGGCAAGCCTACAGTCCACTGACCGTTGACAAGTTCACAAGAATTATCTAATAATTCAATGGCGCGTAACTCCTCTTTATTTTTACGCGGGTTATTCATTATTCCAATCGATTCTAATGAGAAAAAACTACGTACTAACTCGTGCAGTTTCAACAATTCATGTTCGTAACTATCATGTTTCAAGTTAAGATTTAAAATTGCATCGTCACTGCATTCTATAATAGGCAAGTTATCATGTGACGATTCATTTGCAAGCCGTGGGCAAACAGCTGAGTTCGGTAAAACAGATAAAAAATTATAACTGCCTACGCGCTTATCACTGCGAGCGAGCGGCGCGGTCCCGGCGGCGGCGGTGTGCAGAGGCGCGGGCACGGTAGACGCGCGGCGCGCGGGGGGAACCTGCCCCCACTCCGGCGGCGGCAGCGCCGCCGGAGCGCTCGCTACGGCCGCGGCCGTAGCTTCGCTCGACGTAGCAGTCGCATTGCAAGAAATAAAGTTAGGTGCATACTCACTAAAACATAAATTAGTGTTGAAGCGAACAAGTGATTCTTTGTTTACCTTATTGGTTGTTCCGTGTACACACCATCCCAGCGGTGTTTTCGTGATGTATGCCTCATCTGATTTACTCTTAATACACACAATAGGAGCGATTAAATCGTAATTATCCTGTCCGATTAATAACATAGGTTGCGCGTTACACTTGCATAAATTGATATTAGCATTAAAATTTTCATAATTACTGAATTTTACGTTATGTAAACACTGCATTGGTAAGTTAAGTTCCGAAATCTTTCTAGCTTGTAATTTAAAACGCTTATTGTCACTATTCGCAATTTCAAAGTTAACTATTTCCGTTTCACACACTAGCTCACTAGAGTCCCATGCACTACGGGCATGCATCGTATGAGGCACTCCGTGTAGTCCCACCTCGTCGGCAATACGAGACGCGATTAGGCTAACAGTGGATCCGTCATCCAACAATCCGTGCGTGTGTACACTACCCTTAGGACCGTATAACGTAATTGGCACTATTTTTAATAGAACTTTAGGCACGGCTTTACACTGATACGCGGTAGCATGATTCACTGTTTCACTGGGGCGATGTTCGTCATCTTCTGGTGCCGGTTCCTGCCGGGGGGTGGACCTCACCCAGTGCAGAAGACGATGGTGTCCCATGCCGCATCCTTCGACGTCACAGTCAGGGGCAGGACACGTAGAAATATCAGCATGTTGTGATTGAAGGCATTTAAAACACAATCTTTGTGTACGTGCGAATCGCCAGCGATCTCTGCGTAGGGCTCGCTTGAATCTAGGGCACTTTTCTAGTAAATGTGTTGATGTTTTACAGAAGTTACATTTTTGGTTAATCTGGTCGACGTTAGCGCACACTAGTACGTTATTATGGGAACTTTTGTGATATTCGGTTTTGCGTTTGTGCTCAGATTGATTATGTATGAAGCTTACTCCTGCTTTAGCCACCTTCTGTGCTTCTAGGTTTAAAAATTCCGACAGACATTCTAGTTTAGGCTTATTTGTGACGTCACTGGATATGTAGTCTGCCCACTTGGTAACCAGTAGCGTAGGTAATTTAGCCACAATAATATGAACCAGTTCTGGGCTGTGTAGGTATTCAAGCTGCTGGACAGCACTGGCGGCTGCTACATGGTTTTTTATTTTAATTGCAAACTGCACCAGCTCTGTGTGATACGCCTGTGATAATGAGGACATCTTTTTTAACTGAGACACAATCTTACTCATAATTAATTCGGGTCTACCGAATCGCAATTCTAGCATGCTAATAATATCGTGTGGAGACTTACAGTCGATCAACAATGACGAAACAGCATCTCTGGCTTCACCTCTTAAGCACTTGCGCAGCCGCCACATATTCTCTGTAGGAGTAAATTTACACAGTGCGGTGGACTCCACGAAGGCGTTGCGGAACTGCAAAAAATCCAGGGGGTCTCCATAGTACGTCGGTAAGTCCTTGGATATAGCTAGTCTTGAGAGTAGTTCTCCACTCTGTCGATCTTGACCCTTGGTGGCGGTTGAGATCGCGTTCATGAGTGCGCCGGCCAGCTCCTGGATATCAGTACGCTGCTGGACGGCGCTGCAGACCACGTTCCCTTGGTGCGCCGTTTGGTCATTCGTGACAGACTTATTTAGCCACTCTTGTACTTTCTTTTTAGAAGACACTATCGACTCAGTCGAGGACGCTGTGGACTTCAACTCTGCGAGTTCGGCTTCGAGCTGCAAGTTTACGAGAGATTTCTGGATTGCCGCTTTCTTGGCGGCGGCATCGGCGGCAGCTTTCTCTCCGGTTTCGATTGCTTGGATTTCAATTTCAGCTTTTCTCCGTGCAGCATCTAATTCGAGTCGTCGTGCTGCAACTGAGGATGTGGTGCGGGTAGACCGTCTACCCTCACTTGGCGTTTTCTTCGCGTCGGGCGTGGCGTCAGCGACTTTCGGAACTTGTAACTCAGGTTCAGACTTGACTTCGGGGTCGACTTTAGCTGCCTTCTGTTGGTCCTTCAACAACTGTCGGCGCGTCTGAACACCGCGAGGAGTGGTGAACAGCGACATCCTGCATACAGGTTTCTCTTCTTCACTATGACGATCCGGCTGAAGGACCACTTTGTAAACGTCGGAGGTCGGGGAGCGAAGGAGAGAGAAATAAAGTAGACTTTTTGCGGACAAAAAACTGAACTGTGGGTTCCGAGCGTGCGCACGGGCATCCGTGTTGAACTGTTTCGGGCGACTGCCTGCGCGTGCCCGCAGCCGCGGGTGCGCGGAGGGGGAGGGCTCGCGGACTCGTGTGTGCGCTCGGTGACACTTATTTTATTTCAACCCAATATTACAAAAAAAGAAAATATCAATACATAGCTAGTTCTTTAAACAAAGTACTTAAATCTCATTTAGGTTGCCATCATCAACACCATCTTTAGTTAAATATTTATGCATTTTTTTAAAATCTTGTTTTAATTCGTCAGGGTTGCATGGCATGAATGCCACCCTTCGATAGGGTTTGTAGTTTTGTGTTTTTGAAGGTAGTAACTAATTGGTATCGATTTTGAAGAAAGCCACTGACGAATGAATTTTTTTTTAAATTCCCTGATGTTTATTCCATTGGGTACTGATTCGGAAATGGCTTCCTGGGGATACTGTTTCGGAAATACTCTTGGGGAAGGTGAGGTAATTAAAGACATAAATATAAAAACTTCTTGTTTTTAGCAGAGCTTTCAAAATTTAATTCTTTTGCTTTTTTCATGAGTACTTTTGTGTAATTAAAGTAACATCCAGTCGTGTAAGCTCCAGGGAAAACAGTTTTAATTGCGTTAAACAAACGCAAATTGCTCCGGAATCGCCACATCTTCCAATAATGAAAACCTATTTTTTTTTTAATTATGCTCTTTGTACCTCCATCTGTACAATTTTGATTTATCGGTCTTAAATTCTTTATTATCGACTAAATCAATACCTTGGTCAAGTAGAGGGGCAATCGTATCTTCATATAATTCCTGCACGGGTTTAAAAGATTTTTTTTTACTTTCTTCTTACACATTTGCATACACTTGTCAATCTTATTATTTTGTGGTAAACATTCATGATCAGATTTGCTTAAAACTTGATTTTCATTAGGATTAAGTGTCACTGAACCATTGCATTTTTCGTTGTGTACACCTCCAATTCGTTGTGAGGTTTTTGTTCTTTAAATTTAATGTGAACTTGGGATTATCATAAAGCAGAATTCTCTTTGATCATTCACTTTCCACAAAACATAACTGATCACTCATGGTTTTTTAATAATACAAACAAGATTTGCTACAGAACTTACACCGACAATTATTAAACGCACTTGTTTACTACCTACCGACTTAGTAAAAATGCATTCAACCGCAACAAGAAAAATAAACTTACCCACATGTAAATTAATCATGCATGACACTAATGTGAAATAATCTTACCATTATTTTATTGGGAATATGAATACACACCTATGTAATTTATACCTTCAAATACACTAATAATTGTGTTTAAGTAAAAAAAACATTTGACAATCCAGAACTTTTTATTGGCTTGACCAGTTGAAACAAAAATAAGGCTTGGCAAATCGAAACAAAATTGGGACTTGACTAATTATTACTTTTGCATTGCCTGACAAATCAGAACCAAAACACGCGGTAAAAACACACTTGACCAATTGGAACTTTCTTTCTGCTTGACGAATTAGTTCCTAAATCTGCACAACATACCCTGGAGGTTTGCAGTGCGTTTGCCTCGCAGCGCCGAACTCTGGAGGACGAGTTAGGGGGGATAATTAGTCTCTCGCTGCCAGCCGTTGTTAAAGCGATGGTGGCAAGTGAAGGGGCGTGGAGGGCGGTGAGCTAGTTCTGCTCCGTGGTCTTGCGCCCGAAGGAAGAAGCGGAGAGGGTCCGTGAAGACGCTGTGAACGCAGCTCCGGCAGGTCGTAGAAGGGGGGGGAGACGGCGGCGACGCTGCGCGGACCTAAATCCGCCGTAATGCTGCTGGTCTTCCAGCCCGGTGGTGGTGGCTCTGTGAAGATATAAGATATATATATATAGATAATTATCTTCTATATACGTATATATTGTAATACATATATATTATATAAGGGTCAGTATAATAAATAGGTGTAGAAAAATGCGTGCTGTAGTACGTTTTTTGAATTATTTTAGGCTATGAATTATTGTCTTGTGGATGTCGTGTGTATGTACGTTATTTTATGAAAAATACAAAGTATGTTTCCTGTGCCTTCGTTTGCAAACATGTTTAATTATAAATTTAAAGATGTTAATTTAGTTGGTGTTGGTAGGGATACTTTGTGTATCACTTTCTGTTGCTTCTCCTCTCCTATCTCTATAAAGTTTCTCACACAACTAGAGTTGTGTGTTGATTTTTGCATTGCATCGCGAGTCACGTCCATGTGTCGGTGCGTGAATTGTTGTAAAAACTCGTACCAATAAGTACAGCCATCCATGGGCGGGCGCAAGGGCGTCAGGGTGGATCCCCTGGTTTTATTCCCTAGTAGACAGGACTACGGCCTCCACTTTTCTCGAATTACTGTTCCCCAGAGTTTAGTGGGTAAACTTCCCTCCTTCTTACCCTTTCTGTGGAAGGGGAACGGATGGAGCCTCACATAACTCTGCGGCTCGTTCTCATGCACCCAAAGGCCCATTGTTTTCGAAAAATAAAAGTTCATACATCGGTTCCCAGTGCACCCAAACGAAATTGAAGGTTCAACAAAAACGTTCCCAGTGCATCCAAAAGCTGTCTATACTATCAGAAGCTTCAGTTTGCGACCCATTTAAGGTCGATTTTTAAAAAGAATTGGCGGTAAGAGGGAATAAGCAAGATGTTGTGTAGGCGTGTCTTGTATAGTCACTGGACTGACGTTTAAAAAGGAAAACTTAATAAATAAAAGACAAATAATTAATTTAAAACTGTTTATTAATAATCAGGTTAATATTATTAATTACAGACAATAATTATCACAGGTAATCAACTCTAAATCATCACAGTTTGGTGTTCATTAGGAACACAGACATGTGATCTGTGATTAGGAACGACTAAATAGTAAAAGAAATGCAGATCTTTTATTATCACAGATAATCAACTATAAATCATCACAGCTTGATGCTCATTAGGAGATAATCTTAAAACTAACCGTGTTTTTTATAATATTGTTTTTAAATACACAAATTTGTATTATTTTAAACCATAAATAAGTCTGAATAAATTATATGTATATGAAAATTTGAGGAACCCTCCGGAACCCTCACTGGCCGGACGAAACACAACAGCACCACGTGCCATTATTTCACGCCGGATATTTGTGAGAGGCTTGTATTGTAACTTTTCAAATCGTAATAAGATTATTTTCTTACTACGTGTTTTTTAAGAAACTAATTAAGTACAATAATAGTATTCATATAGGTACATGAAAAACACGCACAACATTATTTAATAACACGATATTGAATTTCTGTTCTAAATTTTTATAACATTTTGAATTTACTTTTCAGTTTTTTATTGTTGACAGCTATATGCATGTATGCACGATATTATAATTTTATATTTAATTTACATTTCGAAATAAATTTTAAAAAAATATTTAGACACTTCTAGACGACAATGTAGTTCTGTGACAAAAATAAAATGGAGACCCTTAGCCCTTCGTACACAAGGCTACTCAAATCTTTGATACTCGACGATTTTAGTCTCCAAGCGACTACCGCCATACAAATTGCAGTCGCGGGACAAATGTCGGCGACGCGACTCGTGTACGAACCTCAATAGGATGGAAGGCGGTAGTCGCTTGGAGACTAAAATCGTCGAGTATCGAAGATTTGCGTAGCCTTGTGTACGAAGGGGCTTAAAGTCCCTCCGATTTATCGCATGTTGATTCAATCATAGATTCCTTTTTAAAGTTTGCTGTTTGGAAACCAATTCGGGATTATGACGACCGTACCCTATAGGGTAAAATAGGGTAAAAAAATAAATAAAGCTATAGCTTTATTTATTTTTAACATAAAGATTATTTGTTATATTCCCTAAGTTTGGTTTTTATCTCATCTTATGGCAAGTGGCTATAAAGTCATGAAAGCGCACTTTACCCGGACTAATGCTAAGGAACTATCGATCCCACCATAATTCTTACCTCTAAAAACAATGTTATCAGCGTGACCATGGTTATATTTATTTCCTGTTTTTGTATAAAAACAATATTGAATTCTTAAGTAAGAGATAGATCACTTATGTAAAATTTTAAACACTGAAAAAAGACGACAACCTCAGGCGGGAATCGAACCACGCACCTTCCGCATTCCGGGCGGCTGCCTTAACCACTTGGCTACCGAGGTCTGGCTTTTAACCGTCGAAATTTGTCAGTGCTTGATGCTTATGTTTTTAGTCAACATTGCTTCATCAAATCTTAGAAGTTTTCACCTCTGAGATCCGAAAGAAATATTTTTACAAATATTTGAACATTCGGTTAAGATGAAGCTGCGTTTATAGATTAATGGTTCCCATTCCCGCCTGAGGTTGTCGTCTTTTTTCAGTGTTTAAAATTTTACTTAAGTATATTTAAGCGTTAATAAAACGCTAAAATATAAAACATTAGATCACTAATGTTAAAAAAAATTATGATATAAGTAGTATATTACGATAAAACTTTATCATTACAAATGAATAATTTTTTCCCATTTTTAAGTAAAACCAGTTATTGAAGGCACCACTTCATTACCAGACACAACCAGTCCTTCATTAGTGATTAAGCTAGTTTCATATTACAATTATTATTTTTATTTTCAATAAATAATAACATTCATTATTTAGCTTCCCTTGTTCATACAAACACAAAAGCATCAAACCAAAATACTTTATCAACCAGCAAAGCACCCGAATCTCGCAAAGCATCTAAAGTGCCCAATCAATTGCAAGCCAGCTTTCAGACCATTGTTGTGACAAATATCAAAACGTTACAAACTGTTTCATTAGTCAATTTAATTATTTACCAGACTAGAATATTTGTCCTTATGTCTCTTGCTATCTCGCTCTTACATTTTACAAGACAATAACACGCATCGCGCAATGGCGCTAAAATAACCATTTCGCGTGGTGTTTTTTTTCCGATTGTACCTTCTTCACTTTTGGGTGCATTGGGAACTAATTTGTTTACGAAATAAATATTAAATAAAACTCTTGGGTGCAGTGGGAATACATTTTTGGATGCATGGGAACGAGCCTTTCGTTTTACATCATATTGCTACCTAAACTTTATACCTTTAGTACAATTTTCGCATCCCGTGGTATAATTTATGATATTAGTTCCGTAAATTGGACCGAAGGACAACTATCAGTAGATTAATATTTTTAAATAGTTTTAACTTAATAAGAATCTTATGTGCGTAATATGTTGTAACAGGAATACCAAGGTATCACCTAAGTCAGATTGGGTTTCTCTAACTTACAAGGTTTAGGTATTTTTAGTGTTATGTCAAAAGTGTTCTTATATAGGTTACTCTCCACTATGTATTAATTTTATTAATAACATTTGAGAAGATGAATTGGCATATACCTATACCTACCTAACTTTATAATGTTAAAATACGTTATCCATGTATACAAAGCTTCACATAGAATTAGCCGCACAGTAAACGAAATTATTGGTTATAGTTACACATCAATCACAGTACACAGTACAGGTTGGTCAAACCTGTATTATGATGAGGTAGCTGTTACTGAACACAGAAAATTAAATGTCAACTAAATCCAATTAGTGCACAAAAACCGATCGACCCCAAACATTTGTATTGATAACGAAACACAAATCACTAAAGTTAAAGCGATCATTCTGTTACTCTTTCGGCGAACAAATGTTGAGAACAATTTTATCATTATGTTCGATAAAATTGACTTCGCAAACGGTATAATGAAGTCCAACAGACGATGTATGGTCGGCAAATAAATCACGTGACTGTTTCCAACCCTGTGACTCAATTAGGCGGGACACCTTCGGGTTATTTGAGTTCGAGGACAAGTAGAAATAGGTAAAAAAATAGGTGAATTTCGAAAGAACTTTTATGGGTACACATATACCTACACTCAACACTATTATCCCGAAAGGGTTAGTCAGAGACAATGAAGACCGCAAGAGCAGTGCACTGCCACAGTCAACGGCACACCAAATAACAACATGCTAAACCAAGAAGGAGGTGTACCCCCAGTAGACAAGATGTGTCTTGACTGATATGTGGATTCTAATGCCGTCGTTGAGACGCATGCTATTTCGTTTTTTTTCAAGTGGTCGTAATTTCGACTGTTCGTTGTATCAAACCAGCTATACAGAATGAAGGATTTGCGAACACGTTTTTACTATAATCCTTTTATATAAGGTTCGCTAGATCGATAGTCACAGCATCGAACTCCATATCAGACCCGGGTACATCTATGTGTACCTAGTTTGGATAGTGGTAGGGCTTGTTAAGTCCGCCTGGCTAGCTACCACCGTCTTATCTAAAATCTGGCGTAATAAAAACAATGTTAATGGCATTGTTGTGTACCGACAGCTTAGAGATAACATAGCCAGTTTCTCTGTGCCTGAGGGTTCCGGGTGAAGCGCGCTCCCATCTTCGGCCTCATCGTGACTTACCCTCAGGTGAGATAAAGGTCAAGTGCTTACCCGTAGTGGGTGGGTAAAAATGGAAACTGAAAAAACAAAGCAGTATCGAAATCCACCTAATAAGTGATCGTTAATGCTGCCCTTTAGTAAAGTCTCCTATTAAGGTGACTTATAGTTAGTTTGGATATTTGAGATTGCTAAAACTTTCTTTGTAGTAATCTTTTTCAATAATTGCTTTTGGTCTCATCTTGACACGTACGCACTATGACTTTTCTACTTTCTTCAAAATATTGAAATTAAAGTTAGTTCTATGAGTTAAGTGATGTTCAGGCTGTCTACTGTTCCACTACAGGACAAAGGTCTCTGTCATTGAAATCAAGTCATGGCTAAATGGCTAAATTGATTGGTATAAGTACAACGAAAAATTAATACACCAATAACTTCAGAATTATTTATTATTATTATTATTTCAGCTATGGTCGTCCCACTGCAGGGCAAAGGCCTCCCTTCCCTTTTTCCAATCTTCGCGATTAAGGACTCTTGATGGCCAGTCTTTGCAGTAGGAGTCTAGCTCGTCCCGCCATCTCCTTCTGGGCCTGCCGCGTCGTCTCCTGGCATCGCGTGGCATCCACATAGTCGTGATTTTCGCTACATCTCGTCCGACATTCGACAGATGTGTCCGGCCCAGTTCCACTTCAGACTAGCGGCCTTTTGTCCAACATCAGCGATTTGTGTTTTGGAGCGCAGTATTGTGTTTTTGACGCAGTCTGACAATCTGACTCCCAGAATACTGCGCTCCATCGCTCGCTGGCATACCCCGAGCCTGGACTTTTGCTGAGCAGTCAAATACTAAGTCTGTGCACCGTAGGTGAGGATAGGAAGAATGCATATGTCCATTGGTTTTTTCTTTAGTGAAAGCGGTAGTTCTCCCTTCAAAGGTATTTCATCGACCAATATCTCTTCCAGGCGTTTTTGGTGCATCTGGCAACTTCCACGTCTTGTCGCGCCTGGAAAGAGACTATTTGGCCGAGATAAAGGTATTCTTGGACATATTCGATCTTAACCCCCTCAATGTCAATCCTACGTTTTGTGCCGTTTGTCGTGAGCTTGGTCTTTGACATATTCATGCTATGTCTAACCTCGAAGCTCGCCGTGTTGAGTTGTTGGATCATTATACCAAGTCTTTAGCGGTGGATGCAAAAAGGACTATGTTGTCGGCGAACGAAGGTTAGTTAGCCTTTTTTTTGTTGTTAGCCGACGGCGATACCCTTATCCTCCCAGCTGACTGCCAATGTCCTAAATACCTCTTCCAGAGTGGCTGTGAAAAGTTTAGAAGACAGATGGTCTCCTTGCTTAACTCCTCTTTAGATATGGAATGATGGTCCAGTTGTGTGTAGTTTTACAGCTGCGGTGCTATTGCGGTAAATATGCTGTAGTAGACTGATGAAAGTTTGATGTACGCCTTGACTGTACTTCAGAATACTTGAAGAAAAACCATAGCCTACTCTTTGTTCCGGGCATGCGTTAATGATTTGTGACCACAGAAATAGATCTAAATAGAAGCCGCATATGTACGTACTTTGCGTGTCAAAATAGTGCCAAAAGGATGGTAAAATACCATCTTTCGACCGCGTTTCATTTTGTCAGCACCGGACATAAGTGGAATTAAAAAAAATAACTACTTGCGTCGTATCGAACTGTAAAAACGGTACAAGAAAGGTTAACCGAGATAATCAACTATTTTTCTTTCGGTAAGTAATTTTGTTATTAGATAGACACAAAAAAAGTGACACGCTTGGTTCTCATCTCAGAATAATAACTAAAGCATAGAAGGAGTGCTATGACATTTGAGTGGGCACTCCGTTTGGTCACCATTCGAATTACATTTTTATAAGTATGTCGCTTTTGAATTTTGTATCATAAATGGTGACAATTTTATTTTCGCTAGACATTTGACGTTTATGGCAATTTATTTTGTTTCTTTTCTTTTAATGTTTATGGCCCATTTGAAAAAATAGGACAACTATTACGAGTCTCATTTGCACTCCTTCTATGCTTTAGTTATTCTATGGTTTTCATACAATGGAGTTAACATGCGGCTTCTATTTAGTGTATTCTTCTATCTACTTCTGTGTTTGTGACAGATAGCACCTGTCAAAATCAAGTTATTATTATGGAATAGGTACAGCGAGTGATGACATTAAACGAGCCTTAAACGACTTTTTATGTTACAAATAAAGTGTTTTGCGTGCGTAATGAACTATATATAAGAAAAATATCGCTATATCCCTCACCATATTGGTGACCAAATTAAATTATATTATGCTACCTTACCACATTGGTGAATAAATTAAATTATATCGAGCTACCTGTTACACTGAAAGATGCAGAAGATCGACGCCATTCGCTTCGGTCTTGTGCTAGCCTGTTCCACGTGCAACTCACCGTTATAATTAAAAAAAACCCACCGTCCCGCCCAATCTGGCCCAATGGCCAGCGTGGTGGGTTATGACTTAACCTTATGAAAAGTCCCGTTTTAAACGGGACTATCCCTTTTCTGGTTACCTGTCCTGTGTAATTTTTAAATTATGGAGCTTGTCTGCGATTGCCTTTTCGTTTTCTTGAACAGTGGACTTGCTTCCTTACTAAAGAAATTTATATATTTAACAATATTTCAAAATTAAGTTAAGATTTTAGATTCGTAATAATTGATTTTTGTCAATGCAGCCGCCCAGATTGCGGAGGACACAGAAAAAGGAGCCCACAATTTTTTTTAACGTTTCGTTATCTTCTTAGTTTAGTTTATTTGAGCGTTTTGATCGCAAAAAATCTAATAAGAATTACAACATTCATTTTTTTTGTTAACCTGCTAACTGGCATATAAAATCCCATGTCCCGTTGTGAGTTCACAAATAAATTGTCAGTTTATTTATGACCCAACCTCCCATGTGATATTGTCCATGTAGGAAGGCCTGTCCCCAGTAAGACGTTTATTGGCTGATGATGATTATAAAAAAAGAAATCTTCCGTCCAACATTTTCTCACTTACTACCCCAGTCTCCGCAATGAGATTTGCGCTGCACACCGTACCTCGGAGCGGCGATGTCGCCATTCCCCGTCCACAATGCGATCACATTCCGGGCAACTTCCACATTCCATCGCCCGCAAAGCAATCGAGTTCCAACTCGTTATTAGAACGTGGATGTTGCGCGGCTCGCTGGCTCCGAGTTCAATTATAAGTTTTTGCAGATGCTTGAGTGTTCTAAGAGCTCATTATTAAAAGAATACTACCGACCATCTCTTGGGTATGTATTATAATCCCAAAAATTCATAATACCTTCAACTGAAATACATACGTTTAAAACATTGAAAATCAAAATACCGAATGTATGAAATACCTGTACCCGATATACCGAAGCCAGAGAATACTCGTATATACACTACCGTGAAAAGAAGCGACACTTAAGCATGTGTGCTCGTAAAATCGCTCGCGGCTATGTGTGGGTGTCTGGATCTGCGCGGGGGCCTTGCGCGGTGCGCGGGGGTGGAGCGGGCAGTCTAGTGACTGCCCTCGGCCACAGCGGTGACACTCCGTGTACGTGTGAGCTCGAGCGCCGGTGACCTTGAGCGGAACGTGTAAACGCTAGGGTTGTTAACGAAATGGAATTTAGACTTGTGCCAAACAAGACGTTTAAGTTACATAGTATGTTATGTAATGTAAACCTGTGAAAGGACAATTATGTAGGAAAGTGAAATATAGGTTCAATTTAAAATCAAATTTTAATATATTTACAAATTGCTTATTTTAATAAATTTTCTGTTTTTTTCCCCTTTTTTAATTTTAATTATTATTTTTACTACTACTATACCTATACTTCTTACGATTTTATATTATATTCTAGTTGTAGTATTAGCAGTTACTCCATTAAGTAAGTAAGTACCTATCTACCAACCTAAACTCAATTCAAATTCAATTTGTTTATGCTGACACCAGTTATCTAGCTAGACCAAGTTGAGCATTCTTTTAAAAGTCGATAATATGGTTAGACAACGGATAAATATACATAAACAGAAAAAATACCCAGACCGGAAATCAGTTTAGAAAAACAGTCTTTCTCTAAATTGACCCGAAATTAATTTCTCTGAATTGCACCCGGGACCTCAGAGATGGCACGACGCCAGACCCGGCGAGCTACACTTGACCACGGAGGTCGTCAACCTAGTTAGGTGCAAGCACAAGTAAGATGCATGTACAAGTAAATTGTAATAATATACGTAAGTACCTACTTAATAATTGTAGGTGACTAGTAGAATTGATATTATAATAGGTACTAAGACTTAACTAAGTAAATAGGTACCAACTTACATACGCACGTAAACATACAGACGCGGGGGGACTTTGTTTTATAATAAGTATGTAGGTAGGTACTAGGTAGGTAGTGTTGAATGAAGTTAGTGTTATTACGAGTACCTACTTACCTACCTACTTTAAACTGATTTCCGGTCTGGGTATTTTGTCTATATTTATGTATATTTATCCGTTGTCTTACCTTAATAACGACTTTTAAAAAATACTCATCTTGGTCTAGCTAGATAGTTGGTGTGAGCGTAAACAAATTGAATTTGAATTGAATTTAGGTTGGTAGATAGGTACTTACTTACTTAATGGAGTAACTGCTAATACTACTACGAGAATATAAAATAAAATCGTAAGAAGTATAGGTAGGTAGTAGTAGTAAAAATAATAATAAAAATATAAAAGTAATAGAAAAAGCAGAAAATTTATTAAAGTAAGCAATTTGTATATAAATATATTAAAATTTGATTTTAAATTGAACCTATCTTTCACTTTCCTACATAATTGTCATTGCACAGGTTTACATTACATAACATACTATGTAACATATACGTCTCCTTTGGCACAAGTCTAAATTCCATTTTGTTAACAACCCTAGCGTTTACACGTTCCGCTCAAGGTCACCGGCGCTCGAGCTCACACGTACACGGAGTGTCACCGGTCACCGCCGTGTCTATTTTCAAACAACCGAAAGTTCAAAACCCCGAAAGTTCTAAATCGCGAAACTGCCCTACTTTTGTAGGTCACGTGATATGTTAGAAATTTAAGACAATACCGAAGCGCAGCGCAGCGATTGTCTTGAATTTCAAGGTTATTTTTTCTATTACACAACAGAAATACTAGCTGCCCTACCCTGTTAGGTCACCGTTGTATTTTCTTTTATGAATAAAAACAACAGGTAGGAGTTTAAATGTACGGCGTTCCGTTCCTAGGTCTTATAAGATTCGGTATTTTAAATTTTCGGGATTTTAATCTTTCGGTATTTAGAACTTTCGATCATAGAAACATTCGGTATTTTAATATTCGGCCTTCCTTCCGTTCATAACTCTTATGAAATTCGGTATTTTCAACTTCGGCATAATACATACCCCTTATCTTGGGTGTGGTAAAAGGCGACTCGCAGACTAAAGCTTGCACTTACATCCAACAGCTAAAGCGACGATAGGCTTATCACTTAAAACGCTAAAAATAACATAACATAAGGTGCATAAGGTACATAACGCATAATAAATAAATAAATAAATATATCATCATCATCATCAGCCTATTAACGTCCCACTGCTGGGCACAGGCCTCCCACGTGGACAATAGCACGTCGGGGATATTGGGCCATGCCATAATCCACCACGCTGGTCCAATGCCGGTTAGTGGGTTTTAACGACTGTCATCTTACGACAGCAACCGGGACCATCGGCTTAACGTGCCTTCCGAAGCACGGAGGAACTCGAGATGTTTTTAATTTGGTCACCCATCCAGCAACCCGGCATTGCGAAAGTGGCTTAGCGAGCAAGATCGCAAGCCGAACACGCTAGCCGCTGCGCCATCAAGCTCCTCTTAAATAAATATATAAATAAATAAAATAAAATAAAAATCATTTATTTCGGGCATTGCCCATAAAGTGTTAGTAAGATCTTACAAACTATGTTAGTAAATTAAAATATAATTTTGAAATTTTGAAACATGTGCAGTGGTTTTAATTGAACCCTGTGGCGATGCACAGTGTTTGCGGTCCTCATTGCCTAGTCTCTGACTAACCCTTTGGGGATAATAGTCATGTTGTTCTCTCTAACCCGTTAAGGCTAAGTGCTACAACTAAATTACTTGGTTTCGTATGTTTGAGATTATTTTTGTGAGAAAAAAATCATTACTTAATTATTTTGTAATTTAAAATCACTTTTTTTTAAGTTCATATTATTTTTTTTGTCGATGAATTTAGATGTAGTACTTAGCCTTAACAGGTTAGAAGTACCACCCCTATCACATTGTATAATTATAAAAATGTTATTGATGTTTGTTATGGAGCTCAATGGCGCAGCGGCTAATAGGTTTGCGATTAAACGCAAAAAGATGCGTAGATGAAATTGTTTTTTTGAAACTAAAACACTTTTCTGTAGGTTTTTTTTTTAATAGCAGAAGGAGGCAAACGAGCAAGCGGGTCACCTGATGGAAAGTAATCACCGCCGCCCATGGACACTCGCTAAACCAGAGGAACCGCAGGCGCGTTGCCGGCGTTTAAGGAAGGAATAGGCTCGTTTCTTGAAGATCCTTAAGTCGTAACGGTTCGGAAATACCGCCGCCGAGAGCTGGTTCCACAAAACTGTAGTAGTTCGAGGCAAGAAATTTCTTGAAAAACGCACAGTAGTAGACCGCCATTCATCAAGGTGATGTGGATGGAATGACAGTCGATTGCGTGTAGTGCGGTGAAGGAAATCAGCAGCAGGTATCAAGCCGAACAATTCCTCAGAACACTCCCCATGATATATACGGTACAATATACAGAGAGACCCAACGTCTCTCCAAAGAGCCAGTGGATCGAGCCGTCCTGAAATAACCACGTCGTCGACAATTCGAGCAGCTCTGCGTTGAATTCGGTCAAATGGAAGGAGTTGGTATTGGGGTGCTCCAGCCCAGAGGTGGGAGCAGTATTCCATATGCGGCCTGACCTGTGCTTTATACAGTTGTAAACGGTGGGCCGGCGTAAAATACTGACCCGCTCTATTAAGCACACCCAGCTTTTTCGAAGCTAATTTAGCTTTACCTTCCAAATGACCACGAAACTGAACGTCACTCGAAATATCGACGCCAAGGATTCCAATAGTCGGATTGGTATCAAGGGGAGCTCCCTCAAAGCTCAGAGGTACGACGAAGGGGTGTTTTTTTGCGGTAAATGCGCAAACTTGTGTTTTAGAGGGGTCAAAGCGGACTAGGTTATGTCGGCCCCAATCCGAGACATGACTTAACATGTTCTCGGTGTCAGTCACAAGTTTATTCCGGCTCTCGATGACGCTTTCCAGAGAAATATTAGCTCGCCCGGTGTAGAGCGTATCCCCAGTACTGTCGTCTGCATAGCAATGAATGCTGTTGTTATGCAGCATGTCATTGATATGCAAAAGAAATAGAGTAGGGGACAACACACACCCCCAGGTATTTTATTTTTCTTCGAGTAAACATTTGGCTTTCCTCTGACCCTGGAGAAGGTGATGATAAAGTTCATGGTGAATGTGCACATCACCCAGAATCCTCAACTAAGTAGAACAGGCTATCGTATCTCTAAAACAATATAAATAAATTCTTGGGATTGTAGACCTAAATATCAAAATTTCATTTTTCGGAATTTTGTTTGAAAACATTTTTTGAAAACATTTTTTTTATAAGATAATGTATCGGTCCCTGCAAACCGACTTAAATTGATCAAACACATTCGCCAGATCTTAATTATAAAATGGTAACTGAAAAAGATAAAATACTAATTACGAACTTGCACTGCGGTGTAAAACAGTAAGTTCGAAGTTTTACGAGCAATTAGTGAGATAGATTATTGGATTAAATCCACTAAAATGCGTTCAAATTGTTTGCCAATTTGGATCTCTTAATGGATCTTAATTAACAAAGAGCTTTTGTGAGTGAAGTTAAAAGTTACACCGTTAATATTTTTTTAAAGCGAACATAACGAAATAAGTAGGTAAAGATCAAATGGGCTATGGCTCCGATCTCCCTGTTTGCTACTTTATTACAAATTAAATAACCATTTGTAGTACCATTTAAACCGGAACGCATCAATGTTAAATAATGCTGCTTGGCGGAAAAAATATAGTGTTCGCAATCCATTCAGATTCTGGGCAGAATCCCGAATGAGATACCCACAAAGCTTTATTTACATAGATACATAGTTACGACTATCCGTGCATAGCGTGAAGAACTTGATAAGTCCAAAATGGCAATGTTACAGGGCAGCGATTTTAAAATTTGTCATTTGCTACAAAATCTGTTTTCATCTTATAGATAATTTTAAGTGATCTTTCATATTATTTTACGAAATCTCGTACAATCTGCTTATTTTGTAAGGTATTAGACTTATCAACGTACTACCCAGAGATTTTTCAACTTATTCCACATACATTAATGCTCAAACCAGTGAAAACATTGTTTAATTTAATTTCAAAAAAACAGTTTTTCAGTGTACGAGTAATTGATTGTCCAAATTGACTAAAGAGTAATTATAAATAGTTTTTCAAATATCTTTATGCTTTTCTTTCTAATTGTCTTGTTAATTAACTTATCAACATGTTCACCGATGACCCACACACGCATACCTATACTTATAAACTTATTCACCATAGAATTGGGTATCAATAATACACATTTATCGTTTGATTATCTCGTTTTGTCAATTTACGTACGCTAGGTTAGTTTTTGAGTATAAGTTGAGATATGGATATACGAGTATTACGATATTTTTTGTGACTCATCGCGTAGATATCTCGTTTTGTTAAATAAAATACGCAAAATATGGACATATTCATATACTGTCACAGCCAATATATCTATTAAAAGTAACGTAGATATCGAGTTGTAATGTTTTTCCCTACAAAACCAATGCCACAGGAAGACATTGCGACGTTAAAAAAAATGGGTTAGTCAGAGACTAGGCAATGAGGACCGCAAAAGCAGTCCTCTACCATAGTCCACTTTTCACCAAATAGCGACTGCACATGTGCACAGCGTGACAAGTGGTGAGCCCATCGCTGCTCTATGCTGCTGGAAGTACAGTCTTTAGTCCGTTAGTCGCCTTTTACGACACAAGGGAAGGGAGGGGTTGGTAGCATTCTTTCACCGCTACGCGACACAGTTTTTTACTTTCATTACACAGTCACAAATAACAGTTCGTTGTTGAGGCAATGTCCACCATTAATTTGATTATTATAACTTTGAAATACGTTACGATGGGCAACTAAACATTTAAATAAATTAACATAAAAGTGATCCCGCACGGCGGCACACTGAGCAAACGTTGCGGCATTCGTTACCTAGAACCAACAACCCAGCATAGAGCAGTTGACAACAGAAAGTCCATTATTTTATTTCCGATCCATTTAGATACTTTTGTACCTCAAGATGTGCGAAGGCTGCTTCTGAGGCTGCTGTGGGCCTTGCTGCCCCAACATCACTATTTACACTTGCTGCATCAAGATTTGCTCGTCGTAGTTCAGTGCTGTTTTTGTATTTGTTGAATTAATTTTTATGCTATTTTATGGGAAATTTTATGTAGAATCTAAATATATATAGAAGTTGGTAAATTTTCTAACAAATTATCGAGTAATCTCCAAAAGAATGCATCTGTTCCCAACCCGCGACAGGCCCAGCGGTGAGGTAGACCTCAGAGGCCAGAGATGTTTTTATAATTATTTTCATAACTTTCGACAAATTGGTAGGTAGTAATGTTTGTAAAAAAAAACAAAGCATTCTTTGTTTACTCTCTGTCCACCCCATGTAACTTTCATTGTATAAGCGGTCCTTCTGTCCATTTATACTGAAGTCTCAGAGTGGGTGGGTTGCTCGGAACCACTCACCCGCGCAAGTAATTGGAACAAGGTTAGTTTTTGTTGTGTCGTTGCTTACCACGAGGGAGGCGGTTTTAAGAACTCACAGGTACGGTTGCTAATGTAATTTGAACCTTATTTACAAATTCAGTACTTTGTCTACTTTTACCAGGATCGTCATAGTCAAATTATTAGTATTTTATTTATTTACGCGCAATATGTAATTATAAATGTCTATTCGTTTTTTGGTAAGTATAGTTGTTATATTATTAGTATGTTATTTAAATAATTACGCACTTTATAATAAAATTACGTATTTTCGTTTTAAGGACAGTTGTTTATGTAGAGATGGTACATTAACAATAATACTTTAAACATTGCAGCATTGTTGTGTTCTGACAGTTTAGAAATAAGATACAACCAGTTCCTCAGTGGTTTAGGATTCCGGGTGAAGTGCGATTACACCTTCGGCCTTATATCACTTACCATCAGACGAAGAAGACGAAGAAGACCTTGAGACGAAGGTCAAATGTTTAACCGTAGGTAGTTGATAAAAGAAAGAAAAGTTCTACCACCCACATTACATCTTCCTTGGTAAATTTCTTCTCTTACCCAAATTATATAGTGGTAATTAAAATCCTACATTACACCACCCGTATTATTAGGTTATCCAACTAAACTACCCCACTGCGGTATTCCTTTCGCGGCAAAGTGGAAAACTTATCCGCGGGTGTATTGGCAGTCGCCTAATTAATTGGCAGTACATTTTCTGTTTGAGCACTAATGCAATAAGGGTAACTTAGAAATGGGTCTGTGAAAACGTTTATACTGGTAAATTTTACTGTAAAAAGAGTAGAGCATTAACAGATAGACTACTCAATAAATACATACATACATACTGCATAGACTTACGACTAATATACCCAAAGGGTTAGTCAGAGACTAGGCAATGAGGACCAAAAAAGCAGTCCTCTGCCATAGTCCACTTTTCACTAAATAGCGACTGCACATGTACTATTTGTTATATATAGGTGGTGATCCCATTGTCGCTCTATGCTGTTTGATGTTCGTAGAATCTTTAGTCCGTTAGTCACCTTTAACGACACCCAAAGGAAGAGAGGGGTTGGTAATAGTATTATTTTAGTGAGACGCTATACTACACGGCTCTGATTCGATACAATAAATAAATGGGTACATATAAAATATTCATATAATCACTACTATTATCTCCGAAGGGTTAGTCAGAGACTAGGCAATGAGGACCGCAAAAGCAGTCCTCTGCCATAGTCCACTTTTCACCAAATAGCGACTGCTTGCTTTATAGCGTAACAGGTGGTGAGCCCATCGCCGCTCCATGCCGTTGAATGTATGTGCAGTTTTTAGTCCATTAGTCGCCTTTTACCATACGCAAGGGAAGAGAGGGGTTGGTTGTATTATTTTAAAGCCGCTACGCGAAACGGTCAGATTTAATAGATACTTACTCAAAAAAAATGTACAATATTACATTAGTTTTACAACCGTTTACCGTCAGGCTGGAAGAGACGACCGCTATCCTCACCTGATACACTTCCATTACTCCGT
Organism: Scoparia ambigualis; assembly: GCA_963921215.1. Classification (NCBI taxonomy): domain Eukaryota; kingdom Metazoa; phylum Arthropoda; class Insecta; order Lepidoptera; family Crambidae; genus Scoparia; species Scoparia ambigualis. The sequence goes on along the minus strand of OY992502.1, from coordinate 58,143,084 downwards.
TTGTCTGTTTTGTGTAAATGAATGTATTTTCTTGAGCGTTATATTTTAAAAATCACATATTATAAATGGTATGGCCATGATTTAAAATGCTATGACTATAAACGAGAAACTCAACATGGAAATAGCAAATATCCTTTGGAGAGATCCATCCAAGATGTGTCATCATGGCCCGATCTCCCCATGTGTGTTTGTTTGTTCATTAGTTCATATGCAAAAGCCTGAGCACAACAGAGAGACGGTTATAGTCTGAAGATGCTATCGGAATAACGAAACATGTTGACATGTTGGTTCGTTATACCCACAGTTATATCCGAGTTATTGTGACATACCTACAGTCACGAGCACCAATATGTCTGCACTTTGACTGTTATTCTATTGTAATAAGAGTTACAATTGTTTACATATTTTTGCTCGTGACTGTACATATTTGGTATCTAGATATAATTGTGTTAAGATATAATCATTTATTTAACAGCCAATGTTTGAAATTAAACACTTTTTACATTACGTATCGAACCCGTTACAGGGTCCGCAGTCACAAGGAGACGTAGATCTGTAAAGGGTTGTAAACGTCAGGATTAAATAAAAACTGGATAAATTAACCGAGAAGCTTGTCGCGTAGCGGTGAAAGAATAGTATTCTTTCACCGCCGTACCTGCTTTCTTCCCGTGGATGTCGTAAAAGGCGACTAACGGACTAAATACTGCACATACATCCAACAGCTTAGAGAGGCTGTTGGATGTATGGGCTCACCACCTGTCACGCTGAGCACAAGTGCATTCGCTATTTGGTGAAAAGTGGACTATGGTAGAGGACTGCTTTTGCGGTTCTCATTATCTAGTCTCTGACTAACCCTTTGTGGATAATAGTCTTGTTTAGATGTATGTATGTATTGTTCCCGCCAAAGCCGGGACGGACTCAGCGGTTGTTGACGACCGCGTCCGCCTGTCTGCCGCGGCGCCACCGCTGCGCGAGCCGCCGCCGCTAGCTTGGTGAGCCGCGCGCGCGACTAGTCTGTCTGCTAGCTAACGCGAGACGCACACAAATTACGCGCGCTGGTATCTACCCTTATTATAGTGACTCCTGAACCTAAAGTGAAGAGCTCGACCTAAACGCCCTTAACCAGTGCCCCTAGTGAACTGTTTAGTGAAGTGACTGTGCGCCAGGAACCAACCTACATCGCCGCCCCTCAAGCCTCGCCGCCCGTGGTCAGCTCGCACGACGGTTCCTGACTCATCATCCCTGTAAGTACATCCTTCCTTCAGCCTTCCTGCCTTCAGCCCATTAACTCCGCCGCATGTTGGTGCCTTAAGCGCCAACATTTTTGGTCCAATCGAGCACGGAATACCTCTAAATTTCATGGTCTTTCGACCATAATCAGCCCCGAATCAGCCCTTAACTTTGATTAATTATTTACAGTCCGCTAAAAATAATGTTTCATAATTATATCTATTTCACTTCCTAACATTTATAATTTCATCTCCATACAAAATCTTTTCTGCACGACAGTCGTTGCAAAGTTGACCTACCTACACGAATAAAAATTCGTGTTTCGGGTATCGTGTTCCAAATAAAAGTTCGTACCAGTATCCGATTCGTGCTAACTCCTAGTTAATTTACGCTAACAAGTTTAGTGTTTATGTTGTTGATGTTGATTTTATGGTGTCATACAATGTCTTTGTGATTTGAGCGAGCTAGTGTACTAATTGTATATTACTTGTACTAATGATGCGTTAGGTTTAGTAGTTAAATTATTGCGTTACGTTCGCGTTTTACGTTTTTCGGTTGCACATATAACTTTGGTTACGTAATAACACACCCGCGTCTAGACGACGATATTGTTGTTTTTCCCGTTTTATTTTTTAAGGAATTTTTTATGTTCTTGTCGTGTTAAATCGGCTCAGATCTCGTGCATGCTCACCACGCGTGCCAAATAGCGTGCTTTATTTTTTCGCTCGTGTTATTTTATATCTATTTTTTTATTTTTTATTTTTGCCTTTGCGATCGGCTCATTCTTGGTGCGTGCTCACCACATGAGCTTAGTGTGTTTCATTTAGTTTCATCAGTTTTTTTTATATCGCTTACGGCTATTTGCGTGCGTCGCCTTCGCTTCTACACACGTTAAGTTTAAGTAAGTTTTTATTATTAGCTTATTTTTTTTTTTTTTTGTGTTTGCGACTGACTCATTCTTCGCGCCAGTGTCGGCAACAGGTCTGCCCGATTGTGAGCGCCTTGCCCAACAGTGGGCTACGGATAACGTGATTATTTTTGTTTTTGTTGTTTTTGTTTGTTTTTTGCTTGCGGTTGGCTAATGTTACGTACGCGCGTTCAATAAGCATACATACATATACACAGACATACCTACACATACACGCGTTTGCCCACCCGTAGGCCATATACAAGGCGCCCCAACTTAGTTTTGCTTTCTTTATTGTTGCGTTAATTTTAGCCCATTTGCCCTTACCTTAGTAAACAAATACCTCCAGCCCAACTATAGAATATATACAGGGTGTTGTTCTTTTTACTGCCTTTATATTTGTTTAATTTTTTAATTTTTATTATTTTTTTTGTCTCCTTTTATTCATCGCGATGCCGACCAAGTCACAAGCCGCGATATTTAGGGAGGCCGCCAAAGCTTTACACCAGCTCCTAGAGATGGGATCACTGATCATTGCTGGCGACACCAAACATTCCATAACGGAATTCAACGTGCGTTTCGCACAGATACAGGGCAAAAAGGAGAAGCTGGACTCAGTGTATTATAGCATTCTTGACGAGGAGGACCTGGACAAGAAGACCGAGAAGGCATACACTGAGAACCACACAAAAGCCTCCGGGGCGTACATTGGGATTCTTGTGGCTAGGGAGGAAATCTTACCCTCTTCCACGTCATCCCCAACCCATAGCGCTCAGCCCAGTTTCGGCGTCAATACGCCCACAGCCGTCCTCCCCAAGATAGCGCTGCCCAGGTTCAGCTCAAAAGTGGAGGACTGGCCTTCCTTCATTGCGCTGTTTAGGAGTCTGACTGACGACATGGCGACCCTGTCGGACGCAGTCAAGCTCCACTACCTATTCTCATGTCTCAGCGGTGAGGCATTAAGTATGGTGTCCCACTTAAAGGTCACCAATGAAAATTTTGCCGTGGCCATGGACATCCTCACCAAGCGGTACGAGAACCGCCGGGTTCTCATCGATAGTTTCGTCGACATAATCCTGGGGCTGCCAAGCATCCACACGCGCTCAAACATACGCACGCTTTTCCTCACTCCGCTGGTGTCCGCCCAGTGTGCCCTTAGTAATTTGGATCTGCCCATAGGAGACGACTACGTGTTTGTGTCGATAGTGGTGCGAAAGCTTAAGGGTGAGCTCCGCACGTTGTTTGAACGCAGACACGGGTCTAGCAGCTCCCTGCCCACGTTGAGTGACCTCATCTCCTACCTCGAGGAGCACGCGCGCTGTGTGGAGACAGAGTTCTCCAACATAGCCCAGCCGCAGCCCATTCACGCCCTGCCCGGCCCTTCTCGTAGCCGCGCGCCTCCACAGTTGCCCCATCGCACTTATGCTCAGATGGCTCAGCAACAACCCGACCATTACCGTGGCCGCTCCTCAGCTCCATCGCCTCACCGCGCCTATGATCAGCCTACTCACCAACCGCTCCACCCAGCTCAGCAAATGCGTCAGCGCCCATCCACCTCCCCGGCTCGCAGTCAGCCCTTCCCCGTCTACTCGGCCTACCAGCAAAGCTGCTCCTCATCATCGTCCTCGTTCTCTTCCTCACGCTCGACGCCCTACTGTCCCTATTGTGCCACTAGGGGACATACGCTCATGACGTGCAGATGGTACAATGCCCAGCCAACACAGGGCCGTTGGGACTTTGTACAGGCACGCGAGCGCTGCCAGCGTTGTCTCTGCCGTCACTACGAGAGCGAGTGCAGGTCAAGGGGGGCATGCAAGAACTGTGGGAGTACGAACCACCACACGTCCCTCCATCGACCAGACGGCCCAACGCACTCAGCTCATTCGTCGTCTGTACATGTGCCCTCACCACAGCTGACAGAGCACTCGAGGGAGCGTCCCAGAAACAGCAGGCGGCACGAACCCGCACATGCCAAACAGGCGCAACCCAGCTCTGCTCACAGAGCCAGCCCGCCCAGGTCCGGTTCGCCAGGTAGGCCCCGCGAACGCCGCCAGCAATTATGACTCCCTACTATCACAGAGCACCCTAGCGAAGAGGTAGATTTAGCCCATGCCCAGGCAACCCATGCCCACACAGCTGATACATACTCAGCTCATACAATTTCAGCTGATACCCAATCAGCTCACTCACCTTCTGTGCCCACTGGCACACCCATTTTGTTGCCAACCGTCTCACTTAAAGTCGCGGACGTACATGGCCATCTTCACACAGCCAGAGCTTTATTGGACTGTGGCAGTATGCTGACGTTAATAACGTCACGCATGGCACGACTTTTGAACCTGCCATCAAAACTCACTTCTTTAAAAATTACAGGAGTTGGGAATCAGCACAAACATGAGTCAAAGGCGGCAATAACAATAGTATGCCGACCCACTCACAATGATACTCCTACAATTACTGCCACAGCTCACATTTTAAAAAACGTCACTGGCTACCTTCCCTTAGAGAAGGTACCAAACATTTCCCACGTACTAGGCCAGCCACCCGTGCCATTGGCTGACCAGCTTTACCACACACCAGCCCCGATCGACCTCTTATTGGGGTCGGACGTTCTTGGCCAGGTGTTGGACGGGACTAAGGTCTCGTTGGGCCCGGGCAAGCCCATAGCCTTCGGCACGATTTTCGACTTCGCGTTGATAGGACCCATTGAGGACTTGTATGCGCAGCCGGCGCAGCAGGTTAACTCAGCTCACGTCGTCAGCTCACAACCAGACTCAGCTGAATCAGCCCAGGACATACGTCAGAGTCTGGAAAGGTTCTGGGAGTCTGAGGAGCCCCTCCCTCAATCTCACACTCATAATGATCCCCTGGAGGAACAATGCGAGGAAATCTTCCGCTCTACCACTACACGCGATCCCTCAGGCAGATATACGGTCGCTCTGCCCTTTCTAAAGGACGCCCCTCAACTAGGTAAAACTCACCCTATCGCATTACGCAGATTTCTCAATATTGAGAAGAAGCTAATGGCGAACCCGTCTCTGCGTTCTAAATACGTCGACTTTATGGCCGAATACATCGACTTAGGGCACATGGCTCCCTGTCACCCAAATACATTCGCCCATAAACCTCACTTCTACATCCCTCACCATGGCGTATTTAAGTCAGGGTCGGACAAGCTGCGCATTGTTTTTGATGGTAGCTGCAAAAGCTCCAATGGTGTCAGCATAAATGAATGCCTACACACAGGCCCCGCCCTTCAACAGGACATTGTGGACATCATCATGTCCTTCAGAACGCATCCAGTCGTTTTCAGCACTGACATCCAGAGGATGTTCAGAAATGTGCTGGTTGCCCCAGACCAGAGACAGTATCAGCTGATACTATGGCGGTCCTCACCAGATCACCCTCTGCTCACCTACGCCCTCAATACAGTCACCTACGGCTTAAGATCAAGCCCATACCATGCAATCTGCACCCTGCTCCAGCTGGCTGATGATGAAGGCCATCGCTACCCTGGAGCCGCTCAGGTTCTTCGCAAGTCTATCTTCGTTTATGACATCTTGTGTGGTCATGACACGGTTGAATCCGCCCAAGCACTTCAGGACGAGTTGATAAGTCTGCTAGACCTAGGCGGCTTTCAGCTCAGTAAGTGGACATCTAACTCGCCAAAGCTGCTCGAGAGATTTCCCGACAACCAATGTGACATGCCCAAGGACTTCGACATGAACCCAGAATCCACGTCCATTAAGGTCTTGGGTATACAGTGGAGCCCTCAGTCAGACGAGTTCACCTACCGCATCTCTCTGCCCCCCATCACACATGTCACAAAGCGGTCTATTTTAAGCACCGTAGCCTAACTTTATGACCCAAACGGCTGGGTTTCCCCCGTTATCTTCCGTGCAAAGCTGCTGCTTCAGCAATTGTGGCTACTGAAGCTGGAATGGGATGAGCCCACTCCCTCTGAAGTGCAAACGGAGTGGCACCACATCTCAGAGGATCTGCCGCTGTTGTCTAGCATTCGCTTCCCTCGGCACGTTTGTGCAAACAAAGGCTCAGCTGCATACTCGCTTCACGGGTTTGCAGATGCCTCTGAAGCCGGGTTTGCCGCCGTTGTTTACCTCCATGAGCTCGATGCCTCCGGAGATACTTTGGTACACTTGGTTGTCGCCAAGTCGCGAGTCGCACCAATCAAGAACCGCCTCACAATCCCCAAGTTAGAGTTGTCGGCCGCCACTCTACTCTCCCAGCTCATGATCCGTGTGTCGGTTCAGTTATCGGCCCATATCAGTATACAACAACACATATGTTGGTCAGACAGTACGATAGTCCTGGCCTGGCTCAATACACCGCCTCACCGTCTTCAACCCTTTGAAGCCAACAGGGTAGTCAAAATCAGCTCAGGCTCACCAGAATGTACCTGGCGACACGTACCTTCCGAGCTCAACCCGGCAGATTGCGCAAGCAGAGGGATGTCTGTGCAATCCCTGTCAGCCCACGACCTATGGTGGTCTCCCACGTGGCTTGGACAGCCTTCTGAGTCTTGGCCTGCGATGCCCTTAGCTCTGGGCCATCACGCCCTGCCCGACCTTAAGCCCAAACACGTCCCGTCACTGGTCACAGTGCCCGGTCTTGACTTTGACCTGCTCACTCGGTTCAGTTCACTAGACAAGCTCGTCGGAGTGACAGCTTGTCTAAAACGCTTTCTGCACAACTGCAGACACCACCCAGATTCGCGACGCTCAGGCCCCTTGTACGTCAGTGAACGAAGAGAGGCCCTACTTTACTGGGTGCGCAGTGTCCAGCACAATGAATTTGCGGAGGACATCCACCGCCTTCAAACTGGCAAAATCTGCTCCGTCAGACTCCAGCGGCTGTCACCTCTCATTAAAGATGAGCTCCTTAGAGTTGGTGGACGACTGTCCCATGCGTCTATCCGATATGACGCGCAGCACCCGCTCATACTTCCCAGCTCTAGCCCACTTGTAGACCTTATCATTGACCACTACCACAAAATACACTGCCATCCTGGCGCTGACACTTTACACGCTATCCTACGCCAACAATTTTGGATATTGTCCGCGCGCCGTATTATTAGACACCGAGTTTTTAAATGCATTAGATGCTTTCGATGCCGGGCCCAGCCGCAAGCGCCCTTCATGGCCGACCTGCCAGCCGATAGAGTTACGCCTCAGCCAGTATTTAGTCAAGTCACGACCGATTTTGCCGGACCATTCCTCGTTAAATCTAGTACCCTACGTAATGTTAAACTCTTAAAAGCGTACTTTTGTATATTCGTGTGCCTCTCGACTAAGGCGGTTCATTTAGAACCGGTCTCGGACCTCAGCACGGAAGCGTTCCTCGCGGCATTACAGCGTTTTATAGCACGCCGCGGTGCCCCGGTTCTCATCCGCTCGGACTGCGGTACAAATTATGTAGGCGCTAGAAATCAGCTCATCGAAGTACAAAACTTTCTTGCCTTGAACAATGATACGATTGCGCACAAGCTCGCTGGTCAGCACATTAATTGGTTGTTAAACGTCCCTAAGGGACCATGGTTCGGTGCGTTACATGAGATCAACGTAAAATCAACAAAGCAACTTTTATATCGCGTAATTGGCGAACAGCACCTCACATTCGAGGAATTCTCTACACTTTTGGCACGAATCGAAGCTGTCCTTAACTCTAGACCTCTCTGCCCACTTTCGTCTGATCCATCAGACTTTGAGCCGCTTACAGCCGGACATTTCCTCATAAGGCCGCCCACTAACGGCCCTACCCGAACTATCCGTGGAAGATAGGCCGATCTCCACACGTAGGCGATTCCAAATGGTACAGGCCCTTTCCCAGCGCTTCTGGACGCTGTGGACCCAGTCCTACCTTCATACCCTCCAAACCCGCTCCAAATGGTTGTCCCCATCCTCCCCTCCCCGAGTTGGCGAGCTCGTCCTCATCAAGGAGGACAACCTGCCTGCCCTCCAAAGGAGACTGGGGCGCATTGCTCGCACCCTGCCTGGGAAGGATGGCGTCGTGCGGGTGGTAGACCTGGACACCGCGAACGGACGTCTTCGGAGGCCTGTATTCCGGATCGCCAGGCTCCCAGTGGATGAGCCCCCCTGGCCCCCGGAGGATGTTCCCGCCAAAGCCGGGACGGACTCAGCGGTTGTTGACGACCGCGTCCTCCTGTCTGCCGCGGCGCCACCGCTGCGCGAGCCGCCGCCGCTAGCTTGGTGAGCCGCGCGCGCGACCAGTCTGTCTGCTAGCTAACGCGAGACGCACACAAATTACGCGCGCTGGTATCTACCCTTATTATAGTGACTCCTGAACCTAAAGTGAAGAGCTCGACCTAAACGCCCTTAACCAGTGCCCCTAGTGAACTGTTTAGTGAAGTGACTGTGCGCCAGGAACCAACCTACATCGCCGCCCCTCAAGCCTCGCCGCCCGTGGTCAGCTCGCACGACGGTTCCTGACTCATCATCCCTGTAAGTACATCCTTCCTTCAGCCTTCCTGCCTTCAGCCCATTAACTCCGCCGCATGTTGGTGCCTTAAGCGCCAACATGTATATAAATTAAATGCGAGTTTCCTCCGTAAAAAGTGTTTTATTTGAATGTGTAGTGTTTGCGTAAAACTTAGAAAACAATATTAAGACTTTAAGCGCCATGGGGGTCACCGATGACCGACAAACAATAAAATTTCAATTATGTCTGATTTTATGTCAGTCAACGTGTTAGGTAATGTTTTTCTTTTTTAATATTATCATCTCACTTTCACTCGCACTTTTTAATCAGCAAAAGCAATCGTGTTTAGTTTTGTTAGTTCAGTAAAGAACGGGCGCATACAAATTTATGCGTTCCCATACTATATTTGCTTTAAAAGGAGCTGTGGATATTACGTAAGGTTTTCCATGTGGTTTCATATTCAATCTCCTGTCTAGAAACTTTGCATTTTTATTTCCAAGCTCTCTCGCGCTTAAATATTATTCAACGAAGTATTTACGTTCGCTACTAGGAATAGTAACCGTATACCGTATACCGTACCGTAACGGTGAAAGAATACTGCCTACTACTGCACATACATCTAACAGCATAGAGCGGCGATGGGCTCACCATTTGTCACGCTGAGCACATGTGCAGTCGCTATTTGGTAAAAAGTGGACTATGTTAGAGGACTGCATTTACTGTCCTCATTACCTAGTCTCTGACTAACCCTTTGGGGATAATAGTCGTGATTATTCGGGTGACAGGAAGAATTCACCAAGTATCGTTCGTTACTTAGTGAATTTTTCCTTATTTTTTGAAATTTTTTTTATGTTCATAAACAATGGAGTAATTAGCATTTTGATAGTTTTTTTGAAGTCAAAATTTCATGTTTGGAAAAAAAAACAAGTGCACTTTGTAGGCTCCATTTGTTCTGTGTTTATAATCTTTAGCACTTCAAGCAGATTCAAAAATATCTACCTAATCTTTCATAGTGACAGCAGATTTGTATTATTTTGCAGCCTTAAGTGCTGAATGCAATTACATTCCATATGAGAGTGGCCGGACTCTAAGAATTTAAGTTCTGTCGTTTTCTAAGTACTTAAAGTTTGTACAACATAGAGCAGAATTGCAGCTACTTGTTGATTTCGATTTTGTCCCCTACATGTATCACAAAATAGTGAAATTTCTGAGACATCAGGAGGCTGCGAATTAATAAAATGGTACAATATTGACCTAATTCGATGCTCCCTCTTATCCCATGTAACTCATTTCAAGTGAAACAGTGAGCTGTTTTTCCTTGTCCAACATAAATAGTAATATGGTAGACACAAATTTTTTCTAGAGTAATAAAATAGAGACACACTCGAATAAGGCAACTGTAGCACACTCTGAAGATCAAAGGAACACATAGTAAATGAGGGTTCATTAGCACACCTTTTTTTGTTAGATTCTTTACTTTCGTTACATTGCTGTTTCCTGATTCAAATTCGAAATTCTTTTTCTCATAATCAGAAGCTTGTTCATACCTGGAGCATGTGGCAAATATTTTTATTTTTGGTCTGAAAAATGAATTTTTGTATATTTTGCAAAATATTCGACGGTAAGTTTTTTCACTCATTTTGGAAGTGGACAAGGTTACTCTCCAAGTATAATTATTTTGAGGACTTACACACATAGTGTGTGCTTTTCAATGTGTGCTTTTACTAACTGAATATCAGCCTCACTTGTTTTGGTTGTCAGATTTTTTTTCCTACGTTTGTCTTTACCTGAGAAGCACCGAACTGAGCTCATGTTTTTAACTGCTGAGTTTATCGGTCCGTTTGATATACACAAAGTAGCCTTTTTTATTCCAGTGAATCCGTATTACGGATCCCCCACCCCCAGAGGGAAGGCAGAGTTGGCTCGTTCCCATGCATCCAAAAATCTATTCCCACTGCACCCAAGAGTTTTATTTAATATTTATTTCGTATACAAATTAATTCCCAATGCACCCAAAAGTGAAGAAGGTACAGTCGGAAAAAAAACACCACGCGAAATGGTTATTTTAGCGCCATTGCGCGATGCGTGTTATTGTCTTGTAAAATGTAAGAGCGAGATAGCAAGAGACATAAGGACAAATATTCTAGTCTGGTAAATAATTAAATTGACTAATGAAACAGTTTGTAACGTTTTGATATTTGTCACAACAATGGTCTGAAAGCTGGCTTGCAATTGATTGGGCACTTTAGATGCTTTGCGAGATTCGGGTGCTTTGCTGGTTGATAAAGTATTTTGGTTTGATGCTTTTGTGTTTGTATGAACAAGGGAAGCTAAATAATGAATGTTATTATTTATTGAAAATAAAAATAATAATTGTAATATGAAACTAGCTTAATCACTAATGAAGGACTGGTTGTGTCTGGTAATGAAGTGGTGCCTTCAATAACTGGTTTTACTTAAAAATGGGAAAAAATTATTCATTTGTAATGATAAAGTTTTATCGTAATATACTACTTATATCATAATTTTTTTTAACATAAGTGATCTAATGTTTTATATTTTAGCGTTTTATTAACGCTTAAATATACTTAAGTAAAATTTTAAACACTGAAAAAAGACGACAACCTCAGGCGGGAATGGGAACCATTAATCTATAAACGCAGCTTCATCTTAACCGAATGTTCAAATATTTGTAAAAATATTTCTTTCGGATCTCAGAGGTGAAAACTTCTAAGATTTGATGAAGCAATGTTGACTAAAAACATAAGCATCAAGCACTGACAAATTTCGACGGTTAAAAGCCAGACCTCGGTAGCCAAGTGGTTAAGGCAGCCGCCCGGAATGCGGAAGGTGCGTGGTTCGATTCCCGCCTGAGGTTGTCGTCTTTTTTCAGTGTTTAAAATTTTACATAAGTGATCTATCTCTTACTTAAGAATTCAATATTGTTTTTATACAAAAACAGGAAATAAATATAACCATGGTCACGCTGATAACATTGTTTTTAGAGGTAAGAATTATGGTGGGATCGATAGTTCCTTAGCATTAGTCCGGGTAAAGTGCGCTTTCATGGCCTTATAGCCACTTGCCATAAGATGAGATAAAAACCAAGCTTAGGGAATATAACAAATAATCTTTATGTTAAAAATAAATAAAGCTATTGCTTTATTTATTTTTTTACCCTATTTTACCCTATAGGGTACGGTCGTCATAATCCCGAATTGGTTTCCAAACAGCAAACTTTAAAAAGGAATCTATGATTGAATCAACATGCGATAAATCGGAGGGACTTTATGCCCCTTCGTACACAAGGCTACGCAAATCTTCGATACTCGACGATTTTAGTCTCCAAGCGACTACCGCCTTCCATCCTATTGAGGTTCGTACACGAGTCGCGTCGCCGACATTTGTCCCGCGACTGCAATTTGTATGGCGGTAGTCGCTTGGAGACTAAAATCGTCGAGTATCAAAGATTTGAGTAGCCTTGTGTACGAAGGGCTAAGGGTCTCCATTTTATTTTTGTCACAGAACTACATTGTCGTCTAGAAGTGTCTAAATATTTTTTTAAAATTTATTTCGAAATGTAAATTAAATATAAAATTATAATATCGTGCATACATGCATATAGCTGTCAACAATAATAAAATTGAAAAGTAAATTCAAAATGTTGTAAAAATTTAGAACAGAAATTCAATATCGTGTTATTAAATAATGTTGTGCGTGTTTTTCATGTACCTATATGAATACTATTATTGTACTTAATTAGTTTCTTAAAAAACACGTAGTAAGAAAATAATCTTATTACGATTTGAAAAGTTACAATACAAGCCTCTCACAAATATCCGGCGTGAAATAATGGCACGTGGTGCTGTTGTGTTTCGTCCGGCCAGTGAGGGTTCCGGAGGGTTCCTCAAATTTTCATATACATATAATTTATTCAGACTTATTTATGGTTTAAAATAATACAAATTTGTGTATTTAAAAACAATATTATAAAAAACACGGTTAGTTTTAAGATTAGCTCCTAATGAGCATCAAGTTGTGATGATTTATAGTTGGTTATCTGTGATAATAAAAGATCTGCATATTTTTTACTATTTAGTCGTTCCTAATCACAGATCACATGTCTGTGTTCCTAATGAACACCAAACTGTGATGATTTAGAGTTGATTACCTGTGATAATTATTGTCTGTAATTAATAATAATAACCTGATTATTAATAAACAGTTTTAAATTAATTATTTGTCTTTTATTTATTAAGTTTTCCTTTTTAAACGTCAGTCCAGTGACTATACAAGACACGCCTACACAACATCTTGCTTATTCCCTCTTACCGCAAATTCTTTTTAAAAATCGACCTTAAATGGGTCGCAAACTGAAGCTTCTGATAGTACAGACAGCTTTTGGATGCACTGGGAACGTTTTTGTTGAACCTTCAATTTCGTTTGGGTGCACTGGGAACCGATGTATGAACTTTTATTTTTCGAAAACAATGGGCCTTTGGGTGCATGGGAACGAGCCAAACGAAATTATTAATAATATTTTTTTATTAGGAACAATATTTTTGGTAATGATAAGGGTCATTATTTATTGGCATAATAGGAACTAGACATCGTAAATCTTACCTCAGATTAACAAATAAAGGCTCATACTTTTAAAAAATTAAAGACAATCTCAAAAAATTCAAAATAACATTTGTATGGAAAATCTTTTAACTAACGTGCGAAACACAACTGTCATTTCTTCCATCGCCACTTCGGATAACTATTAGATGGTGTTCGTGGTAGACAGTGTTTATATTCCAACAGAATTTTAAAACTAAAAAAAAACTATTGTGCCGGTTGGTCACGTACCCACGTATTATCAGGTTACTCGCATAATGACCCATTTTGGTAGCCCAACGCACAATGACACATAGAGTCTACGCAAAATGACATACGCAAATTGACACTTATTCTCATACGCGAAATGACACACGGGAATGACTACGCAAAATGACATACGCGAATTGACACATATTCTCATACGCGAAATGACACACGGGAACGACTACGCAAAATGACATACGCAAATTGACACTTATTCTCATACGCGAAATGACACACGGGAACGACTACGCAAAATGACATACGCGAATTGACACATATTCGCATACGCGAAATGAAACACGGGAACGACTACGCGAATGGACATAAGGCTGTCCGTACCAATAGATAATTAAAGTAAGATTAAACATTAGATAGAGATAATTTAATACATTTTGTATTTATTATTTTTTACTGAGTGGTAGAGCTACGCTGCGTTGCAGCACGCATTGGGCCGGCTCGCCCGGCGTAATACCACCCTCTCACGAATATTCGGCGTGAAATGACGGCACTTGGTGCTGTTGTGTTTCGTCCGACCAGTGAGGGTTCCGGAGGCCCCTTCCCCCCCTCCCAATTCCTATTCCTTCCTTAAACCTATTCCTCCCTTAAAGGCCGGCAACGCATCTGCGATTCCTCTGGTTTTGCGGGGTGTCCATGGGCGGCGGTGATTACTTTCCATCAGGTGACCCGCTTGCTCGTTAGCCTCCCTCTTTTATAAAAAAAAAAAATATTTAACATTATATCTTCGGTTCTTTTACACTCCCTGTTCCCCGGTATACTATCATCACGAAGAGCTCGATGGAGCAATGGCAAAAGGCGTTCGGTTTACGGCCACTTTACACCACGACGAAATGGGTGACCAAAAAAAAAAAAAACAAAGCTGCTTCGGAAGGCACGTGAAGTGGTCCCTGTTGTCGTAAGATGGCAATCGTTAGAACCCACAAACCAGCATTGCGCGTGATGGGTTCTAATGTGAAGGGTTAGTCAGATACTAGACAATGAAGACAACGTCCATCCAACGAGCAGACGTGTTTGTTGTGTCTCTTTACTTAAAATATACAAAGTGCTACAAAAAGTTTGTGATTGTGCCGATAAGCTGCATAGGTGATACAGTAGGTGTTGTGCCTGACAACTGACTAAAAACTTAGCCTATTCGTAGTGATAAAGTGGATAACTTTTATTATTTCTACAATAAACTGTGAGTACTTTTATAGTGAACATTTGCATTTTACAAACTTTCTTCAAACTGACCGCAGTGTCCACTTAAAAGTTTATAATCATCGGAACTTTAAGTCGAACAATAATACTACTTTTGCAAGTTACATCAGTAGCTTCGTGGCCGAGCGGTTGGAGTCTCGCACTAAGAATCATATGACCTAGTGTTCAAACCTCTGCTGTACAAAAACATTTGCACCTCGGCTTTTTTAACTTTTAAATTTTGTTTTTATTGTTTTTAAATATTTTTTTATTTTTAATTGTTGTTGTTTTGTTTTTGTTTTTTTTATTATTGGCATAATGACCCAATGCAACGTATGTAAAAATGATGTGGAACAAAACACTTTTTTACAATGTCGAGTTTGTAAACAAAAATATCACTTTAAGTGCCTTAACATCAAAAGTGCACAGTCTGCATCGCTTACAAGGGAATACCGCTCTTTATGGGTCTGCCCATCTTGTAGCAATGTTACACGACGCAATAAAATATCTAACTGCAACACTCTAGTAAGGTCGACTCAAGACCCGTCTCAAATCGAATCATTTGACATGTCATGCGATAATGTCGAACTAAATACTACGAATTTGTCGGAATATAGTGGCAAAGAGAATGAAATCCTGACACTGGAAAATATAAGCCGTTTGCTAGACACTAAACTAGAATCTTCCTTCCAAGCTTTTGCACATAGCTTTCGTACGGCACTCCGACAGGACATCATTGATATCGTGCACAAAGAGATGGCTCCTGTGATCCAAAGCATCAAAGATGAATTCACAGTGACTACTGATTTTATATGTGATGAGCAAAATAAGCTTAAAGCAGAGATAGATAACAAGGATAAGGTCATCAAAAAGTTAGAGGCTGAAAATCTTAAGCTCCAAGCATCTGTGAACAAAATAGAGGAGAAACTAGGTGTAATTGAAAAGACATCGCGTGCTTGCAATGTCGAATTACAAGCAGTACCAGAAACGAACAATGAGAACGTACTGGCTCTGTTTAAAAAGCTATGCGGTGTGCTTAACGTGCCAATTGATGATTCTTCCATTCGCTGCTGTCACCGTGTGGCTAAAATGGACCAAACCTCCAAACGACCACGTAACATCTTGGTATCACTATCCTCTACCTATCAACGAGACCAAATATTGTCAGCAGCATACCGGTTCAACAAGATGAATCGCAATGATGCTCTTGGCTCTTCTCATCTGGGTATCAGCGGCGAACATAGAAGAGTCTTCGTAACTGAACATCTATCGCCGTCAATGAAGTATTTGTATGCCGAGAGTCGTAGATTAGCGAAAGAATTTCACTATAAGTACGTATGGGTTAGATACGGTAAGATTTTTGTAAGATGTGATGATTCTTCTGGCGCCATTCAAATTAGAACGTCTGAATCACTCAAAAAAATTTGTCATAAATAGTTTTATTTTCTCTTTTATTTGTGTAACTGGCTTTTAGCAATTAGTGTTTCTTTACTTGGTATTCTTAATGATAGAAGTATTTTATCAGAATGTTAATAGGATTAGGTCAAAAACTAGCGAAGTCTATTTAAATTTATTAAATAATAGTTATGATATTGTTTGTTTAACGGAGACTAATCTTAATGGCTCAGTATATGATTGTGAAATTTTTGATAATCGATATAGCGTCTTTCGTAGAGATCGTCACACAACTAGCATACACAAAAGCAACGGCGGAGGTGTACTCTTAGGCATTAACAAAAAATTCAATGTCATACGTCGTAACGCTTGGGATAGCAAAGTTGAGGACCTATGGGTCAGTATATTGGTTGACACTAATTCATTAAAGTATGTAAATGTTTGTGTCTGTTACCTTCCACCAGATATTTCGTCTGAGCTTTTAAACACTTTTTATAACTCTTGCATAAAAAATATATTAGAGGCAAAGCCAATTGACGAGTTCATTATTATAGGCGATTTTAATACACCTAATGTAACGTGGCAGTTGAACGGTGATTCTTTGTGTCTATCCCCTACCGGTGCATCGGATAACAAATCCAATAGTTACTTGAATTTACGACTCTATGCAATTTAAAACAATACAACGGTATTAAAAATCTGAACAGTCGTTATCTAGACCTTGTTTTGTCTTCCTTTGACTGCACTGTGCGTGAAACTGATCCAATAAGTACTTTGGATTCTCACCACCCTCCATTGAACATAAACATTGAACTGTCTTATACTGTAAAGTCCTCTTCCCTGGCACGAAAACGATGTAAACGGTTAAATTTTAAAAAATGTAATTTTAGCGACTTAAACAATGATATTAAGAAAACTGACTGGTATCAAATACTTTTTTGTGATGAAGTGGATCACGATATTGACAGGTTTTATAACAAGCTTAAAGAACTGGTAACCAAACACACACCGCTTATCAAAGATGATTCGTGCTCTTTTCCGCCATGGTTTAGCTGCGGACTGAAGCGTTGCTTAAAAGAAAAATTAAAATACCATAAGTTGTACAAAAAATACAAAAATCCACGAGATTATGACACTTTTTCCATGTTGCGCTCACGAAGTAAGGGTCTTATGGATACTTGCTACAAAAGCTATATAAAATCGGTAGAAAATACACTAAAAGAAAATATTAAATCCTTTTGGAGTTACGTTCATAGTAAGAAATCATCATCTAATAGTATACCGAAGACTATGAAGTTTAATAATAAGGAAAAGTCAAATAGGAAGGAAATTTGCGAGCTTTTTTCAGAATGTTTTAATTCAGTCTACGATAACACCTCAAACAACTTAAATAATTGCTACCCATTCGTCTTTAGCTCTGGGCACGATGGTTTGATTCAATCCATCGGTATGTCGGAGCGGGAAATTGTGTCCAGAGTAAAAAACCTAGATGAATTTAAGGGTGCTGGTCCGGATGGCTTGCCCCTATTACTTGTAAAAAGATGCGCTGAAACTATATGTGTTCCATTGTGCATCTTATTTAATAAGTCATTGGCATCAGGAGTATTTCCAACACAATGGAAAACAGCCCACATTGTCCCTATATTTAAGTCTGGAGATAAATCACTTTGTGAGAACTATCGCCCAATAAGTATTTTATCATGCTGTGCTAAATTATTTGAAACGTTTGTTTATGATGCTCTTTACCACCATCTTGAGCCTTTTATATCTCCAAATCAGCACGGATTTGTTAAAAATAAATCTACATCCAGTAACCTTCTGGAATATAAGAGCTATCTATGTGGTGCTTTTGCTAAGAGAGCGCAGGTGGACTCTGTTTACACCGACTTCTCTAAAGCATTCGATAGAGTCAACCATTCAATGCTTTGTCGGAAGTTAGAAGTGTATGGCGTTAGCGGGGACTTGTTGCGTTGGGTCAAATCTTACTTGAGTCGAAGAAGTCAGTTAGTGGCATTGAAGGGCGATCTTTCAACTGCTTTTACAGCTCCATCCGGTGTCCCGCAAGGATCGCACCTGGGGCCTTTGCTTTTCATTTTCTTTATTAATGACCTTGTGGATCGCCTGTCATGCCCCTGCCTGTTATATGCCGATGACTTAAAAATATACAATACTGTTCTTTGTATTAATGATGCCATAAAGCTTCAAAAAGACCTAGACTCTTTATCGGACTGGTGTCAATTAAACGGCATGACGCTTAACGTCAACAAATGTTTTATTATAACTTTTACGAAAAAAATCAAAGCCATCCACTTCAACTATTCATTAAGCAACCACGACCTGCTTCGTAAGTTCAAAATCAGGTACTTGGGAATCGTTTTTGATAGTGAGTTGTCATTTCGCGATCACTATGACCACATTGTGGATAGGTCGTCGCGTATGTTAGGCTTCATTTACAGAGTGACAAAAGATTTTAAAAACATTTCATCATACTTGACTCTTTACTTCTCATTGGTTCGAAGCTTGTTGGAATATAATACAGCAGTTTGGTCACCAAATTATCAGGTTCATCAGGAGAGAATAGAGCGTATTCAAAAGCGATTCCTTAAGCTGCTTAGCTTCAGAATGGGACTTCATCGCATCCTGCACTCCTATGAGGATAGAATGAACAGGTTCCAAATGGTATCATTAACTAATCGCCGAAAACAATTTGATCTAATGTTCCTCTATAAATTAGTTAATTGTAAAATGGATTCACCGTACTTATTGTCTTAGCTAAATTTTAATACAAATTATCGTGTCCGTAGGCCAAAATTCTTTACACTTATGGTTTATCTCAACAATACATCTTATTTTAATCCTCTAACTCGAATGTGTCGCCAGTATAATGAGCTCGTTGGTGACTGCGCTGACGTTGATATTTTTAACTGTAGCCTTTTAAAATTTAAGAAGGAAATTAGGAAACATTTCAAATAGTAATGTTTTAATAGATAATGTTTTTTTTTTATAGTGTATAAATGTAATTTTATTTTTATTTAATTAATGCAGAATCAATATTTTAAATATTGTTTTGGGAAATTTGATATATTTTATTTATAGAATTTGGAATAATGTAATTTAAATAACGTAATTGTAATTTAATTTAATTCGATATATTTTTATTAATTTGTTCAGTTTTATCACAATCAATTCAGTTAATTTATTTGTTAGTAAATACCTAGTTGAAAGATATGACATAATATTCACTGCTTGGTAGTATGTTTCTTAGTATGTACATATTAAGGGTTCCAACCTAGTTTGTAAGTTTTGTAACACGTTTTGTTTTATTGATTTGTATGGTTGTAACCTGTTTTGTGCATCTTCTAAATAAATAAATAAATAAATAAAGACCGCAAAAGCAGTCCTCTGCCATAGTCCACTTTTCACCAAATAGCAACTGCACACATGTGCTCAGCATGCATCGCTGCTTTATGCTGTTGGATGTATGTTTTTAGTCTATTTAGTCGCCTTTTACGACACCTAAGGGAAGAGAGGGGGTGGTAGTATTATTTCACCGCCACGCGACACGGTTAATAAACCCTAAATAAGTCTGTCAGAAACCAGACATAACAGAATATAGTGACTGATATCGGTTATCTTACATACTTATGTTATTCCATTATAAAATTAAATAAAAAAAATCAAGTTAAACTTTTCTACAATCACACTAATTATCTAGCCCAAGAGAAGCTTCGAAGAAACTCGTTAAATGGTTACTAGACAACGGATAAACATACTTAAAATACTTTTTAGTTTAAGCTAAATAGATCGAAATGTTAATAAAAAATACATCTCATATGCACTGTGTCACTGTGGTGTAGGAAAAAACAATCCTTCGTCTAATGTATTTTAATAACTTTTAATAATAGGTAATGAATATTTATTAATAATCTTAGCTTATCTAGAACTGATCGATAAAATCATGAAAACTATGAAAAAGTGCTTGCAAATTCTACCTGAATTGAATCCATACATACTTATTATCCATAGAAAACACTTAGACCCGAGACAATTTAGAAAAACAATAGTTTCTAAATTGACTCGACCGAGGATCGAATCCGGGACCTCAGAGATAGCGACACCATGAAAACCGGTGTACAAACCACTAGACCAAGAAGGTCGTCAACTTTTTCAACAACAATATTGTCTGTCTCGAAGGTTTCTGGAGTTTACTCACAGACCACATTTACTAAACAATTTAATTTCTAATGTGTCTGGTTCTCAGGCAGTTGAAGTCTGAGTAGATCTATTTATTAACGGCTCAACTTTGTATTGATGTGTTTGATAGATTATCTTAGTTTTGATCAATCACGTGAACCATGTCCACATCAAATCGTCGTGCCAACCGAGAAATCCTACGCTACGTGACGCCACACCGTACATATCTCTTGACGAGGGTCGAGAAGCCCTAATATTTTACTGTCAGCTGGAGAGAATTCTTTTATCTTGCACCTTATAATCACGAAACGTGTTACGTGGAAAGTGATAACAGCTCTGTTTGGCTTTATTGACGGTCAAACAATAGATATACAAATAATAAAAACATTATTATTTTATTTTCACTTACAATTTTAAAAATAGTATACCTACTACACTATACTCGTACATTTACAACGAGAAAAAATTCTTATTAGTATTGCAATTTTATTATAGTTAGTAACATATAATTGTATAAAGTACTATATTATACTTACTCAAAGTTTTACAAGGTAAAAAGCATACCTAAGAAATTAAAAATTTAATATGGTCTCCTAAAAAGTTGCAGATTTCACATCCGACATTATAATAGGGATGCGTGAAATCAGCTTGCTGCTCAGCAGGACGCCCGCGGCATTTTCTTTGCCCGCGGTGAGACCGAGTAGGGGAGGTCAGCTCAGAGCGGCCACCTTAACTTTGACTTTAAAAAAATACCACTATTGAATCAATTTTAAAAAAGATTTTTATATCAAAAGAAAGGGAATTTAATAAGCTTTCATAACGTGTAGACACATTTTGCAAAAACTTAAACGGTTTATTTTAATTTGTAAATTACGAAAACTAGTCAAAAAACCGCTTTGCCCATGTTGGCCGCTTAAAGCGGCCATAGGGGTAAGGGCAAAGTGGTCATGCCTAAATATAACAAGAAATTAATTTTAAAAAACAAAACACCAAAAATTAAAAAAAAGCTATAATTAAGATAAAATCAAAAAGTAACTAATAAAGTTTCAAATGGAACAATAATTTCAGTCTTCATACTTTCTTACTAAAATCCATGTACCAAAAGTTCCCCCTGCGTAGTTTTTCTTTTGTAGTTGTGGTCAACAACTTACTAATACTCGCACTAAAATCAAAAAAATTATAAAACATTCTAATCATAAAGTACTCGTAATACACAAAAACAAATTATTAAAGCGGCCAACTTTGCCCTTATTAATTGGCCACTTTGCCCGGACCGCTTTACCTTTTTCCACCATTTTGTTTTAAAAATAAACTCAGCTCACATTATTAATCCCATGTCGGAAAAAATGTTACACATTCAAAGCCAAATAGGTAAGTAACAATAGACGTGTAATAAAAAGATTGAATTCTGAAGAGGTTTGTTTTGTTGTATATGACAACCTGTTTTGAAACAACCTGTTTTGTTTCAAAACAGGTTGAACTTTCCCTGGATTTTTTTAACAAAATGCACAAATTTCTTGCACATGGCGACGCGTTTACTCCAATCGGCACCGAACGACTGCTTGGTGCGGGGCGGGAGGTTGGCTATAATGGCACAAAGGCAACGTCACGCAATCGTTTTTAGTTACCGAAAAATTGGGTGTGGCCGCTTTGCTTTTAACCGTGTTAGCGGTGAGAGAAAACTTCCACTCTCCCCCTCTCTTCCCTTGGGTGTCGTAAAAGGCGACTAACGGACTAAAGATTGCACATACATTCAACAGCATAGAGCGTCAATAGGCTCACCATATGTCACGCTGAGCACATGTGCAGTCGCTATTTCGTGAAAAGTGGACTATGATAGAGGACTGCTTTTGCGGTTCTCTTTGCCTAGTCTCTGACTAACCCTTCGGGGATAATAGTCGTGATCTATGAATATGTATGTATGTATTTTAAGTTTCTTTACGCTCAATAATGTTTTTCAGGTTAAATTCGTGACACGTATTTTGCGTAGGCTTGCAACTTTATGAAGCAGTTTCATCCTGAAAGAGTTCGTTAGCAAGGGTACCAGCTAAATTAAGTTTCATTTATAGTTGGGAATTTGAATATCTTTCCATAGTTCGCAATTGAATGGGACCGAAAAAATATGTCGGCCCTTCCATCCCTTACGCTTACTTAAGTGGATATTGTGACAGTAAAAAATACTGCTTTTGTAGAAGTACCTATAGGTTAGCATGATATCTTGTATGTGACTTTATTGATATTATTTTCATTTTTCTTGCCTCGAACTAGTGTTGTGGAACCAGCTCTCGGCGGCGGTATTTCCGGACCGTTACGACTTAGGGATCTTCAAGAAACGAGCCTATTCCTTCCTTAAAGGCCGGCAACGCGCCTGCGATTCCTCTGGTTTTGCGGGTGTCCATGGGCGGCGGTGATTACTTTCCATCAGGTGACCCGCTTGCTCGTTTGCCTCCTTCTGCTATAAAAAAAAAAAAAAAATTTCACCAGCTCTCAAATTTACGAGTGGCCGAATGAATATTGTCGTCCTATCATACCCGAGGGCAATGTTCATTGTCTCGTAAAATTGAGCCAGACTCCATTATGTAAAAAATAACTATTAAATACGAATATTTAAGTTATTATTACTTAAAAAAAATGTATTGCTAAGTATTTATTATTTGAAAGTTAATAGTTTTGTAGAAGTCGTTATAAGAAATTTCAATTTCAAATTTAAATTACCTGTAGAAATGTGAAAGGAAAGATGACAGGTTTAATTTGGTTCTTAATTGCTTTAAATGATAGTGAAAATGGTTTTATTTAAAAATTATTAATAAGTTGAAATCTTTGACTATATACATGTCTAGACGGAGCATCGCGGTACAAGCGCGAAGTGTGCGTGACAGCCGCGTATGACTGACACTTTGACTGACACTAGCTCGAATGACCGCCTTCTATGGCCTGAAAGAGCGCGTCAAGCCAATACTGGCCCGTAAATTTTTGGACGATTTTTTACGGCCAGGTTCTATCTAGACATGTTTATAATCATAGAATAATAACTAAAGCATAGAAGGAGTCCAAATGAGACTCGTATAGTTGTCCTATTTTTTCAAATAGGACAATTATACGAGGCCATAAACATTAAAAGAAAAGAGACAAAATAAGTTGCCATAAACGTCAAATGGCTAGCGAAAATAAAAAACCGGTTACCCTTAAGGCCGGGTCCCACGGAGTGTCTTAAGACAATCCGCGCCGCGCCAATCCGCGCCACGCCGTGGCCACGCCTTTCGCGGCGCGTCCGCAAACGGGCCGTGGGACCGGCAATGCCTGTCGCGGCTTGGAGCGGCTTGGCACGGAGTGCCGCGGCGCGGCGCTGGCGATGGATCGCACAGGCGACGGCACGCCGCGGCAGGCTTCATAGGATGCGTTGATTCCCACGGCCTGTTGGCGCGGTTGGGCGCGCCAAATGGCAGGCCGTGGGACTGCGCCATTAGATAAATGATTGGTCTCGCTATTGGTCCCGCAGCGAGACCAATCATTAATCTAAGCGGTTATCGTTTATGATACAAAATTGAAAAGCGACCTATTCAATAGTAATTCGATTGGTGACCAAACGGAGTGCCCACTCAAATGTCATAGCACTCCTGTTGCTTTAGTTATTATTCTGAGTATTAATCAAAGGTTGAAATACTATGCGATGAGATGGCTATTATATCTAGATTCTGCAATGCTATTTCTATAAACCAACATACAATCCGATTGAATATAGATTTAAGGTGTTGTAATAAGTACCTAGCTAACAAGGAAAGGGGTTATTTTTAAAAGAAGTATAACATTAATCACAGCTTACATTCGTCGCTTGGGCTCAAAGTATTTTATTTGTTGTCATAAAAAACGAAGAAGAATGTTTACATAAAATAAGAATACCTACCTACAAATGTTTGCATAAAAAAGTGTCTATTTATCTTACCTTCGATGACATATAATCATGCTCAGCGTGATAGATGGCGAGTCATTCGCCGCTTTATGCTGTTGGATGTATGTGCAGTATTTAGTCCGTTAGTCGCCTTTAACAACACCTAAGAGAAGAGAGTGAAGAGAGTGGTTGGTAGGTAGTATTCTTTCAGTGAGATGCTACACCACACAGAAAGCCTAAATCATAAAAATAAAAAAAATACAATAAAAATCTTAACTTGATAGACAGAGAATTAGGGTAACACCTGTTCCAGAAAAAGTCACCCTTCCATAGCACACAATTACATTTAATAATGTTTACGTATAACTAAACAAACAATAAGAACAAAACAATAACTAAGAACAAGAATTAAATTTAAATATAATAAACATAATAATAAACAGTCAGTAGTAAATCACTTAGAAAAGCGCGCCAAATGAGATCTCTAGCTTTCGAAAAAGTTTTTAATACGAAACGCGCCTATTGCTCGCTCAATGCACTAAAGCTCGCTCCAGATCTAATTTGTTACTGTTTTAATAAAATTTATCTTATTAAATGCTAGGTACTAAATGTAACCGTGTCGCGCGCTGAAAGAATACTACCACCCCTCTCTTCCCGTGGGTGTCGTAAAAGGCGACTAATGGACTAAAACTGCACATACATCCAACAACATTGAGCGGCGATGGGCTCACCATCGGTCACGCTGAGCACATGTGCAGTCGCTATTTGGTAAAAAGTGGACTATGGTAGAGGACTGCTTTTGCGGTCCTCATTGCCTAGTCTCTGACTAACCCTTCAGGGATAATAGTGATGAATAAACGTATGTATGTATGTAAATGCTACTATTTCAAATGTTCCTTTAGAAAACCCTCGCGGGTGTTGCGCGGTGCGGGGTCCGCGGTAATTCGTAAGCGCCATTCACATTTTTAACAAAAAGTTAATAAAAATGTTTAGTTTTTCGAAATCCAAATTAGTCAAGAAATCGATAAGGTAAATACCTACGTGTTTATGATTTTATAGGAATTATTGTTAATTATATATTGATATGTATGTCTATGTATATATATATTTATACAATATGTTTAGAAATGTTATAAGTAGTTATATGTATTTGTAAGTATCATTAGTCCCGTAGACTCTCTTTCCACACCACAACTAGGGTTGGCTGGAAGAGATCTCTTCTAGAGATAAGCTCACCTTTGTATATGTCTTTTGTAACGTATTTTTCAATGTATTTTATAGGATATGCAATAAAGGATTAATAATTGTAATTGTAATTGTTGTAAAACATGGTCGTAATGTGCATTTAAATGACTAGAGGTAACTTTTACAGGAGGTAACAGGATTTTTTCTATCGAGCAAAATGTTTCCAATCGTGTTTTGAAAACAGTCATACCCTCACACATTTCTGTAATAGAAAATAGCCAATTTTTCCGTTTTCTTCGCCTAACCACCCTTAAGGTTCCTTTTACTACTAAATAAATAAACTATTGAGCTAGATAGCGGTTGGCGCGTTCGCGTCTCGATTTACCATGTTAGGCAACTAACAATGAACTCAGAAAATTGTTAAATAGTTAAAGCAGGGGTTGACACTCCGTAATTCGGTCAACTTATTCACCTACACGCTCATTCCCCCCGAGTGGACATTTCACAGGGCGCACGCAGTACGCAGGCCGCGACCGATTATTTTATTTTCGCAAGTGGAAAGTTCACAGGATGGTGATACAAAAGCGTTACTGTTCTGCATTCGGATGCACTAACACGAAATTTAAAGATAATCATTTAACCTTTCACAGACTTCCCAAGAGTTCTGTAAGGTAAGTAAACAAGTAGGTACTTGTAGTATTTATAGACAATTAATAATAATATGATGATGATTTATGTAACTAGTTTGATGAGAGAAGTAGACAAATTCAATGCAGTTATCGTTGTAGGATAAGTATATAAGGTACCTACCAACTGCGTATAAAAAGTCAATTTACTCAATTTGTCAGTGATCATGCATGACGAGATTTTTTGTTCGTAAATAGTTTATTGATTACTGATTGCGGTCGACCTTAACACAAAACTCGGTCCAAAGTTAGACCAGGTTTAGTAGACAGGTACTGTGGTTAAGCATTAATAACGCCCCTCTACAAAACCAAACCCAGCGGTAGTCCTTGGTAAAATTACACCATGAATTATCATCGGACTAGCGCTAAATTTGGCTTTGCAAAAACGTTTATTTTAATATTTTATTGCAGTACCAAATCTGGTCCAACCCTAGATCACGACCCGTGCCAAGACCGTAAAATTTCATAATTCCTAGGCCAGACGCTGGACCAATATTTGAGACATTTGATTAACATTTGAATTCATTTACACATTGCCAACCTAGTGTCAATTTTCAATTACATACATCATAGACCAGGAACTGAGAGCTAAAGTTACTTGTGTTGCAAGTTGTACTTTCTGTAAGGCTAAATAGGTATTTACTATTTATTTATTAATGGATTCAGGCATTTCAAAAATTTTATGTATGTAAAGTTTTTAAAGGTATTTATATGAAAAGCAAATGATCTTGTATTTGATACTAGTGGCCCGGCGACGACTACGTCCGCGTGAATGTCGATTATCGCGCAATGCGAACGTAATTTAAAAGTAGCTTATGTCCGTCGATTTTGTATCTACTTACTTTAGTAGGCATTTCCTCAGTAGACGTGTCCCATCATCTTTAAGATGGCAGAATATGTTAGTCAAATTGGTCAAGTGTAATATTAGTTAGTTTGTAATCGGCATCACGACTTCTGGTCTATAAGTAAGTGTGCGAAATCGAGAAATGGATTGTACGCTAGTTGGTCTACGTGAGTTCTTCTGGCCGCCCAAGTCAACTAATATCTAAGTATTTATGTTCTGTTATTCTGTTTATATAGCGCTTAAAATACCAGATACCTACATAAATATATTTCGAAATTGTAGGTTATGTAGGATGGTCTGTTGCCGCCTGTACTTACTTAAAATAAGCACATAGTAAGACACACATCGCTTACATCGCTGCCCCGTCTCCTGCCTTGCCCCCACCAATCATCAACCAATAGTGCTCAGCAGCCTTCTCGAGACGGACCACTACGAAAGCCTGATCAAGGACCTGACATGCGGCAAATGCCTCAAATATATGAAGCCGCCGATCCACCTGTGCGTGGACGGCCATAGCGTCTGCGGACCATGTTACGAGAAAAGTTAACAGTGCAACGTCTGCAAGAAAGAGTACTCCCCAATCCGACCGATAGTGCTCGAGTCGTTGGCCAACAAAATGTTGTTCCCCTGCACTAACGGCGGATGCCCGAAGCACGCGACACTCCCCCAATTGAGAAGCACTCCCCCCACTGCCAGTACCGGAACATCAACTGCTTCATGTCAAGGGTTTACGGTGAATGCAAATGGCAAGGTCGAGCCGGCGAGTGGATGGACCATTGCTTCGTAGAACACAAGCAGAGGGTGTCCGAGCTACCTTTCATCACCGTCAAAGATCGTTGGGACGCGAAGAGAACCGAACCGGTGCTCAACTACTTCTTGCTCAGATGCTACGAGAGAATTTTCAATATCTACCAGATTTACGATAAAAGAGGAAGCCGGATGATGTGGACAGTTCTCGTCAACGATGAGCACGCGGAGACGTTCTATTTCGAAGTGGACATATTCCTGCCGAACCTGCCGAGCAAAAGGATCGTTTACAGACGCCCATGCAAATGTGAGAAGGATGCCGATTTTCTGGAGCACACGCAGAACATTTACATTCCCGTTGAAAATGTCTTCTCTATGCTTGACGAGGACGAGAGTATGAACTTCACGGTGCGAATCGGTGAAGTGGAAAACCTTCCCCTACTGGAGACACAAACGGCAAGTGAAAGCCTCATTCTGCTCCACAATGAAGATATAAAATAAGATGCTATTGAGAACAAAGAAATGTAACAATACGTAATACGAGAATAATACAGATGGTTCCACCACAAGTTATACAAGCACAGAAATTGTCATCATTATCATCAGCCTGTGGACGTCCAACTGCTGGTCCAACAGGTCTTTCCACGAAGATATATAAATAAAATGTAACAGTAGAATAGTACTTTAATTTTTTAAACGACGTTTGTTACTAAGAGGTGATGAAAAAAAACTAATAATATGAAGTACTAATAAGAACTCTTGTTATTTGTTCAATTTCTTTACCTAAATGATTAATGCAAAGAAACAGTAATTTTCGTACTGATAAAACTATTTTTTAATGTTTTGTAAGAAAATGTGCCTCTTTTTGTAACACTGCGCAGTGTGGAAAAATTCAAAATTAGCAAAGCAGTTGTTACAAATAAACAAAATATTAAATTAGTGATGTTGCTGTATTACTGTGAAATCTACGTATTTTTATATAGAAAAAAAAAAAAAAAAAAGCCCATAGCCTTCGGCACGATTTTCGACTTCGCGTTGATAGGACCCATTGAGGACTTGTATGCGCAGCCGGCGCAGCAGGTTAACTCAGCTCACGTCGTTAGCTCACAACCAGACTCAGCTGAATCAGCCCAGGACATACGTCAGAGTCTGGAAAGGTTCTGGGAGTCTGAGGAGCCCCTCCCTCAATCTCACACTCATAATGATCCCCTAGGGGAACAATGCGAGGAAATCTTCCGCTATACCACTACACGCGATCCGTCAGGCAGATATACGGTCGCTCTGCCCTTTCTAAAGGACGCCCCTCAACTAGGTAAAACTCACCCTATCGCATTACGCAGATTCCTCAATATTGAGAAGAAGCTAATGGCGAACCCGTCTCTGCGTTCTAAATACGTCGACTTTATGGCCGAATACATCAAAATGTATTCGCGGGTCAGAAGACACCGCCAAATACAGCAGAGTAAAGAAGGTTAGGCGGGAGGTAGAAAGGAACTTACCGGGAGCAGGCTTGACGAGGTCGCTGGAACCGGGAGACGAGCTGACCACGGGCGGCGAGGTAGGTTGGTTTCCTGGCGCACAGTCACTACACTACACAATAGGCATTCAGGCGTTCTCTTCACTTTAGGTTCAGGAGTCACTATAAACCTTTTCGGTCAGGCTGTTGCGTGCGCGGTAGCTAGCTAGCTTGCCGAGTGCCGCCGGCGGCTCACGAAGCGAGCGGCCGCGGGTCGCGCAGCGGTGGCGCCGCGGCAGATAGCCGGACGCGGTCGTCAACAACCGCTGAGTCAACATTTGAATGGGCGTCCCGGCTTTGGCGGGAACATCCTCCGGGGCCCAGGGTGAGCTCATCCAATGGGAGCCTGGCGATCCGGAATACAGGCCTCCGAAGATGTCCATTCGCGGTGTCCAGGTCCACCACCCGCACGACGCCATCCTTCCCAGGCAGGGTGCGAGCAATGCGCCCCAGTCTCCATTGGAGGGCAGGCAGGTTGTCCTCCTTGATGAGGACGAGCTCGCCAACTCGGGGAGGGGAGGATGGGGACAACCATTTGGAGCGGGTTTGGAGGGTATGAAGGTAGGACTGGGTCCACAGCGTCCAGAAGCGCTGGGAAAGGGCCTGTACCATCTGGAATCGCCTACGTGTGGAGATCGGCCTATCTTCCACGGAAAGTTCGGGAAGGGCCGTTAGTGGGCGGCCTATAAGGAAATGTCCGGCTGTAAGCGGCTCAAAGTCTGAAGGATCAGACGAAAGTGGGCAGAGAGGTCTAGAGTTAAGGACCGCTTCGAT
This sequence comes from Scoparia ambigualis, assembly GCA_963921215.1. Classification (NCBI taxonomy): domain Eukaryota; kingdom Metazoa; phylum Arthropoda; class Insecta; order Lepidoptera; family Crambidae; genus Scoparia; species Scoparia ambigualis. The sequence goes on along the minus strand of OY992502.1, from coordinate 58,113,201 downwards.
TCAAGCTAAAAGTGTGGAGAATTCACCGAATGTGAGGTGTTGTTCGCCAATTACGCGATATAAAAGTTGCTTTGTTGATTTTACGTTGATCTCATGTAACGCACCGAACCATGGTCCCTTAGGGACGTTCAACAACCAAGTAATGTGCTGACCAGCGAGCTTGTGCGCAATCGTGTCATTATTCAAGGCAAGAAAGTTTTGTAGTTCGATGAGCTGATTTCTAGCGCCTACATAATTTGTACCGCAGTCCGAGCGGATGAGAACCGGGGCACCGCGGCGTGCTATAAAACGCTGTAATGCCGCGAGGAACGCTTCCGTGCTGAGGTCCGAGACCGGTTCTAAATGAACCGCCTTAGTCGAGAGGCACACGAATATACAAAAGTACGCTTTTAAGAGTTTAACATTACGTAAGGTACTAGATTTAACGAGGAATGGGCCGGCAAAATCGGTCGTGACTTGACTAAATACTGGCTGAGGCTTAACTCTATCGGCTGGCAGGTCGGCCATGAAGGGCGCTTGCGGCTGGGCCCGGCATCGAAAGCATCTAATGCATTTAAAGACTCGGTGTCTAATAATACGGCGCGCGGACAATATCCAAAATTGTTGGCGTAGGATTGCGTGTAAGGTGTCAGCGCCAGGGTGGCAGTGTATTTTGTGGTAGTGGTCAATGATGAGGTCTACAAGTGGGCTAGAGCTGGGAAGTATGAGCGGATGCTGCGCGTCATATCGGATAGACGCATGGGACAGTCGTCCACCAACTCTAAGGAGCTCATCTTTAATGAGAGGTGACAGCCGCTGGAGTCTGACGGAGCAGATTTTGCCAGTTTGAAGGCGGTGGATGTCCTCTGCAAACTCATTGTGCTGAACACTGCGCACCCAGTAAAGTAGGGCCTCTCTTCATTCACTGACGTACAAGGGGCCTGAGCGTCGCGAATCTGGGTGGTGTCTGCAGTTGTGCAGAAAGCGTTTTAGACAAGCTGTCACTCCGACGAGCTTGTCTAGTGAACTGAACCGAGTAAGCAGGTCAAAGTCAAGATCGGGCACTGTGACCAGTGACGGGACGTGTTTGGGCTTAAGGCGGGGCAGGGCGTGATGGCCCAGAGCTAAGGGCATCGCAGGCCAAGACTCACAAGGCTGTCCAAGCCACGTGGGAGACCACCATAGGTCGTGGGCTGACAGGGATTGCGCAGACATCCCTCTGCTTGCGCAATCTTGCGGGTTGAGCTCGGAAGGTACGTGTCGCCAGGTACATTCTGGTGAGCCTGAGCTGATTTTGACTACCCTGTTGGCTTCAAAGGGTTGAAGACGGTGAGGCGGTGTATTGAGCCAGGCCAGGACTATCGTACTGTCTGACCAACATATGTGTTGTTGTATACTGATATGGGCCGATAACTGAACTGACACACGGATCATGAGCTGGAAGAGTAGAGTGGCGGCCGACAACTCTAACTTGGGGATTGTGAGGCGATTCTTGATTGGTGCGACTCGCGACTTGGCGACAATCAAGTGTACCAAAGTATCTCCGGAGGCATCGAGCTCATGGAGGTAAACGACGGCGGCAAACCCGGCTTCAGAGGCATCTGCAAACCCGTGAAGCGAGTATGCAGCTGAGCCTTTGTTTGCACAAATGTGCCGAGGGAAGCGAATGCTAGACAACAGCGGCAGATCCTCTGAGATGTGGTGCCACTCCGTTTGTACTTCAGAGGGAGTGGGCTCATCCCATTCCAGCTTCAGTAGCCACAATTGCTGAAGCAGCAGCTTTGCGCGGAAGATAACGGGAGAAACCCAGCCGTTTAGGTCATAAAGTGAGGCTACGGTGCTTAAAATAGACCGCTTTGTGACATGTGTGATGGGGGGCAGAGAGATGCGGTAGGTGAACTCGTCTGACTGAGGGCTCCACTGTATACCCAAGACCTTAATGGACGTGGACTCTGGGTTCATGTCAAAGTCCTTGGGCATTTCGCATTGGTTGTCGGGAAATCTCTCGAGCAGCTTAGGCGAGTTAGATGTCCACTTACTGAGCTGAAAGCCGCCTAGGTCTAGCAGACTTATCAACTCGTCCTGGAGTGCTTGGGCGGATTCAACTGTGTCATGACCACACAAGATGTCATCAACGAAGATAGACTTGTGAAGAACCTGAGCGGCTCCAGGGTAGCGATGGCCTTCATCATCAGCCAGCTGAAGCAGAGTGCGGATTACATGGTATGGGCTTGATCTTAAGCCGTAGGTGACTGTATTGAGGGCGTAGGTGAGCAGAGGGTGATCTGGTGAGGACCGCCATAGTATCAGCTGATACCGTCTCTGGTCTGGGGCAACCAGCACATTTCTGAACATCCTCTGAATGTCAGTGCTGAAAACGACTGGATGCGTTCTGAAGGACATGATGATGTCCACAATGTCCTGTTGAAGGGCGGGGCCTGTGTGTAGGCATTCATTTATGCTGACACCATTGGAGCTTTTGCAGCTACCATCAAAAACAATGCGCAGCTTGTCCGACCCTGACTTAAATACGCCATGGTGAGGGATGTAGAAGTGAGGTTTATGGGCGAATGTATTTGGGTGACAGGGAGCCATGTGCCCTAAGTCGATGTATTCGGCCATAAAGTCGACGTATTTAGAACGCAGAGACGGGTTCGCCATTAGCTTCTTCTCAATATTGAGGAATCTGCGTAATGCGATATGGTGAGTTTTACCTAGTTGAGGGGCGTCCTTTAGGAAGGGCAGAGCGACCGTATATCTGCCTGAGGGATCGCGTGTATTGGTAGAGCGGAAGATTTCCTCGCATTGTTCCTCCAGGGGATCATTATGAGTGTGAGATTGAGGGAGGGGCTCCTCAGACTCCCAGAACCTTTCCAGACTCTGACGTATGTCCTGGGCTGATTCAGCTGAGTCTGGTTGTGAGCTAACGACGTGAGCTGAGTTAACCTGCTGCGCCGGCTGCGCATACAAGTCCTCAATGGGTCCTATCAACGCGAAGTCGAAAATCGTGCCGAAGGCTATGGGCTTAGTCCCGTCCAACACCTTGCCAAGAACGTCCGACCCCAATAAGAAGTCGATCGGGGCTGGTGTGTGGTAAAGCTGGTCAGCCAATGGCACGGGTGGCTGGCCTAGTACGTGGGAAATGTTTGGTACCTTCTCTAAGGGAAGGTAGCCAGTGACGTTTTTTAAAATGTGAGCTGTGGCAGTGATTGTAGGAGTATCATTGTGAGTGGGTCGGCATACTATTGTTATTGCCGCCTTTGACTCATGTTTGTGCTGATTCCCAACTCCTGTAATTTTTAAAGAAGTGGGTTTTGATGGCAGGTTCAAAAGTCGTGCCATGCGTGACGTTATTAATGTCAGCATACTGCCACAGTCCAATAAAGCTCTGGCTGTGTGAAGATGGCCATGTACGTCCACAACTCTTAGTGAGACGGTTGGCAACAAAATGGGTGTGCCAGTGGGCACAAAAGGTGAGTGAGCTGATTGAGAATCAGCTGAAATTGTATGAGCTGAGTATGTATCAGCTGTGTGGGCATGGGTTGACTGGGCATGGGCTAATGGGACATGGGTTAAATGGGCATGGTCTGAATGGGCATGGTCTTGTTCTGCCTCTTCGCTAGGGTGCTCCGTGATAGTTGGGAGTCATAATTGCTGGCGGCGTTCGCGAGGCCTACCTGGCGAACCGGACCTGGGCCGGCTGGCTCTGTGAGCATAGCTGGGTTGCACCTGTTTAGCATGTGCGGGTTCGTGCCGCCTGCTGTTTCTGGGACGCTCCCTCGAGTGCTCTCTTAGCTGTGGTGGGGGTATATTTACAGACGAATGAGCTGAGTGCGTTGGGTCGTCTGGTCGATGTAGGGACGTGTGGTGGTTGGAGCTCCCACAGTCCTTGCATGCCCCCCTTGACCTGCACTCGCTCTCGTAGTGAGGGCCGAGACAACGCTGGCAGCGCTCGCGTGCCTGTACAAAGTCCCAACGGCCCTGCGTTGGCTGGGCATTGTACCATCTGCACGTCATGAGCCTATGTCCCCTAGTGGCACAATAGGGACAGTAGGACGTCGAGCGTGAGGAAGAGGACGAGGACGATGATGAGGAGCAGCTTTGCTGGAAGGCCGAGTAGACGGGGAAGGGCTGACTACGAGCCGGGGAGGTGGATGGGCGGTGACGCATTTGCTGCGTTGGGCGTGACGGTTGGTGAGTAGGCTGATCATAGGCGCAGTGAGGCGATGGAGCTGAGGAACGGCCACGGTAATGGTCGGGTTGTTGCTGAGCCATCTGAGCATAAGTGCGATGGGGCAACTGAGGAGGCGCGCGGCTACGAGAAGGGCCGGGCTGGGGCTGAATGGGTTGAGCCATGGCTATGTTGGAGAACTCTGTCTCCACACAGCGCGCGTGCTCCTCGAGGTAGGAGATAAGGTCCCTTAACGTGGGCAGGGTGTTACTAGACCCGTGCCTGTGTTCAAATAGCGTGCGGAGCTCGCCCTTGAGCTTCCGCACCACTATTGACACAAACACGTAATCGTCTCCTATGGGCAAATCTAAATTGTTGAGGGCACACTGAGCCGATATGAGCGGCGTGAGGAACAGTGTGCGGATGTTCGAGCGCGTATGGATGCTTGGCAGCCCCAGGATGATGTCCACAAGACTATTAATGAGAACCCGGCGGTTGTCGTACCGCTTGGTGAGGATGTCCATGGCCACGGCAAAATTTTCATTGGTGACCTTTAGGTGGGACACCATGCTTAATGCCTCACCGCTGAGGCTTGAGAAGAAATAGTGGAGCTTGACTGCTTCCGACAAGGTCGCCATGTCGTCAGTCAAACTCCTGAACAGTGCAATAAAGGAGGGCCAGTCCTCCACTTTTGAGCTGAACCTGGGCAGCGCTATCTTGGGGAGGACGGCTGTAGGCTTATTGACGCCGAAACTGGGCTGAGCGCTATGGGTTGGGGATGACGTGGAAGAGGGTGAGATTTCCTCTCTAGCCATAAGTATCCCCAGGTACGCCCCGGAGGGGGTGCAAATTTGGGAACCTCCTCGTGGTGCACCCTGGGGTAAGGCCTCTTGGCGCGACAAGGGGCTTTATGCCAATCCCTGGCGCCCCTACTGGGCGCCGAATTCTACTCGCCGCTCCTTCTGAGCGGCTTTGAGGACCTGGTTGTGCCCCCTTGTGGGCTTTTGAGTTGTACATATGTGTATATATACATGTTCTGTGTTGTTTGTTGTTTTATGTTTTTATGTTCTATGTTTTATGTTGTATGTGGACGCGGGACGCACGGACACTGTACATTTGTAAATAGTCGGGTTACACTGTCCTTTCCGGACCCGGGGGACTGTGTAATCTCATTGAGGTTGAGCTTCGGCATGGGTATATTAATATACCACCGCGAAAGCTCAATGGGCGGAGGACTTTGTCCTTGTTTTTGGAGGAGTGCGTGCCCATAGAGGGTGGGCACGCTGTTCTGTGTTGTGCCGTGCGCGAGGTTGCCCGTGTGTCGGCGCGTGACCGCTTGCGATCATCAGCCTATGGGTTGGCACACGGGCGACGAGGTGACCGTCGCGGGTTAATCCCTAGTGGCATGTACCGCGACATCCACCTCAGCTTTCAGCTTCGGATTGTTGGGCCCCCAGGGGTTTAGTGGGTATTCCCCTCCGTCTCGCCCTCCTAGCCATGACTTCTGTCCTGGCAGCTGACCTGGAGCCTCTCTCCTTGTCAGTGGGTGTGGAAAGGCGGACGGGCGAGTCCCACATAACCGGGTGCCTCTTCAAGGCCCCGGTACTCGTAACGAGTTCCCCTGGGAAAAAAAAAAAAAAAAAAAAAAAAGGTACGCCCCGGAGGCCTTTGTGTGGTTCTCAGTGTATGTCCTCTCAACCCCCTCGTCCAAGTTCTCCTCGTCGAGAATGCTGTAGTACACTGAGTCCAGCTTGTCCTTCACGCCCTGTATCTGTGCGAAATGCACGTTGAATTCCTTTCTGGAATGTTTGGTGTCGCCAGCAATGATCCTTGATCCCACCTCTAGGAGCTGGTGTATAGCTTTGGCGGCCTCCCTAAATATCGCGGCTTGTGACTTGGTCGGCAATAGTCAATAGTCAATAGTCAAAATATATTTATTCAATAAACTCAATTAATAAGTACTTTGAAACGTCCAAATATTTTTTAACCTACCACCCATTCAGGACATCATTTTTTAACTGTGGCAAAGAACGGGCGCAAGAAACCACAGCGCACAGAAGCAACGACATTTACAAAATATATATATATTATATGTCGTTACCAGGTCACAAAATACAAAATATGAATTTGAATGTAAATAGTTTAATTAAATATGGTGCTCTATATAAATTAATTATAGGCAATTAAAAATAGCTGTTGGAGTAGGTACTTGAAGCATTTCAGACCCAAGCTGTTTTGTCTTCTGTATAATCCGACACTTTATAATAAGCTTTTTTATAAAGCTTTTCTTTGATTTTGATTTTAAATTTATCAAGATCTAATTTCTGAATATCATTTGGTACTTTGTTGTATAATCGTACACACAGACCCTTAAAAGAATTATTTATTTTATGGAGCCTAGTATAAGGCACTGCTAATTTGTTCTTACTTCTAGTATTTAATTTGTGAATATCACTGTTTTTTGAAAACATTTCAATATTTTTATGAACATACACAAGATTTTCATAAATATATTGTGATGCAACTGTCATTATACTTATATCCTTAAATCTCTCTCTGAGAGAGTCACCAGCCTGTAGGTTATATATTGCTCGAATAGCCCTCTTCTGCAGCACAAAGATAGTTTGAATGTCGGCAGCATTTCCCCACAGTAAAATGGCGTACGACATTACACTATGAAAGTAACTGAAATAAACTAATCTAGCTGTATCAACGTCAGTTAACTGACGGATCTTCATTACTGCATAAGCCGCAGAGCTAAGTCTATTCGACAATTTAGCTATATGTGGGCCCCACTGAAGCTTGGCATCCAACGTGATGCCTAGAAACACAGTGGTGTCCACAGGATTCACATTCTTATCTTTAATTTGTACACTAGTTATTACCTACTTAACATTAGGCAATACAAATCTTACACATTTGGTTTTTCCTTCGTTTAATAGCAAGTTATTAACACTAAACCAGTGAACAATCTTTGAGACCGCATTATTCACATCGTCATAATTTGGGTGTCGTCGTTTCACTTTGAATAAAAGTGAAGTATCATCAGCAAACAATACTATCTCATGACTGTCTTTTACAAAATAAGGTAAGTCATTAATATAAACCAAAAACAAGAATGGACCAAGTATTGAACCCTGCGGAACTCCCATTTTAACCACTGATCCCGGAGATCTTTTACCGTTAATGTCGACCTTTTGAATCCTGTTCCTCAAGTATGAGATCAGAAGGCTCAAAGAAGCATCCCTAATTCCATAGTGGTTAAGCTTCCTGACCAAAGTTTCATGTAAAACACAATCAAAAGCCTTGGATAAATCACAAAATACCCCTAGGGCATCCTGTGATTCCTCCCAGGCATCGCAATGAATGAAAGGAGACAAAAAACTAATAAAAAAAAAATAAACAAATTTAAAGGCAGTAAAAAGGACAACATCCTGTATATATTCTATAGTTGGGCTGGACGTATTTGTTTACTAATGTAATGGCAAATGGGCCAAAATTAACGCAACAATAAAGAAAGCAAAACTAAGTTGGGACGCCTTGTATATGGCCCACGGGTGGGCAAACGCATGAGGTCTGTGATCAGACAATCGGATGCATACACGAGATCAATATCAAAACAACATGCAGAAATAATTGCGTTAAAATAATCTTGTATATAGCGTAGTCGCAATCCTCAGAAATGATTCACGACTACCTGACGAAATTTTTATTTGGGCAGGGTAAAGTTATGTGAACAAATGAATTTAGAAATGATGGCACAAATTAGATATAAGATTTAGACATAGAATAAGAATATGGGCGGAAATAATTATCTTTAGCGGACTGTATTAAAATTGAAAATTAAAAGAAAGTTAGGTTCTGGTTACGGGAAGGTCGCCGGTATTTAATATTACCGGTTCGAAGATGACCAAAATGTATTTGCGGGTCAGAAGACACCGCCAAATACAGCAGAGTAAAGAAGGTTAGGCGGGAGTTAGAAAGGAACTTACCGGGAGCAGGCTTGACGAGGTCGCTGGAACCGGGAGACGAGCTGACCACGGGCGGCGAGGTAGGTTGGTTTCCTGGCGCACACTCACTACACTACACAATAGGCATTCAGGCGTTCTCTTCACTTTAGGTTCAGGAGTCACTATAAACCTTTTCGGTCAGGCTGTTGCGTGCGCGGTAGTTAGCTAGCTTGCCGAGTGTCGCCGGCGGCTCACGAAGCGAGCGGCCGCGGGTCGCGCAGCGGTGGCGCCGCGGCAGATAGCCGGACGCGGTCGTCAACAACCGCTGAGTCAACATTTGAATGGGCGTCCCGGCTTTGGCGGGAACAGTAACACAAGTAGATACTACAGAGTATTAATATGTAGGTACGCATAACCACCTACTTCAATGTTTGGTAGTTAAGTATTACTTAATAATATTGTATTTTATTGAACCACGGAAAAGCGTATGTATTTTTTATTATAGGTAGGTACGTGGCGCAAGCGCTTTATATTTTTGCATTCAACCAACCCTATGAGCAACACGCGGCCGGGTTACGTCAAGCTTGCCAAGCAGGATTTTGTGAATGCAGCGGTTCGCGCTCGTACCGCCTTAGATAAAAGATTTACTTTCGATTGTCCCGGCCGTTGAAAGAGTTCGGTATGGGTACAGATGCAGAGTTATTTTGGACTGTATTGGCGTGCACCGTAGGTTGATATTGTATTGCAATTGTGTCGATAGTGTCGTTTCTGCTAGTAATATTATTCTGTTGTTATAGCCCTAAATCACAGAATAATATTACTAGCCTAAATGTAAACTGTACGAAGTACTGTTATTATATTGGCGTGTAATCATAATTAGTCGTAGTCGTAGATTCTCTATATTTTTTAATTTAAACTTTTTTCACTAAGTTTTTATTGGCATGATGTTTTTGCATCTAGTGGAAATGTAATTTAAATAACCATAATTATATATGTTTCTAAGCATGTTTGTTATCAATATTTCGGTTTAGGAACCCAAAAAAAAAACAATGCTTAGTCAGAGGATGGGTGACCAAATAAAATGATTTAAGCTCCACCAAGCTTCGGATGGCATGTTAAGCAGTCGTGAAATCCAAAGACCCGCGCTGGCCCTGAGTGATAGGTTATGGTCCAATCTCCACACGTCACAGAGTAGGTATAGCTCATGTAGGAAGCCCTGACGCCAGCAGATGTTTATAGAGTGTTCAAGATAACGAGGCAAACTACTAAAGTATTCAACGTCGAATTAACTCATTAGTATGATAAAATAGTACTTACTTGGCTCGTACAAACTTTGTAAAAGTTTTTATTCGTTGCGTGTTCCAATTACTAAGTACTTATAAGAAGTTTCGCAGCCCTAAAGTGTTTAGGGCCACAAAATACATTAGAGAGTACCTAAAGTACGCTCAGTAATTTATAAAGGTAGGGTTTTGGGATTGTGAAAGCTTACACAATAGGATAATGTATATAATTACGACTATCATCCCCGAAGGGTTAGTTAGAGACTAAGCAATGAGGACCGCAAAAGCAGTCCTCATCCGTAGTCCACTTTTCATCAAAGCGACTACTCATGTGCTTAGCGAGACAGGTGGTGAGCCCATCGCCGCTCTATGATGTTGGTAGTATGTGCAGTCTCTATTCCGTTAGTAGTCTTTTACGACACCCAAAAGAAGACAGGGGGTGGTAGAATTCTTTCACTGCCACACGACACGGTTAAATAGGATAATGGATTAAAACAATGATTGGGCTTTGTTTTTTTATATAAGTATGTATTTATTAATTAAAAATCAAATGCCACTAATGTATGTTCGCTTATCACTTCAGAACGACTTGACTGAATTGAATAATTTTTTTTTTTGTTATTGTATAACATTTTTTTGGTTAGTATAAAAGCAAGTTTTGGGAAACTCGTCACTATACGGGGTGTGAAATCGCAGACGGGACGTTAGTTTAATATATTTGCAATTTTCACATTTCACAGAGCTGTGGTGTCTAATTAATCTAATTACCTCTTCTACCCATTATTAAAAGAATACATCCGATCTCATAATTTTAACAATCACATAATATTCATGTGTAAACAGGCAAATAGAAGTCTTGGTTTTATTATGAGAGCCTCGTCACAATTTCGCGATCCTAGAATCGCAATATTGCTGTCTAATGCATTTGTTGGAGTATGGCTCGATAATCTAGGATCCATCTACTCAGATTAATATGGGCAACTTATAGAAAAGCTCCATAAGAAATTGTGCTCGATTCTTATATAAGGTGACTGCTAGAAACCGCAAGAAACTCCAAGGGCTGGAGTGTTTTAAACATGACAAAAATGATAAAAAAGGAATTCGTGTAAAATAATTCATTATGTGAATTTTAATTGGATAGTCTTTGAGTATCTAATCTATTTTAATGAAATAACACGAAACATATAACGAAAACAATTAAAAATAACGATTATTTACAAGGCGAGGGCAACGGCCGGCCGGCCGGTCGTCAGTTGACCCGTCAACGTAGGTACTTATCGCCCAGCTGACGCGGAAAAAACACGAATTCCTTTTTTTGTCATTTTTATCATGTTTAAAACACTTGACATGACCAGCCCTTTCAGTTTCTTGCGGTTACTGGCAGTCACCTTATATAAGAAAAAGTATGAGTATTACCAATTTCTATATCCTTCGCTATTTATTGCTGGTATGGTGCCTTTAGACTCATTAAACCATATACGTGAAACACCACCTTTACGCAAAACACCTAACTAGGAAAAAACCGCTTACGCAAAACACCAACTAAGCATAACACCAACTTTGACTTATGCAAAACAGCAACACCAACTTTTTTGTATCCGACTGGAAGAACTAACTTTACGTAGGTACTTTAATTAGCTAGTAGCTTAGATTAAAACAAAAAGGGAAGATACGGCATTAGCGTCTCGTGAGTGAGCCGCCAAAATTAGGCCTAAAGGCACAATTTCACTTCAGTCACAATTTGCCGAGCGAACAGGCTACATCGTCCTATTGCAGATATTCTACTGTGTGAAAAAGAGAAAGACGCTACTCCGCAGTGGTGTCGGAATCGGTCGTACGTACTCGTCTGTTGCGAAGCGACCGAGACGTCAACGCACTACTCGCTGACTCCCTCGCGCTGACGTTGAAACTTACCGCTTTGTCTCGCTCGCTCGATTTACACTTTTTAGGTGTGCGTGTGTGTGTGTTTGCTTATGTAGTTGAGTAGGACTATATTTTGAATGACTATAAGTAGGAGCATGCCGTATCTTCCCTTTTTGTTTTAATCTAAGGCTAGTAGTAAATGAAACAATTAAAATTGAAAGTTATGCTTCACGTTGCGGCTAAGGAGGAATTTGCAACTATTCATCTACTAGTCTTCTTTTGCGGAATGACGTGGATAATCCGGCAGCTGCAGAGCGTATAGGCACAGCATAAACATAAGCTTATATTTATACTGTGGTATAGAGTTATACGTTCCGCAGAATTACATGCGAGGTGTTGGTCGGCGGCGGCACCATTTGTTCGCTTCTCTAGATCTGCGCATTTGCCACGGTAAAAACTGTCCAACATCACGCGCGATAGAGTCCTAAATGATATTTTCAATAAGGTCCAAGATGCTGATATATTCGCAGACACATTACCTAGTTTGATAAGTTGATGTAAGTTGTACTTGTCATTTAGCCCCTAAGTTTGTAATACAATTTTTTTTTCTTTTATATTTGTTATTTTTCTTTTGTATAAGTGTTTTTGTAATTTTTTTTGTACCTTGCATATAAGCGTATTGGCTGAATAGGCTGTAGGTTTATATTGTTATTTGTAAATAAAGAAATCTCTTCTTTTGTGTTTTGTCAAAGGTGACTAACGGACTGAAGACTCATACATCCAATAGCTTAAAACGGCCATGGGCTCACCTCATCAGTTCCTAGTATCTGACTAACCCTATAATGGCGGCTCCACATTAGTGCCTTAAATCACGCGCGAATTCACGCCATGCATTCACGGCACAAGTCGTGCCCTCCACATTCACGGGATGCTCACAATCGTTCGTGAAACCTGCCGCGAAATGGACGTAGAAGCTACTGCTGCAATAACTTTGTTTGCTGTGGCAACATACTTTTTAGACGTCCAAAAGATTATTAGAAAGCGTTGTAAAAAAAGCAGATGGTGGATGACTGAAATACATCGTAACCGATCAAAGTATAGTCTGGAGTAAACTGATTAATTTCCTCTTTGGTATTGATGGTATTGATTAATTTCCTCTTACATTCACGGCCCCGTGCCAGTGCACGGAGCCGTGTATGTGAATTTGTTGTGAATTTGTACGCGTGAACGCCGCGCGAACCCTTTGTCGCGGGACAAAATACGCGCGCTATCACGCCTATTCCACGATCAGATCGGGGAACAGGCGTGGACGCGCGTGAGCCCCGCGAAAACCGTCCACATTCACGTTCACGCCTGTTTACGGAGCTTTACGGCACTAATATGGAGCCGCCATAAGAGTTATTAGTCGGGAGTGTATGTATGTATGCGTGAATGTCGATAATAGCAATTTTTTCAGTTTAATTATTGAATACTGACAACGATAGAGCTAATTGATGATTGTTTCCTTGTGATTAATTTTAATGTAATAGACACGCTTTCCGTGGCAGCTATATGCTGCCTCGAATTGCTGGATTAACCTGCCACCGCCAGTTCAAAACTGTAAGACGGCTAGCACATTTATGTTAAAATTAAAAAAGAATACATTAGAGTTACAGCTTTCCAGCACTTAAGCGGTCGTGCTGTTTTAATATTTTATTTTATTTTAAATATTCTTTTAAATTTTGTTATTTTTTATAGTTTTAGTTTTTTAAAATAGCTTGTTATAATAATGTTTTGTATATAAATTTAATGTTAAAGTAAAACTGTCTACGGCTTGTATCACAACAGTCACTGAGTTAAATTGTAAGCACTTATTTATAAAATTGTAGCTGTTATTTTGATTTTGTAGGCATAAACTTCAATTTTAGTTGTTTAAGTTCATGTCTCGAGCTGCGCCTCCCTCTTACTGTATCCACAGAATACCAGCGCCATGGCATGTAATGTAAATGTCACGGCATAACCTAATTTAACCATAATACCTATAATTTATTTATGAGAATCTAAAAGCAATAAAACCGAATCACAGACAAACCAAAAACACAACATACTGTACAAAAAACAATAAAAAGACAATATAAATTAAAATTACAAGAAGTATTTACAAAATTACTGCTGATCTGCGACACATACCTTAATGCAACATGTCCATGTGCCGTTTACGTGCAGCGCCACAGGAAGTGTGCCAACCGAATTAGCGATGACGTAATTGCTTACGTGCGGGTAGTCCGGCATTACTTCCGACCATATATCCGCGAGGCATTTTAACCGAATAAATCACGACTATTATCCTCTAAGGGTAAGTCAGAGACAGGCAATGAGGACAGCAAAAGCAGTCCTCCACCTTTGTCCACTTTTCACCTGCACATGTGCTCAGCGTGACAGGTGGTGAACCCATCGCCGTTGTATGCTGTTGGATGTATGTGCAGTATTTTGCCCGTTAGTCGCCTTTTACGACACCTAATGAAGAGAGGGGTGGTAGTATTCTTTTACCGCTACGCGACACTGTTCAGTTAGGTTAGGTTAAGGGTCGCCGGGACAGCTCATTTTGTATATTGTTTATTAATCTTGTTTTCTATTTGTTCAGCATACTCGTATTAAAACATTATTTCCATCAACTTGTGGTTAATGAGTTCGCAACTCATACAATAAAATAAATACAGTTCACTAGCTCGAGTTACATGAAGCAGACTTTTACACTTAGTAGGTACGGAGGGTGGTGACCAGTCATAGCTAAAGCCACCAGAAGGTTGCTACTCAATTGGCACCACCCAGGGGTCACTTGAGTGTGGGGTCTCGAGGTTTAAGTCATGCAAGCGAGTGGCACTATCCCCCGTAATATCGTGTAATAATATCATTCATACAACCAAACATTATGATATGATAAGCGGCCCGCCCGTCCGCGTCGTCCTCGCTTACTTAAAAACACCGTCATACTGCACCCATTTTGTACAAACTATCTACAAATTATATATAAATGGCATAGTCCTTTAACGATCTTTCTATTAGTAAAACTCCATTGTGTGATATAGGACGCCTGTTCCACTTATCCCTACTGGTCTATCCCTGCTGGTAGGGAAAATAGGATTTTTTTCCACATTTAGATACTAGTGGGGATACATTGCCATTTTATTTTCACATAGGGTAAAGACACCAAAGAGTGCGCAGTTTTAACAGATTTATTTAAAAAAAAATAACTTTTGAGTTACATTCTTCAATTTAACTTATATTTATGCTTTGGTTCTTTAGGAAGACTTTTTTAATTCTTATTATTAATCAACATTCAAATAACATTTAATAATTTAAAAAATCAAGAACGTGTCTCATGCGCACTCTTAGGGTACAATGAATTGAAGAGTGCGCATCCATGGCTCTTAGTACAAGTTAAGAGTACGCATGAGGCTAATGGAAGCTCTGCCCATGGCTGGACATCTACTTTAAACACGGCAAACGTCACACTTAAAAACTCCGAATCCTAGGTAATCGGAGCACTCATCGTGCCACCAAGCACCACACTGACTACACGGGATCCAGTCTTTATCTGAAGGTTCTACGTGGACTTCGGCACAAAGGTGGCATCGAACAATTTCTGTACCCGTACTTGTTTCCAGCAGTGTCGGTCTATTTGTTTTCTTAGCCTTTTCTTCTATTTCTTTCTGTTCTGGTTCAATTTAATTTTTATAAGGAGAACTGCTACTTTTTAGGTGCGCACTCTTACGAATCACGATTATGGACTATTGGCTATGACAGTTAAAATAATTCAAAAAAAAAATCACATTATAACCTTACTTAATAGCAAAATATAAAAACCAAATTTCAAGAATAACCCAATCAAATGTAGTAATATAAGAACCAAATTGTTGATAAATGAGATCCTAAGTAGTCAAAATCTTTAAATTTCAATAATTAAATTAATACATATCGCACCAACTTGATAGCGAGTCTGCTGATTCCAAACGTCACTGTCAACTGACAGTTAGCGCAGTGTTGCCAAACGTTGAAATTTCGTACCATTTAAAAGCTGTGCGTACTCTTTGGTAGTGCGTACTCTTAGGTGGCTTTACCCTATTTCTACTAAGATAAAGTAAAAGTAGTTAGAAAAATCATTTATTCTAGGTACCCTTAAAAACAATCCTCAATTGTATCGGTAGGTACTGAAATTAATGTAATTAAACTTCTTTAAAATCAGTATAATATGCTGATTTAGATATGTTAAGTTAATTGTTATGAAAGAGAAAGCGGAACCACAGGAACAGAAAATCGGCGCCTTTACTTTATAATATGTAATGATATATACCCAGGTATAGTCACCGAAAATGGCCCTTTTTCGATCCTCAAGATAATTGGCGGTAGACCAAAACCGAATTAATTACGATATTTGGAGGAAACTCTCGAAATTAGGTCCCTAACATGGATACGTTTGACCCAATTGCGTTGACGAAGTAGATAATTTGCTTGTTTTTACGATTTTCTAACGACGATGTTACGAATTTCTAACAGAGTTTCAGGACAACTCTACTGTGTTTTCTCACTAGTTACTTAGTTAAGAAAAGTGCTTTATTGTTTTACCTCTTGGAATCCTTGATATTTAATTTTGTTTATAAAATAATAATCGATCCATTCGGGATCTTGTTCATAAAGTAAGAAGATAGTGTTGACAGAATTTTTTAAGTACAATACGGTAGCCTGTTACAGTATTAGCCTATAAACGTTTAACGGCTGTGGAGTACAACAGTACAGTCACGAGCACCAATATGTATACACTTTCACTCTTGTTCCATTGTAATAAGAGTTATAATTGTTTACATATTTTTGCTCGTGACTGTACATGTTATCTCTTTCCTGGATGTCGTAAAAGGAGACTAACGGACTAAACACTGCACATACATCCACACATACTCACACACGCATTCACTCACACACACACACACACACACACACACCCCCACACACACCCACACACACACACACACACCCCTGTTTGTACAGACGGCCTTTCGAGGACTATGGTTTTATATGACCCATCCGAGGACTCTCTCAATAACCATGTTAATGACCTTAAAACGATAGAAAGAAACAGAAAACACTTTGTTAATGATCAGGTCTATTTGTCTAACGTTATTGCAGCATTTTATTTATTAACTTTTCTTTACCAATGCGTGGACTTATTATACACTGCCAACGCTTGTGGAGACATCTTTCCGAGGACGTCTGTGTGTACCTTTCGAGGACCCAATCGCCTGACTACAGATGGCAATCCGGGGACTCATTTTCACACACTTTCTCTTGAATCCAATACAATTCGAGGACCGTGTGTTTGACTGTACAGAAACAATATGAGGACGTTTTTCCGAGTCCCGCATGTACAAAGCGAGGACCACTAATGTGTAAACATACATGTTTTAAGTACCATTCGAGAACATTTATTTTGTAATTAACATTTGATGTGGCCCTGATGTACATAAGCTCTTTACTTGACCGGACCTGATTTATGTTAAGTGATGATAAGGCATGTGAAATCGCGTTATTCCCGGTATCCTTAACCACTAAGGAACTGGCTATCTTACCTCGAACTGCTGATAACATTGTTGTTACGGCGACGCGACATACTAAAATAAGTTGGTGGTAGCTATAGCCAGGCGGACTTAGAACAAGGCCTTCTGTTCCGTCTGGCGAGTTATAGGAGGTTGTGATGATGGAAGGTTCCTTGGTGATGGTTAATAACGACTGCGTCTCTTCATGTGATGTTGTATATTTATAGTGACTACATTGTAACTAACTTATTGTCTCTAAAACATACAAGACGATTTATACTACGTAGATGTTGGAGGGAGGATGCCGTCTTATCTTTATCGGATCTACACGCGTTTAGGAATGCGCTTACAAACTCTTTAACCATACGTGAGGATAATAAATTATGTGGCGACGCAGGCCGCCACACCTACCACTAACCAAACCGAGCACAGTTAGTACCCCCGCTGGGAATCGAACCTGGGACCTCATGGTTTAAGGTCTTACCGCTAGACCACTGAGGCGGTTAAAGTTACTAAAAATGTTGAAATTTTTTATGACAGGCTATGACATTCTACCACCAGTTTTACCGCTACCATCTTATCTAAGTATGTCGCCATGACGACTATGTTATTAGCATTGTTGTTTTCTACATTGCGAACTTATGCATATGCTTTCGTCGTAGTGATTGTTAGTTGACTACGGCTAGGTAGTCCACTACTACTACTAACCACCGACGTTGTTATATATTTTGTACGATAGCTAATTATTTGGTTCCATAAGTTACCATTGAAGTCTATTATATACTTATTGTATTTTGTATCTATATAAATATTATATGACCTGGTATATGATGAGTATGTATTTTATTTTATGACCTGGTAACGACATGTTTTTTGTAAATGTCGTTACTTCTGTGCGCTATGGTTTTTTGCGCCCGTTCTTTGAAACAGTTAAAAAATGATGTCCTGAATTGGTGGTAGGTTAAAAAGATTTATACGATTTAAAGTAATTATTAATTGAGTTTATTAAATAAACACATTTTGACTAAGACTTTATAATCTTTTGTCCAATGATAGGTACGAAAACCAGCTACTTTTCTTCGTACTCAACATAATAATCATCACAATATGGGTACTGTCGGTCATTGAGGAGTTTCATAGGGTATCTGTGAAGTCTGTGATCCTTTGCTCATTGATAGTTACCTAACCATTTCCTTCTCTTCGTACTTAACATGATAACCCATGACGATATGTGTACTGTTGGTCATTGAGGAAGAGTTCCACATGGTATCTTTGAAATCTGGGATCCTTTGCTCATTCATAGTTACCTAACCAGCTACTTTTCTTAGTACTCAACATAATAATAAATCCAAATATGTGTACTGTCGGTCATTGAGGAGTTTCATATGCTATCTGTGATGTCTAGGATCCTTTGCTCGTTGAATGTTACCTAACCAACTACTTTTCTTTGTATTCAACATAATAACCAATTATTATATGTGTACTGTTGGTCTTTGAGGAGTTCTATAGGGTATCTCTGAAATCTGTGTTCCTTTGCGAATTGATAGTTATATAAACAGCTACTTTTCTTCGTGCTCAACATAATAATCAATCACAATATATGTACTGTTGGTGATTGAGGAGTTCCATTTGGTATCTGTGAAGTCTGGGATCTTTTGCTCATTGATAGTTACTTAATTAGCTACTTCTCTTCGAATTTAACTTAATAACCAATCATAATATGTATACTGTTGGTCTTTGAGGAGTTTTATAGGGTATCTCTGAAGTCTGTGATCCTTTGCGCATTGATAGTTACATAAGCAGCTACTTTTCTTCGTACTCAACATAATAATCAATCACAATATATGTACTGTTGGTGATTGAGGAGTTCCATATGGTATCTGTGAAGACTGGGATCTTTTACTCATTCATAGTTACTTAATTAGCTACTTCTCTTTGAACTTAACATAATAACTAATCACAATATGTGTACTGTTAGTGATTGAGGAGTTCCATATGGTATCTGTGAAGTCTGGGATCCTTTGCTCATTGGTAGTTACCTAACCAGCTATTTTTTATCGTACTCAACATATTAATAAATCCAAATATGTCTACTGTCGGTCATTGAGGAGTTCCATATGCTATCTCTGATGTCTGGGATCCTTTGCTCGTTGAATGTTACCAAACCAGCTACTTTTCTTTGTATTCAACATAATAACCAATCATAATATGTATACTGTTGGTCTTTGAGGAGTTCTATAGGGTATCTCTGAAGTCTGTGATCCTTTGCGCATTGATAGTTACATAAGCAGCTACTTTTCTTCGTACTCAAAATAATAATCAATCACAATATGTGTACTATTGGTCATTGAGGAGTTCTATAGGGTATCTCTGAAGTCTGTGATCCTTTGCTCATTGATAGTTACTTAACCAGCTACTTTTCTTCGTATTCAACATTATAACAAATTACAATATGTGTACTGTCGGTCATTGAGGAGTTCTATAGAGTATCTGTGAAGTCTGTGATCCTTTGCTCATTGATAGTTACTTAACTAGCTACTTTTCTTTGTACTCAACATGATAACCAATCACAATATGTGTACTGTCGGTAATTGAGGAGTTTCATATGGTATCTGTGAAGTCTGAGATCCTTTGCTCATTGATAGTTACCTAACCAGCTACTTCTCCTCGTACTTAACATGATAACCAATCACAATATGTGTACTGTCATTGAGGAGTTCCATATGGTATCTATGAAGTCTGGGATACTTAGCTCGTTGATAGTTACCTAATCAGCTACTTTTCTTCGTACTCAACATAACAATCAATCACAATATATGTACGTCGGTTATTAAGGAGTTCCATAAGGTATCTACGAAGTCTGTGATCCCTTGTCTACTCATAGGTACCAGCTACTTTCTTTGTATTTAATACAATAACCAATCACAACTTGATCATTCGTCATTGAGGAGTTCTGTTGCCTGTCGCCAAGGGTCTTCATCATATCTTCACCATATTTTAAATGTAACGATTAAAACCTATCGATACAAAAAAAATCATCCAAATCAGTGTAACCTGAAAATACATTAAAGAAACATAGTATATACAACCGAATTGATAACCTACTCCTTTTAGAAGTCCGTTAAAAATATTAGACAACATCA
Organism: Scoparia ambigualis; assembly: GCA_963921215.1. Lineage (NCBI taxonomy): Eukaryota > Metazoa > Arthropoda > Insecta > Lepidoptera > Crambidae > Scoparia > Scoparia ambigualis. The sequence goes on along the minus strand of OY992502.1, from coordinate 58,093,245 downwards.
CATACATTGCTCTGATTCTGCATTGACCCAGCCGGGAATCGAACCTGGGACCTCAGAGATGGCGACATAAGAGTCCGCCGGCGTGCGAGCCACACGACGAGAGCGGTCGTCAATAATGAAGATTAAACTAAAATCTATGATCGTCTATTTAAAAAAAAATAGTAAAGAAATTTTTGAAGTTATTATTAAAAACAAAGATTAAAATGATGTTGACAATGTACGAAATGCTAAAAAAGCATTCGGTAGGTCCTAGGTACCAGTCATCACACTACTCTCCTCATCAATCTAGGGCATTCTAGGGCATTGATCAGACAAAAAAAAATCGTTCACTTGATAGAAATTTCACATGCCCAACGATTTTATTTTTTTGTCTGATCAATGCCCTAGAATGATGAGGAGAGTAGTTTGATGACTGGTACCTAGGACCTACAGAATTATGTTTTAGCTTTTAGTACATTGTCTACATCATTTTAATCTTTATTTTTAATTTTAATTTAGTTATAACGATTTAAAAAGAATGAAAAGTATATCGTACTTCTCATTCTTTTTAATTCATTCAACTTGCCCTTTCATTTGATATCCATCACCCTTATTGAAACAAATATGAAATCTGGCATTACCGGCGGCCATCTTAGATTTAAAAATATATCAAAACTTTTAAACAGTATTCTATTACTCAAGTCCTTTCATTTGATACCCATATTGAAGGGGTAGTGAAAAAAAAAATTGCCTGCCATTTTGTTTGCGGCCAAATTGGATTTTAATTTTTTTCATAGTGTAATCTGTTTTACTAGGCAAGACCTTTTATTTAATACCCATATTGAAGGGGTTGTCATAAGAAAAATGAACCTGCTGTTTTTTTGGCGGCCATATTGGATTCTCATTTTATTTCATAGAGAACTCTGTTCTATTAATCAAGCCCTTTCATTTGATACCCCTATTGAGGATGTAGTGATAAAATATGTAATCCGCCATTTTGTAGCGGCGGCCACCTTGGATTTACAATGATACCAAATATATTAAATTATATTCTTATTAGAACCAAAGGAGCGTACCAAATTTCAGATCAATCCGTCAACAGGAAGTGGGTCTAATTTTAATTACTAGATTTGACCCAAAGAAATAAACAGGGCAAGCTAAATAAAACCGTTTAAAATTAAAGAAAAAATGCTTTTTATAAAATAATAATTTAAACCTGATAAAAAAAATATGATTGTATAAGTACCTACATTGCAATTTTTAACGATAATTAACCATATTCGTCTACGTCCATATCATGAGATAGGTACGTTACCTATTATTAGTTAGTATTAAACTTATAGTAGCACAAAAGTACTCGTTAAGACGATTTAAACGAGCCCATACTCGATGGGGTTATGTTGTTTAATTACTGAGTTGCTATGGCCATCTTCCAGCTCTATCATCAGACCCTGGTTACCATCTAGCACAAAAGTACTCGTCAAGACGAATCAAACGAGCCGAGACTCGATGAGGTTGCGTCGTTTCTTTACTGAGTTCCTATGACCATCTTTCAGCTCCATCATCAGATCAGACCCTGGTAACAATCTAAAAACCAAGTACTCATCAAGACGAATGAAACGAGCCGAAACTCGATGGGGTTGCGTCGTTTCATTACAGAGTTCCTATGACCACCTTCCAGGTCAATCATCAGACCGTGGTTACCATTGAAAGACAAACTACTTGTCAAGACGATTCAAATGAGCCCAAACTCGATGAGATTGTGTCGTTTCTTTGCAAAGTTCTTATAGCCACCTTTCAGCTCTATCATCAGATCAGCACCATGTCATCATAATATTGCATGGTCACGCGATTTACACATGTATGCAAAATTTCAGCTCTATCGGTAACCGGGAAGTGGATGAAATTTAATTTACAAACTGACAGGTGAAACTAAATACCTAGCTTGTAAAAATACTTACTTTGCTTACGTTCTTAGAAAACAAAGACGGAAAAACAACACTCTTTGATCATGACGTGAAAATGTATCCATATGAGGACCTAAATACACACTGTCAGGTACTGACACCAATACGAGGTCTTGAGTGTAAAATTTACACATATGTCCTCACACAGTACAACAAACATGAGTCGAGTGTATAGCGAGTGTGTACAAATCGATAGTGGCGCCGCCTAGTGTTCACACTCTGTCGGTGTGTGAACCGAAATTTTCAAGACCAATCCGAGGATTAATTGACTTTTCTTTATTAAGTATACAGGAAGGTTCACAATCGCACGTAGAGTACGATGCCGTAGTCAAGTCAAACCGAGGACCCACGAAAAAGTCCTCGGATTGAAAACGTCCTCGGATGTGCCTTGTGTATTCAGGCCCACGTCCTCGTATAGTACTTAAAACAAACACACACACACAAACACACACACACACACACACAAGCATATTATATTGTTGTTTTTGTTTTTTCATTTTTATTATTTAAAGGTTCTCATTGCAAGATTAATTTTTGTACAATTTAAATAATGAGAGGGGAGCCTGGAGTTCTGTTTGACAGGATTATCCCAGCTCAGACTCCAGTCTCTTACAAAGTGTCACCACCCGATGTTGTATTGTGTTATAACCATTACCTACTTTGTGATGAGAAAATAAAAAACATTTATTATTATTATTATTATTATACATAGAGCGGCGACAGGCTCACCACCTGTCACGCTGAGCACATGTGCAGTTATTATTTGGTGAAACGTGGACTGCTTTTGTGGTCCTCATTGCCTGGTTTCTGACTAACGCTTCGGGGATAGGTAGGTAATAGTCGCGGATATAAAGGTTGCTTCACACATATCAGTGAAGCCACAGTTCCGACACAGTACCGGCACAGTGTTTTTCATACATTCTCTATGAACGCATTCTCACTTGAGAGTGATAATGCTCTCAATGTCAAAACAAAAAAACACAAAAATCATAGAGAATGTATGAAAGAATATTTTTCACTGTACAGGTACTGTGCCGGAACTGTGACTTTACTGATATGTGTCAACCAAGCTTTATAGGTATGTACTTATGTATGTTAAAAAATACTCACCCCAACCTTCACCGGAAGCATTGAAATAACAAGAGATGCACGTTCTAAAAATTCAAAGTCCGATTCGGTGCTCATTCGCATTCTAGCAGCGCCCCAATGCGGTCAAGTGCAGAACTAACAAGTTGGCACTCATTCATATTCAGCAAACCGTTAACCTTACTTCCATTCACGTATTATAACTAGAAACGACACCGCAAAGTAATTTATTGCGCCCTGAGTTGCGGCAAACGTATAACAATCGCTAAGAAGAATATGAAGAAATGTTCATGGTATTATAAAAACCAAATAGTAATATAAGAACCAATGTAAAATAAAAAGATAATCCAGTTTGTAAGTTTTTTATGCTATGCTTTTCAGGAGTAGCGTACCTCATTGTTCCTGCTCACCTGTATTAGTATTTATAAAATATTTTTGTATCAATACAGAAAAATAGAGATAGCTTGTAAGGAAAACGTATGTCCAAAATAAAGATAAAAGACGGCAGCACCCAGCCGTAATAGTACAAGATGATAAATTATAAAGAGAATTAGGAATGAAAGTGCGAGAAGAATAAATGGTAGAACTGGAATGAAAGAGAAAATAGTAGATAAGCCTACCATTCAGTGGGGGAAAACCACTAGCAAATTAGAAAAAAAATCGCTTAGAAGTGACTAGGCGTATGCCGCAACTCAGTGCGCGAAAAATTGCTTTGCGTTGCGTCTCTAGTTATACTACTTCAACACTAACTTCGGACATGGGAAACATCGTAGCCGCTGCATGTACCTACCAAGTTGTAAATGCAGCCCGACAGCCCCACACTTTCGCTAATAACATTTATATGTTTGAATGGTGCAGTTATTTACGCCATTTGAGTGTCTCTGTGCTTCTGAAGTACCGTATATGAGGGTTCTAGTTTCAAAACGCGTTGAAGACTCTTTTTCTCAATCGAAGATAGGTAAGTCATGTGTAAATTTTAATAAAAACCCAAAATTTGTTCCCGACGACAACAATAACGCCCAATAGCGACATACTGTTCTAAAGTCCCATGCTTAGATTAAATAATCTAAGGTCCTTGTTGTAAATTATGTTGGTGATGAAGATGACAATGATTTGAGTGATGTAGATGAAACAAATAGAATTAGATAAATGTATTATAAAAACTTGTCCATGCGAGTCAGTAGGAGATCGAAAACTACTTATAGGAGAATTAAAAATCTGTTCTTAATCCCTTGTGCACCGCAAAACCAGACACAATTGAAATTCTATTGTTTTGCGACCGCCGGCGGTCGTATGATCCTAAAACATAATAACGCAGAAATGTTGAGGAACATATTAATAAAAACTATAATCAAAAAGAATCTATGTTATTGTTTGTCATAATTTTATTAAGCATACTTTAAAACGCATCATTGTATTATTAATTTTTTAAGACATACTCTTAGAAAGCATAATTCATAAAAGTCATAGTTTTATAAAGCATAATTGTAAATGTCCATAATTTACTTTCTATTATTACTATGTTGCATACTTACATACACTAAGCAGTAAGTTTGTGCTTAGAAAGTCAGTGACAGAAACGAATCGCATCAAAACCGACTCCACGTAGTCTTGTCTGCCCTACGCTAGAGTGTAATTCAATCCCGCGTAGGCGCAGAGGGGCGAGGCGGCCCGCGAGCTGAGGAGCAGGTGGGTTTAACGCTCGCAGAGAGCGAAAACCATCTGCGACGATAAGCTCGCGTGGAACCGCAGGAGCCTCGTAGCGCCGGAGCCGTGACAGAAAACATGCCTGCTGCATGCTTGCCTGCATGCTTGATTGTATGCTGCATGCTTGCCTACATGCTGCAAACTTGCTTGCATGCTGCATGTTTGCCTGCATGCTGCATGCTTGTTTATTCATTATATCAATAAGTTTTACATCATTTGATTAATATAATTATCAAATGTACATTAAATCAAATGTACCTACGAAATGCATGCTTTTTGAAATTATGGTAAATAAAGTATGTGTTATCCTGTAAGGGTTTAGGGGTATTGTTAGTTATTCTTATTGCATGTATGCTTTTTGAATATCATGTCTTCTGAACATTATGGCAAATAAAAAATACGCCTTTTGTTACTTATGCTTATCGTAATAATGCCTTTCTATGATTGTGCCTTTCAAATCTTGCCCATTTATGTTATGCGTTATGAAGTTATGCTTTAAAGACCTTGGCAAGTGACGATTATGGCCATTAACATGATGCATTGTCAGTTTATGGCGAAAAACTTTATGCGTTTCAATAGGTAAAAATTTAAATATTATACGATAGTGATATTTGATTATTTGCGTTAAAAACGCTAAAATAAACATAAATGTGTACCTCAGGCGGGAAATCTTTTCAACGTTTCGTTATCTTTGGGTTTATATGAGCGTCTTTAACGCAAATAATCATATTTTACAAATCTATAAAGCAGTCTTATCTTAACTGAATGTTTAAAATATTGTAAACCTTGTTTGTTTATGCTTGTTTGTGGAGTTTTTAATTTTATTTGTGTTAATTAAAAAGTTATTGAAAACCTTTGACATGTTTGCACCTCCGATTTTAAAGTGTTTAAGTTCTCTCCATCCGACTGTTTGTCTGAAAGAAATCACTTTATAGCTATAAGACCGCTAAATTGTAACTGTGTATTGTACTTGTTTTTTATGTTTTGTATTTAACGTAAACTGTGACAATAAAAGTATTATCTATCTTTCTATTTAAAATATTTTCGTTCAGATATCTAAGAATGTAAATTCTAAGAGGTTTGTTATGACACTGTTGCTATAAAAACATAAAGTCAATAGCGTTGAATTTCGGCAGGTCTAACCAATACCTCTGTAGCGGAGTGGTCAACGCAGCCGCCCGGATTGCGGAGGACGCGGGTTCGATTCCCGCCTGAGGTAGACATTTTTTTTCAACGTTTATTATCTTTTACTTAAATACATTTTAAGCTGATTTCTTTAAATATAAATCGCCCAAACAATCATAATAACAGTGCTTTAAAGTTAAACACCGGTTCACTATACACACATAAAATCTGATGCAATAAAAGCTGGTACAGCACAAACTATGATTGCGAGTGCTTCAAGAACAATAAAATCTACATTTGAAAAATAAAAATTTAGCATTCCCTCAGAAAATAGAGTTATGAATACAAACAACGGAAGCTATGAATCTCAAGGAGTGGCGTAATTCAATTTCGTGTACTGTTTCGTATACAGCCCGTATCCGGCGTTTAGTTTGAAAATAAAAGATACGCCGGGACGGATTGCACATAACCCACTGGTCTTTTGGGATTTCGTGCTCCAACGTTTTTATGTACAGATTTTACACCGAAGCGTAACGTGGCGCTTCGACGACGACTGTTCCGCGAATACGTGCTTAGGTTTAATGCGAAAATGAAATGTTTTGATAGAAAGCTGTCTGGAAAGCACTATCATAGCGCATTAATAACATTATTTGCCAAAAAAAATACAAATAATATTTTTTACGCAATGATTATTGAGCACAAATTACAATTCAGAAAAAGTGTTTTTAATACGAGTAGGACTAGTAAAGGAGCGGAAGCTCCTTTTTACAATTAAAATATCGTGACTTTTTTTAATTTTTTTATTTCTATATGTTTATGTGACAGGGGTTTTTGTCTTGATAGACATGCCAACCCCATCGTAACCTTATGCTATTCCGACCAATTGAGAGACAACTATTGCAAGGTCGTAACCAGGCGACATAATTTTTGTGCGACATCTTATTTTGGTTCTGACAGAATACTCTGAACAAGACCAACGTCATCGTGACGATATCTGACTATTACATCATTTGCTTACTTTGTAAGTAAATGTAGGCTTTATTAAATTTCAACAACTACGTAGTCGATATCCGATCTTAACATCCTTATTTTAAGGGTCCCGACGCGTCCACAATATGCCAGATTGCTCAAAGGTGTAAATTTAAATTCTGCTGAGAGTGACTAAGCGTTTGACCTAATAACTGAAGGTCCAGAGTTCAACTTACAGATCGGGCAGTGTGATTCGGATTTTTCGATAAATAGCCCGGGTTTGTGATTAATTCAATACCTATGAATAATTGGAGGGTATACTTGATTTCAATGATAGAACCCTAGTTTTACTTTACATATAATTTTATTTCATACTTTTTTGAGTTATATTTCATATAGATGAGTGGGAACCTACTGTTTGTAACTGAGCTTAAACCTAAGTTTTAAGTTAAGATCATAGGATAACAATTATGCACACAATATAATAGAATAGAATAGTTATTTATTGTTCACTGTGTACAAATAAGATCTTAATAGTAATTTTGGACACAACAGTGTGCCCATTTCGGACAAACAATATTTAAAATTTTTGGATATTATTTACAATACAAATAATTAATTAAAAAATAAAAATTATAATTATTCTAATTTTCAATTTCTTTAAATAAAAAAATAATTAAGTAAGTAATTACAATTAGTGTCTATATGCGAAAACAAGTTAATTATGTATATTTTTACTATGCTAGTTATGCTCTTACTTATACTCATACTGTATGTTTTCCAAATAAAAAATAATAAATTTAAATAAAATAAAAAATCTTGTTCGTCCTTACTTCATTTTTTATTACAGTTGGCCATTACGATGCGGTGTGCACATCAACCGCCGTTATTCGCATGTAAATGGGAGAGTCATATTGAAATTCTAAGGATTCCAAGGATATAGGTAATTCTTTTTTGTAAGCTGCTTCTGTGGTCCTCGTTTAGAAGCAGACTTTATTTCTTGGGGTTTTGGGATTGGTGAATAAAGTTGGTTACAAATACACATTTAGATGGGGATTAACGCTAACTACATATTATTGACATACTACGCATACCTTTTTATACCCGACATTTCGACCGAGTTGCACCGGTCGTGGTCACGGGCGGACTTGGTTACGAATTATGAAGTTGGTTACGTTAATGACCACGAATAGGACAAAGTCATCTTTCTACTAATGTCCTTCATATGAACTGGTAGATTTAGATCCATCATATTCAATTATTTTCACATCACTCTCAATCGATTTGTACCTGTACTACCTACATCCCTAACCCAACTTCTACCCTCTTCATTTTTATCCTTGATCCTATGGGGGTAAACCTATATCTCGTCGTGTCGTGTCGGCCATATTCTTCCCTTCGGATCCAGCCTGTATCCGAAGCGACAGGGCGTTTTGTGTCGAGCTCTCGTGTTCCTGATTTATCAATGAAGTCATTTATCAACTTCCAAGTGATCGCCGCGAATTTAACTGCAGATACCTATGATCGCGAACTTTTGCCGTGGAAAGTCAAAGAAGAAGTAAGACGCGCGTCCTCTACAACCAGCACGCGGGAGCAATGTTGAAACCAGATTAGGCCCCTAAAATCTCCTTTTTTGATCGCCCAATTACTGTTTATTGACGAACCATTTCGAGGCAATTGATTTTCTATATACTATTATAAAGAAGAAAGATTTGTGTGTTTGTTTGAATTGAATAAGCTCCGAAACTACTAAACAGATTTAGAAAATTCTTTGACTATTCGAAAGCTACATTCTTCCCAAGTGGCATAGGCTATATTTTAACCCGATATTTCCACGGGAACGGGTACCATGTGGGTAAAACCGCGAGGATCCGCTAGTTTATATACATTGAGAGCTGTGAGGTAGCGGCTCATGTTAAAAGAATACTGCCAATCCATCTATTCCCTTGTGTCGTAAAAGGCGACTAAGTGCCTTCGTACACATCGTCGTATCGTAAGCGTATCGTAATACGCGCATAGGACGAGAGCAATACGAGCACGTACATGTTCAAACAAGTCCGCACACGAAGCGTTGCTGCAGCGAATCGTAGGAGACACCGCTTCGTGTGCGGACTTGTTTGAAAATGTACGTGCACGTATTGCTCTCGTCTTACGCGCGTATTACGATTTACGATACGCTTACGATACGACGCTGTGTGCAAAGGCCCTAACGAACTAAATACTGCACATACATCAGCAAACAGCATTCAACAGCATAAAGCGCCAAAGGGCTCACCACTTATTACTCTGAGCACATGTGCAGTGGTAATTTTTAACGTGGACTGTGGCAGGAGGGCTTTCTTTTACGGTTCTCATTCCCTAGTCTCTGATTCGTCAGAAGGGTTCGCCCTTCGGGAATAAATAGCCGTGAGTCAAGTGTTGTTTGATTTTGTAAATATTTGTTAACAAACTGTAGGTAATGTTTCTATTTTTTCCAGCCAGCTTCCTCAAGGGTTGGAATAACAAATAAGTCAATCAGTCATCGACAAACACAATAATACTCGTATGACCGGATAAGGTAGTTCAAAACATACAAAGGGTAGCCAAATGGCAGGGTCGCTGGCGATTGCCTCTATCCACACTGAAAAAA